>OW971886.1:10752068-11501637 GCA_943193645.1 Acentria ephemerella
TGAGTCTATTTAAATAAATATATTTTTACTTTGACTTTGACTTTGACTTTGATAACACTGACATATATGTCACTGATTCGATCACGTGGAGTGAAAATAATCCTCACTGTATTTAAACCGGCAAATACATTCTAGCATTTTAGCTGACCTTGTTAATACATATATAATTTAAAATGGAAACTTAAAATCCACACAACCTAAACAACTGGTCCAAGAGACACGAAATTTGGAGGTAATTTGGAGGTATTTGTAAAGTGTTTAGTATCCACAAACGGGTTTTTCCCCGGGCGAAATAGGGTGCTGAATTTAATATGAAACAGTCAATTTAATTGATACACAAATCCTTGCATTAAAATTACGACTCATGTATTATAGTTTACATTTACGGATATCTAAATTGCTTTGATTGGAACATTCAAATAAACCCAATTAAATACACAAACAGACAGTTTGTGTAATTCATTGAGAGTTAACTTATACCGCCTTACTAACTGAAGCTATCTCATAATGTTATTTACGGTAGATAGAGACAGCATGAGATTTAAACCAGGTTTAACTTTAGACCGCTTTTTTAATAAGGCGTGTTTCTGGAAAAAAGTAATTAGATGTATGTAGGCTACTCGGGAGAAGCTAGTATAACATAAATTACTTATTATATTATACAAAGGAATATAAATTACTTATCCTTCACTTTCCCTGTTTATAATTATAATAATTTACAGTTACTTTAGATATATAGAGAAAATAACTATTTCAAAAGCTACATTACACAAATAATAATCAGTTTATAATTCAATTACTTATTAATATAACAATTACATATATTAAAATGTTATTCAGAGCAAATGTTTGTGCTGAAGTGTAAAAGGGCCTTTAAGACTTTAAAGTTGTCTAAGGATGAGTGATATTTTTCCTATCCTTTTATTTCTATCAGCTACAACCTATATATATGACACTGATGGGCACAAGTCTTCCTACATGGAAGAAACACAGGTGAAGTTTGAGCAGGTACACCATCACGTTGGTCCAAAGCAGCTTGGTGTGTGAAAGTTGCTTAATGTGACTTCTAAAGCACGGAATCATTACCCATCCTGGAAACAACCGTGGAGACAGTTGTTTTGTTTTCTTTATCGAAGACAGAGCGGTTGAATAACTACACGAACGAGTCCCTAATTATTAGTTCCTCTTTCTTTACAATGAAGAGGGGGACGTACTGACCCTGAATTTATATTTGGAGCGTATCATCGTAATCAGGCCCGTCTCTATAAATCTCTCTTGTTAACCGTATAAGATCCACGGAACATTTAAGTTTAGAAAAACGAAACAAATGAAAATAGAAATCAGGTGTTACTGATACTCCGTCGTAAATTAGCCATGAAAATGAATTTTGTGAAATCATAATTTCACGCCGAGATGAATGTCGATACAAGATAGAACTATCGAAACAGATTTCAAAATTGTAATTTTCTAATGACAGTTCTTTGTTCGCATTACAATCGGTGTTTATAGTTAAAGTTTAATTCACGATATAAACCTGTTAAAATCAAGATTGAATCCGTTTTGTATAATAAGTTATCTCAATAATCAAGTTATCAGTTATGTCTTTGAACTGGAGCGTAAAATACCACTTTTTATGCCAACTAGCTCCTCAACGATAACAATTAATGAGAATGAAATCAAATAAGTAAAAACTCATATTTTTGCTCAATCTGCACGCAAAATCTAATAAAACAATACTGTTACAGATACGGTTTTATCGCTTAAAACAAAAATAATATTTCATGATTGTAAGAAAATAAGCGACGAATCATTAATGTTTTTCAAAACACTTTAATTTCTTTTTTTAAATTAAGGAATTAATAATTATTATAAGTGTTCAAATTGGTAAAAATAACATATTTAAGTGGTTTCAAAACGTTTTTTATTCGTTATTTTTAATTTTTATATTATTGTAATTATACACAAATATAATTTAGTTATTTCTTATTTATTTTTAGATTTCAGAAATTATAACAGTTGTAAATTTTATTTTAATTCAAAATGTTATAATTAAGAATGTTATTTATTCGTCGCTTATTTGTTCGACAATGAGGTTCGCAATTTTACAGTTTTTATATAAGTTTTATTACATTCTTACCGTTACTTCAAATGACTCTGAACTTGGGATCTCTTTAATTAAAACCTCTCATTTATTCCGATGTAAAAATACAAATTCATTGCCAAAACTCGAAGAAAATTCAGCCACGATATGCGACTTAATGATTTTGGTAATATAACGAGCCCGTATAAATCTTTATTACAACTTGTTGTGGTATAAAACCTATATAAAAAATACATATTCAGTAAACGTTGGCACAGACAGTAGTTTGTTTGCAACCTCCGTATACAAAATATTACTTTTTTTATGAAGAAAAAAAAAGTAAATCACTTGCATTCAAATAACTCAAGTATAATTCTCATCAAACAAATGACAAAAGAAAAACAAAATTTGGCGCTAGTTCGGTGTTGAAAAGTTTAAATTGATTTTTCTGTCGTTCAGCGTATATAATTGAGAATATAATGCATGCAATTTTGAATCAGCAGATCATATTAAGGAGAAAATATAAATAATCGTGTACTATAAGTTTGCGTTAGTATTAAATAAACACTGAAATGTGTCTGAATTAATTATAGATGCCATCCAAAGTAGGTTAAGTAAACGATCTAAAATGAAAATCCTTTTAGTTAAACAAGTAAAATAAGCTTAACTTAATATATTCTGTATACACAAAAACATATAAAAAAAACTATATCTTATCAAGAGAATGCTGAACAGTAAGATCTCTCTTAAAAGAGTTTCTATGCTTGTTTAAAAAATTTAAAGTGCCTTTGGTGTCATCCACTTAAATAAACAATACCTACTATAGTGACTAATTACTCAGACATTCAACTTCCTTATTTTCTTCATTACCAACTAATTCTCGTTAAAATGGTTAACTTAACTTACGTGTCATTGGTTTAAGTAAAAAAGTTAACAGCACAATGTTCAAATTTAGTCTTACTTTAAAATAGGATTTTGGTTTTGCGATGAAAATCCCAAACTTATACAAACGAAAATTACTGCGACTTCCTTCGCGTAGATGTTGGAAAATAACAACATGTTGTATGTAGGGTAGGTTACACGATTTTGCTTGTGTATTTATTTGGTTAAAGATTTGAAACATGTTTATAACGAATTTGATTACCATAAAAGGATATAGTGAGTTATTTGTTGCCACGAACTTTTTTTAGAAGTATTAGAGAGAAATGCCCTAATACACGATTTTAGCATAATTTTTAATGATTACGCAGCGCACGCAACAAATAATATTTTTTTCTCGTTTGCACACTATCAATAACCCAACACTAAAAGAATTTTTCAATTTGAATCATTATTTCCCGAGATTATCTCGTTTAAGCAAATACAAACTCTTCAGATTTTCTTTCTCGTCATATTAATAACTGTTCGGTAGTTTCGCTAAAACTAAAAAACGACGTTACAGATTTGAATCTTTTGTTCACTGTAATAAATTGAAAATCACCTCTTCGATGCCTGAAAGGGTAAAGAAAATCTCAAGAGAAATCCGAAAAAAAATATTTAAAAATTCAAAACCTCATATTTACTTTCATCTTTATTTCATATAACTTTTAATAGATGGCGTTAGTGGTAGTAAAATTGCAGGGTATGCTACGCTCACCGGGTACTAGTTCACAAATAAAATGGTTTTTTATTGTCAAATATTAATAAGAAGTAATACATGTATTTTAAAAGAGCACAAAATGAGATTCAAAAGAAAAGGATTGGACCACACCTTCAACTCTGCAGTATTATCATTAAACTGATGTTTTATGTCAGTTTTAAAATCATTATGTAAATGATTATGAACACCATTTTGCTGTCAATATTTTTTAAAGATATATTACGTTCGTGCAAAAATTGTACACAAGCGAGGAGGCTTGAACAATAAAATTAAAGTACGTTCTGTTTAAATCAATCTTCTCCAAGTTTGGTATTAAGCCTCAAGTATTTTATGCTTTTTATTACAATATTTTCAAAATAAAGCAACTATTATTAGAAGTAAAGACTCTTGTAAAGGACATGATCAATACTACTACAGTAAGGCTTAAGTATATACATTTCTTTCATAAAATACTGAGTGATAGTTTAATTTTAAAGTATAGGAGCAATTTTCTTTATGACTTAGAGTTCAGGCGTGTCCTTAGGAATTGTTATAAACGCAAACATTTGTAATTTTTTACTCCGAGAATATCCGAAACAATTTCGTAACCAATTCACCTTCTCCTTACTTTCGAGACAGGACCAGTTTATTTTTAACTCTCATTACACACAACGTTAAGGGACGGTGGACCTTTAGATACCGGTGACGTAATAAATGGTTCACGTAAAAGGATTTGATTACTCTTTTAAAGACATGAAAGTACTTTAAACTCATGAGATTGACATTTTCAGATACGGCGTTAAGTAAAGTTGACCTCAGAGGTTCTTTACATATAATTACCATGTCATATTAATTGTATTTATTATACAGTAACGATTGAACCCAATTTACGTTAATGCATTTTACTCAATTATAACCGTAAATTTGCAATTAAGCAATGTGTACCTCCTTACAGACTTATTTTTTTAAATACTGAAATTGTATTTCTTTTTTTAACAGGCTAATGTATAATAAAGATTTTTCTATTCTATTCTAATGTTGACATGTATAATATTTATTTTGTAAATTTCAAAGAAGAAGTTAACGATAATTACGGTCAGTCCGAGTTGAGAATTTGAAGGTTAACAAATCTCAATCTGTACTTAATTAAAATATTTCATACAAAATGCCCCTAATTAATAACCGACCGTTATTAATGAATAATTTTATAACAAGAGCTAGAGAAATTCTACTCACGCTTAGCAACGAAGGTAGGCAGATTCCCTTCTTACAATAAAACATATTTTACGAATAAATAAAGTAAGCAGTTTTTAAATTTTAAACTGCCCACCGAATTTTAGAACCAATGCTATCGCTGTCTAACCAATACATCTTTCCTAAGCTGTGGACCTCAACCGTTAGCCATGTACAGACTTATTAATGCAGCTTAAATATATTATTTTTGACCACAGACAATAAAACTCAATTACAATGGAAGCGTCTATTTGATATGGCATATAAATGGTTAACGGAAATGTCGTATTCGAAATATTACAGGGCTGCGCGAAATTAACGTGAACATTTTTGAAAGAGTGTATTTTTTACGATTTAAAGATACCGCCTTAAAATGAATGTTTTCTGAAAGCCCCTCGTCCCATCTATCGATAGATGCCTATATTGCCTTTAGAAAAAACAAAGTGGAGACAATTGAGGATCCCGTTCTAAAAGGTCAAGTTTTAAGTTTTTTAAACCTAAATTGGTCGTTCCGGACGATACAGTAGTTCGTTCCTATTTGAAGTATTTAATTTTTTATATTTTGCTATTCCAATTCCTCATTTAATTAACGGATCAGTCATTGTTTTATCATGATTGGTACCAATTGTATCTATTTTTACCCATTGTATCTATTTGCTCTGCGAAAATGTAAGCAACTAAATAATTTATTTATGAGATAATAATTTTATTTAATTTAGTCGTTTTAAAATTTATTTCACAATTAGTAAATTTTTAATTATCAATTCAGTTTCAAATAAAATGTATCAAAGCGAATAAATGTTCTATGCTTATAAAACTCAGTTATAAATTACAAAAAAGGGGAGAACTTCTCGCGGTAAGACACACTGCCTGAAGATTCCTCTAATCAACAAAAGCTGGCCCAAAAGCCCGAATTAAGCAGTATTGATAACAAACAGATAATTAAAAATATTTTCAATATATATTACGTGTTGTTTTCTTTATATTATTTATTAAATTATATGCTTTATATTTTATAATAATTTTTTCATTCTTTTGACATTTTTATATAAATTTTGTTAACTATATTACAATCTGTATTGTTAATTTTTTTATAAATACTGTAATGTAAAAGGGAAATAAATAAATCTATTTTATCTGTAAAAATATAAAAAGTTTAAGAACTTGGGGTGAAGGCGGTTATACATCGCGGTGAGCTTACTTACGGCCGGTTTCAATACTCTATTTACCGATAGCGATAGACATAATAGAGTTTATTACTAAGCAACCTCTGTTGATTTAGTAAATGAAGAATGCGTATTAACAAAAATGTAGTACTTTCAAAGCAGTTCCACATGAACTCTAGAAGGATTTCCCAAAAATGGAATGGAAACTTATCACTTTATCAATACTCAGAAACTGCAGTACTTTAAGTATTTTATATAGCTATTTCTCTATTAAAACAGTTCAATAAAGAAAGAAAAAAGTAAAAAAAAGATAGTAAGATATACAAAAGACTCAAAGATGCCTCGACACCTCTGTGAACACTTCTAACTTCCATATGACACAAGAAAGTGTAGCACTCTCTCCTGCAGAAACTTGTGAAACTATGTCCAACAAGTTATGCGATTGTGAATTATGGTTAAAAAGTGTCAACTGAATTAGGAGAACTCAGAACATTCGATAGTTCTTCAGCGTTCGATCTGTTTCTGTATATATGTCATTTTTCACATGTGAAGTCGTTACCCTAATAAAGGAAACATCGTAGCTTCTATACAATCATTGTTAAAATCTTTTTAAAGTTTACTCTGTTACCAACTCTTTCAAAGGTTCTGCAAAAAAATGTAATTAGTGTCATATTACCTTAAATGAGTGTCTTTCAATAATATTTTAAGCTAGTAATTTTTAACTTAATTAAAAAAATAATAAGTAGCTCCTCAAGCTCGTAAATCCATCGTCGAACTCAATTCAACCGTAAAATTGTAATATTCAAATTTATACTTAATTTATTATTCAAAACACTGAGTCGTGTCAACAGATATTTATTATATAACCAGATTTAGCTGTTACGGATGTGTTGATAGACCAGCTTATAATCTAGTAGAAATTTCGCAACTTAAATCTTTCTAAGTAAAACTCATTACGATTTGAATACTTCGATACATTTGGAACGAGTTACAGAACGTCTACTTAGTCAATTGCATTCAACAGCTTAACGTTACAAACCTGGACTTATTTGGCAAATGATGTTGATGCTTATTCAATTTTGTCATCTTTTGTAATTCTAAACTCAGCCAAGTTTAGTTTAGTTCACGATATAAATGAAATGCTCTAGATGGAATCCCCACTATTACTTATTTCAAAACTATTGTACATTTTTATCAAACAACTTGGTTGTAGCTTCATGGGTATTGATATTGACATATGATTATGCTTTTGAGTTGCATTTGCTAATTGTGCTACTAAGTTAATTCATCCGTATCCAGATCTCGAAAGGAACTTTGTAATTATTAAGTTATTATGGTACGGGCACTTATAAAACGTAAAAGCAGAAAGTGAAACTCCTTAACTATTTGCAAGTCGATCTCGGAAAATATAGAACGTTTTGTTTGCTAAAATAATACAAAATTACAGTGTTTTTTTAATTTAATCTAATTACAGCTTACCTTTATACTGAACATAGACAAAGGTCACTCCATGCCCAACACGGGCTGCACAGAACCAAAACAGCTCTACAGTCACAAATCTAAATCTAAAAAAACTTTTTACAAACACAATAACCGCCGGCGAACTTTCGGAACGTTTGGGAGACGTGCGCGCGCGCCGCGTCTTCTATGGAACTAGCGACGAATGCTTGAACTTGCCAGTTTCAAGTTTACGGACTTATTCTGTGAAATAACTTTGTGGTATTAAATATGTGATATAATTTTTAGTAAGAACTAAACTTAAACAAGTTTAATTTATGGTATTATTTTATGCGGAGTTGAGTAAACCAGTATTTCTGAGGGTGACGAATATTGAAGTATTCGTATCTTTGGCCTTATCTTCTCTTATTATGAAGTGAGATTGAGATATAGGCAATCCCATTCAGAATTTAAAAATATAGGTAAATAGTTACAACACTAAACAATCATAATTGTAATTACTTAGAATTAGGAGGGTTGTAAATAATTAGGTATAAATTAAAATTCTGTTTTCATCACTTTCAGTACAATTATTTTAATATTTTAAATGTATCAAAATTTGTAACAAATCAATAAAAACAATTATTTAATTATAAAGAAACATGTTTTTAAACGAGGTAAATTACTAGGAATAAGTAATAGCAAAAGCGAGTCGAAACGCGTTGATGTCTTTTACTAGAAAAGAGAACGAATAATTATTTTAGCTTTGATTGCTCTTTGCCACTGAGTTCACCAGTGGACTATAAAGGACAGGAATTTTTAAATAGAATTAAATAGATGAGCAACTTTAACACCTGTATAACTGAAATATATGGATTGATTTTAATTCTTTTAATCGTAAGTACAAAATATATATTATGAAAACAATTTTTTCTTATTGTAATGACTTTTAATATACAATGAATAGCTGTAGTTTTTCAGTAATATTTTCTAGGAATCCTTACAAAGCAACATTACATACTAAACTTAAATGTTGTCTTAACCTTATAAGTACTTTTATATATCTTATAGCAGCGATATTAAAATGTTAGCAATTTACAGAATAAGTCACCGACTCCATTGATTACACGCCTTCGTTCGCTACTGTGGACGCTACTATTCGTTCTCACTTTGATTTCACCTTAAATACCTACGAGATTCTACCCGCGGCTGCGCCCTCATGGAGTTCGAACTCTAAATATTATATAGCCTTATATTATATAATCTAGACCTTCTCTAATAAATGATCTATCGAATACAAAAATATTTCGCAAGTCCAGAGATTACCCCCTATAGCATAGCCCCATAAAATCACGATCTTTTGATCTATACTCGACAGGTTATGAAAGCTGTAAATCAGAGATAAGTCAAGTCAAATATCAAAATACTTTTCCACAGTGGCTACAGTCTATTAAGAAAGTCTATACTAGAAAAAAGGGACTCTTTACTCTTTGATAGATGCGAACCCATGTATGATCTTTCTCAATCCAAATAACTTGCGAGGGAGGAGAACTACTTTGAAGGATTTGGGAGAAAAAAGGTAAATATTGCCCAAAACTAATTACCAATTAGCTATCAAGTACTTGGGATCTTGGGAGAACTCTGTAAATTATTCCTTGGACACCACCCCTCCAAATTTGTTTACCGCATTATGTAATCTTTAAATCTTATTATTCGAGAACTGATAGTAATGCGCTAGCCCGTCGCGTCGTTGCCGCAATCACGTAATACCGTTGCCCGTTTATCCAGCTTCTCTGTGACATTCCCAAATGGGAGCGCATTTAGGAAATTCCGGAGAAAATTGATGATAATGGACACCATTTGTGGAATTAATTTATAAATAACTTTCGGTTCGTCCTATAGTAGGCGGTTACCACAGTCAAGGTATAATCTTACGTTTTATATCACTGGCTCCATGTTGTCAAAGTCAAAGTCAAAATATATTTATTTAGTCTAAGTACATTACATACTTTTATATAAGTCAGTTGATACTAATATATTAATTTTTATGTTAATAACATATTATTATAACATAAAAATTAACACATTGTTTTGTCTGATAGTAAAGGGTTGCCACAGTAAAGATATAAGCTTTTCGAATACATCACTGTCGCTATGCTCTTGCTGATGATTTATTTGTTATTATTAATATTAATATGAAGGATACCAAATAAGAAAGTTCTAACGTCAGCTTTTCTATTAGTAAGAGTTCATCACAGAAGAGCTAGTTTCACATAAGAATATAGCAAAATGATAAAAATATCAAATGAGGCAAAATTATCCACTTTTGGATACACTTCAGTCTACACGTAAGTCTGTTTTTACACGGTCTTTTTGTACACGGTTTTGATATAACACGGTTTGAAAATTGAATATTATATAATTTCAAATCGTGCTAAATGGAATAAAATCGTGTAAAAAAATTAAAAATATTCAATTTTCAAACCGTGTTATATCAAAACCGTGTACAAAAAGACCGTGTAAAAACAGACTTAGGTGAAATTCGTAAGAGTATAAGAAACTGCTAGTGCAGTTAAACTATCAAGAAACATATTTTGTTTTATCGTAGACGGATTGAGTTGCAGATTCTGAGCAGCTTCAGCTGATTTGTCAATTATTGTAAAGTGACCCTGTATAGGTATGAATATGAAGATATGGGTATAGAAAGTGACTCTACTTCACACAGATGATAATGTTCAACGTCCCCCAACTCAAAACAAGGCGAATAAATTCGTCAGAATGATTTCAGCTCATTGCAATCTGCGTGAGAAATCTTTGAGCCATTTGTAAGAAAATACAATAGAATCGAATGTGATTACTACTTGTTTGTAACGTCAAAATATTGTCTTGTCCAACTAATGTTTTGTGAATACACTGTAATACTGCGTTAAGTATCTTTTCAAGGTTTAAATGATATTAAAACACAAGTTTATGTCAGTGGCGAAACCAATTCTGTTAAAGATTATTTGCCAAAAAAGGTTTCATAGTTTTCATGTCTTACTAAAAATGTCCTTAATTCAATTTTGCTGACCATTGGTCAGTTATTAGTTAACTAACGGGTAAACTTCAAACGTTAACGAATTGTCTATCGGTTGATTATTGATATAATTTGTTTTTGCTATCGCTAAGACTAAGGTATCGCAAAACAGGTGCAGATTTTGGTATTGTTATCCTATGATAACAACCTACTATCTATTAGTAGTTTGTTTTGTATACCCAAAGCCTATTAACTAACAGAAAAATGTTTTATACACAAATATATTCTATATTTTTCGTTTTATTCACTTTGATTCCGGGATGGTTTAAATATAAAAAATCACAATGAAAATAGTCTAAAAGATAATACTTTGAAATTGGTAATGTAGCATGGACATTCTTGAAATGCAAAATTGCGTACCCCCTATCTTCTTCGAATTATTTTTAATAGATGGCGTTCGTGGCAGGTTATATGCAAGTAGTACAAAGTTCACAGGGTCAGACCGTATTGCCCTGAGTACCGACCGTATTGCCGTATTGAACCCTATACTCAGACGCGTGGGATTTCTGTATCAAGGCGTTGAAAAGCAATTTAAGATTTAAAGCATAAAGGTTTAATTGACATGACAAAAAATGTTTGTAGAGAATGCATTTATTGGGAAATTAATTGAATTAACCAATTGACACTCAACCTTAAGGTTATTTTCTCATGACGGGATTCGAAACGAACGATAGCGAACTTATACTGTCGAGCTTGTAAGTGCCAAGCTAAAAAAATATAAAAATTGGCTTCGGTGTCATCGCTTGGAAAACCAATGGGTTTGTTTGTGCAATACACGACCAGGGCATCATGACCCGCAAGTACCGGAAGTATATCCAGAAAGATGGGACAGAGTATATATGTAGAGTCTGTTTCCGGCCCGGAGAGTCACTAGTCCCGAATACATACATATAACTGCGGGTGTCCAGTACTGGCTAATACTAAATATTTGACATAAACAAGTAGCAAGAATTCTTCACCCCAAATTAACCGACAGGTTCGGCCTCATAAGTGAAGAAGTATCTTATTGTAAATAATTAGACCGGAGCCTGGGCTCGAAAACGACCATGCTTGGTTGTATTGGGACCAGTCTATCATTACAGAGAGGACTATATTACCTAACAAGCCTGATATAGTGCTGATGGTACGGGTAGAATCAAGTGTCTACTTAATGGATGTCACCATTCCGTTCGACGAAAACCTTCGAATCAGATAAAAAGATCAAGTATCTGAATTTTGCACACGAGGTTACCGATATATGGAATGTGTCGTCTATTGAGATCATATCAGTCGTAGTCTCAACTATTGACCTCGTTCCATACTCTCCTCGTGACCAGCTGAAATGATTTGGACAACTTGAGGGATTAATGATAGCATGACTCCGGCGGTCTTGCTCGATAACGCCAGGATTGTCCGCCGATTCTTCTCCCTTACATCCTGACTCCCGGTCCTCTGGCCTCCTCTACCTAGGACTATTCACCAGACCCTCAAGCCATTGAGGGAGTGGGAAGATAAAAGTTGCTTTATTACAAGAATATTTAATAAGAATATTTCTCACATTCACACCTGTTATCTAGCCGAAATTAAGCACCATTAAGCGCTTCTGTTATGGATACTAGATATTAATACGTATGTAAATATCAGAAATATAGTAAATAAACATACAAATATCCATGACTCGTGATGAAATATGCATACTCACCATATTGCTATAGATATATTCCCCTACATCTTTTCGAACCTGGGACCTCTGGCTAAGTTAATAAGGGTGACTGACCACTGGATGAGAGCAATACAGCAAGAATTCGTTTATATTAATTAAATTTAGTAGAATTTAAATCTTTTGACTATACGTCTACAAGTAGAGAAGCGACTAGGAAAATATATATATACTCATATATGGTATGTCACTTTTACCTTATTAACAGTAATCGCTTACTGTAAACGGAAGATGATTTGGTTAAAGATTAAATGCCTAATTTGTATTCAAATACTAATAACTCTAATTGGAAACTAGGGTATGACTAGACTAGGTTGTATGCGCACGGAGCCGCAGACTAAACGACTCATACAGTAATTTGCAACTACTGTATATTTAACTCGTCCCATTTCCCATACAACACAATTTCCCATTTGACAAATAAATAGCAATGGCAATTGTGAGGGAGTAGGCAAGTTATTTTCTCCATGTTCATTGTCAGGAAACTTTCTCAAGAATAACAGCAACCAGACGGTAATGTATCTAAAAGCATATTTTGTTGATTACCTAAATCCTATTATATAAAATGTGGCAGCGGATTTTAGAATCTATTCTGGTAGTTACTTGGAATATAACATACAAAAGGCATTTTTTAGATAGCAAGAAATTTAACATATAATAAATAAATAAATCTATTAATAACTTTTAATCTTAAAATAAGTAATTAATAAATAAGTATTAATTTAAAGTTTTCGTTTTAGCGACTTTGCTGGAAGCTGTTTTTCTAACAATACAAAGCACGACCTAGTCAAATGTAATATAATAATGTTAATCCGAGTTCATTATTAATCAAAAATTTGATTCAAATATTTGTATTTCTTTGAAATTAATATTTTATTACAGCGCCATCTATCAAACAAACTAGTAGCTCTCTCGTAATATTTTCTCAATTTTCCTTAGGTACTAGTAAACTTTGTTAGTTCTACAACTTTTAACTAGATGTCGCTAAAACATATATTTTATATGTAATAAATTGTAGGATTATTTATTTTGTAGAGTGTAACTAAATTATACTTATTTTAATTTAAAACTTAATAGATGATTTGGCGAAGTCATATATATTTCAAAAAGGAATGAAATGTCAAAGACAACAAGGAGACATTATTACTGTTTTATTTTGTTACAAATATGATCTTCACATCAGTTGGAAAGTGGTATTGACTATTAATTAAATTTGTTATATTTCGATTAAATCAAACTTTTCCGCTGAATATTGTTTTAATATAAATAATCACCTTGAACATAAAATACTAAATAACTCCTACAGTATTCACAAGGTGGCGCTAGTATACGTACAAGAACTGTATCCCGAGAGTAACTAAAACGAAAACTGATAATTATTAAACAAATTACATAAAAAAAATTCATATATCAATATTTTTTAGTAAAATAGAAGTTATTAAAAGTGATCGAAACTATAAATCATGACGGACTTTCTAGCGTGTCATCTATCAGGCTACAAATCCGCTGATATAATTTATAAAACTTACGTGATCTCATCTGATGGGCGGTGATGAGACTGAAGGTGAAAGCGAGCTACACCCGAATTATCCAATCACAGAGCAATTGGCTATCATACCTCCAACTACCAGAGCACAATAATGTTGTTTATATTCATGTTATGGTGGACTTGTTTAACATGGTGGTAGAGCGAGGCGGACTAGAAAAAGCCCAACTCGTGTTTGAAGCCGTACCTCTGGATCTGATTTGATCTTAACCAATAGACCAAAAATGCATTTAACACTAGATATACCAGCGATTTGAATATATGTCAACAACAAAAATTATATTTGTTACTAATGTATATAAAATAACATTAAGTTCATAAAACGTACTCTCTAATTATAGCTACAAAAGTCATAACATCATTTCTGAAAAAAAAATATGTGTAATGTAGTAAGAATTTTGAATTGAAATTGCACGACCAGTCTAAATGACTAATCTGGTAAATCTAGTGTTAATTAGCTGAGCCGTGATAAATTGAACAAACAATTCTTGTAATAATTAAAAATAAATATTATTAAATAAACGAATGAAATAGAAATGAACAAAGCAGTTTGTTTAACAAAGAGAATACCTAATCAAAATCATCTGTGAAATTAGTAAGTTCAAGATCGGAATTCACCTTTGATGCTAAAAAATAATTCTCATGATAAATTCATAGAATTTTCTAGCTTTTCTCGGATTAAAATCTCTTTGAAGAATTATTAAACAGAACAAAACTCTGTCAGTATGATGAGGAATATTCATTTTTTGTTACTAAAGTAATTTAAATGTTATTTTGGTTTAAGTCTTTGATATATTGAAATTCGATAGAAAATTGTTAGCTTATATTCTAACAAATTTTTCTTTTAGTCGTCTCTTTAAAATGGACTCGCAATATATTTATTGTTTTTAAAATACAAGATGGTTCGGGGACAGTGCAAATCTCGAACATCTGACCAAATATAGCCAAATATAAAAAAAGTAGAAATCTGATCGCTAATGGTAGATTTACGGATTTGCACTCTCCCCGAAGAATGCATTCGAGTTCCTTGGGATATATATATTCTAAAGGCATCCATCCTTATAATTGTCTCGTTCTATGTTCCAATTATCTGAGTGAAGATTAATATTAATCTGCCTGCATTCACAAATGATTTAAACCCATATAAACTATATAACTAAATTATTTATACTTAGATTACTTTATACATAGATTTTTTAAAATAACTGGATACTATTATTATGATATATTTTAACTAGCGACTGGCACACATGCCAATCGACTTTACTGAAGGTCATCTATTTAAATTTAATCTTAGAAACTCACCTTAACACTAATAAGCGCCTTCAAAACCAATGTTTTGGGTTTTCAGTAAAAGCCAAAAGTAATTCTATTTAAGTACGTATCATATTAAAGTATTTTTTGGAGTCAGTACTCTAATTTATATTGTTTCTAGGAGCAAATTAACATCAATAACAAAATCACTTTTTAAGTGCAAAGCAGATATCAGTTCCGTGGAGTGTGCCTTTTAGTTTTCGTCGCTGCATTCTCTGAAGCGACTCTTAATGTCCACAAAATCGGTCATTGAAAGCTTCGGACGTTAAATTAGTTCCTGGCTCAAAAATACGATTTAAGTTTTCGTAGCTTATAAAATATTGTAGCCAGGACATAGATTACATATACAAAGGTTAATCACCTATTGCATTTAGATGTATAGGGGCTTGTGTACTAAAGCGCTGCTGTAAAACCACTCAAAGATATTGCTGCTATTTTTACACGTCATTACTTATCACAATGATGCAGAAAAATGTTTCTTTACGGCTTTAAATAAAGAACGATAGAATAGCCGAGTGGTTTTTATTATATTCTTTATTTAAAGCCAACCTTTTTTACTTCAATTTATACAAAAAAGTTGAAACTTTTGTTTTAATTGAAGTCGTATTAGAACCTTTTAAAATTGTTTCTTTCGTTTACTTTTTTTTAAGGCTACAAAGCAGGTGGTGGTGTTAATAAGTTTTTAAAATTATTTGTACAAAATAAAATATTTCGTCATATTTATTACCTTTACAACAAAGTGGAATAATAATTAATTTTGAATCGTATAGAAATTAAAACCTGTGATAGTTTAATTTGTGATACTTCGTACTGACATCATAGACTATTTTATTTTGGTATTAATTTTATTTTTAATTAAATAAAGAAGGTTCCATTAAAAAATGTCTACATTAAAATACCCAAGAATAGTTCGAAGATAGCGCATCGAATAAACCGCCGCCGAGTCCACTTCACTTCACACTGACAGCCCCAGTTGCAAGGAACCTAATTGTTCTCCCTGCACCGGAAGAGGGCAGGGGTGGGGGATGCTGGCGAAAGTTACACAACCAATCTTTCTCATTGCCCTCCCCTATAATTGAAAATAGTTGCGCAATCACGACGTTGAATTTCTAGTGTTAATTTTTGCCGTGTTGCCATTCCAAATTCATTATGAATTCTACTAGTTTAAAGGTAACAATTCACAGACTACTTACTTTTAGAAGAAAATAATCGTGTGAATAAAGAGTTTTTGTGGAAGTGTATAATATTAAGCTAAATAAAAGTATATATATTAAAATTCCTTTGCTTAAAATTTTACTTAATTTATTTAGAAGCGACTTAGTCCTATGAATCTTGATACAAAAGAAAATTGTGTCTAGGTTTTATGATTTGACAGAAGAAACTGTGGTGACCGATTCGTTTTACGAATGAGGTGGTGATATGCTTATATTATAATAAATATTAAGCCTAAGACAATTTTGATTCAAATTATTTCCAAACGAACTAACGAATAAAGAAGTAGTTTTTTTAATGTATTTTCTGATTTTTATACATGTTTTAACAAAATAAAACATTTGAAATGAAATTAGCTTTGCAGAGTATATATCTTTCGTATGATTCCAAAAGGTGTACATAAAAAATAGTAAAAAAAATTTTAAATAAATTTATACAAATTTCTATTGAATATTATAAAATCGATATAATATATGGCCTTATGGGATGGATACTTTTGCCTTGTTTTTATAGAATGATTATAAAAACATAAAAATTAAAATACATACAATGATTTATCGTTAATTATATCTAATTACATAAAAATTACTTAAAAATGGTGTTTATTTTAGAAACATTTCATTACTAGTATATTGTTGCGTATGGATTTTTTTTTAAATCATATTTTTTTTTATTAAGGCCAATCTGATGTAGGACTATTTTTGTATCGTCTTTACACAGTAAACTAAAAAGTAACCAATTTATCTACTTTTAAAATATCAAAACCACTGTTCTTTTGCAAACCATCTATTATTTAAGGACGTTGTCTTACTTGAGGTCCTTTTTCAACGATTCTATATAAATTTGGCAACCATATGACCGTCTTAAAGCGAACAACTTAAGTAGACAAGCAGAACACTGGAGTATGCGGGTTTTGTTAAACAATAGAAAAGCCTTTGAGAATTGAGAGGAAAGTAAAGCAAAAGTTTCAACTCTCTGATTTCGTTTGAATTTTTGTGCTACTGTTGAATAGTTCGAAAGAAAATTCTAGTATTGAAGTACGGGTTTATACATCTACAGAGAATTACCATAACCGGATTTCCCTTGTGCCAAAACCCTATTGGTCACAATTCAAATTTTATACAAAATGGTTTGTTCCTTTTTCAAAATAAGAAATATCATAGAATAGGTATTATGTCATTTTTTTGTTTTGTGTGTTATTGAAAGAGAGCATAAATATAAACACACTGGTTAACAACCGTTAACACAAACTCTTAATGAATTTGCTCGAGATAAGAGGTATGAGTGTATGAACATTTCCTAATTGATTAATGTATTTTAAAGGAAATAATTTTCCGTGTAATTGCATTTTCATTGAAGTTTGACAAATGATGCGGACTCTTTAATCGCTTTTATTGATTTCATTCGATATTTCAGTTTAATCAAACCTCCAGTCGTTTTGAATTCAATCTGTTAGATTGAAGACTGCGGCATCGAAAGCACAGTATACGATTGTGAGCAGTATATCAGGTAAATAAGGTCGCTAAGCGATGTTATGAATACAAAGTTATGGATAGGGATATTTCAGATGCTTTTACAGTTTATACGATTGTTAAGGACATATTGAGTTACGAATGTTAGATTCAATGTACAAGGGCAAATACATCACTTACGAAGTATTTTGACCAACTTTTTAGGCTGTTATTTACTGATACAATCAGAAAAAATGACTTTAATCTTTAGTACAAAAAAATTGGGCTATAGAAATAATTAACAACAATGGACCGCCGATCTTAGCAACCGGCCAAAACCGGGTGCAAAGCTTTACTGGCCCTACTAAAACAGGTTTTTCTTACGGCTCATGTCGGGCAGTGTAAAGAGCTGTTAGGGTGTACTCTGCGCAAAATTTAAAGCTTACTTGATTTAGTCTCCCCGTCTAATACAAGAGCAAAATGGACACGCCGTAAGCCCTACGTCTTAGGTAGGGGCTGCATCCTTTTGGTAAAGGCGAGGGGAAGCCGCTGAAAGGCCTTGGAATGGTTTGGAGACCTTTGGGGAGGTCCACGCTCAACCTTTTCGTTACAATTGAAATCTTTGTCCTGCAGTCGGAATTTCTCGGTTGATATGATTACAATGATCATTAAAGGAAAAGTTAAGTTTAGTTAATCTTAAACTATATTAAACTATCTAGTCTATCTATATAGACTACTTTTGAGACTTTTGTCAGTTTGAGCTGCTAGTTCTATTGTGACTTACCATTAATAAGATGGAGGAAGCCCTTTGATTTAGGCCCTTTGCAACTTCTGGACCCTACTTTATTTGAAGTGACAAGCAAAAGATAAACCTAGTGATTTCATGATTTGTATAAATAAACGTATAACGAACATTGTATACTGTCATCTCTTTTATGGTAATGTATATTAAGAGCCTATCTCGCAAAACGTGGCATCTGATTACTTAGCTATTACTTAATAAGAGAAAATTGTTCATACGTAGAAATGTAATGACTCGTTTAGAAAAAGAGTTTCCACCTCCCTGATGGTAAATGACAGAACTTTGTCAGCATCAATGATCAAGTGGCCGTTTGTCATTTGGGAATTTTTTTTCCAATTTTAGTTACATAAACCAAACAGAAATTTCATTGTACAATCTCAATTTTTTTGATTGAAAATGATTTAACAGTCCTTAATTCAAAATTTTAAAGTTAAATGTTTATAAACAGCGTGGAAATAAGAATGCGATATGAAATTAAAACATTTGCTGTTAATATTCCAATGAAATCAATAATTAATAATTGAATGAAATTAACAATTTATTTAGTACATATTTAAATACTATAACTGGGACAATTTGTAAATACCCAGTTAAAGTTATGACTATTGCCTTTAATTATATTTATTTGTTTTTCTCATACATATTCCCTATTGTGATGATTTAAAAGAACTTAGTAAATGAGTCTATTTAAATAAAGTTATTTTGACTTTGACTTTGAATTCATATAATTTTACATAAAAAATATTCCTCTCTAAATCCAGAGCAGCCAACTTCATTATTTCGAAGGCTGTCTTCGTGATCGCTTTCAGCCAAAATGGCCAATGTAATTTCATTGCTGGGGGATTGACTGGACAGTGGTAGCCATATATCAATCATTAAAGCTAATCTAGCGAAAAGTTAAACCTGAAGCAATTCAGAAATAATGTGAACATAACTGTGTGAGGTTTTCACAAAAATTCAACCTCAAATTTATCATAGATTCGTGATCTGAATTATGTAATATACTTGATCCTTGGTTCTTAATAGCTTGATTGTACGGAATCCAGGAAAGAGTATCTATAATAAATATAGTATTTTGAGTTATGAGCACAAAACGCTGCTCTCAATAGAGTCCATTTCTGCTTTTTTAATTGTCTCTGCTCTTTTTGTGTTCTTACCTAAAAAGAAAAGAAAAAAACATAGTTAAAATTAAATATTTAATCCTCTTGGTCCAACTTTGAAACTACAGAAATAGAAAATAAAATAAATTTTCAATTTTTTCAAGATGTTGGAGTCTCGTATTCATATGTAACTCCAGAACGAACAAAATATGAATAAGATGAAACCTCGCATAAGAACTTGAACCATGATACGCACGATAAAGGATATAATACTTCTGAATAAATCGGGTAAAAAATATAAGATTTCGAAGAATTATTTTTGCAGCCAAAGTTAGAAAGCCCAAGACTAGCTTAGCGCTTGTTATTCTCAAGAAGAGAAACTTCTCAAGAGTCCGGTAGACTTACGAAAAGATGAAATAAAATTTGAACAAGTGTACATAATTATGTGCAACAGTAGATTAAAATATATTAAATATATTGTCTTAAACATTCTCTTTACAGAAGCAAAAAAATCTAGTTTTCGTTTTAGAAAATTTTCTATTGTTTTTGAAGTGGCAACCCCAAATTTTTATTTGAGAGTATTTTTTTTAACCCTTTACTGATAATTTTCTAATTTTAAGGTGAAAGCAAGATCGGTGACGCATTATCAACTTGTCTATCAGTTGCTTGTAATATATAAATATTGTTTTTAATATCGTTTGACAGTTATGAGGAAGATATTCCGTTCTCTATATCAGATATATCTTTATCACATTCAGATGAAATTTATATGGAAACTGATGGTATAGTACGCAAGACTTTTGTAAATATTTCCACTGGTTATTATACACTATTCAGACACAAAAGAATTATCAAAACCCTAACTTTAACCTAAAGAACCATACTAAAGAAATTGGTTAAAATTTTATTTTTCAACCGACCTGACACAATCCTGGGCACACTCTCTTAACTGGCAGTAGCTGCAGCTGCATGAGGAGAAACAAGATCCCAGGTCGGAATCAGCCAAGCTCACGGAGTCGTACCTCGTGCCCAGACCCTCGCCAGAGCTCGGAACCGTATGTGAGCCACGATATCTGGAAAAGTCGACATTATGGTTTTAAAAACAATTTGATAAGAAAACTTGACTAGATCCATTTCTTATAAGTTCCGTATCCGGCATTTCCCTTTGATATGTCAATCAATTTCCCGCAGCCTAACTAGTAGTGTATTGAGAGGTCAGGGTTCACTTTTTCAAGTAAGTGGTTTTAAAACGTCAACTCTTATAATCAAACCTTTTTCCGACAATCACATACCAATCACCATAATAAACAATTATCCAAATACCGCCTTCATACTTCCATTAGGCGCCAGATTGATTACAACTGCACATTTGTATTTCGAACGCTAGAAAATACTTACTCAGCTCTGCAGTTGGTGTGCAGTTCCAACGGCTACACGCTGACTGAGAGCTATCTGATCCCATAAAAGTTTAATTCAGTTTAATCAAGTAGTTTTTATTTAAAGAGTATTTTCGTTAACTTTCATTTAATTATCACGATCGTATTTTTTCAAAGAAGTATTAAATCAATTTTGAGTTACAACCACAAATTGCCTGAATGTTTGTCTAATAATTGACACATACCAGTTTTGTAAATATCATTTCCATTTATCTATTTAAATTGACTAATAACAAAAAAATATTGGACACAAAAACGAAATCGCACGTGTATTTCATTTAAAACAAAAGCCAACAAAATAAATCGATGGTTCTTTTTAAAACGAAATTAATGAAATCGTCCTTTTCCATTTTGAATATCCAACAATGGATCGTAAAAAATAATGAAAACTGTTCAGATAGTGCTGATTTATACTCTGTGGCGAGAGAAAAATTTATAAGGATTTCACAATCAAAATGACAGACCAAAGTAATGAATCAAATTTATAATAATAAACTTTATTGCACACAAATAATATAAAGAAGGTTGGAGGAACATTGCATTGTAAAATTATATTAATTTTAATAACAATAATCGTTTACGTCTTTCCATGAAGTATAAATATTTTTATTAGTGTGGAAGTATTCTGGAAGACAAGCTAGATATGTAAATGCCTGTATGTATATCAGGCAACCAGACTCCTACCTCTAAGGTATATGACTGTAGATCAATTCTAAAGTACTTTACTAATCTACTCTTGTAGTAAAACAAAATTTTGTGCTTTTTATCGCTTGTTAATGTCTGTTTTCAGTTTTAAATTACAGAAAAAATGAGATATATAACTTCTTTGTATCAAAAAATAATTCAGAGTTAATTTTTTGATCGCAAATGAAGTTATGAAACTTAACAGCAAATCAATTCTATTTAATTAGATACGGTAGCTGAAACGAAATTATTTCTAATACAATGAAAACAATAGCTTATCGAGGCATGACTCCGTACAACTATACCAGACTTCCGTTTTCCTGTACCGCGATCTTTGCTAAAATATGCTTTGTTACTTATTACAACAATACCACGTTGTTATATAGAAATTCTTTATTCAGCCCATTACACTAGACAACATAGATATAGAAAAAACATAACTTGACATGTTAACGCATCAATATCAAAGAACTTATTAAATTAGTCCTAACGCCTATTTACGTAGTCACTGCGCGTGACGTCACATCGCAAGGAACTTTATCTATGAAGCGTTTATGGACCTTTATGCCTACTCCTCGAACATTTCAATATATCTCAAATAATATTAATTGTAAATATACAGTTGCTTGTACAATATTGTACATTACTTGTTGACCTTTTTGTGTCACCTACAAACTACCATTAACGCCATCTTTTGAAAAAAACCCAAAGCAGCGATGGAAAAACAGTTTTAATGTTTAACACGTCAGTAAGACAATTTTCCATTTAAAAATGAAATTTACAGTTGCATATTTGTCAGGTTTCTTTAGTTTTTTCCCAGCAATTTTTATTTTCAAAACCACTTGAATCATACACTAAATAAAACACAAATAATATTTTAAAATTGGTCAAACCGTTCTTAAGTTTTAGCGAAACTAAGGAACACCAATACATTTATATACATAAAAAAACTATTATACAATTTAAATTGAAGTACTACTTTATGTTATATGTTTAAGTAGGGAATTTTAAAATAAGATATAAACGGCAAAATTATTTAATTAATTTTACCGTCAATAGCTCGCTGGCATAGTGGATAGAGTGCTCTGGTTTGATAAAGAAAGCAAAGCACCTTTCGCAATGGTTGGTCCCTAGATGGGTCAATTAAATTTTAGTTATTAGGAAGTAGTCATGCCCAGTAGTGGGACGTAAGTAGGCTGCTGATGGTGATAATTATTAATATAAATAACATATATTTTGAGAGTTTGGGAAGAAAATTGGAAATGGTTTTAATAGGTCACTGACGTTACAGTCACTGGCATATCATCTATCGTAGATAAATATCTCGGCTGTCTGAATGTTACCACTGATTGCAAGCCTCTCAAACCCTTGGATTCATAACTACAAACATAAATATTACCAAATTTGCAAAAAAAATATACAATTGTAAAAAAAATGGTTTCGTTTTTGAAATTTACCTGCCACTCTTTGAGTCCACATGCTCCATGACCACATTCCAAGTTCTATGTATTAAGTATAGCAAGAACAGTACTCTAGATGACTCGGCGTGTGGTGGACCCTCTTTCCGGTCCGACCATTTCCGGCTGTTAGCGCTGCTGGGCCCATGACCCATGATTTTGATGATTGAAATTCAAATCACGCAGTCATTACGTTTGTAGCGGTAAAGGTTAGCAGTGTCGCCTGTAATCAAGAAATAAAAAAATATTAATAAATTACGTCACAAGAAAACTTATAAGTAGATAGAAACTCATTAATAACGGAAGGATATATTTATATTAAAATTAAATAGTCAACACGAAGTGTTCAAATTTTTAAAAGAAATCAAAGCAATTACGGAAAATGAACAAGGGAGTCCTTCAAAGTGATCCTGTAATTATCGAATGCATAATGATTATCTTATCTTGATGTAGGGCCAGGATTATTACTCCCGGAGCACGTCGACCCAATGGGATCTTTTGTGCTTCCCTAATCCTACTGACTGCTGTCCTGGAATACCTCCAAGATGTACTTACTAAGTACACTCGGAGACAGCAGCCTTATATCTTCAGGACTGGGATAGCCCAGTCCAAAGATACCCATTCTTTTCCTAGCAAGAGCATCACAAGGCATAATGATTACTATGACAACTTTTTCCACACATTCAATGTTCTTATATTGATTTACCAAAGTACTTATTTATCAAGGAGGAGAAAACATTAAAAAAGTACTATTATATAGATCAGTTATTTTAATGACATATTATTTATATTAATAGGTTTTAATTGGGTATAATGTACTAGATCTATGCCACTATATAGTGACATTAACCAACTTAGGTTAAGTTAATGCCGAATGTTTAATCCTATATTGGATATAATCAACCGAGAGAACGATACACTCCACTACATAGGTTAATGCTAATAAATCAGAGAAAGCGCATAATTCAATAAAAAACCAGAAGATGACTGGTTAATAATAGTTAGTAGTAAAGTGAATTTCATTCAAAATTAATATGAAAGAAATAGAATGACTGACGATCGTTAGATTAGTTGACACTTTGACTAGCTAACCACATTTTACTTGATTTATGATTCGCTTAAAATAATGCGAATATCCTTATATAACATATATATCATATTAGAAACATCAAATAATACTAATAATATCTTTTTTATGAAGCTCATCAAATGACTCGACACCGCCTGATGGTTAGCAGTTGAGGAGTCCATATGTGAAGATAGCTAGTGAAGCATACGACATACTGCCCTAGCCACCCTCACCTAGCTGGCCCAAAAAGTTTTTTCACGCCTCTTTTAAAGAAACCCATGTTGTATGAAGGAGGGAATACGTGATAATACGTAATAATTTCTCATACTCACATCTTTTATCTAACCCAAAGCATCATTAAGAGCTTGTGTTATGGAAACTAGATAACGGTGAAATATAGAAATATAAATAAAGATAGTGATGTATTTAAATATCAGAAATATATTAAATAATGTAGAAACAAATGTAGAAACATCCAATACTCGTAAACAAACATTCTTATTCATCATAAAAATTCTACCTCTATCGGGATTATAATGAAATAGTTGTACTGAACATAAATTTAATTTTAGAGTCGACATAAAAGAAGCCAGGCTAATGACCTCTTTACAGATCTTGTGTTTTTAAAAATAATTAGCCATTTTGCAACTTGAGATAATTGGCTGCCTCCAGAAAACCCTCCGGGCTCCTAATTCAGGTAATTTCCGCTTTAAAGTCTGCCGAGTACTAATTATACGAGGCATAATTGACTCTATTTACCCTTTCATTATTATTGTTATCGAGCCTTTTATTTCTTGGGTTTTTCTTCTTTTTTAATACTCACTCTGCGTGTGTAGTGTATGTTTGATCTGAAAACGGTATACTTTCAAGTGTGAAATCATCAATATATATTTCTTACCCTAACGCAGGTGGGTTAGAAGAAATTTCTGCTAGAAATAAGCCACACCTTTTGTAATCATTTCTTGTTTTAATTTCTTATGCTAATCTTTATGTGTACACAATAAATTATGAAATAATAAATATGTCTGCAATCTATGATATATAAGCAATGCAATATATACAAAATACATAATCCATTGACACTTTGTTGTCTTTCAATGAGATTTTCTTATTTTTTAGTATTATTACTTCATTACATTATCATTTAATCGTTTTATTTAACATTGCGTTTCAATATTCATAATTAAAGTTCTTCCACATTTCATTGACTAAATCGCGTCTACCGTTTTTCGTCAAATATTCCACGAATCAATACGTAACACCCCACAAAATACATCACGTAAGACATGGCTGTATAAGCAATGACCCCTTTGCCTTCCAGTATAAAATAAAAGCATAATGAAAGTTTTTGAATTTTTTCTCCTAATTAAGGAATTAAAGAAACAAAAGAAAAAAAACAAAGGAATTAACAAAGGAATCTTAGCCATTACAGCCGTGTCTTGTGAAGATATTTTTTTATTTGAGAGACTATGTTACGTATCCCGATGCTTCTTAGGGGTTTTGATAACCAGCAAGAGTACGAGAATGGACAAGAATTAGAGAAATTGCGAGAATTGTCTTTCATTTCATAGATTTTCAAACCGATCATAGATAACTTACTCCATTATGCTTCAGCAATTTTTATTGACATGGAACTCCATTTTCAAATAGAAATGGACTTATAACATTGGGTATATTTTGTATATTGATACGAAAATAAAATAACAACACCGAGCTGACATATATCGAATCCCAGTAAAGCTTCTCACTTGTTTTGTAGAATAATTATTTAATGGCATAGGAATCTAGCCCATACTGCCACGTCTTATGTCAACACTACTGAAAAAAATAGGAGGAAAATATATTTTATACAATTTAAAGCAATTTCATCACTTTTCAAACGTCAACAGTAATTTATCCGATGAAAGCCTACAGACTGATATGGAAATTCTATTGCGAATCGATATTACTATAATTGTTCACGTGTAGCTTGAAATTGTCAGGTTTTCACTTCAGAAATCAAGACTGGCATTTTCTATATGAAACAGTTTTTTACTTTATTTAGTGTACAAACACTGTCAGTTAAAATTATTCAAAATATTTTTCATTTTGATGAAGAGTTTAATTTTTTTTTAAATATTTAGATTTAAACATAATCTATACTAATATTATAAAGAGGAGAATTTTGTGAGGTTGTAGTGTAATCTCTGAAACTACTGGTTGGTATTGAAAAAATCTTTTTGTGTTGGATAGTCCATTTAACGAGGTAGGATGTACAGCATTGGCGCGGCCTCGAGTGAAAACTAGTTATGGAATAAAATATAAGTTATACATAAACATGATTATATAGGCACTGCTTATTTTAAAGAAGATTCCACCAGCAGACCTGTGAGAAGGATATAATAATAACTAGCGACGCGGCCTGGCTTCGCACGATGTAATTCTTTATTCCCTCATGGCTCGAGCGCCCTGGAGAATCTAAGAGACAGCGGGACACCTCCCCCGGAGGTGATGCCTATCGATTAGAACTCCTCCAGAGGCGAATCGCCCCTTAAGGCTTGAGGACTCTCCAAGGTTCTCGCCTCCTTAAAACACCGGTAACGCAGTAAAGGCCATCTGCGGCTAACAGTATTAGAAAAAAAACCGATGTAATTCTTAACTTATAAACCTTAAATAACCCTATCCTTGTATTAAGGAATTTGTATGAACTGTATTAAAAGTTGTTTAAAGAGCATACGAAATGACTTTGTTTTATACTACGTACGCACAATTAAAATTAAGATACATACAGTTATATTATTAATAATTTTCATAATAAGTTTCACGTTTCAAATATCTGCTTAAGCCTTGTATATAACATTATTATGATAATTAGTTCGTATTCATTGAAATACGAAAGCCTCAAAGTGAACAACTTAAGCCGATTATTTTAATTGCAGTCACGAATTTCTTTGTACGAGTAAAAGTCGGAATCATCTATTGAAAGTAGTATTTCACTACAGATAAACTTTTGAAACGGTACACTCAACTTCAGAAATTGATTTAACCTAAGTAAAGGCAGCGTCATAAGTAGATTAGAAGTACTTAGGTCTACATATTATGTCTCACTAGCTTGTAAGTATCCAGAGGTAATGCGCATCATAAAATACCAACGAGAGCTTCGTTTAGCACTTTGAGCTGTTCCTCCCGGTTGCTACGTTACGTTCTATTATTTTATCTTGTATACAACCCCTCGGCTTATCTTATCTTATCTAGAAGACATTTTGAATATCACAGAGCACTGCAATCCTTCATAATCTTTCGTGTCACCTTTACTCTGCCTGTGTCCAGAATATAGCTGCTATAAGCTTCACTTCGTCTCTGGTTGGGAAGAGTCTGCAGTATTGTGGCTTTGAGGAGATCACTTCCAGAAGAATCATTTGGGAGTTAGCCAGTGCATCATACTGATGTAATTGATGTTCCGTCGATTCCTGGCTGATTCATCAAACTTTCGGCAACCTTGTGCTAGAGAGAGCATGAGGTAAGTGACGAAGTTTAATCACCTCTGTTTTATCATTTGGATGTATGTATTTACTCTATTTTCCTACCATTGTACTACGTTACACAAACTCATTGTTATATTTATAGATGCAACGTGCATACGCAGTATTATGTGTGACATGATAATTATGGTATTAATGAGTTAATCCTCTTATGATACTGATTGGACTATCTATCATTAAGGATACTGCAAATCCGTAAACCTATCATAACTATAAAGCACCTGCACCTGCGCTGATCTTGTTTCACAGGGAAGGTTATATCTAGAGAATATTTCAATATACGTTACTTAATATAAATTTAATTACTCTAAGGTCAATCAATTATATTTATTAAGCTCTTTATTGTAACAAATAAACATTAATGTATACAGTAGTATGCAAGGAAGGACTTATCTCTAGTGATCTCTTGCAGTCAACCCGTAGTGTGTGTGAGTTTTATTATCCATTTAACAGTGACAAGTGTCTTTTTTTTTGTGTTTCTTGAGATTATTGTTTAGGATTAGATCACTACGATTATAACACCAGACCAGTTGATTCACGATATAATTAAAATTTCCTGATAGACTTCTAGAACATGCCAAACCCCACACAAACAACCAGCAACCACACCTTTATTATACATCCCCACCCACACACTAACAACCTATTATACGAAATAGGTACATTTTTCATAATACGATCGATGTTGCGAACCTTCTTACATTTTCGTGTAATTCCTCTTTTGGCTTTTAAAGTGACATCAAAATTATTGTGGTTTTGTCATATTTTCTGTTGTTGTTGTTACCTTAGTTACGGTTTATGTTACTTTTTTACACTTAAATATAAATATTAATTTTATCCATTTATCCGCCTTCTCATTTCATTAGTAAATAGGCACTAGCTCACCTATCCGTCCTCAACAATGCCCATAGTTTTATATTATTCTTAAATACACTTAGATCCTATATAATATTTACAATGAGGAGCCTGTCTTTCAAAGCATGGGATAACCTTACAAGAGAGCTGTTCAATATTGCATTGTAAAGATATATTTCATTAAGAATATTTCTATTTCTATTGGTTTATATTAATTATCTTGCTTCCTGTTCATAGTTAGATAATTTGTTATTTTTCAGCTTGCACTGAATATTGTATAATTTACTTTAGTATCCTAGTATCTGATACAATATTGGTATACAAAGTAAATAATTTATAAAATCCACCGAGTAATATTAAGTCAGTATCGCCCACTTAAACCAAGCATAATCTATTTTGTAAGGCTTAGCGCACAATGAGCTATAAATTTTGTATTGAATGGACTGGGTCAATATTGGCCGCTGCGGGCTAAACGGAACAATGTACCTATTTGAAAGCAGATCACGGGTAGATAGATATATCAACTTAAACATTACAGGCGCTGCACTATTCCTGATCAAATCAATTCTTAATTAGTGATTCTGATGTATCTTTATAATTCTCAGGTGTTCGGAGCAAAAGAGACAGCTAGTCCTTTGGAACAATCAGGTAAAGCAGGTAAAACACACAGAGCAGCCCGACGCGAAGTCACATATTGTGTCGTCACGCCCCAGAAGGGGGAGAGTTGGCACAGAAGGGACGCATAAAGATAATTGTAGGGAGCACAGATCAGCGCCGAAGAGGAAAGAGCCCTATGCAAGTACCCTCGCGCTCTCCCGTGATTCGGTCCGTATGCCGCAAGTTAGGTAGGACCATGGGTTAGTGGTACTGTTCCTTTGGTCGATCCAGCTTCTGACATCACGAGTGTTACCAACAAAAGACATTATTATACCACACAATGCTGGGTATTTGCCTTCCTATATTAGAAAAACAAACGAAGAGTTTGGGCCATAAACACCACCACGTTGGCCCTAAGAGGGATGGAGATTGAAAGCGCTTTTTGTAACAATCCGGACCAACAGCTTAAAGTGTCTTCTGAAGCCCGGGCAAGCTTGAGATAGCTAATTTTAATTGACTCTTTCTGGGTCCAACCATGGCAGTTTTTTTGGTAACATATGGAATGTTCTCGTCCTCTCGTTTGATAAATGAAAAAGATTGTAAAAGTTACTCATTTTCCACTTAATCAAAGCCGTTTTCTTCAGAACCTTAACAGCATCTGTAGTGTATGTAAAACACCGTAATATGTAGCAAGAGATTAGAATTGATAAGTGTGAACAGCAAATTTTTACCGAATATCCATTATTAATTTAATCATCAAATGACTTGATAGATGGCGTTAGTTGTATCTTCTCTTAACTTTAATGGTGTAGAAAAAGAAAATATAGAATATTACTTTCTATTACATAAATGACATCACATAGAAATACAACGCTTACACTATCTATATTTCTACATTATCTAGTAACCATTAGATGTGATGAATCGTGTGAGCGTAAGAAATATTAGATAGAATTATTTTATTTATTATACAAATTACATTATATAAAGATTAGTTATACATTTCTGAAGGACTGCTCTATTATGTAATAAAATAAAAGGGAGAAGATACTAGTTGTCAAACATAAAATTAATATTAGTTCATTTAAATTATATCTATTATTTTGGTAAGGTTTGTAAATGGATCTTGAAAAACCTGTATTGTATTATTTACTTATAATGATAGCTGGAAGCCGCCCCTTTAGGATGAAAAATAATATGAAGTGACATCTTCACGTCACTTGATTTATTGATAATGTTATGAAAATACAAACAAGATTTGGCTGTATGGCGCATTGCTTTTGCTTGTCCCTATTCGACGAATTTTCTACTACTATTGGTATTATAATGACACGTGTTCTCTGTGTCGAGATCGAACTATTTGTAATGAAGCAAACGATGTGTGAAATCGATGATTAATATCCAGAATTCTTTGCTATCGCCGCTATGAGGCGGTGATTAATTGATGTGGGATGAAAGAAAACGGACTAGATTTTCTAGGAGTTCAATTAGCAGAAACGTATTATCAAAAAGAAAATACTGTATATCGGGATTCTATTTCGTTAAAATATTAGCACAAAAAGACGGCGATGCCGAGATGCTAGAACAATCACATTTCGCAAGCCCATCCTTAGGACGTGACGAGTCTTTTGCTGTGATTTTTATAAGAATAAAACACACACAGTCTTTCTGTGTGTTTGTGGGTAAATGTAACTCAGTTATCTGCTTAATTCTATACTTGATAAAGACCATGGACTAAGACTTCATATCAAGAAAGAAGCAGCAGATTTTTGACGTTAAGTCTTAGAATGGTTTGACAGTATTCCACATAAGAAAAGTATCATTCGTAAATTATAATATTATTACACTAACAGTTATATTTAAAGGTAAATATTTACCAAATCAAGCATTATTAACCTATTTAAATAAGAATGTCACACATTCTTATTTAAATATATGTATTTATAATTCAAAACATGTTTTCCCGTTATCTATCATCCATAACACAAGCTAATAATGCTTGACAAATAACAGACAAATATAAAGTTAAAAACAACCATCCCGATAAGATGTATTAGTATTTATTGACAATATCAAACGATATTGGAAGGTTATATCAAACAAGATTTAATGAAATAGGCTACTAGTAACGTTAGGAATATTTAGGTGATAAGAATGCGTGTTACAAATTTAAATAATTTGTAATTTTAATAAACTTGAGCTGTAATCAAACTGAATTGAATCTTATCAAACCAGAAATTACGGTACATACCGATGTAAAAATATATTTGACGGAATGGTATAGGTAATTTGTAAATGTCATTATAAATAATAAAGGCTGAGAGTTTCTTGCGCCGCTTCTTCTCTACAGCTAATAATTCGTAGAAGCGGTAGTAGGGTTAATTGGGAATATGCATACTAGTGTTAGTTTTAATTTTAGTATAATAATTATAAAAAATTAATCTAATTTAACAATTGAAAATACCCAGTTAATAACTACTTAAAGTTATCCCTATTACTAGTGCTATACCTTTAATAATTAAATATTTTTTTCTTATACATATTCTCTGTTATGACGATTTAAAAGAACTTAATAAATAAGTCTATTTAAATAAAGATATTTTGACTTTGACTTTGACTTTGACTATCACATAAAAATCTGTTCCGGGTCTCAAAACCGAAGCTCTCGGCCAAGTAACTTATATCTAGGGGTACTGATCATTCGACCAACCAAACTAATGTAATCAGGCTCGATAAAACTTACCTGGAAATAGTTATTCAAATAGGAAATAAAAATAAGCATCTTTACTCACTTATATGAATAAAACCTTTTCAGATATGCAAGATTGAGTGGTTCTTGCACATAAAATATGTAATAAAGAATATGTAACAATTAAAAAGTGCAATGGCATGGTAAGATTGTAACTTACTCGCATCGTTACAACTAAAAAATGCAGTGTAAATAATTGCTCTTACCGATACATAGTCTTTCAAGATAATTATATATTAGTGGTTTCGTAAATATAGCGTATCAATACAGCAGTGAAAACTGCGCATGATAATTTTGTCTTACACATGTTGAACACTTAATTCATTTTGCACGTTGTTTGCCTAGTACGCTATTATTCGAGTTATTATAGTCTCTATTACCTAGCATACAAAGTAGTCTAAACTCACAGTTTACTTTAACATAGACTTGGAGAAGAAAATGCAGCTGTTTTTAAGACGAGCATTCCGTTTACGGTCCTACAATGGTTACAGGGCGGGCGTGTGAAGGGCTCGCCTAGTGGCTGCTGACCAGCACTGGACTTCTAAGACTACGCAGTAAGTGTACTGAGTTGTGGCGAAGCAATTCACCATATTACATGGGGCTGCCCGATGCTTCTACTTGAACCGAAAAGACCTGAAAATATCTTATCAACAGAAATTGATGCGACAATATTCTCAGTTATGAAGAACTTTTACACTTTATAAATAATGTGCCTGTGTGACAGTGTTAATAAAAACTGCTGTTATCTACAAAAGTACGCATTTGGAACTTTTTATTTAATTTATTAACGCATTTGGTATTTTTGGACTTTTTTCATTATATTTATGCATAGAATTACTTAAAGTTATGGGATATCAAAAAGAACACGTATACACACACTCACACACAGAGAGAGAGAGAGAGAGAGAGGGATAGGTACAAATACTTGCATAAATTTATTATTCCATTAGTTAAATAAAAAGAAATAACAAGTTTAAAAGAAGAAGGTAATCATTTGATCCATATGTACGTAAGTATTATTATGAGAATGCCAAATTTTGTAACGTTTAGTCTTTCATAAACGTGTGTAGATTGAAACAGATATTAACACTTTCTAAATATTCTTTTGAACAAAGAAACACTATTCCAAAACGTAAGTAAGACAGAAACAACGACACCACGAAAACAGCTTATCTAACATTACAAACATAATTAACATCAAAGCTTAAGCTTTCCGTTTGAACGCTTAAAATAACATAACGTGTATTTGAAGCTTGGAATGGAATTTTTGAAGACTTTAAAGTAAATGGTACATTTGCCGAGTGATATGTTTAGAATAAAAACTTTTAAATATATCATCATAAAATTCTTAATCGCTTGCTGCTTCACAATTTAAATTCTTTTAATCAAATTACAGTCTTTCAGCTAATTTATACAATAAAATTTATTATAAAATATTACAAAAGAGTTTGAAAGTGATCACAAACATATACACCTAAGTCTGTTTTTACACGGTAGATTGGTTCCAGAAGAAGCCGTGTAAAAAAAGACCGTGTAAAAACAGACTTAGGTGTATGTTAATAGTTGACATCTTACGAGTAACCCTGTTACCGGTTTCAGACTTTTTTCTTTCATAAATACTTTTTTGTGATATGAACATACTTCGCAAAAATTAAATTTGACAAAAAAAAATTAAGTACATAAAATTTCAAATCGTGCTAAATGGAATAAAATCGTGTAAAAAAATTAAAAATATTCAATTTTCAAACCGTGTTATATCAAAACCGTGTACAAAAAGACCGTGTAAAAACAGACTTAGGTGTACTGAGATTTTACTACAACCAACTAAGTAGAAACACATACAACCACACAAACACGCACACTTATAAAACAACCCTTAACGTAATGCTATAATTAATGTTTCATACCAACTTATATAACCTTCTTGGCATTTTATTATAAAATTATAATTAAAACATTATAGTAAAAAACTATATTTCAGTCACTTAGTATGTATCTATTTGTAAACTTTATCAGCTATCGAATTGCCAGGTTACCTGTCACAGACATTTTTTGCTTTAGAGACTATGATCACTAATTTATTACGTAAGAAAATACATCTTTATTCTATACTATATTATTAAAACTTGGTACTTCAGAATTTATTTGAGCATTTTTCTCCCCACGTCTGTTAGAGCGTTAGCCTCTTACAGAATTACCTACCGCAGAGCACACTGCGCAAATATTCTGTTTGAAGCTGCTTTTACAATGAACGAGATGATCACGATTCCGAACTATACGATTATATAAGATAAGAAATAATAAAAATATAAAAGTTTTAGCCTATAAAAATATCTATCTATGAGTGTAAAAGATAAGAGTAATGTTTTTAAAACTATCAAATGATTGCTAATATCCAAATAATACCAGACAAAACAAATGTTTTAAAAATAGAACAATAATATTATACCAAATTTAATAAAGAAAAAGTGTAACATGCGAGCGAGTGAAATGAAAGTCGTGGACTAAAAATAAACTAGTAAAGACCATAAATAATATAAAACAACTTTCTTTATAACTAGAAACATTACATAACAGCTAAAACTATGATTATATATTATATAAATCACACTATTTTTTAAGTGTTATGTCCAGGGAATGATCAAGCAGCCATAATGTTTTGATGTAGATAAAATTTATTGAATTAATTCGCGTAGTAGTAAATAAAAATATAATAGTATAATGAAAGATAAATTAAATTTAAAAATAACTGTTAAAAATGTCTACTCAGAACTGTCGCAGCATTCTGGTCAGCACTGTAGTAGTGTCAGTAGACATATTTCAACACATGTAACATTAGTAGAGCAGTATGTGTGTTGAGGTTAGTATTTTTGGCTATCAGCCTTTTATATATAAATTATGTCACCATATATTGGCTCGAAGAAATTGAACTTAAACTTAACACATTATAAGGTTATTCTATTCTTATATTAGGAATAGTCAATCTCGGTATAATCTGCGAATAACGACAGTATAAATTTTAACTCATTAACTCCGTTTAACGTTATTGTAACTGTACCAACGTTATTCTAGTTGCCCAATACGACAACGTTGAATTTCATAAACAAACTTGAAAAAGAAAACTAAAAAACGTTTAATTTTGTCTTTCATTGCCTGTCACTTGTTTTGGTGTAGGTTAAGTTTTGTTCGTGTAAGTTTCTAGTAAATTTTCATATTTCTTCTCTAATGAAAGATACGAATTTAGTTTAGTTATGGCAAAAAAGAGAGAACGTAGTAATTTTAAGAAAAGGAAGATAAGCCGATTGCTATTATTAAAGTAAGAAAATTTCCACCATCATTATTAATTATTAAATACGTTCTCATTTTAATTAAGTATATACCCATACTAATATGTAATGGACGTATCTGCTGAATAAAATTGATATTGTAAGATGTATTGAAATGAGTTTAAGTCCTTTTTGGTTTGCTGTAAATCACCACCGCGTTTGTCCGACACCGTAGCACTACAAAAAATAAAATGCTGCAGTGCAAAAACGATGTCATATCCCAAAGTCGGTCTGGGTTTCAATATTTTTAATTTTCTTTTATTCTGGTGTATTTAATGAATTAAGATATCTGTGATAACTTCTTGTATTGCTTTTAGGGCAATTTACTAAACAATTCTTTTAAATTTGACAATTAAATTAATCCCTATTTCTGAAAATACTTAAAAACACTTGAATTTAACAATTATGCTTATTTAAGGTTATTACAAAATGTCTTTCCAATGACTATACCAGACATAAGCTAACGTCGACGTCGGAATAACGTTCAAAATAACTTCTATAAGTAACACTAAACTTATTCTATTAAAGTATAAGTTTCCTCGTCCCAATTTTCAGAGGCATGGTTAAATCTAATGAATCGCGTTGCTATATCTTCTCATTTTGTTTGAACTTTAGAGAGGCTCTTTTTTCTGCTTATATATTTTAAGTTACCGGCCGTTGTAAGCCACAGAGTAGAGTAATGAACGTGCTTTGAGACACGGAGCATTTTTGGCACGTACCCTAAGGCTTTACGTGAATCAGCACAAGGGAACGTTAAATGAAATTGCAGTGGACGAGCTCTGGACTCCATTACTGTTAAAGAAAAAAACAACCATTTAGGACGCTGCAGCAACTAAAAAGTATTCTTTAAAGCTAGTTTTAAATACATGAAAGTGATTTATTTTTCATTTGCTTTGGTCGCTTTTGCTAGCATCTTCAATCGCATTTGGCTGGCTCAATGCATGTGCAATAGTGCTACGGCTCAACACTTCTCATCTATAATAGGCATCGCTCAACATTGGGTCTTAGAAGCCAATGATTAGGATGAAGTGACTCTGATAGATTATAAGCAAATTCGAATAAATAAATCAATATCCAATTTCAATACTTTGAGTTAGGAGTGACTAATTGCTGTTATACGACTGCAAGAGACAGTTTGGGATGTGTAAAATATATTAGTAACAATCCTGTCGTGGCATAAACTGCCCTTCTATACGCTTCTATCGAAGGAAATTGTATAATAAGAATCAGGGAACACATATTAATAAAGATATTTATGATCACGTATCAAGGATATTAACGGATTAAATGTAAATTGTTGCTATTAAGAATACTCGTTTAGCAGGACTCACACAACAGTGTTGCCTACCACAAACGACCATATCGTGCTAAAATGCTTCAAACGTTCCAGAAATATTGATCATAAATGTGAGTGTTGGAACACTAAACATTATGTGTAATTTAATGGTAATAACTACTAATCTATCAACTGCGCCGCGGAATTAACTCGCAATGTCGGTAATATTTTTACTAAAAGATTCTACCAAGCCTACTACTTGGTAGAATCTTACTACTAAGTAAGATAATAAAGAAAATTTAGAATCATTTAAGTCAGTCTTTAACTGTCTGATTTGCCTAAGCAATATCCATTATATATAATGGTTTGGGTGTCCAAGGATAGTTCCATAATCCATAAACGTTGAGTGTCTACAAATCATAATAATAAACTTGATATTTAAATAAAGTATAAATAAATTTGTCAATATAAAGGAAAAAGTTGTATAAATTTCAAAACTGTTTTTCTTAATAATAGGTTATATTTCTATTAGGTTAGGTTTATTTTTCACACGATAAAGACAACATTCTAAATTAAACAACAGACAATCAATTGTTTGACCTTCATTTGTTTTTACATTCGACTATAAACGTAAGCAGTGATTCAGTTGTAACAGTGATTTTAGATTACGAGTTCCGACGTGGAAATATGCAGCAGATACAACTCAATCAATGCTGTGTTCGGAGAAGATACGGTTAATGAACGCAGTATGCGTTTTTAGTTTTACCGCTTCTATACTGGAAACTTCAACATACGCCTTGAAATCTGGCCAAGCAATATCAGCTGATATCTACTGTGCAAAATTACGAACCGTGACGACAAAAACAGTTCCGAATCATTAATTATTGCTTCATGATATCGCAAGACTTCACACTTCTTGAGACACTAATTATAGGACCTGCATTTAGAAAATATGCATCTTGCAAAAAAATTACTCCTCAACAGATATGGCTTTAACTGAATACCATTTTATGCATTATATCGACAAATTTTACATTGAAAAGCTTTTTGTTCCTTGTACCACTTGTATTCCAAGGCAATAATCTCCAAAAACATATAAAATTGCTAAAAAGGCTGGTTCTGACAACCCGACCAAGATGGCCGCCGATCATTAATATTGTATTATATTATTGCATGAAAATTGCTTCACTGTTTCGACTTATTGTGAGGGTGAGCTGAGTATAATGTGTGTTGCATGTGCTTACTGCATATCCAACTATTAGTTAATTATTGTAATGTATATTAAATAACTGTATTTTACTCTAAATAAAATAAATAAACTAGGAAGTTGCTACAAACGTTGCAATTAGCAATAGCATGTTGTTCAAGATGAAACTTGTTTGATCGCCTCTTTGTAGGACCTGTGGGGAGCACACTGAACAAATGGAACACATCCTATGTAATTGTGATGCTCTTGCTAGGAAAAGAATGGGTCTCTTTGGACTGGGTTATCCCAGTCCTGAAGATATAAGCCTGCTGTCTCCGGGTGTACTTAGTAAGTACATCTTGGAGGTATTCCAGGACAGCAGTCAGTAGGATCAGGGAAGCACAAAAGATCCCATTGGGTCGACGTGCTCCGGGAGTAATAATACTGGCCCTACATCAAGATAAGATAAGATACTACAAACGTTGTAAATTAAAGTATTCCAATGTCAAATGAAGAATGTGGTTCAAACAATGTTTCCTAGTTTTCATCGATATATTCCTCAATTTCAATAGTTTCAATCACCGAACAGTTACGTCTTTATCGGTCGAACTAATCGACTCGATATCGTTATCCCGTTCAGATCAATTAAATGTCTAAGAGATAGAGCTATTAGAAATTCATTAACATTTCTCCACGTCTTATTATTATATCGGCAGTGCGTGTTACTCGATTACTTTTTGCTTGTATTCCGATAGATAATCGAATATATAGGAAGCTGTGAATGTATATAGAAGTTAACACAAAATGTGCCTGTATGTTCAACAAGTAATTATTTCAGCGAGTTTGATTTTAGACCTTAAATAACGGCATAAAATGATCATTTTTAGTAATCTTCATGGCTTCTAAATTTATCTGTGTTTTATAAAACTGTCTGTGATTATATATTTTATTACAATCATAAAATATATTGGAATGCCATCATGGTCAGGTTCATTATTATTTCAATCGTGCTGTTTTGATGAATCTATAGAGTGGCTATAAATTGACTATCGCCACTCTATAGAGGTTTTTCGTTGACGACGCTGTTTGGGAGTATGCAAGTTGATGCAACGGCTTATACTTTAAAACTATGAAATTAATGTGAGCGCATCGGGTGGCATAGGCTTCGTCACAGCAGTTTAAGGCGCTGATGCACACGCACGCTGTAGTAGTAAAAAATAAGTATTTTTTTAAGTCAAAATATACTAACTAAGCAAATTAATGATAATCACCTTCAACAGCTTATAAACGATCCACTGCTTAATGCATAATAAGATAATATAATATCAATAATTGAAGTATTAAAGCTTAAAGTTGGATATATAAATTAGGCGGTTATTACGCCATATTTGGGATGATTACCAATATTTATTATTACCTTTGTAGTTGCTTAAATTTAATAAAGAAATGTTTTAATCTGTCTAGTTTTTCATTTATTTTAATTGCCTATTCCATTACTACTTTATTGTATTCGAAATTTATTAATAATATACTACACTTTAGGGCTGCACTATTTATAGCGATAATTAAGAATCTATCGACGTTGATTCTTCCAACTCGATAGTTTACGAATATTACTATGAACGGTGGGACGGTTATTCCCTTAACGATTGCTCCTTTTAAGCAGTGATTCCTATCTGTCTTTAGACATACTCTTACTTATCTAAGGGATGAGGTGTCCGTAATTGAAACACAGCTTTAAATTATTTTGACAGCAACTTATTTAGTCAAAGAGTAATTAATGTGGAGAGAGGTCGCATTTCACTGCGGAATAAGGCTTATATTGCCGCAGTTCTATTACTTAACAAACCTTATATAAGCAAAAAAACCTGGGGTCTGTTTATTCCATCATCCTGTTTCATTGAATCAAACACAATGAGACGACAAACAATTGAGATGAAAGTTTATTTCGACATTCCTTTTATATCCGTTTAGTTATTTCCGTGAGAAGTGTCGACACGAAATAGAATAAAACAAAGCGATTCATGGCTTCAAGTAATTGGCTTTTGGCCATTTTGGTTCCGTATCCTTAAAACAAGCATATACAGCCTCTTTTTACAACATTTATAAATATTATACACATATATACTACAAAAATATTTCCTTTTATTTGTTTGTATTATTTTTTATTTAGAATCATAAGCATTTTAATTTTATTATATATTTTTTATTATTTTACTATCATGTGATTGAAAAAGTATTTTTTACATCAGTTTCATTAGTTCCTAACTGAATTTTAACAATTTTCGATCAATACACAATGATGTATAAAGGGACGGATATTGCTGCGTTTCTTGGCCGTTCTTCTTAGGATAAAACCCTACTGGTAGATTTACGAGCAGGTGACTTAGATTGATATTCATTAAGTGTATATACATGTACCATGTTGAATAAAATATTTTAAGTTTCAATTTGAACCTACTTTTACAATTTTGATTGATTTTTGAAAAATGTGAATTTCTTTAAGGTATAGATAATTCTATCCCAACTTTTAATAAGTACAAAATATTAGAATAGACAATAAAAGAACGGATTTGGACATATTTTGAAAAACTGTCAATATGCCTCGTGTTTTGTATTTCGAAGTAAAATTTCTAAGAAATATTTTTATTGTGTGCGAGTCTGCTATCATTTACTGCGTAATTAAACTCAACTTTCTAATTTTAATTAAATAAAAACAAAGGTATCACACGCACTTTGAATGCCAAGTTCGTAATAATACCTAATTATAATAAAACATTATTCTAGTACACGTTTACGTATTTCACAGAATAATCACTTGTATTTAACGTAAATATTACAATAAGTTCTGTACACAATTTTAGTGTTGAACATCTGTGCGTGGTCACATCCGCACAGCTACTTTTAAAGTTAATATAACTCCAATAAAAAAAAAAGAAAAAGGTTTGTAAATTAATTAATGTAATTTTTTTTAAATAGTCTATGAAATTATGAGAAAGAATATGCTTTAAAAAACATAACACTTTTCCTAATTAGTTAGTCTAACATATCCGTACCCAAAGAAATGTAAACCCGTGAAAAACATTACCCTCCTTCTGGGTTACTAGAAAAAAAACTTTTACAAAGAAACTAACTAAGATTGCTACTGCTGAAACAAAATAATTATAGCGAATGGGTTGATGGTTAGTTAATGAGTGAATCCTGAGGAAAAAGCGAGCGAAAACATTCAACAGCGGAGCGGAAGCATGACGAGGACGAGTTCAAAATTGAGACCCTGGGTTGTCTTACGTCTGTGGTGTCTGAAGGCCATGGATGACTAACGCACAAAGCCAAATCTGGTAGAAAACATTGGGAAAGTATAGAAGTAGACAAAAAGGCTGAATAGGTAAAGCGGTTGAACAATTATGCAAATACAAATAATTTATTGTTAAATAAATAAGTAGTATCGCAGGTGGGTTGGAAGAAATTTCTGTTAGAAATAAGCCACACCTTTTGTGACCTATTTATTAATAAATGATTATGACTTATTATTAAATGAATAAATATTAAATTTTCACTGTTCCTTATTTTCATTTTTGTGTTTATTCAAGTATAAATTTACTTTAGTATATGCTCTAATCATAGTATGAATAGAAATATACAATTGAAACAATTCTTATATGACCGCTAAGTATAGTACAATTTATTTGAAGTTTGCGATAGTAATTGTTTTGTTGTATTCGTTTGTCTTTTCTTCATATTGTTGTTTGTGTTTTGTTACTAAAATTGTTTCTATTGTATTCTTTTGTATTACATCTTGTATACCTACATGTAATATTACAAAGAAGATGCGAAGCCTTTTATACAGTCTTATAGAGTAACCATCAATGGTATATATTTATAATTTTGAGACTTAGTTATACTTACTTTTGCTATGTAGATTATCTGTGCTCCAAAAATAAAGTGAAAGCTAAATACATATAAACAGACTAGTTAAATTACATCATCATGTAAAATTAAAAATTGAGGAAAACAAAACTATAATTAGAATACTTACGATTTTCATTTAGAAAATTAGATAAAATAGTTTAAATTGAATATTTGAATAAATTGAATTATACTAAACAGTTATATAGGAAGTGTTTAAATTGTACATACCTATACATACTACGATTAGAGCATATACTAAAGTTATTTTATCGGATACTATGATATACAGCAGTTGATATAGATAGAAATCCTGCTTAAGTTAAATCAAATATTAAAGAAATCCTTAACTAATTAAAATAAATAATGGAAGATTAAGAGCAACCGATTAGATAAAGTGTTGGCTGCTTTTATCTGTTTCATAATCATCTATTACTACCCTTATTTTCAAATAAATATTTTTGGCGTCTAACCGCCAACCGCCAGCTGTGGTTTCACATTCTAACTTTAGATGTAAATGATATTGATTCTGCTGGTGTACAGTTCAACTGTAATTAAATAATTTGCCAATTCAATATGAAAAGGATAAAATGACTTTTAAGAAAGTCAAGTTGTTGAGACTTAGATAATCTATAGACTTTGGACTTATTTTAATCGTAATTGTTTTATGATGCGAGAACTCAAAGTCGCCATTTTAGAAATTTGAGAAATGTCACCGTAAATCTGTATTTTTCACGTTGGAAATGAAAGATTAGGATTTAAATTAAATTTAATTGAGTCCGTGTACTATGAAATCAGAGACAACTGTCTTATTAGTTCTTAAAGCAAAGTTGTTTTCTGACAAAATAGCAGTTTAAACGGTAGCCATAATCACACATGGTTGAGACAGTAAATCACTAAGACTACATGATAACTACATGCAAAATAACCTACTTGGCCAGCAAGCAAGATAATTACTGATATAATGGCCGTGTTTTGCTCCAACTGCTTTCTTTTAAGATAAAATGAACGATGGAACGTTAATAAATCTTTAATGATGATAGTGCGTTTAGAACGTTATTTATGATGGAATCGAAGTTGAGATACTGTTCAACATATTACTAAAAGAATGTGTTTATTACAAACTAGATGTTGCCCGTGACTTCGATCGCGTGGAATTATGTTATCTATTTAATTTTACCTGACTGAAAATTGTAATTATGAAATACCTACAATGGTAGATAATATTTTTGACCTCAGTGTCCAACAACTTTTTTTATTTATTATTAAATTTTCCAGCATATTATTTATAAGGAAAAATATTTTTCGTATCGTGTAACTCAATATAGGTTTTAGCTTCGAATAAAACCCCATATAGTTTTTCCGACATCTCACTTACAATGCCTTAATGTTCCTCAGAAAGAAGTGTCATCTGTAACCGGAATAAAGTCCGTTCAATAGTCTCGGATATTATCGCGAACAGACACAGACAAACCAATAGAATTTTAAAAAACAGTTTTTTGTGTTCTTCTACTCCCCTTTCATAGCTTCGAGTAAATATGTTTGAAGTTTATTTAAATTACAAACACACAAATTTTATAAATAAATCTAAAATATATTCTCTAGTTTATTTGTGCGCCCTAGTAGGTCTTAAATTTGTATTTCTTATAACTGATTCATTATTTTCGTAATTGTCAATTGTGAGCATTGACATCGTTATTATCTCAAAAACCTATGGACACTTAAAAGTGGATAATACACTTGAAAATATAAATGGGGCATATCCTTTTGGATTTACACAATGGTAGTATAAAGTATTACAAAATATAAAGTATAAGGTCATTTTCAGTCATAATTTTATGGTGGTTGCCTGACTTAGTCTCGTTAAGTCTAACCACATAAAGAAACTTGAAGTCATTGGTACTTTTTTAAGCCAAAAACGTAATATAAAAGGTAATTGGTCAATTTTCCAAAATCACACTCATTTTTTTTGTTACATACAATAGTGAGAGCATGATAAATGCCGAACACTAAGCAATTGTAGGTTTTTTTAAAATTAAGGCGTCTGTGTTAACTTCCTGAGTTTACAGTGTGATTTTTCCATGTCAGTACGCATAAATTTTGATGACATTATTCTTTTAGTTGATTATTCTCGTCAGTTCCCTAATAAATGGTATATTGATGAGTTCAAGGAACTGTATGCGAGCTTCTAAGCCGGGAAGATTAAGGTGGGACAGGTTCTTATTAATAAATCTTCCACTATTACTTAATGTAAAGACAGATGACGGGGATTCTACAGCATGGGGATGAGAGTGAAAATATCTTATCAGGTTCAGCAAGATTCGTCGCCGTTATTGGAAGCGGATACTTTCCATTGGATGGGCAGCTTACTTGGACAGCTACCTCGTTTCCTGATAATACATTCGTTAGACAATTTTAAAGCTCAGGAATCCTAGATGAATATGGAAATTAGATCATATAGCGACTGGTATTAAGTTTTAAGTTAAATGAAAATTTAATTGAATTGCAGTATCGTAGACTTAATGCTGTCAAGATTAACTGTGTAAAATCAAGAACTTAACCTTTTCAATACTCCAAATGTTTTCTAAAAGCTATGAGAAGACATATATAATATCCAATAAATATGATGGGGTGGCAGTGGAGAGTTTGAGGAAGAAAACGCACTGTTTCTCTCTTCTTAATATTACACTACGTGCAATGGAATATTCCTTCTATACCATGTCAAAAGGTATTCCTACGCGATTATTCAAAGAAACTAATATAATACAAATTGATCTTGTTTTTGAAAAATATTGTAATAAAAACAAACAGCCCTACACTCCATAACAAATAATAAAATGAAATCCCAATATTTCCTTCAAACGGATTTAATATTCGTGGGTGGAAGCATCAGTTTTCCTTGTCAAGAACAGCTGATATACGGCACAATCACGCTTGACTGGTTTCCATACCACCTGCACTCCTTCCGTAGTATAGTGACAAGTTTATGATCTACTTCGTTTTGTATGGCTTAAGTGGGAAGATAAAGCGAGAAATAAATTGTTTTGTTTTAGTTTAAATGTGTCTTTTAACTGTCTCACTCAGGTAAATAAAAATGGGCTGTTTATCAGCACTTACTTTTCTATAAAATAAAATCCAATATGATACACATAAATATTTTTTTGACACAGAAGGCTGGCTCCTTAAAGACTGAATACTGATAAGAATTTTAACTTCCAGATTGAATCAATATGTGTTTCAAACTTGACTATATGCACTTCATATCTTTAGTATATGCACTAGCAGTGCAAGTGCTGTCGTAGAATTAATGTACAAAATAGCTTTCATAAATAGCAACTACATTTTACAAGGGCCGCTATGTAAGGACTATTATATTTTAATTCATAGTTAACATTTAATTTGTGATATAAATAAAATCTGTGCAAAATTTACTAGGTAGGTTAATTTACTTGCCACGCTAGAATGGAGAAAATATAGTATAAGATATCAGGAAACAACATCTTTACCTGACTGAATAGATTGTCTGTTATCAGAAATATTAATAAGTAAATAAGCAAACCATTTTCAAAATTACCAGTTAACGTAAATACATAAGTGTATTTATTAATCATAAAATACACAAGGAACCTTAAAGGTTCCTTATACTATCATTTCCTTCATTACTCAATGATTCATAATGATATGAATCATTTACTCTAAATTACATTATTTACCTCCCCGCTTACACCGATGACTTAACAACAGCATCCACTTAGAAAGTCAATACATATACACCATAATCGATGCGCAGGCGCATCCGCAAAGCTAACAGACGCGGTTAATTACGTTAGTAGCCCGTTTTTTGCAAACACTGATGATGTGACCTGATTGTATGTTTATCAGATCGATCATGCATTTTACATAATATTACTTATTATACAAATGATTACTTAACTGGTGACTCTGTCCTTCAAATAGCTACAAATATCATAAGACTTTCTAGAATTTGTTTCTATTAAACAGAATATTTAATAAGCACACATACTAACACCCAAGCAAATTAAAGGACGCACCAGGACACAATTCATACATTTTAATCTTAAATAAGTAAATTTGACCAAAAGTCCGCACAATTCCATGCGCGATTGAAGATTATGTTTATATTATTAATTTTTTTTGCATCTTTTGTATAATCAAAAGAAGCAAGAAAATTTACATACAAATTTAACACATAATAGCAGTCTATCACTGAAAGCAGATATGGTAGTCACTAAAAAAAAAAAGATTTGTTTGTGTAGATTTGAGGAAGAAGTATCGTTCTTTACCAAAATATAAATATACAATCGTTTAAATTAACGCTCATGTAATAACTACGATACGTAATGTATTTGTCACTTATTTTTCATCATCTACACTTTCACCAAATAAAAAAATCATAATAATCATGTGTTATATGATTAAATAAAATAAATAAGGAAATTGAATACAAACAATTAAAAAACAAGTTTTTAGACCTATTGAATTGAACCAGTGACCTCGATTTACGATTATATGCGCGGGCGCATGACAACGAATACTGAATTAAATATCACATTATACAATCACATAAATGTCAAGAGAATTTGTGTAAAAGCAACTACTATACAAAAATAAATAAAAAATATGATTTATATTATGAGAATAAAAGTTCAAAATTTTGATATTATTATAACTGTTTCATTTTATCACTAGTAGTTAAAGACATTCAACTATCTCGCTGTCCCATTGGCGGTAAGACTACTACACCAGAGGTACTGAATTCAAGTCCAGATAAGGGTAAAAGTAGGTGTTATGATTTATGAGTATGAAAGTTTGTATATGAGTCATGGATATGTGTATTTTAATCTATGGATAAAAATTTAACGAGTTGAATTTTGACATATTTCACATAAATTATTATTAATAATAATTCAAGGCTTCGTGACCTAAACCAAACGAGGGTTATATTTATCTTTCATCTATAAACCGAATTTTAAACTATGCTATTACTGTCTACATCTCCCTTATCTAGATAGTATCTATTATAAAAGGTTCGAATTGTGCTTAATTAAGGTTTAAACTTACTTTAGTCTAGTTATAAATAATACGTGTTAGTACAAAAAATATTATCATCATATTTGTTAATATTCATTGTATTAGTCATTTGTTCTCGCTTTGTTTAATATGAGAAACCATATGACTCGACACCGCCTGATGGTACACATTGGGAGGAGTGTATGTAAATATAGCTAATACAGTATGCGATACATTATATCGCATAGTCGGGCACCTTCCCGACCATGTACATATACCATGTATCGCGTATTATCATGTCACAAGTGTTATTTATCATAAACTAATACTGTACAGCCATGACCGGCATTCATTGATTTTTTTTTGCATAAATACTTTTGTGGTCAAGGCTCCTCCCGATCGACTCCAATTTACATTGATATGACCCTGCTTTCCAAAGACCGCTATTAGTAACTGTCACAACGAATTTCAACACGAATAATTCCTCCATCCCTAAAGACAATGACGTCCAAGCTGACAGATAAGTAATGGAAATTGATGCCTTAATGTAACTAAGATAGGGCTTTTAATGGAAAATGTTAGTTTACCTTTTAAGTATATAACCTTGTTGTGAAATAGGAAGAGAATAGAACCGTTTCCTTACATAGAAATAAATTAAAAATAAATTAACTTGTCTCTTCATTACAATATATTCTATGTTTGTAGCAAAGCCGTATTTATACTTGTATCGTAACATGACGTATATAGCTGACGACCTATCAATTAGTTTTAATATAGTGTAATTCAAATATAACGCTCTATTGTGTTGTAAGCTTCAACAATACATCATGGGACCAATCACTGGTTTTACTTAACACTTTCATAATTTACCTCATCTACTCATCTCATGTGGATATTTGATGGCGACCTTTATATGACGTATTTCTAAGTTTCTCTGTATCTTGAAACTTAGAAAAACTTATACGAAAAGAATTAATTAATTAATTACAATAAACAGAAGAAATATATTTTATGATAACTTAATACTGAAGAGTTACTCGAAGAAGAAAACCCTATAGAATACCTAAATGTAAGCCTTTATTAGATGTAGGTATATTTAGATTCAACATATGACTATATTTATGTGTGTAAGTAAAGTATAGTTGGCATTTTTATATAGTAACTTATATTATAATGAGTTTAATATCTTTTTCAAATATATCTACGAGTCAATTCTAATAAAAAAAACTCTCACATCCATTACAGGTTTACTGGAAGAGATCTCTGTTAAGGATAACTTCTCATTTGTATACTATACACATTATTTTTCATTTCATTTTAATACTTATTTTTTCACGCCTTGAATAATTATGTACTGTAATATTATGCGAATCTCTATGCCTTTTAAAATTGTCTTTGGTTCCTTTAAAACTGTCATTGTTAACAACTGGTTGGTGACTCTCAAACTCTTTTATACAAATCTTATTTTTGATATTTATGGTTTTTTACCTAGTTGTTAAATTTTGATAGACGTCTTGTGTCTTGACAATTATTTTATGATTTGTTCTGTTGGTATTGCTCTTATAATAATAAATTCAGTTTATATTGGTATCTTGGCGTTTCCATCATCACGACTAGCTCATTAATTACAGTCCACTCTTCAGTAGCTATCAGTCATATATAAGGGTATTTGACAGTTCTCCTTCTTGTTAGCTTTTTAATATAGTATAATGGGAAAGCGAAATATACTGAACTTGATTCAGTAAGTATGCACTTTAAGAATTACGGTCGTAATTTGTTGCTTATAATATAAGAGATTTCAATATTTCGTAGAAGCAATATACTTTGTAATTTTCATTAAGAATTTATCAGTCTCTTTCAAATTGTGCATCATTAAGTGTGTGGTAACGGAGAAGATAATAATTATTAAAGATATCAAGAACTAATTGACTAAATTGTATAACGGTTATTTTGTTTTGTTCACTTTAAAGCAGAAATGGTTTATTAACAACTTAAAAAATGTGACAGAAAATTGGTAATTTCTTCACCGCTGCGTGCTGCGTGGTGGTTTTGGCCACACTCCTCACATGTTTCTCTTATTTAGGGAGGCCTGTGCCTGCAGTGGGTCTTATTTATGGGATACTGATGATGATTTCAATAGTACGGAATTATCACTCCTGGCACACCATCAGACGATCATACGTATAGGAGGAAACAGGTAAAATACACAGAGCAGCCCGACGCGAAGTCACAAATTGTGTCGTCACGCCCCAGAAGGGGGAGAGTTGGCAACAGAAGGGACGCATAAAGATAATTGTAGGGAGCACAGATCAGCGCCGAAGGGGAAAGAGCCCCTATGCAAGTACCTTCGCGCGCTCCCGTGATTCGGTCCGTATGCCGCAAGGTAGGCAGGACCATGGGTTGGTGGAAGTTCGGAATTATCATCAGGTTTTACTCTCTAATTACTGAGTCAAACTTGTATCTACTCAATGTTAAACAGATCTAATTTTAATTATTTGTTAAAGATCCCATTATGTTGAAGCGATCCGGGAGTGAATAATGACATTTAACTTAAAATTTAAAACTAATTTAAAGATTGCAACACAGCTTAAGAAATTTATGGGACGCATTATAGATAATAATAAATAATTTTCTTGGTACATTTCTTTTAAAATATGAATTACTGTTAATTAAAAACCAGTTTATATAAAATTAATTGGTGTATTTAATAATATCATTGTGAAAAATAAGTTATAGAGTATGCATTTGTCCATAATTATGTCCCTTTCGCTACAGTTAAAATTATCGTGTTTTTTAGCTTAATAATCTTGTTCTTTTAGCTTACCATCGCCATGGCACATTGCTCATGATTCAAGGTGAGTTTTTGTCAATATTTTTTTTAAAGTCAGTTTTTGTTGAAATTTATGTGGAATAAATAGGCAATATTATGAATATCGAATGAATATTTAGTCTGAATCGATATGACCATGGTTATTTAATTATTATTCAAGACCATAATAGAATTATATATATTATTTAAGCAATAAGACCTTTTATTAGTGGAAGATAGCAAGCTAAAACTTAAAATTTTGTTTATTTTTTTTGTTGCGCGCATTATGCAATATATTTATCGCTTTTAGCGATAAGGTCGCCCTTTGTACAAAATTAGTTAAAAGTTTTTTTTAATTGTTTCTCTTTTTGAATTAGCTGATGTACAATGAAGATGTGTTCTATTCTATTCTATATTTCGTGCTTTTGTTTATCCTTCTTAACCTGTATGTACTAAGAAAAGTGTAAAGAGATAAACTTTGTAAGCTGTACCTCTAGTGTCTTAAAGAGTTAGCTGGAGGGAGGTGAAGAAAGAAGACACCGTAGAAGAGGGAGAAGACTAATCACATACCATATTGGGAGTCAGCGGTAACACTTCGAGTGGGCACGAGCGACCTGGAAGGCACCAAAGCAGTTACCGTATACGTGCGCCCCAGAAGGGGGAGAGAAACCGAAGGGTAATGTCGAATGATTAATAATTTGTAGGGAGTCAAGAAGGTACGCAGTGAAAGAGCCTCGAGCAAGTAGCAGTACACTTCCTCGTGATTCGGCCTGCATAATCAGAAGGTGTGAAGGTTGGAAAGGTGGTGGGATTATCTTCGCTTACTACCAGGTGAGATAAAGGCCAAGAGGTACCCCGTTAAGAATAAAAACAATATTATTGTAAACATATATAAACACCATAAATATACACAATAACATACAGAGTTTTAGTTTGCGCATTTGAAATTCAGATGCTGGTTCGTGTTCGACCCCCAGCTGTTGGCATTTGACAGTTGGCCTTTATGAAGTAGTACAGTTCTGCAATTTTAAACCCGAGTTTTAAACATTTTGTCGTTATTCTGAAGTACATTTTTTTTCTCTTTCTATCTTGTTGTATTAAATTGAAGGCAAAAACAACTGTTATCAAATAATATTTAAAAAAAATCCGTTTTTAATTTTTTACTTAAGCGGGTGAATCATCATCAAACTTTAAACTTTCTCGATATAACTAACTTTGAAATCTCTAAAATATGTTAAATTTTATGATTCGATTTATCTCTTTAAATATTAGTACTCAGTTTTTGCAAACTTTGTATATGTATATTATCATAATATGGTAAATAAATAACAATATTTCTGCACACTACTCTTCGGTTAAGATAGAGAATGCCTTGGTCCTAATGTCATCCGCCAATTGAAACTTACATGTATTACTAAAGTTAAAAATATATGTATAAAATATGATAATTCAGTTGAAAAATGTATTTTATTTTCGATCTATATCAAACGTGATAAGAACTATCTTGGGACAACACCTTCCATGTGCCTTCTAAACAGTCTATTTTACGTTCCTTAATATATATTTTTTTTTATATAAAGCACAGCAAATGACTCGACACCACCTGATGATAAGCAAAAGAGGAGTCCATATGTGAAGATAGCTAGTGAAGCATGCTACATACTGCCCTAGATACCCTCACCTTGCCGGCCCAAAAAGGGCTTTTTCACGCCTCTTTTAAAGGAATGTTGTAAGAAGGAGGGAATACTAATATATATATATATATTTCTCGACACCCCTTTTTGATGAATCATATTTTGAAAAAACTGTATTTTCCAATCAAAAACATTAAAATTTGTCCAGTAATTTCGGACATTATCGTGTACAAACCGAATATAATTTTAAAAATCGAATCTTTTTTTATCGCTCTGTCTCTTCTATATTTGGTGATTAAATTAAATCTATAGACAATCGAGTTCGAAAGTTAAAAAAATGTATTTATAATAAAAAACGTAATCAATAAAAAAATTTAATCTGCACACAAAATGGTGAAAGATGGTAATCGTAATGTTAAAGATTTGTTAAACCACTACTTTTAAGGGTATTGAATGGGCTACGACTGAATGATGCGACTTCTTAACTGTTTTACAAATGATTCACACGACATTTTAGCATATCGTGGAATTTGAATAAACGCTTCACAGTTCGTGACTGCTCGCCATTAATATTACCCAATAGACATAAAGAATCTAATACTATAACGGTTAAGCCAGTGTGAGACTGTTATAGCATAAAATTGTTAGACCGGAGATAATCGTACAAACTAATAATAATCGACAAACTAATAATATCTACATTACTTTCACGTTTATTTTTATGGCCTAAGAATAGAGGAGAAGAGTAAGAACTAATTAATTAAGGAGTAATTTAAGTTCGACCCTTAGTAATAATTTAAGATGAAACTTGTTAGATCGCCTCTATGTAGGGCCTGTGGGGAGCACACCGAACAAATGGAACACATCATATGTAACTGTGACGCTCTTGCTAGGAAAAGAATGGGTCTCTTTGGACTGGGCTATCCCAGTCCTGAAGATATAAGGCTGCTGTCTCCGGGTGTACTTTGTAAGTACATCTTGGAGGTATTCCAGGACAGCAGTCAGTAGGATTAGGGAAGCACAAAAGATCCCATTGGGTCGAGGTGCTCCGGGAGTAACAATCCTGGCCCTACATCAAGATAAGTTCGACCCGAGAAAGTTTCAAACTATTTAGAAAAGAAGCATCAAGTGGCCCATACAATAGTTGCACTTTAATTTTTTTATGGCACAAAGCTTACTAAGTTGGCTTTCAATAAGCTGCCAACTGATGCATTTGGTGACGAGGTGTTGTAATTTGACATATAATGTCAGTGTGATAAGTCAAAATTTAGTCCATTGTAGCTTTCTCTCCATTTCTCTCTCAACTGTCCATCGGTTTAATAGTATGAATAATTTTATACTTAAATATTTAGAGTAAATCTTAAGAGTGTTTTATCAAAACATTAGTATATACAACAAAATTTTCCTTGGTTTTCATAATCTTCCCAGTGCAATCATTATAAGGAATTACTTCTGTTATTTTTATAGTACAACTTACTTGAAGTTTCTTTGTTCTAAGAAAATTTTATACGTGAAATCCAACGCCTCGTAAGTAATAATATCATTCGTAAATAGATGATTGAAACCCAGCAATAATCAATGGGGAATTTAACCTTCTGTTGAATTAATGTAACTCACTATCACACTCTGCTTTAATTTTAGTAAATAAATGATTCATGGCCCCCCTGGGAATTGATCCTGGAACTCCAGATCTGAAGAGGGTATTTCAGATCTGGTGGAATAAATTCCCATGGGGCGCAGAAATTTTCTGCTAGGTTTTGTTTGGTTGTAGGACTAAATCTGTCTGGCTGATTACCACGTACTACCAAAACAATAATGTTTACAGTTGGATGTAAGATAGCCCGTTTCTCTGTAGTTGAGGATTCCGGCTGTAGTTGACTTCCATCTTCGGCCTTATTACTTACACAAATGACATTAAAGCTAAGAACTACCCCATTAAAATGAACTATTATTAACTTTTCAAAGTTGTATCCTTATAACTAAGATTTCCAATAATTATATTATAATAATTATTAATATTATTGTTATTGTTATTCCTAAATAGTAGGTCTCTCATTAAATACTTGCTTCATCTAGCTTACAGATATATTATCATTGTCAGTGTTTTATTTTACAATAAGAAATAATGCGCAAATAGTAATTAGATTGATCGCCATGAAGTATTTATTTAAAAATATCAAAGCCGTCATATTAAGAATAGTATTCCTCGTGCAGAAATATTATAGATATTATTGTTTACGATAGTACGTACCTACACACAATTATACAATTTATACAATTAATTGTTTTGAAGTTCCCGGGATTATATCAATGCTCAGCAAATTAAAAGAATAAAATTTTGTGTTACCTGCAACACTCTCCACTTATAAAAAAGCCACAAACACCGCCTTTGCAACCACTTTTCACTCAAACAGAGAAAATTCGAAATCAGATCCACTGTAGTATTTACTAGCACTTATCGAAAGAAAAACACTATTTCTTATTCGAAAATCAAATCGCACTCGTATGTTTTATTATTGTTTTTGAATCGATACGATAGGATGAACGCGTACACGTTGTTGTGACCTACAGAACTGACTGATAGGAGCTAGTAGCCGATGCGCCCGCGCAGCGGTGCGCGGTGAGCATTCGAAAACTTAGGTGTGTAGTGTGCGGAGTGTACTTGATATTTTTGCAATTCATAAAATTATTTATTTGAAATATCTTGTAAATATATACTTCAATAAGTATTTTAAATTCTATTAATTTTATTTCACTATAACAAACTACTATTGTGTAAATAAACATGTGAACTGTAAATTTCATATGAGTTATCTTAGATTTAACTGAAGGTATACGAAGAAACAAATGTTTTTCGGTATTTTGATCGATCTAAATAAGTTTGAAAAGATTATTTGTTTCTTAACAAGGACAAACAAAAACTCCCAAGTCTTCTTCAAATCTTATAAAGGTGACTTTATGAGCTTATTATAATGCTATTAATTTAATTAAAAACATTTTTACAATAAGCATCTTTTGAAATATTATTACAAAACGAGTTTAACTTTCTTTAAAATTCTTTAAAATAGTTATACTAAGCTATTATTAATTTTCATATGAAACCAACAGGTTTTTATAACAAAAGTTATTATATGTTATATATACTATCAAGCACCATATTATAGTTACATTAAAGAGGTCTTCTACAAAAACGGAACAAGCTAAAAAATTTAATATTCTATTTTGACAGATTTTAAAGCGTGATCAAAAAAAAACTGGCATATTCCGTTTTTTCGCTGTCGTATTATACTTTATGAAGGCATCAGAACACAACAGATTATGTTTATATTTATATGATGAATGGCAATTAACTGCTCTAGTTATTTTTATTACGATTTAGTTACATATAATGACGTATTTAAAACGATCGAAGTCCACAACTTACAAATAATTTACTTTGAATTACAAGAGTTGAAAAGTTAATCTAAAATTTCACCAACTAACCATTAAAACTATTTAGTCGTACTATAAACTCACGCGTCGATTCATACCATAAGAAAACTGCGGATACTAATAGCTTTAAGTATCGTGCATTCGATAATAGGGCTAAAGACACACTCCGCTAAAAATTATCTACTATAAGGCGTTGCAGCTTATCAAAATGAAATTTATCTTGTAATTTTGTTATTATATATGTTACAATATATAGTATAAATATACAATATATTGTATATGTTACAAGTTAACGCTTAATTCTTTTTTCTTACGTTTTTGTAGTACATTTTCACTGTTGTAAATAATTCAACTCAACCACCCAATATAACCCACAATTGTACCTTACCCCAATAATTACGCATGGCATACTTGAGTTAAATTGCAATCTTGGTGATTTATTTATTTAATTATTAACGTACACATAATAAATTTTCGGAAAAGCTATTTGAGATTAAATTGTACAAAGGTTTAGTTTAGTTTTTTAATTTATGTAAATATATATAAATGTAACGAAATTATAATAGAATTCATAATTTAGTTTATATTAATATTTTCTGTCTACGCGTTAGCACCACCTTATTGTAGACATTATACGACTAGATTTTCGTTTTCATTTTCTGTTTATCAATAAATATTGTCACTCGTTAACATGTTTACTGAGGTAAAAGTGTCAAAATAAACTTAAACACGTCGTTAAATGTGTGGCAGACTTCATTGGAGAACTTTTTGTATTTTTTAAAAGCCAAAAGTAATTAATTATTATATCATATACGTATAATTCTGGTGGTATTTCAAGTCAATTGATGGGCGCCTTTTCATGTAGTAGAGGTTAGCTAGAGGTCCGGGGATCAAATTCCGGCAGGGCCAATTGCTCACAAATAGAGAGTGTTTGTATGTTAATTTGGTACAATTATGATATCTGTATACAAGATAAGATAAGATAAGAGAAGAAAAATAAAATAACATTTATTGTGATTATGAGTATAATAGATCTTATAATTTCGTGCATTTAAGAAACAACAGATTGCCATGTTCGGGTGGACAATATTAACATTGTGGAGTATAATTTTCATTTAATTAGTGTTATTAATTAAATTTATAATTACTATCCATATTTCTCTGTCGTCTAGTATCCATTACACAAGCTCTTAATGAAGCTGATTTTGAGCTAGGTGATAGGTTTGAGTGTAAGAAGATTATATTACATTTCTTAAAGTTTTTTTAAATATTTGTTCTTACCTTGACCGTTATAATTTTAATTGTTAATATTTGTAGTGATAGTAAAAATGTGTATAATTGCTTATAACTTTTCAAAGTCTTTGTTATAGTAATACAGAACTATGTCTATCAAAAAAAATCTTTATAACAAATTCTACTTTATATGTGAGTGCTGTATACTCCGAGAATAGGACACATTAGTCATTTTAATTATAAAGTGTATAGTTTTCAATTAAGCGGGTAATGTTTTGAGCCCTTTAAAAACGAGTTTTTATTTATAATCACTCGCTTTTATCACCTACAACTGCCGTTTCCATTACTCTCTCTCTGTGTACTTACTTACGTTTTACTACTAACCTAAAGATTCATAGGTGTTCCATTCTACAAATCTATTTCTCGCAATTCGCAACAATCGCTTTGTAAACTTCTTTTCACACAACTTATAGAGTAAGTGGCATTTAAAAAACTGAATATTTAATTCGTATGCGTCATACTTTTTTAGCATTTCTTTAGCTTACCATCTTCGCGATAAAAAATACAATTTCAATAACCTATGTACGATTCCATATCATTAATAATGCCAATTAAATATGTTTATCCAGTCAAATACCAAAGAAAGCGTTGAAAGTATTTTAAAGGTAACTGATTGCTAAGTAGCCATTTCAAGTCAATCAACTTTCGAAATCATATACGAATTTAAGAAGTAATATTGTATATTGTAAGTACCGATGACACCAGTTCAAATCAAACACTATTTATAGGATTGAAGCACTCCTATTGGAGGTGAAAAAAATCTATATTCTGCTAATTATGGTTTTTAATAACTTCAAAAAAGAGGTTCTATGTTCCACTGTATGTATTTTATTTGTATGTTCTCCGATTTTTCTGTTAAATGTGAATCGATTTTTATAATCCTTTTTTAAATCGAAAGCCTACTTAAGAGGTGAAACTTTCATCAAAAAGATAATATCTTAATATGGGATCCCAGGATAATCGAAAGCAACTTTTAAATATGACACAATTAATACGAGCCCATATTTGAATTTTATGTTCACGTATTACGTGTATTATATTTTTCCTGTTTTATTTTAATTTTTTGTATTTACCTTAACAGGCAAGCAAGTTGAAACTATTTTTTATTCCATAGATTATACTCCTGATATGGTCCCATTGTCACCAAGTTAGAATCTAATTACGGTGTCCCAGGAAAATCGAAGGCAACCTACAAATTTAATAGACACGTGTTTCATATTTTTTCTAAAGATTTTCGAGTATTTTTAACCAACAACAAATAGGCAGTCAAGTCGACAATACTGACTTTATGCTTAAGCTTAGAAACTTGCCACTCAAAATGTTTGGAAAAAAAAAGGTTTTAACTGAAACTGAAAACCTACTTTAAAACACTTAAAAGACCTTTTTTCAATTTAAGAAGTTATCTAATCAAGAATTCTTTTTTGGAGTCGATACTAAGTTGATTTTTGATTATTTTTTAATTTTTATGTTCAATTATGAGTTACCTAACGAGTTATGAGCTAACTTATCAACAAGAGCTCTCCCCAAGCCCGTCCAGGCGCTAAGACAGTACGCATAGGGGAGCAGAGAGGAGGGTCTGGAAAATTAAATCTACTGACTTTCAACGGAAGGTTTGGCGCGAAAACCCTAGTAAGCACTATAGTGATTAAGTTTGTACCTATTATCAACCTGATTATCAAAAACAATGCAGAATTTTATCGACATACAGTCAGTTTTACGATTAAAACAATAGCTGGCAACACAGACAGGATTGCCAAATCTAGAACACATACAAAAGTGATAAGAGTCCTGGTAGTGAACTAACAAAATCTACGTCTGGATTGTTGAGCAAAAACCGCTTTAGCCAAGGTACAGCCAGGAGTTAAAAGATCATCTCTTTTTGATTCTCTACAGGATGGCTATTGACCGTCGTCATGCAAAATGGTAAATGAAGACAAGATCGAAATTGGAAGCTAACTACACCCGGATTTCAGAAACATAGAATACAACAATATTGTTAAAACTATTTTTATAGCGGAAGACTTAGCTAGTAGCTAGCTAGGCGGAATTATAAGCCCTACCACCAACAAATCCGAGCAGAAAATTTCTGACCCGACTGGGAACTGACAACGGATATCCAGTTATGAAGTAGTTGAAATCCTCCTCTGTGGCTACTAGACACTGTTGTCTAGTGGCCACAGAGGAGGCCTGTAGTCACTATACCATAGTGACACTGTGGTTACTTAACAATATAGATAGTTATTTCAAATCGAAATCAGAACGGCAAACTTTAACGATGTTAAAAATTAACATGCCTGCTAATACTATGTGATAATAAGTATACTTGGAAGTAACAAAATAGGGCAATCTCAGCTTTCCCTTATAATTATCATGTTTTACTTAGTATGTGAAACTTAAGTAATAGTGGGAAGACTGGGGTAACTGAGACACACAGGGAAACTTCTATTGGATCAATTTTACAAGTATAAAACTTTGTGTGGAGGTAATTAAGGCAAATTGTTAAGAGTAGGAATACAAAGTACATGTTAACTGAGTTAAGTTAACTTAGGGATGGTATGAGCCATGTATTATTTTAATTATACACTAGTTGACATGGTGAACTATGTAATACCCAAGCCAATCTATCTTTACTGCCATTTATCAAAAGTTGTCCGAATTAGAGATGGAAGAAAAGATAGTTTTTGAATAGCACAGCAGTCATATTTTCCATACTATATATACTACAATAATGGTCAATTTTTTTTTTTTTATCTGAAATGCTTAATACATTTAATTTTCTTAATTTTATCAATTTTAGTTTTTCCTGTTATTTATATTTTTAAGCCACTCTTAAATTAAACCAAACTAAAAATTTTTCAAATCGGTCAAGACATTTTCGAGTTTTAGTGAGAATAAGGAACACACTTATATTTTTTTATATATAAGAGATTATTATCAACTTAAACTAAGTTGATAATAATCTTTAATAAATTTGGCGTAGTGTAAGATTTAAAACTTATTTTGTTTGATAAATATAACCACCCATAAGCTAAGTATTTAGTAGAAATCAATTTAGTTCAATAAATAAAAAAATAGTAAAGCTCTTAAATTAAATTTTAAGTAAACTTTTCACAGCTTAAAGGTTGATGGTGAAAAATTCTCGTGCTGAAGTCTGTATCATTTATTTATCCATCCGGAGGTTTTCACCCTACTATTATTTATTCAGTGTCGTTGCGGCATCGCACATTGGCTATACATTTATTACCACTTCACACGTAGGGTGAAAGAAGACGAACGTAATTTCCGCATGTTATAATGTGAACTCTGTACCGCAGTCTATAATAGTCGTTCTACTGCATAGGAGAAACATTTGAAGTGTGTAAGTGACACTAGGGAGAGACCAAAAATGAGACCAGAGAGAGAGATAGAGAGAGAGAGTAAAGAGACTATTACACCTTGTAATGGTCTCTTTACTGATGAAATAGCTTATAAAACATAAAACACGTGCCAATACCTCACTTTTTGTGAGATCCTATTATCTAATCCTGACTTGGTGACCATAGAACCACCTAAGAAGTAAAGAATCCATTTAAATCCTACTGAATCAATCCACACTATCGAATAAAAAAATATTTTGAAATTGACAGCTAAATGTCGCAAGAAACATAAAAAACATACAGGTTATTCAACTGAAAACAAATCCCCTTTTTGAATTCGATTAAAAAGGTGGAGGCAGCCGTAGGGACTTTTGATTGCACACTGACCCCAGTCCCACCCAATTTTCAAACTTTATTTTGTTGTTTTTTTTTGTTTTATAACTTTTTATAGGTTCGTTTTGTTTTTGTTTTTTGTTGAACTTTGTTTTTTTATGCTTATTCAAGTAGGTATAGTCTTTTAAAAGGCAAGTTTGCACAATTTAATAATATTAGTTCATTATTTTGATACAATAATTTAAGAACTCCTTGGAAATTGACATATAGTATGTATAAGATAATTATAATAAATATTGTATTAATCAATTTTTATTTAAGAAAAAATTATTTAATTCCAAACTGGTTCGTGATTCCCGAGATTCCTCTAACAACTAAAATATTACACTCTCGCGTACAGAGTACAGCATTCAGCTTCTAGGTATGACTAATTGTTTAGTATTAAAAGGTTTGGTGTCACGTGAGAGTGGCTTAGTACGTTGTCGCAACGATGTGTTAGGCCAGTGTGCTACCAGGCCACTCATCCCTATCATAGTGCACAAGGTGAGCGTAGACAACCTTTAATTTGAATAAAGTCTACTGCCATTTTAAACCAAGCTTATAAGCCTATGTACGCTGTTATAAGTCTTCCCATTTCAGGCATGATAGTTTTGTAATTATATAAAAACTTCTGCTTTTCATATAAAAAATATGTAATAATATATAAGTATTTTACATACAAAATGAACATCATGAGTATTATTAATACTCGAAAATTGGGTTGAACGATTTCAATAATAGTGTGCTGAACTCTTTGGACATGGACAAATGTGACTTTAAAAAAAATACAGTGTTAGTTGTCAATATAAATGTTTGTCAAAATTAATTAAAATATTTTTACTATTGAACATCAGTTTTATCTTTTATTTAAACTGCTTGCAATAAAGTGGTCCTTGAGGCCGGTGACTAATAAAATAAACCGGGAATGCGACGTAGTGAACGATTAGCGGCCAAAACGACGAAACTGGTACCGATAATTCGAAGTAAAGAGATGGAAGAAACTACCACCGGGGGACCGATTACCACCGCGGAGGCGACCACCATCCTTACTTCCCAGACGATAACCGGTAATGCCGAACACTATAAGCGCATTAGTAGCAGCCTCAAATCGATAACTACGGCTCACTCATGTCGTAGCGGAATTAGTGTTGCCTCTCAAAAACGATTATTAGAGGCACGAGCGATTCGACAGAAAGCTGAAATAGAACGTAAGTCGTTAGAATTAGAAAAACAGAAGTTAGCAGTCGATGCGGCTTTAGTAGATGCGCGCTTTCACGAAGAACTGGTTGCACTGGAGAATAGCGAGGTCAGATCTAGAACGTCGGATCGGACGCGCGATTGGGTTCATAACGTCACCAATGAAAAACAAAACACGCATGATGTTGAAGATGTTAGTGATAGATTACACGTTGAGAACCAAACACGCGCCACGGAGACACTTCACGATGACCTCGGTTTAAACCAACTGACACGGGCCATTACAGAAGCATTCAAAGCTGCAGAGACGTCATCCAGTTCACCTAAAATAAACGAAAAGTTGCTTGGGCGTCTTTCAGCAAAAGATTTACCATCTTTCTCTGGGGACCCCCTCGATTGGCTACGCTTCAAGAACGTTTTTCAAACGACTACAAGATTAGGTCAGTATACTGAGGAAGAAAACATCTCACGTCTTCAGCGATGTCTTCATGGCGAAGCTTGGGAGGCTGTATCCGCTAGATTACTTGCAACAACATCTGCATCAGACGTCATGATGACACTAGAGATGAGATTTGGAAGACCAGACCTAATACTCGCCAAGCTCATAGCCGAAATGAAGAGAGTACCTAAGCTTTCTGGATCTCGATCTGAATTGATTGTTTTAGCGACTAGAGTTGACAATTGTGTAGCCGCCATTGAAGCCACTGGACAAATTGGATATCTATACAGTCCTGACCTGACAGCTGAGATTATCAGCAAACTCACGGAACCTATTTTCTACCGATGGCTTGATTATAGCCGAGGAATGACAAACCACCAACCACAGCTACCCATTTTAGCGAAGTATTTGTTAACAGAAGCCCATGAGATTTGTAGAAGGGGAGCAGTAGAACTACCACCCCCTAAGGCCAAATCGATTACACCATTCAAGCGACCAGTGTTTACGATTAACTCGGAGGAGAGGATACCCGATGAGACAATGCTGGTTAATAGCATAAAAGAACACCGACAACCGATCAAGTGTGTCTTTTGTGACGACGTAGACCATCAGATTAATACCTGTGAAAAATTTAGAAGCGAAGATGTTAACCAACGCTGGGAGTGGATCTGTAAGCGCTGACTATGCTTCAGATGCTTAAAAGCTACTCATCGTCGTGACAGATGCAAGTCCAAGATCAAGTGCTCAACTTCTAAGGGCGGTCACCATAAACTACTTCACCGAGATGATTGGACAAAGTCAGCAGACGCGAAGGAGAAGGCTTCAGAAACTACTGCTAATATCTGGTCTGCTAGTAATAAAAGAGTATTTTTGAAGGTCTTGCCCGTAACTGTTGAGGGTCCTGAGGGCAGTCTTGATACTTTTGCCTTACTTGATGAAGGGTCCACAGTTTCATTGGTTGAAGGTCATATTGCGAAAGCAATTGGAGCTACTGGACCAAAAGTCGAGCTGTCACTGTTAGGCGCAGTAGGTAATGGAAGCCACTCGAAAAGCCAGATTATATCACTGACCATTAAGACTGCAGAGGGTTCATACCTATTAGATCGAGTTCGTACGGTAGACAATTTGACGCTTCCGAAGTATTCTCTAGACAAGACGATTATTTCTCAATACGAGCATCTCAAGAGTCTCCCGATAGAAGCGTTTCAAGGTCATCCGTCCATTCTTATTGGCCAAGACTATTGGCACTTGATTATCAGTCGTGAGATCAGAGAGGGTCGAAAGGATGAACCTGTCGCCTCACTTACCAATTTGGGTTGGGTTCTTCATGGATTTTCATCATCTGTGTCGAAGAAAATAATACCGGAGTTTGCCTGCCACGTTCGGCCTGAAAAGGAAGATGAGCTTCACCTCTTGGTTGAGAATTATTTTCAGCTTGAAAGTCTTGGCGTTAAAAGCTCTGATCAACCTCGGTATTCTCCTGAAGAACGAAGAGCTTTACAAATTCTCGACACCAAGTCCATGAAGATCGAAGGTCATTGGGAATCTACATTACTCTGGAAACATGATGATGTCAAGTTGCCTGATAATAAGAGACATGCTGAACACCAACTGCGTATTATTGAAAGAATAATGGACCATGACTCAACCATTATAGCTGTTTCACTAGATCCTGAAGAGAAAGAAGCCTTGACTCCAATCCATTTTCTCATCGGATCTTCCAGAATGCCAACTACAGGAAAATTCGCCGACGATGATTTAACACTAAGGAAGCAGTGGAGGATTTCCCAACGTTTGGCGGATTACTTCTGGTCTCGTTGGATACGTGAATATCTGCGAATAGAGAGAAGAAGATGGTCATCTGACGGGGGGCGTACTGTAGAAGTAGGTGATCTTGTATTGATTGCAGATAGCAGCGCTCCAAGAAACAAATGGCCAAGAGGTCGTGTGATGGTTACCGTTCAGGGCAGAGATGGGCGTGTCCGTATGGCTGATGTACTTACCTGTGGCGGCTCCCTCCGCCGCCCCGTGACGAAGTTGGTACTATTGAAGAAAGGCCCTGCAGAGCCAGCTTCCACCCGAGCATAACGAGGAGGAGTATGTGCTGAACTCTTTGGACATGGACAAATGTGACTTTAAAAAAAATACAGTGTTAGTTGTCAATATAAATGTTTGTCAAAATTAATTAAAATATTTTTACTATTGAACATCAGTTTTATCTTTTATTTAAACTGCTTGCAATAAATAGTATATGTTATGTTAACTTATATTCAGTGGTGGCTTAAATAGAAAATAAGTAATCCTAAGAGAAGTTTTATTTAGATGCAAAATTGTTAATTTTTTTGAAAAATAAATTTTCCATCCTTTTACGAATTGGTAATAATATATACAAGAAGTTTGCATATTAAATGACCAATTTAAGTTAATAATTCTTTGCTTTTCTTGACTAGTGCATTAAATATAATTAATAAATATTATTTAAATTACTATTCATTTTATTCGGTAGCACATCTAGACATTTTTGCTATAATAACTTGAGTAATTACTTGAATTAAATGTCTCGACCTTAAAAGTTATGTTAAAAGTACTATTTCATGCCAGCAAGATGGTGATGGCTAGTGTTAGTATTATTCGCATAACTCTAATTATTCAATCTCAAGCCATTAATAATAACTTATCTATTTTTTTTCACTAAATACATTTACGTTTTAAGTACTTAAAGACTATAAATTGACAGTATGTTGAAGTAGCTTCTTTTACCAAACTAAGTAATCAAAACCTGTATTTCAGCATACAGTGAAATTAGTTGTTTTTTTTAAAGAACAAATAGTTCCTAAACAGATGTCTATATTAATTCAAACTTAAAGTATCATTTCAATGCGAACTGCTAAAATCAACGGACCTATTTGTAATCACGAAATACTATTTGTAATTTTATCAATTTAGTTTATATAGCTATATGAAAATAAGTATTCTTAAGTGGAAGAGATTTAATACAGTTCCTAATTAGTTCTAAATTTTAAAAAAGTCCAACTTTGTTAACATATTGTAACAAATATTAATTAATTTTCTAATTTTTAAAGTGCAAAAAAGTGGGTATATTTAAATTTTGAAAAACTTAAGGCACTCATATTAAGGATTAGAATTAACATGCTGTTTCAAATTATGAACTATGCTTTTGCGGTATATGGGAATCGCACAGTTATCTAATTGGCAGATTAACTCAGTAAAATTTGTAACATTTAAAAGGTATTTAAGGTAAACCACATTCATGGATTTGGGGAAGTTAATGTTGACATTAATAGACATCTAACTTTATAACATTCAAAGTATTGTAAATAGTATTTAGGTTAACCTAAAATTGTATTTAAATGTTAAAATTTTACTTAGTTCAACTGCTTTCTGTTTTACTGTAAAACGATATTGAAGGTGACTAGTAAGATCTGTTTTCACTAAAACAATGGAATGCTCTGGATTGTACATCAAATAGGCAAAATACAAATAAATCAAATGAGTGGTCTTGTCGTAAATAGCAATATCTTCGATACAAACGAATGGATAAGATCATAATAATATTAGAATGGTTCGTTGCCCGAAGCCATTTCATCGAACTAATTTTAGTTTTTATAATTGTGCATATTTATATAAAAGTTCATATAACTTTTAAGGTATTAAGTCAAATTTGTAAGTATTACAAAGCCTTTTTATATTTAGTTTCATTTATTATATTATTTTTTGAACTGTGCCTTTAGTCTATCAATTAAAATGTACAGAGACTGTATTAAAAATGGGTTTATATCATGAAATAAGACGTTTAAGCTTTACGATCTAAATTGTGCATATCCTTGGAAAGTTGGTATTAGAAGCCAACATACCTATTACCTACGTTTACTAAGTTGTTAATAGTTTTAATGGGAATAGAATCTTTCTAATATTTATTACTGAAATAAGCGAAGGCAATAACTGTTTACAAAAGGATATCCTGTTGTAAAGAAATATTAATTACGCTTTCGTATAATTAGTTCTGTCTGAACAATATAAACAATCTGAATTATAGGTAATCGGGTAAAACAAAAAACTAGTCAACTAAATAAGTTTTATTGCACAAAAACACACTTTTAACAAAAAACACAGCAAACAAAAAGCTATACAATATTTGCCTTATTTTTCTAAGCACCAATCTCTTCGAACAAGAAAGTAGCCAAGAATTAATTAGGATCATCTTAAAATATATAGATATTTAAAGTCTAGCATTTGGCGTACACACTCGAAAACTTTATAAGAAAAAGAAACAAATATGAAATGTAACGAAATGTAAAAAATCCATAGCAGTATCTCCTGAAATAGTCACGTTTGCTCAAGATCGCGACGCATTTGACATGTTTAAAATTCAACTTGTGTGCTCTGCATCTACACGTATAAACTCAAAGCATCTGTAGTTATGAAGACTAATCTCAGAAGACGCGAAATCGATCTGATAATAAATATAAACGATTTCTATACTAATTCTAGCATTTCAGGGACAATATTACAAGTTTAGATAAGTACATGACACAATAGAGAAATTGAATCTGTAATTGTAACTGTTCGTCACAACGAACAGTTCGAATATAAAAACCGATTCTTATAATGACATCAGTGATGAGAACCTTCTACTTGAAATATTTATTTTAAAAAGTTTTGAAGATACATACTTAAATATAGACCGCTTTCATAAATTCTTTATACAGTACATAGTATCTACTCGCTCGGCTCTAGGCACGGAATCTAAGAAGTACATCCTTCGATGAGAAACTGAGCGGCTAACGATGTTAAAGCAAAATGAATGTATTTGTAGTTTACTGACTACTAAAACCTGAAAACTTTTCACACATTTAAATATTATTTATAGATTGAAAACTAGTGATATTGGATATAATTATCAAAAAGTAATAACCTAGTCTGATGATGTCAAATGAGCACAGAACGATTAAAAAGTTACAAAAGCAGATGGTAAATTATAATTTAGATAGTTATCACAAACATTTGAAATATTTGAGATGAATGTGAATGAATGAATTCAAAACAGATTGGAATACATCCTATTTGTGAAGGAGCAAAACTTCAGAACGTAAAAATTGCTATGTCAAACAAGAAGGCGTTTCATGCTTGTATTAGAATTGATATCCCTAGCGATTGCTTCAATGTCTTTATTATTCTCACTTAAAATAATAGCAAATTGAGGAAGTATTTTGGATTTCTGATTATTAAATTCAGTTTGTAGGAAATTCTATTTCACATATATATCGATTCTCATTATTTAAATTTTAGTGTTTATTCTTGGCTTCAGAATTAAAAGGAAACCCCACCTAAAAGTGTTTTATCATCAAGCCGGTGGACAAAGCATTTACTAACAAATTTATCCTAACAGTATTTTTCTTTATTTATTTAGAAATAACAAACATAGATGTAACAGTCATATATAGCTATCTTCATAAATGAACTCTTCTACCGATTACCATCAGGTGGTTTCGAGTCATTTGCTTGTAATATATACTGTACGACTACATTTATAGTCATATAAAAAACTTGTTATTAATTGGGGCATTAATTAAAGCCATTCTCTATTCAGAACCAGAGGTTTGACAATCAATACCATAATAACAGGAATCGCTTTGGTCGCTTGTATTAGAGTCTAATTAATGGATGCTTATGATAACGCTGTTAGCCAACATCTGATAATTCACACTATTATACGAGCATTCACCAAACCACCAATTCATCCCATTACAAACGTGGAGCTTACTGTAATCTGGCACTTAAACTCTGGTAATACAGGGCTATTTAGGTTAAACCTTGATTGACTAGGATTTTGGAATAAAGGATGCATCCATCCATTGTTCAACGCTGTAAATAGATTATGTCGTGGTGCACTGATCGCTAATTTTAGATGTTTTAGTATTTAAGGCATAACAATGTTAATAAACACACATCAAGTATGTCAAACGACTGTTCTAGTCTAAAAGCTATTAAGAAAAATATTGTGGAAATGTTTGCATAAATTTGATTAAAGTCTGTCCGAAAATTGATTTTTTTAAATTGTCGATAGTTGGGATTAAAAATATTTTTAATATAAAATTGTTATAATAAAATTAGTTATTAGTCTTTTCAATAAGTTTTGAAGAAAAAGTAAACACGTAGCTAGGTATCTTTTGCAACTTCAATAAGGTGTCTCTCAATTCGGCTGATATTTTTTTATGATGTATAAAGGTCAAAGACATAATACGTGATCTATTACGCCTGGAATACACAACAAATTCTGGATATTGGTGTTAAAGTTTGGTGTCTACTATCCCATTAAAATTTATTAGACAAAACATTATGATCCATAAATATTTACTACTTTATTTATTACTAATATACGGCTTTTGTTTTCTTTAATTAATTTTGCATTCGCTTAAACAATATTTGTCGCATTGCTCTACATATATTTTTTAAACATTTGAACACGTTTTATAATTAATTATATTACCAGACATTGAGAAGGAGCTGAATACTTTCGAACTTATGAACGCAACTATGAGTACAAATGTTGATATTCCGACGATGATTATGTAGATAATGGTTATGCAGGGAGGGAAAGACCCAAAGGATGCGTAGACGATCTGATTAATGATATGACGAAGACAGGATTGAATGTTGATGTTGTGTGATAGAGACAATGAAACAGGAAGACATTTGGACAGCGTGAGGTCATATATTAGAACTGTTATAAAATTACGTAAGGTCTATGATAATGGCAGAGGACTTAAGCTAAATGGAAACTAGTCATTACTGCTTCACAAGGTAAAGTAATTCAAAGACAATATTGTAAATAAGCAATAGATGATGAAACCTAAAGTTATTATAGTAAAAGAAAACCCAGTCATTATAGAACACATAGTATTTTAGCGATACCCGGTGTAAATTATACAAATTATAATTTGAATTTACATTGTGTAAGATTCAACCTAAATGAATGAAGAAAGTAAACCTCGAATATAATCTTTAAAAATATTTAATAATACTCTTACATCTTTGTATCTAAATACAATATTTACAAACTTAATATCGATTTATTAAAAAAATAATGTCACATCATTATCTCTTGTCACTGACACCAATGGTTTATAGAAGTTTAAATTGGCAGTTTAAAAGGCAGTGATTTCGCTGATTTTATACTTAATATTATAAAAAGCTTTATATTTCTACTTAAAAACTAAGAGAGATAACTAAAATGATCCTAAAGATACACAATATTGTTCACAATATTGTACCACTGTTACCTAGTACGCAGGTAATTTTTCTTGAAACTGGCAACTATTTTAACATCACGCTTATTGAATTGTTATCTGTGTCATTCGACATAATGTCATTTGAAATTTGTATGTGAAATTTGTATCAATGTCAGATACAAATTTATGAACAGTGTTTGAAAATTAATAATTATTTACGTTTAAAGTTTTTTAAAGTAAAACTTTTTTATTGCAAATAAGATTGAACAATATAATTTGATCTTTAGTTTTCGTCTTTACGTTGATTCTTAATATTGTGTAACTTTAGGAGACGATATTAATTAATATTCACTCAAATATAATTTAACAATACATATACACGCATAATAATATATATCTTGTAATTTAAGGTTCTAGAATTTACAATATATCACACGAATCCCGTTAGCTAGTCGAGAACAACCAACGAAACGAAACGAACGCTAATAAATAAAGTATGTTTAGTGTTTCACTGCAAGAATGTACTCATGAATTGGTGGTTGATATCGGATAATTATTAACAAAATCGTTATTTAAACTAACTAACAAAAAAATTTTTTTTTTTAATTCATCACTGCGCATCTAATATTAATATTGATTTGATTTAATTTATTATCGCAATTAATTTTGAGTCATCTAAAAGTATATAATTTTGCTTTCCTTATTTTATCGTCAAGAATTGTTTAATTAATGTAATTGTAACAAAAACAATGATTTTTAAAAATCTAACAAATTTCAAAGCAAAATGAATGGATTTCTAATTTGATACTTTAAGTTTATCGCTTAGCAGCTGGTGCTTGAGTATGGTGTGTGCAGCCTTCAACATTTTCAGGCCAATCACAAACGTTTTCGTTTGGATTAAAGACGAGATTTGAAGGGCACGGCATGTGATGTTTTCTTTCTCCTTCACACATGTAGTACATAGTGCAGTCTGCTTTGTCTGGGTGGTAAGAGATGTGGCCATCCTCTTCTTCGCATTTAACTTCGTTGGCTGTAACAAATTATCGTATAGATTATCTATTTCTTTGCTAAAAACCGCTGCTAAAACAATATTTATATTTGCCTCGCGGTGCTCAACAAATAATTATAATTAGATCGTAATTATTTGTCGCTGAAAAATGAATGATTATGCTGTCTAGTTTATTCCTTTTCTGATAATGTTGTACACAGAGACATATCTTTTATCCTTATATACTTGCATATATTTATCTTGTTTGTACATTAATATTGTCGATGGTGTATCTATCTTAATTTTTAAAAAATTGGTGGTGTTTCTGCTAACATTCTCAATAACTAAAATAAAAGTATTTACCTCTTTATAATTCGAATTCAATACGAGATATAATGACTATAAGAACGCTAATGTAGTGGACACTAAAACGACCTCGTCTAAGTGTCATACTTTTAACTTATTTAATGGGGCAACATTTTATGATGCACGTTTAAAAAAAAAGTCAAATATTCTTTAGTCTTCATTAAACTTCAAAAGACGCCAGCGGTCGCCTGTCAAAGAGTAGTACTGTAATTATTTAACCCATAATAACCCAGAGTTTCAATTTTGATACCAATCTTTTAAACCGAATGTTCACATTACTATTAGTTTTTATAGGTTGGCTGTACGTATTTTACTGTTGTATAATTGTATCTTTTTCTAAATAAATATGTAAAATAAATATTGTGATTTTAGCTATTTTTCTCTTCATCTAGACCCTCAAGCAAACACAGTAATATTTAAAAAAAATCACTTTCGTAAATCAAGCTACTAAGGGTTAACTTTTGTGCACACGAGACTCTAGTCCATTATCATTGCAATTTTAAAATTATTGAAACAGGAATTACTGATATTAATATTCGACACCTTTATCCACGAACCAGACAATATACTCACATATTGCATTTATAAGAAGACTAGCGCGTTGGAAAAGTACAAAAGGCTAAATAACTGTTTATCTACAAATAGTGAAATCAACTCACGATCTTTCGTTGTGTATTGTCCGCCACCGATCGGTGTTTCATAAGGTCCATCGTATTCGAGCTTGACTTTGTACCCAGAAAGTTCTTGTTTCATGGCTGTGATCAGGGGATACTTTCCAGTACCACATGACCCTCGGAAGTCATCCATGTCGATTGACCAAATCATGATTCCGCCAAACCCTTCTTCTTTCAACCAGGTCATCTATGAATGAATGAATGACAGAGTTTTAAAATATTTTTAATCTGGTTATATGCAGAGGAAGGATCTCATCGTAGATAGAATATGCTTTATTGTATACAATAGCGAAGTAGCAGGTGCGTTCTGGTTACGAAATAAAGCAGATTTAGCGTTGGTGGACCTGGATTTCAAAATTTTATATCTTGAGCTTTTCCGTGCTTCACAAGGCACATTAAGCCGTTGGTGACTTTTGTTATGGCAACCTATTTCATCCACAAGCCTCATTTGACCACCTTGATTGTGTGAGAGCTCTCTTCGTCTATTTGTATTATGAAGGAATGATGTATACAGCTTAGAGCATAAAACTGATCATTTTTTCTATGGAATCAATCTCACAATGGGGTAGTAGATGTTAGTCCCATAGAGAGTGATTCAGTTTGGTGGTTCAATTCATTACCTTAAGTATTACATCCCATTTTTATAAGCTATTTAACCAGCCACAAAATATACTTTAAAATAATTTTGGAAATAGTCGTAAAAGGACTTAACCTAAAAGTCTATCATGCATTTACTGGCGCTACAAGAATTTGTTTCTAGTCAAATTCAAAGAATCAAAATCAATATAATGTATTAGTTTTGTATCAATTGCGAGCACAGTATCTTTGATTACATATATTTAGAAGCTTAATTTTTGCTCAGTTAAAAGAGATTAAAATCTTCACTTTCTCTTATTAGGTTACATAACTATCAATTTAAAGTATTTAAAGCCTTTAATATACATCACTACTCACTTTAGTCTTCAGGGACCTCTCGTCATCAAAGCCGATCCATTGATCGCCTCTATACGCGAAAGGAACCATCTGTTCGTTATCCCATACAAGAGTGGTGTTATCTTCTCTAAGGAAGTCGCAAATTTCGTAGTACGACAAGAATCCTGACTCATTGGTATAGCGACCAGCTTTACCTATGGAGAAATTTGAGTAAATTAACTATCGATAATATCAAAATTTATTACAATAGTATTTACAAATGATTGGATACAGTTGTTACAATTAAATACTATCCTCTGTGTAGGTTTCAATCGTATTGAAACGTTTCGTCGTTGTCTTATACATATAAAAATATTAGTAGCCACAACTTCACAAAAGAGGTGCTGCTATCGTTTTCATACGACAACTGGCGACAAACACGACTGAGACGGTTCAATACTATTTCAATTGCCATTAGGAGTGATATCAGTATTTTTAAACATTAAATAGGAAGTTGATTTCAAAAATAGATTGATTCTAAACACTTTTAGAATTTGTTATAGTGACACAAATAAAATTATTACAAACTAAATTCACTAGAACATTTTCTGAATCCTTTTTTCCACGTAAATGGAGCTCGTTAACGAAGAATAAGTTGAAATTGTTGGAAGAGTTTTTTGTACTGTTCATTGCTAGGTTAAATAGAATTTACTCTGACAATATTTGTTTAATTAAAGTGTTTTTAACTGTACACTCAGGCGTTACAACATTATGTAACGATTGAGTTAAAGACTACCATAAAAGTGATTTCATTTTTATTATCATAATAACTCATCACTCATTCTAAAATTGGTGACAATCTTTTTTGAAGTCATTATTACTTTAAACTTACTGTTAAATTAAAATGCAATTAAAAGTACATAATTACAACAATTCTTACACCAACTCTTTTATAGATAATTTTAATCTATAATTCGAGGGTTTTTTTCTTGTTACGTGTGACGACATTATAAAAAATGAGATAATTGCAAACATCAAGCTCTTTTTCTCAATTTGTAAATATGAATCTAAGTTTCATAGTTGAATCAAATGAAATTTAAAATAAAAAATATGTGCTGTACTATGGAATTACTTCAGACACACCCTTGGCGTTTTAGTCATTATCAATAACTAAAAGAAGATTAAAAAATAAAATAAAAAAAAAGATATCATTGTTATAAAATAATCCTTACCGCCACCAGATGCAGGAGCTCCGATGTCAAACTGAGTTTGGTTGACAAGTGTGAAAGATCTTCCGTAAGTTGGCATACCGATCATAAGTTTTTCCTTTGGAGCACCTTGTCGTACCCACTCGCGAGCTGAGTAGTCCTTTAAAGAAGAATTAAAAATCAAGTAGGTATAAAGTCACAAGGTTCAAACAGGCGATTATTATTTAATCGTCGGATTTATGACGTGGTTAACTTTAATCGCTTGTTTTATGTATCGCTCAACTTAGATTAAAAAATGGCAATTTGAACCGTAAAAAGGTAAATGACTTCCTGCAAAAAAATGTGAACGAAATGTATTTCTAGTCTAATATAATAAACTTCCAGGTCTCAATTTTAACCACAGAAATAAAACATACCACAGTCAGTTTCTTCTGATAACTGGTAGCACTTTCAAGAGGGAATAGTGGGCTGTTGTGTCCAACCTGCCTCTCCCATTGACCATGGAAATCGTAAGTCATGACGTTAATGAAGTCCTGAAAATAAAATGTCCATGAAATTAAGATTCGGAGAACGAAGATGGAGATAATTTAATAAATTAAGTCATTAAAATTTTTGTATTTGTGTTTAGATATAAAAATAAAGTTGCATTTGAAATATGGTTTCACAAATAAGAATTTATTCCTTCCAACGTAATTACATCAAATAAATGATAACTAGAAGTATATACTTGGTGGCGATTTAAAATCTAATATAGATACAGCAAATATTGGTCAAAATTGCAAGGTATGGTAATGCATGTAAGAGTTATAATTACCAAATATTTAGAGATCTCAGGCACATCGTATCCTGCAGCAATAGCTTCGAAAGATGCAGGTACTGCAGCAGTAAGCAGCAATCTTGGTTGTCCAGAAGTTTTAGCTTCTCCTTCAAAAGCTAAACGCAGTTCTTTGAGAAGAGACACGAAAGCTGCACGGTCATCTGCACCTCTGAGAAAGACATTTAACCACTTACTCAGAATGACCTGAATGTTGTTGTACAGAGACTAACATTAAATCTAAGGCTGTGCTCAAAAAAGACATGCCTTTTAAAATAACTCATTCTATCTTTTTCTTATTCAAGTAGATTAAAAGAGACATTGAAAACTTAATTTCATTTGAAGTAGATACCAGCAAAATCATTACCAATCTCTGGGCGTCAAAGGGAAAATAAACTTTACCTTGGGTATTCCCAGTCGACATCCAGACCATTGAACTGGTAATCCCTGAGGAACTCGATAGCTTCGTACACAAATTGGTTCATCCGAAAAACGTTTGAGGTCAATTCTTTGAAGGGAGTCGAGCCGAACGCCCATCCACCAATAGCGAGGAGAATCTATGATCAGAATTATTTAAGTAAATTATATTGTTCTTAAAACATTGGTAAGCTTATTTGGATTAATACGCATTCAATTTTTCATATATTACAGAAAAAGTTTATGCCAATATTGATTGGTAAAGGTTTTTTCGCTCTAGGGAAATTTTGTCTGTTACGAACGATAAATCGTTAATAATAAAAATAAATAAAGAAAAACTGTTGAAAATTATGATAATAATATTTAACATTCTCCCGCCTAATATCTAGCTCAAATTAATCATTTTTATGGATACCAGATACCAGGGAAATTAGTATTTACATAAATATCAGAAATATACGAAATAAACATTCAAAGATCCATGACTCGTAAACCAATATTCCCACTTATCATACAAATATATATCTCAATCAGGATTCAAATCCGGAAACCTCGAACTAAGTAGACAAGGACTCGACCAGACTGGTGTCAAAATGGAACTTAACAGAAAAAACTTCCCTTTCAATATTATTATTATTGTAAAAATTGTACAACGAATTTTTAATAAAATATTTTAATTTCTTGATGTAGCAGTGAAGAGCAGAACACGACAGTAAAAACCACAATTAAGTTTGTAATTATCTCGTATTAATGTGTAATAAAGTCTCATTTGCAAAAATCTACCATAGTAATCTAGTCTTAAAGTAAATAAGCTACCCTGTATTTATTCCATTACCTTCAAGTTCGGGTTCTTTTCCCTCAAAGCAACAACTTTGTCGTACGCTTCCGCATCAGCTTCTTCCCCTTCAGCGAGCTTGTGGTCTTTAAGTGTCGCAAAAGCGAAAATTATGTGAGTGCAGAGAGTAGGGTCCACGTTTTCCGGAGTAAAACGGCCAGCACTTGGCCTTTTAGATGACCACGATGTGAGATAGCACAGTACTTGAGGCTCACGCTCTGAAAGAGAAGGGAAATATTTTTAAAAATGATTTAACATTCAATTTTTTTCCTGTCTATTCTAAAGATTGATTTTCCATTAATCATGGCATCGAAAACGGTTTATTTCAATCATTCCCTCAGATGAAAGATAAGTTAAATAATATCAGACATCAATCATTTATAAGTCATAAAACTGAACAGCAAAAGAAATTTGATATAATATCGTAAAGTTTTCAGAGCATAAATTTATTGCACCAGTAAAACTAGTCTTTAAAAAACTTTAAGGTTCATTCATTCGAACGCTTTCAATATGAAAGATACATTATAATATTTCTTTAGTCCAAAGAATATAAAACTTGTAAACGTTTACTTGTAAAAATGATCGTGGGACGCCATGTCATAAAGTTGAGGGCATTAAATCACGAATCCGTTTTACCACTCTTTAGCAAATATCAAAGAGCCTTTCGAATCTAAGACGCGGGAGTAAAGTAGGCAGTAAGCTGAGGTTCTACAGTTTCTGGACTAGCCAAGACTCGAACGTAAAAGCACTCGATGTTTCAAACTTTTAGCAACTATGTCGCGAATTGTCGACTTTCCTAAGCCATTCTTGGCAGCTGGGAGCGACGGAGTACCTAAAAGTGACCCTTGTGGCACCCCGTCTGAGATTTGTCGCTTTCAACGTCACGTACACTGTTTCGCTATTTGACAACGACAGTGTTTATTTTGTAGAGTTAAAAGATTTAGGAGACACTATTAATAAATAGTACCCTTACCATTTTCTTGATCTGATACTAGTAACTATGCATTATAATCTATCTTCCTCTTATATAGTGATAGATAAAATTAATGTTGAATCAAAGACTAAATCTCCCAAATTCTACTTGATATTAAAGAACAACCTTTGTCACTTTTTATTACCACCAGAAACTAAAGTGGAGAATCTTCAATATAACAATTTAAATGACAATTGTACCAGAAACTAAAGTGAAGACTAAACTGTTCCAAATGTAATATGGACATTTTAAAGGACACGATTACTTTTTGTCTCACTTAAAAGTGGTTAAGACTACGCCAATTTGCATACATTACACTAGTCTGTCAACCAATGAGTCGAGACAGACTGAAGAAACAGAAAGATAAATACTTACTTGATTTGTCTAAAAGAGCAGCATTGTTATTTCTAATGATGACGTTCTTTGTGGGTTTCTTTACTCTTTTCAATACTTCAGAGAGACTGATCTTGATTGGTTCTGGTTTTTCAGTTTCTTCTTCTACCACCAAGGTGGATGCGACTGATGCCCAGTCCACATCTTTAGCGTCTTTGCCACGGGATATGCCTCGTAATTCCTCTCTGTTTAAATATGAAAAATAAATTCCATTTAGATTCAAGAGTAATATGTTGTAAATTCTTGATATTATTCATATCTATTGGCGAAGCCCTTCGTGTAAGTTTAATCGTATCTAGACATTTCGATTGTAGTTGCGTTAAGCTGACAACCGCATATATAAATTGTTTCAAATACTCCACAACAAAGGCGTTGCTATCTTTTGCATTCGATATGACAACTGACGCTAAAAACGATTGAGATAGTTCAATACGATTGAAACGCATTTGTGACATAAAAAAGCTCAGGTCTCTAATAATTTTGTGATCATACTAAAGTAACTAATATCTTTAATAAGAATCATTAAATCCACGAATAGTCCTATTCGTGGATTTAATGGACCCAAGCTAAAAAATTATCATCATCATCAACAGCATACATCCCACAGCTACATGGGAAAACATTTAAGGAGTTTAGGCCATGACACCGTCACGCTGACCCAATGTCGTTTGAAGCGGTTGTATGATAGTCAGGACCAACGGCTTAGCACTACTCCTGTAGACGTAGGAGTTCGAAATAACCAATTTAATTCAACTCATCCACCAACCATCCAAGGCGAAAGTTACTTTGTTTTCGTTATCAAAACCAGAGCGCACAACTCACTACGCCGAGGAAGTCTTCAAAAAGGTTTGCTAGACTGTAAACTGTAAACAAAAGTCAGTCAATACTTTAACGAAACTTTATGTGTTAGTTAATTAAGAAACAGAAACTCAATTGCGACTCTGATTCGCTAAATTGTTTACACGATATAATTGTATGTCGAATGTAATGTTGCTAACAGTGTTTCTACGTGAATGAAACTCATTTTGAACTTTATAACATACCACAGCATATTATATAATATATTATAACATTGCACTCAAGAAAATGGTGAAATGGAAAAATTGGATGCTTTTACGTTCTCAAGGTAAGATAAACTTGATAACTTTAGTTTGAACTTAAGTGGTTTATTAAATGTTATCTCAACATGTAAAATTTGGTTTAAAATAAAAAACAAAAAATAGAAAACAGAAACATCCAGGTCTGCTTTAAAAATGACCAACTCACCGCATAGCACCGATGAGTGGATACTTCACGTTTCCACCACAAACAGTGCCACTGAAGTCATCCATATCAACGGTCCAGACCATAGCACCTCCGAAGCCATTATCTTTTATCCATCTAAAAAAGAATGCCTGGTTAATTTTGGGCATAAACTATAGAGATTGCCTAAAAATAATGTACCATCAAAGTTTTTTACTTTGATTTAGGACTCAGCTACCATTTTAATAGAGTCCCGATTGGTGAATCCTGCCAACTCGTAGATCACAGTCGAATAATTGTAGTATATTTCTGCGACGAGGAATTTAACAAACGCACGCAACATAACACAATTCTGGTTATTTTAATTATCTGCAACGCCTGAGTTCTACCTTGTTAAAGTTTTCATGTTGGTATTGATATAATACGTGTTGTGTTCAATACAAATATTTAAGACGTATATATAATCATTCAGAACTACAAATGCTTACGAATGACTCTTAAGGTATATGATTAAAATTCAATCCAATAAGCGCTTGATGCTTTTATGTTTTTAGTTTTTTTTATGCAAGAGATCTCAGAATGTGGCAGATCCATCAGTGCCTTACTCCGTGATTTGATTGATATCAGACATTGAGCTGTAACCTTTTTAAACTTCTACGCCATACACATTTTATTCGGAATAATATTTTATTATGTGTGATTGGTTTAATATTGTTTAATTTAATTTTGTACTAATTTATTTGTGCTTAGAACTTAGAATAATATGTATATATTATCTAATACAAGCGTCCACTTGGTTAAAATACTTGGAAGTAATAATACAGTGATCTCCCTATAAACACTGCTCTTTTATTAATACTGCTATATTATTTCTTATCATGTGCTTTATTTCCTAAAATATATAACTTTAATGTAGATTGTGAATTTTTTCCCCTTCCTTCTTTCAATTTTAATGCACATTACCATTGTTACGCAGGAGCTAGTTGTAACCTCTTAACAAATTATTACAAATAAGCTGTTACGTGAACTGTCAATTACGGAAGACATCGGAGTTCTAGCCTAGATTTTTCTTTTATAAGTTATTCTGCTCTTCAGGGTGGAGACAAATGCAAGAAATATGTAATAAATGTTATTGAACTCATTTAGTTTTATTTATTGGATGATAAAATAGTGTATCCTCCTCCTCCGAACTCTTTTTTACTATGGTGACTGGTTATTAATACGAAAACCGTTTACATAGAAGCGGAGTATATTAACAGTCTAGTTGTAATTTTGACAGTTTAGTGGTATTTTACGCTTTAATAATTCCATAAATATTTATTAAAATGGCATAAAACTAACCTCATCTTGTTTCTGATAGATCTTTCATCGTCGAAGCCAATCCATTGGTCTCCGTGCACAGCGTAAGGTACCTTCATCTCGTCGTCCCAAATGTAAGCACCACCATTGCGTAGAATCTCACAAACCTAAGCAATTAATAGGTTGTGTAAAATGTTTCTTCGCATTTTACATTCAAGACATTTTTTTTCAAAGTTAGTTCGTAGACTTTCTGCCATCTTGTAGGTACACATGATCCCTTTGCTGTAGAAATTTTGAGACTTCTGATCAAAAAAATTTAACAAGTAATTTTGGCAGTCCTTTCTTGATGTTAACCTGACACTGCCTAAAGAATTTTGAAGAGACAGATGGAAATCACAAGGTGCAAGGTCAGGGCTATATGGCGAATGCATTAACACCTCCCAGCCAAACTCGACCAAACCAACCCACTGCTACTTCAGTTTGCTAATTCGATGGGCTATATCAGTAACTTTAAATTTCTGTGAGATCACATTTCTGATAAGGTCTTTCGGAGACATAACATTACTATTTAATCGAGTTTATTTCTCTAACAAATATCCGATATTCCTACTTTGTTGGAAATGTTGAACTTTTGGGGTATCGCTTTACTTAGGCTGGGGATATCCATTTATTCAATTTAACTGTTTGCAGACTATTGTTTGAATGTATTTGTTTTAATTTAGTTCAACATTGTGCTGGGTGTATTTTAATTTGTATTGTAAATAGTACTTAGCATAACGGTTATCAGCGTTGAACTGATAAATGGAGAAAATATTAAACAAGTATAAGACCTGTATGTAACAGTACCGTAACAGGTCCAAGATATTTTATTTTAATTAATTTTAAATGGGTAGAATTATTTTAATAAGCAAGTAATCTATTTTGTTGGTTATAGTAGATAACGCTTCTTCGTCCTTAAAATTTCAAGAACATTATTAAGTTCTCATTAAGATGTAGGAATTTGATAATATTGGTCATAATGGTCACAATTACTTTTATTGCCAATCGAAAAACCTATTCTCATTTCAATTAACATATTTAAAATTTCAAAGATAAAGTTCAAATCTTATTAGCAAGATGATTATTTAATGCGACCATCAGATACTTACTTCATAATAAGCGAGAAAACCAGCTTCCTTAGTGTACTCGCCCGCTTTACCGCCGCCGCTGGCGGGAGAGTTGACTTTGAAGTTGCTAGGGTTTGATAGCGTGAAGGTTCTACCGTAGGTTGGCATGCCTGGAAATTAATGGTATTTTATAATAAAGCATTTAAACTTAATATAAAAGGAAAACCTTTTTGCAAGAAGTATATAAATAATAATTAATAAAAAAATATATATTATATCTAATGTTTATATTTTACAATATTGTTTGTATGTATATACATATGTAATTGTAGCAATTGTTATACATGACCATTTCTATGTTACTTGTTTAATTATGTGAATCAAAATAGCAATTTACTGTGTACCAAAGAATACTACACCATTCAAACAACCAGTTCATAAAGATGGTTACAGATATAACATGTTAGTATTCAAAAGGAAGGTAGTAAGTAAAGAAATATATGGAATTGTATCTTGAAAGAACGCGTTGGCATAGTGTATTGACCACTCAGGTTTTGATGACGTGAACAATGTTAATTTAAGCATGTCTATCCCACTGCTGTCCACAGACACACACATGGGAGAAACACACGAGGAGTTTGGACCTCAATACCTGGTTGTCATGACAACCAGTACTGACAGCTTCTGAAGCATCAAGGACTTCCAGGTAAACAATTAAGATATGCCAACGATCACCTCAAGCTCCTAAAGTTAATAACTTTTATTAAATAATGAAACAAATTACAACGTTGCGTTGAATCCGACCCTGGTCTGCATAAATTCATTTTGGTTCATTGACCTTGCGTATATTGCTTTATATTTAAATACATATTGCTTCAAGGGCACATTGACAACAAAAAATACAAGTCGTGTATTCGAAGTAACAAAATATTTTTTAATAAACTTTTTATACTTTTTTTTCTTATTAGGTTAAGTTTAGAGTCCTTTAAATTAATTTTCTAAATAAAGAAGTCTCTTACCAATAATCAGCTTCTCTTTTGGAGCACCCAATTTCACCCACAAGTGAGCTGCGTGGTCCACAGACAGTTGTCTTCTATATTCGGAGTCAGACGAAGGGGCGTAAAGAGGAGCATTGTGGCCCGTCTCGCGTTCCCATTTGCCGTGGAAATCGTATGCCATAAGATTAATGAAGTCAAGGTAACTGAAAAAAATATTGTATTATATATATTTAAAATTATTGTAAGTTTATTGTATTAAGATTGTGTATGAAATAACACTCTGTATAACTTCCATTTTAGAACGAAAATTAATTTCATAAAATAAATTACTTAGTTTTTGTTAGTTTGTTTTGCCAATATACTAACTAATATTATTATTATTGTTAATTTTGGAACAAAAACATACAGTATCACTTTGACAGTTGCCAACCCTGTATAATGCCAACTTCGATATAATATTCTATACCTTTTCGTATTATTCGAATAATAAGTATTTGTCGTGTTTTGTATTATTACTTCTTCTTCTTCTTATATATATAAATTAATTGATTTTCGTTAATCTCGCTCAAAACTCAAGAACAGATGACCGATTAAAATAATTAAAATATAAGAATAAATGTAATAGGAAAATTTTAAAAATAAACAATTGAAAAATGGTCATTTAGTATGGAAAAAGCGTAACTGACAAGTTAAACATTAAAACTGTCATTTATTCCCTCGCTACTTCGGTTATCCTTTCATAGATGGCGTTAGTGGTAGTTTGTAGGTGATACAAAGTGCACCGGGTTTGACGGGTTATTAATTAAACTTAAACACAGTTAGTAGTAATTAATGACTGTATTACCAATGCTGCGTGGCAGAAATCAAAATATGGCTATACTGTAACATATAAGTACTATATGATAACACCTAAACTTGTATTTTTAGTAAAATATATTTGAATTTGATACATAATGGTCTTACTGGACTAGAAACACAAATATTGTGGCTAGTATGCGGTTACCCGATAATGTAACGCCATAAGCGCATTGAGTTCAATATAATACCTTTTCTATGATATGTTATTGTGCCCATAAACATTTAAATGAACATTTCGTCGTGAAGAAACAGATGAACATTGGCTTTGCAAAAGAAACTATGTAGTTAAAAAAGAACAATAAAATTCCAATCGACACTCTATAGAGGTCAATAAAGTTGAAATTTGAATTTTTGATGGAACCCAGGAGTGCATAGCTAACATTGTCTTTGGAGTATTGTAGTTGGATGTGGGAGACCACAGCGAAGCGTATGCGAACAATATACTTACTGTGAATATCAATGAGTAAAAATTTCACAATATCATTTTGTACGACAGTATTTTTTGCCTGCGCCTTGAATTATTTATTTGGGTCAGTATTCAAATAGAAATGCGTATCCGTGCAATGCCAATTTTTACTCTTACTGCGAATCATTACATTTTTAATATTCGCAAACAAATGATTAGGTATTAAAACCTTTTAGGATGGAACTTGGCAGATATCGATTCCGGTTGCCTAAGTAATTCGCTGGAAATGTACATGAATGTAAAAATCATAATTATTGGAGGAAGTAGTACAATCATATAATAATAGAAGTTATGATGAAGTGTATGTATTCGCACTCGTGTACGAATCGTAATAAAATTTTAAAAACCAATAAAAAAGATTGATGATTTTATAAATCTACGTAATTATGATTTGCATACAAATTGACAACTATAAATTTTGGGAAATATTTGAAGATATTTGGTACAACTGAAGGTCGTCAGTTGTTCCAAATAAGTGGAAACACATGGTTAAATATCTCAATGGTATCAATACAAGGTGAGTTCTGTAGTTTAACTGGTTAAATACAGTAATTATTAAAACAGTAGTCTTCTTACTTCCGAAACTCAGAATCACGTCTCCGAAGCATTTGAAAGCAACTTATATTCCAGTTAAATAAGCAATGATTTAGCTGTTTATAACTATTCAAATTAAATTAGTCCTGAAATCGATTGAACATCACCCGATATTTATTGATTTTAAACCGAAATCCCAGACAAGAAAGATAAGTAATATTTAATCATAAAACAAAGCCTTTCCAAACAGAGTGTATATCAAAACTCATTCGTAAAAATGATTTCGATCACATACTTTCTTTGTTCAATAGATAAAATATATTGTCTGTTCGAGTCATCAACACAGTAATCAATTTGATGGGTTCAGTCCACCTAATAAAATTACATTGAGTTTTTATTGCATAAACGTATATTGAATTGAACATAGTTTTTAGAGGAACCTCTCTATAAAATTTGACAACCGTCTGGTACAGTGGTCAGTGCCCCTGTCTTCTTAGCTAAAGGTCCTGACTGCAAATGAATGACCTACCAGTGTCCGAATTATTCAATAAAATGTTCTTGCTTTGAAAACCTCTGGCTAAGTAGAGAGATTCAACTCTGGAGGATTTCTAATTGACAGGCATCACCATGAAGAGTACTTATACTGGAAGCGATGCCTGTAGATATGTTTGTAGAGGAGTATATAGATTCATAGTTTTTGTCCCGCTATCGTTAAGGAATCCAAGGCGCTTGAACCATGAAGGAGATTTATTTTCCTCTAGTGGCTAGAATTTCTTTCATATTAAAAGGTTGACGCATTTCAGTTGGCACTAGAAATAGTGCGATGGAAATTGTAAATTACCTTGCAACCGCGGGCACGTCATATCCGCTCTTGATATTATCAGGCCCGACTGGTACAGCAGCAGTGAGAAGCAGACGCGATTTCTTCACTTCCTGTGCTTCTGCTTCGAAAGCTTCCCGCAATTCTGTAAGAAATATAAAGATTTTATTATTATTTAACTCCAAATATACGATTATATTTACTATTGACAGTCGACTAAGGCTATATGGAAGTTTTTTAGTACTTAAATAGAAAATCTGGGTGAAATTCCAAGAAGTTGTCAGTATGAAGTTTATGAATATCACTTATTATGTATTGGCAGAATTTAATAAATCGAGAAGCCATAATGTTAAAGAAGAAGAACTGTGTGTGTGCGTGTGCTATAAGGTCGCCTTTATTCTAATTCTTTTACAGTTATTTCTTTTTCAGTCATACAGAGGTTTTCTCTTAAAGACTTATTAAGAAAATTTATTATCTTTTGAACTTAATTATTTCCCAAAATTATATTAGTTCTTTTGTTTATAGAACCCGCCATAATAACCCATTACATTATTGATGGTATTATAACGTGGTGCTACACCTCCTTAATGTTGTAGCAACTCCTTCCACCTATTCTTTAATACTGGCAATATTTTAAAACCATTAATCATTTAAATTCAAAATCTTGACACAATTTTCACTGTTTCGCTATCATCTCACAAAATATTTATTACGCTGTTGGTCGTTGACATAGATGTTTCTCCGTTTCCCTTGTTACCAGTTGCCCGACGCCATTGTATCTTATTAATTATAGTTATTTTTTGTGTATATTTAAATAAAAGTTTGTTCAACAATCTATTAAAATTCCTTTTCTATTCAAGGTCCTTATGTAAGTAAGTCATAAGCCATTTTATATTTAGTTTCCATCCAGAGATTTGTTTTAACTATTTTGTGTATTATTACAATATACCTGTTGGTTGTAAATAAAACCATTTAAACGTAGACGTCTATATTGTACAACTCATTTATCACAACTGGACAAGAGAATATATAAAAATATAAATTCAAAAATTATTATTAAAATTCTATAAAACCAGCCAGTCGGCAACAATATCTTTACCTTACAGAGAAATATACAGTGACGTCATCGGTTCCTCATTACTTCTCACACAGTAACGTGTTAAAAATAAAAACCATTTAAAATGTCAAAGTCAAGAACCGATTGTAACCCCCATACAGCTGAGTATACTGAATGTCGTTACCTCTCCTTTACTGTAGCAAGGACGATTGTCTACGCTAAAAAGACATTGCTCTGTGCATAAAAAGTGTAGAAGTACATTCATCATGTATATTAATTAGCAAAATAGTCTTTACTGGTATTGAAATTAGAGTCAGACTCCATTAGACGAACTTCACCACAAAATGTCAATAAACATTTTTATTTACATGATTTATATAAAGAGATTTTATTTATAAGCACAGGCTCATTATACCAGTTTTATTAAAACCACTACTAAATAAAAAAGCTTTTTGTCTCTTTCACTTATATTCCAAATGCAAAAGACAAATAGTAGTAGTAGGAGGTCAGGGGTTCGATTAAGTGGGGGCGGGAATATTCTACTTGGTTTGGTGTAGGTCTAGAGATTTTCTTGAGAATGCCGACAGATGATCAACATAATCTGGCTAAAGGTCGATTATGTTAGATATTATTTCAAAAAGAGGTACGTAATATTTTTAACGAAATAAGCTAAAATCTTCGTATAACATGAGCTCCTTTAAAAGAGGCGCCTTTTACGCTGGCTAGGTGAAGGTAGGCATCGCATGCTGTACTAGCTATCTTCGCGTATATACTCCTCCGACTGCTTACCATCACGCGGTGTCGATTCATAAGCTCTGCTTTTGATTTATAAATATTGATATCTTTAATCATATTTTCCCATTTTTTACCATTTATGTACGATAAATATGTAATTAATTATTTATTATCAAAAGGCCATTCCTTTTTAAATGTAAGGCGGCATATTACGGAACAAGCTTAGACATCATGGTGTTAATTTTTCATGTTTTACACTCAAATATCTGCTTCCGTCAGTAGCACTAGTATTAAGGACCCTTAGTTTGAGTCAGTATGAGTCATATTCAATTGGCTACTCTACCAGTCAGTAAAATAATAAGAACGTGTTTTAAGTACTTGGTGTAAAGACTGTAGGGTCTTTCAAAATTGTTTAACTACTCGTAATCCGATCGCCACCGTAAAATACCCTTTATTTTCGTCGCTCGTAAAATTCAAATTGTAATGGTCTGAACCCTGCGTAAATTTAATATTTATTATTGATCAATAAATCCTATTGAGGAAATGACGGTTTTCAAATGAAGAATTAGTTGATTGCCAAATGTAGCTAATACCGCGAGACCTTCATATTGTCGATGTTACGGTAGTTAGCTCGGGGAGCCTGTGGACTGTATTCTGGAGAGAAGTGGGAAAACAGGGAAACCACGTCTTTACTCGTCACCGGTATATTGACAACAACATCAAAACATATAAAACAATCTAGTATCAAAATATATTAAAAAAGTAAACTGACATATAAACAAAACAGGCTTTATACAAACTATCAGTAACAGTCGAAGCAGACTAATTATAATAAACAAAGGCCAATTTTAGCAATTATTATGAAATAATGTCTCGCCGATTATCGGACACTCAAAAATGACTCATAAATTTATTACTTATTTGAAATTAATATCGAAATAATGATTATTAAAATCATATTATGAACATACGCAACGTTGTCAGAGCACTGTGATAATGATGTTGCAAAGTTGTCGATATTAAATTGGTAATTACGGATAGATAACATGAAATTGATTTTAATACATAAAACTATTGCTGCTTATCAGTGTTAAAAACGTACGAATTAATATAGTAAATAAGGTCGAAATTCTTTGTATTATAAATGCCATAAATGATAGTAGTTTTTTTTCTTTTCTTTATTTGATTTGATTTTCATAATGCACCTATAGAGTAGCAAATGGTTAAAATTATTTTGCTACCGAAAAAGAATGACATTCATAATTGATTGTGACGACAACAACGTGTAAGTATAAAGATTTAAAAACACTTGACTGCTACGTTGTATTTATTTATATATTATTTATTGTACAAAAGCACAATTGGCGGACTTAATGCCTTAGGCATTTGTTACCAATCAACTAATAGAAACAGTAGAAAAAGGCATATTGCGATTAAAAGATCAGAAAAAAATAATCAATTGTTTTTCATTTTAACTAAATAAATAACCGTTTCAAACGAAGAGGGAATCAAAAAAATTGTCAATTATATATAATTGGCTAAGCACAGCTAATAATCACTCTAGCGCCTCTACAATCGCGACATAGCTTAGTGCCTATTATCAGTTGTACCATAAAAAAGACATGCATTATAGACTTTATATGTCCTTTCCTACTTAGGAGCACGCTTGCTAGTCTATAGAATCACTCGTTTGTTGTTCCTACCTCTATTTTACACACAAAAATATTTCGTGGGTCTTTTCTTTGTAACATAACCAGAGTGAAAAATTCAGATAATCGAACGTCTTAAGATTCATTCGAAAAAAGCATGGAAAAGCACGTCAAAAAGCCGTTTATTACGCATTTATACTTTTTAAATAATCTCACGTTTGTCAAAAAAAAAAAAAACGTAAGTTACAGATATGACTTCCTTCCAGAGAAGCTTCTCAAGAAAATAAAAATTAATAGAATAGATTAAATAAATATTAATAGAATGAATTTAACTTTGTGTATACATTTTAATGTATACACAAAGTTAAATTAATTCTCCAACAACTCGTCTTGGTTATTCCAACACAAATTAAGCGACAGGCTGTCCTCCGACGAACATAACTTTCAAACTCATAATATTATCAAAGCTCTGTCAGCATGAGTATACATAATACAGAGCCCTAAATAAGAAAGGGATTATCCCACTAAGAGCAGTTTTAGGGACGTATTCTCTGCTGCCTTTGTAAATTCCTTTGTTGTTAAGCTTAGCCATATCGGCTTAACAGTAAAATAATTTAATTTCTAGTGAATCGATAAATTAATATACTAGAAAGCGACCTACATAGTAGTCAAAATTGTAGTTGTAGTTAAGGGTAGTGATCTACTTCCAATAACACAGGTACTTTTGATATGTAAAATACAATAATGACAAAAAAGATTGTAATGCTATCAAAACTTTTTTTAAATTCATTATATATTTCACTCTACTTACAACTATTGCAAGAGCGTTAACAACTTGACAACGGTTTAAGAATATGTAGTTGCAATGCTGAAAAATTTAATATTGTATTTATACTTTTAGTATTCTTTCATTATAATCCGATGACGTCATTTAAACATGCCGATTAAAATAAGTCCAACTGAATATATAGCTCGTCTAAGTATGTTAGCTAAGTTTCCTAAAAGTCATTCAAGCCCTTTATTAAAGATTGGAATGAACGAGAAGAAAGATGCAAATAAACTAAATTTATTTCAGTCCAAGCACAAAGGAATCGGGCTTACTGGCTTTAAAAACAGTTTTAATAACAAAATTCATAAAAACATTAAACGTTAGCACCAAATATTTTCTTTCAAAGAAAATGCAAACGACATAAAAATAATAATATACGATCAAGTTTAATAGTTTCGGTAATTTAAATCCTTTTAAAGCGCTCTACGGTATTCAATTTACTTTCTTGTTTTTATTAGGTGTGTACATGTAAATTGGACATGGGACGTGATGTGTTTATGCAAATCCCTGACGCGATTGCAGGTTATACATTATCTCACAAACGTCACTGAAATTGGATTCCAGCTCCTGAGCCAACGAACGTAGTTTGAGATGAAACGTTTGTGACGACATTACGACATACAAACCACGGACATTCTGCTAAAAGCATTATTAGTCGAACAGAGATCAACTTTATTCAATTCTCTTAAAATAATATTGTGAAATTGTTGTTTACTAACAAAATACAACCAAAATTGTTAGTTATTATAACGTTATTAAAATAAATGTTACACAAAAGAAAGATATGTGCGAAACTAAAAGGCAAAAGGATGTCGGTACTTACATGTAATTATTTTATAAATTAATACAGATGATAATGAATATTAAACAATGGCTTTTCTATTGGTGACAATGACAAAGAGTATTCAAAAGGGAAAACAATAAAAAATATATTATCATAATTATTATTAAACAAACTATAAGGAGTTCGCAACAATTCTTGATATTATTGCGAACATTGTTATAACGTTAACGTTTTTATGCTATATAACGTTTTAAACTAATAGCACAATCATGGTTATCGTATTTTTGACGCCTGTTGACAGATAGGGCTGACACGTCTATTAAATGGACAAAAAGCCTCTAAATTAAATTAAAGATTTAAAAAATCTAGACTGCAACATGCAACTTTGTATTTATTTATATATTCTATATTGTACAAAAGCACAATTGGCGGACTTAATGCCTTAGGCATTTGTTACCAGTTAAGTAATAGAAACAGTAAAAAAAAGGCATATTGCTATTAAAAGGTTAGAATTTTTTTTTATTACATAAAGACAAAAACATAATCATATGAAACGAAATTAAACCAATATAATTAATATAAAATGACCTATTTAGGTAAACATTGTTACTTTACTTAATTTATTATAATTTTAAGGCCTTGAATCCACATGCTACTCGATAATTTTATTGTGTCATTATTACTTATATAAATTTATATCTATTATGTATATTATATTAACAGATATCAATTAAATGTACTTACAATATTTGCAATTAATAATTCAATTAATTAACATTAACGTCAATGTAATTACATTATTTAAGGACACATATGACGCAAAAAACCAAACAGTTTTTATGTAGTCAGCTTAGTTAACAAGAATATTTTTTAGGTTTCAAGCCACTTCTTTCTCGTAAAATAAATAGTGTTATTGTACATTTATCCATCTGTATCAATTAAAAATTAACATACTGGCAACAATAATTCAATTAATTAACATTAACGTCAATGCAAAGATATTATACAATCATTTTAATTGAATGTAATATTTTAAGCTATTTTTTTATTAGCAGTTCTCAAATATTTAATGACGTAATTGCAACACCTGTTATAATAAGCTTTTAAAGAACTTTGGTATTCATGGGAACCTTTATAACTTAAGTATTCAAGCCTATAATTTTAAAGCAGACTTTTCCAATACCATAAATACATAATAATTTAAAGGATACCACATAAATACGATCTACAATTCTAAATACATATTACTTAAGGTAATATGTATTTAGAACTGTAGGTATACAAAGTTTACATATAGATTAGCATTGCGTTGCCAATCCCATTGGTTCTTCAGTGTGTTTAAGCTCTTTTTTTCTAGGAGGAATGGAAATTCAAAAAAATGTGATATTATTGTGAATTTCCTTTCTGAGTAGAAACAAAATTAGGGCCATAATTCATAATTCGAACAAAGATAATTGACGATCTAGCATTCATAAAGACACGTTCATAAGGTGCCACATTCGGAGGTTTCGTTGTTGCAGTTGAGAAACTTTCTAAGAACTAAGCCACAGAGTAATGTTATTCCAGACTTGGAGAGGCAATATAACCTGCGGAATATAGTATATAAATATTTTAGTAGCAGGCCATAAAAAATGCTTTACATTATAAATAACACAACCAATATTTGTGTCAAAATTTAAAATTAAATAAGTTGAAATTTATTTTTCTATTTAATCCTATATTAAACTGACTACATATAATTTAATAAACAAAAAATAGAATTTCATAAAAAATGGCAATACTATTTAGAAAATTTCCTATACTGTATACCTAAATGGCAATTTGCCAATACCCAGCTTTTCTTCATTAGCATATATTTAAATGAGATTATCAACAGTTACAATTATATATGCGCATTCCACTCTAATTCCAAACTAAACATTGTTTTGGTATTACCAGGTAAACGCTGAGATCTCGAGATCTCTGAGATTTAAATGCATACACTGCTTAAGAGTTGGCTTGATTCTAATAAGATTTTAGAACGGTATAAACCTTTGTATTTCAAGCAAAACTCTGACACACAAATGCGAGTAATGAGAAATTATGTATGGCCTAAAGGACTTGCATCCAGGACAGTAAAACATCTAAAAAAAGAGAAAATTTTAAACTGACGTACGCTTTCAGCTGTCATGTACATATTGTGGCCATATCGTAGATTTGCTCACTTTATGGAATTACAATGGAAATTAAAGTTTAAAATTCAGTTAAAGGCTTGGTATTCTTACCATACCAAATCTATAAATAATGTAGATTTTCTCACCTCATGAAATTCTAGTGTTCAATGTCCCAAAAATAACTTAAGATGGTAGATATTTATAAATAAAACCAATATCTTGTGCTAAGAGAGTGTAATAAAAATGATAACAACTTGAACTATATACATACTTTAGATAAAACTCGTTAGCGCGATTCAAAACCGTGCAGAGCCATCTAGGGACCAAAACTGGTATTAATACTAACCATGCGTAAATATACACTGACTTTGTACATCTAGATTTCTAACCTATCACGGATATTTTGGACTTACGTGCGCATAGTTTATTTACCTATAATATTCACCTTATTTATACGATCTGGTCAAATTAAGTTTCTACATCATAGAATGCGACTATTTCATAACATTCTCGAGCATTTCCTGAAGTGTTTCTCGCTTATCGTGGCCATATCTGGCATTGCTTTCTTTTGATATGAAGAGATTATATACGGAAAGAATACCAACTCTTTCGCCTTTTGAATTGAGTTACGGCAAACATTTAAAATATAAGTTCACCTTTTCTGAGATTGCGACGTAATATTCCTAATGGCTACTTGTGAAAATAATGTAATTGCATTGACACGTAGAAAATTCAGTGGAAGAATACTTCTGTGCATACGTGAAAGTGGGTCTCATTTTGAGCAATTCGTAAGAAAATATTTTCTTTAGATAATAAGTAAGCTTTACAATGAAAAAAATTCTTGGGCTTTCTTTAAGAGACTAGGTTGTTTGTAAGAAATTGATCCTTATGAATGACTCTTACGGTGGGATTCATAAAATACAGAATTCATTGGTTCGATTCCCGCCTCAAGCAGTTAGTTTATTGAAAAGCTTTAAATACAGTTATAATTATTTTTAAGTAAAATTTTCTATCATCTATATTACTTTTTCTAAAACGGTAGAAAATGTAGTCTACTACGGTAGAAATAGTAATAAAATACTTTTGTTTAAAACTTACTAAACACCAACATTAAAGACATATCAATTTGAATAAAGGAATTCCATATGTTTAGAAAAATATATAGATTTAAAAAGACTTTAAGACATAAAATGCTCAAGCAATTTTAAACCTAATTGACAATTTAATTCCAAATATACAGAGTACTTCAATTTATTTGCTAATGTAACCCAAAACTTTGAAACTTTGAGGTTTGTTTATCGTGTATACCTCTGCGCTTATGTGTGATTTACATTATTATATTCTGGTTTTGAATTGTATTTGAAAGTATGATGAATGGGGTTACATTGTGCAGATGTGTGGAGGATTAAATCGAAGCGATATAAGCCACGGTGTTGTTTACGTTTGACGATGCGGTATTATATCATTATGATCAAAATTCAAATTCTTTATGCATGCTATATTTGTGTACATAGAACAAACGACAAGTCATTACATAAGTTCCTGGGGTTTGCAATGTAGCTCCTTGCAAGGACATAGAAATTTCAGAGGGGCTGTTATATTAAGAGTTCTTATAATAGAATAGAATAGAATATATATTTATTGTACATCAGCCAAATCAAGAAGAAAAATCCTTAAATTTTTTTTTTAACAAATTAACAACTATTTAGCATTTTCATTTTTTATAATTAACAACTCAAAAGTTAATCTTAATGTTATTCTTTACCTAGCTACTCAAATCTCTGCTTTACTCAACTCAACTAAATGCGTTTTTACTTTGACATATTAGTTACTCGCATTTAGTGGCTACATATCCGTTAGCTTAAACATCGTAGGCTTTATGTAAAAAACATATACTCGTATCTTAGGAAATAGGGATAACATTTTCAGCTAAAAGCGCACTTATATTAACTTCTCTTTGAGTTGTTTTTTTGTAACTCACACTTTCTATTTTTATATCCAAGTTTTATGAACTTTAAAAAGTTTTGCGTTTTATTATTGAAATTAATATCCTCTTGTACAGATAACAGTCAAGGGTAGATCTTACTCAGATCGTAATAGGAGCGATTTTTGTACGGAAACTGTTACTTTACCTATTATGTCATACTGGTTAGTGATGTATGCCAAGGCCTCATAAATTTTTAAAGCCTCATATTTCAACATAACCCACCGGTTTGTTTACGTATTTATTTTACTGAGAACAGTCCGTTATAATGTTGACACTTGTATAGTAAAACAACTTCATGGCATGTTATCGTCGATATTTTGTTATAATCATAGAATAGAATATATCTTTATTGTACATCAGCCAATTCAAGAAGAGAAACACTCAAAAATAACTTTTAACTAATTTTGTACAAAGGGCGACCTTATCGCTACAAGCGATCTCTTCCAGGTAACCTTAAGATTGATAAGATTCAAGATAAAGTACTTGACAGAAGTTGGCGACGTATAACGAATACATACATGATAAAACTTATTACATACAAATAATATGATAGCATGTTTACACTACATAATACATAATGATATAAATATATATCTACTAAAATACATATAATCACAGACTACTAAGGAGATCTAGTATCAGTACAATTCAAGTATCAACCAACAAATAGTATTCATACACAAGCTTTTTAAAACTGTTAACATTTGAATTTTACTTCCGTAGTTTTTAAATTCTGTAGAAGCTTCTCAATTTGGACCTTTATTAACATTAAAGGTTCAAAATTATACTCTGATATGTTGTCATAAGATACAGTTAACTTTAACATTAATATGTACTCAAGTATTACTGTCTCGATAATAACACAATAACCAATAAGTTTGGTACTAACGAAATTACTAAAATTGTCTTTATCCTAAAGACAGCTAAATCACTCAAACAAATTTAATTCCACATCAAACTTTATGCTCTAAGAATTAATGTCTTAATTTGTTTGCATTGAACAAGGAAGCAAATACTGGCTGTTTCTTCTCTGTCCAATTTGAAAATAAATAATTTTGACTACGTAATAAATTTTGACCATATGTATAGTCTTGACTGACGACCATTGCTAACTACTTGACCTCATAGATTATAGGTCAAGTTCGAAAGTTCGTGGCTATTAATAAAAAAAACTGTTGTTTAAAAGGCGTGATAGATATCACATTCAATTATAAGATACGTTCAATACTTTCTATCACAAGGATCTCCAATTTCACTATAATCTGAGTATAGAGAAGGGCTCTCTTGCTCAATAGTTTGGGAATCTCTATTTCTCAAACTATTTTGACTATTCTTTATTTTAAAGCAGTTAAAGATGAGATTCGTCTGCTTTTTCACCACACTGTTTATGAGTATTGCAGTTGACAATCACCAAAAGTCTGTAATCGTCCCATTTGAGCAGACAACATGGGAGAGTTTGAATTAACACCAACTCACTGGAAAGATGTTGCCATAACAAAATTTGATTGACCCATCCAGGAACCAACCACGTTGAAAATTGCTTGGTTTACATAATCCAAACCAAAGCGTTTGTACGTTACCAAGCTTCACCAAAAATAACAATGGCATAGTTGATTTATCAAAACTTTTCAAGCAATATTATTATTGAATTCATTTTAAAATATTAAGTCACGAATTTAAAATTCCTGTCGATTATACCGTATCTTTTTCACCTCGCTAAAATGCCAAGGACTAAATGCAATTATGAGTCAGCCTTCCTTTTTCTAACCATTTTATTTTACAACAACAACAAGTAAATACTTACACTTGATTTTACTAAAGGCGTCATATTTGTTTCTTAAAATATTACTTGTCAAAAATAGTAACATTTCTGTTGAGGAACTAATTTGTTGGTTAAAATCTCGTTAAACCCAATTGCAGGAAGCAGCATTGCAGGAAGATCACAAATGGAAATTTTACTATAACACCTTTTCATAATCATTGCAATGAAGTTCAAATCAATACCTTTAAATAAAATTACCGCACAGAATCATAACGTATCCTTGTATCTACCTTGATCTCCTCATGACCAATAACCGGAAAAGGCTTAACAAGAATTAATATTTAGTATTTTAATAACATACGAGCATATGGTCAAATTGTACACTCTAAAACAAACTTATTGGTATAAGCGATAAAATGCAAAATTAATCATCTCTTGAAATTGAGCATCTTAGTGTTTTTAAACTGTTTATTAATTTTCAGCTAAATTATTTTCATACAGATCACATTCTAATAAAAAGCTATAAAATTGTAATGTTAATATTTAAGGACATAACGGACACATTTTTATAGCTTTTATTTTTAAGCGTTTGACTGATATTCCCAAGTAGCATTTTAAGTCTTGCTTATAAGTAGAAAGTAATACTTTTTGATGTTCATTTAGCTGGTTTAGTAGAGATATTACATATTTTTACATTACATTCTACTCCCAAACAGAGTCAATTCTTTTCTAGCAAGGCAACATTCTTAACAGATGCTGCTTCGTTATTTGTTACACGCAATATGTTACAAGCGGAACCAATTATTCGATCACTTTTATGTAGCCCAGTTATTTAGTAGAAACAATTAGAAGGAAGGTGATCAATCTGGGCTTACTTGAGTAATTTATCTCGGGACCACTCTATCTAATGAATCGTATTTGAACAAATCGCATCGCAATGTGATGTATTGGTTTTAATTTTATCGTAACAGTTCTGTGCGTACTATCCGGAGAAATAAAGAAACAGTTCAAAATGGCGTCCTGTCTATTTCCTTCTCAGTCCTTCACGTTAATGTGGCTACTAAATGGCAGATCGATGGAGAAAAATATAATGTCGAAACCGCTCATGCAGATTTTAATTCAAAATTCAACTTATTAAACGTCACGTGACTTCATGTCATTAAATTGCTTTTACGCTGTTACGGTGAAGGAAAATATCGTGAGGAAATCTGCAAAGAAGAAATTCTAAAGTTGTGTGTGAAGTCGATCAACCCGCACTTAGCTAGAGTGGTTAACTAAGTCCCAACCGCCTTAGAGTAGACTCAAGCGCCACGGTGGTGACGAATATTAGCTGTTGATGATATTAGAACGATGTAAAAAAGAGTACCTACCCACTTATTATAGAATTGGGAGTGTTGTTTGTCAATACAATTGAAAAACATGTTAAATAATATTAAAATGCAAATTTTGCATTACTTCTAGGCGACAATCAGAAGGGTTCTAATAAAATTATATGTGTCATTAATAACGACATATATTTGAGATATATTCATTCCTCCAAGTCTTTATGCATTATGCATTCACTCGATACCTAACTACAAAATGCTGTCCTAGTAATCTATACTAAGTATAATATATAAGTGTATCTAATATAAGTAAGTATCTTCACTTTAATGAGCATAGTAATGTATTCCCTAAAGGCGTTTCCTCTCTATCAAGTTGGATAATTGTCAAATGTCCTGTATTGCTTCCTGTTATAAATACCTACATATTTGACACACACCAAGTGAAACTTGGATAAACGACTTTATTTCATGGTAACTAGACTGGTTTTCCCATTCAGTGTTACAGTAGATTGATGCTGTCAAGTTGTTCAGTCTCCAGTTTGTCGGGTGCCACCCTAATGAGGTTCGTATGTGCCCTTTGAAGTTGAAGCTATTATCGTTTTAAATGCTGACGCGGCGTTTCCGTGATGACTAAAAGTTTTCATTTTGATTTATTGTATTTATTTCTGGGAAAAAGTGAAAGGGACTGACTGACCCCATTACAGGAAGAAGGCTAGTGACTAGCCATTTTAAAATAACATACAGTTATGTTAATCGGAATGGTGCAATTTTTTTTTAATTTGCTATTGCTGTTGTTGCTAATCAGTAGCTGAGTGAAAGCAGTCAACTTAGCAACCTAGATCGCCCGCTGATCTGCTCGAGATAACATATTTGAATGCCTCATCAACGGACCACACAGTGCGAAAGTTGCTGTTTTCGTTATCAAAACCCGAGTGTTCGTGTCACAATGCCAACGTTCTCTTCGCTTTCAATCGTTTTCTTAATTTTAGTTACAGTCTAAAGTTGAGGCGTTGGTTATTTGAATATAGTACTGTAACGTACTTAAAGTTTCTACATAGATTATTGCAAACATTGGCGTTTCTCTCCGTATCTTTATTCAGTGTTAAGAGATATTTATAGACGAACATCATCCAGAGGTCACTTCTTTCAGTATCATAGCGTACTTCGTAAATTACTGAAATGCCATCATTTTTAAACTGAGTTTCTGCTTGTTATTCTCTGGACAAGACCTCCTGTAGATTTATTAACAGAATAAGTGTGTATAAATGTACGATAGTTGAATAAAATATTTTGATTTTGACTTACTATCGCCACGTCGAATGTCGAAAAGAAATATTTCAATAGATCCATCTCTTCTACACTAAAATTTATTTCTTGTTTCCATGTGCAAATTTGATTGGATAAAGTGAATAAAAGTAATTTCTATACAGATAACTATATATTAGGTATACAACCCATCTCTTCGCAGCAATACACTTTCACCAAATTACACATTCACATTACAAGTATTAATAAAATTGTCAAAACTATATTAAATTTAAATTCTCTACAGATAAGTGTTTTCAAAGCACCGTAATGATTACAGGAAATAATATATGTTTAATTTTTCGAAAGCACGCGATGTTGGCTGTAGTTGAAATGAGTACTTTCGCTCACTTCTAATTAACTGCTTGTATACATTAAGTAAATAAAGAACTTGCGCAAGATGAGGGTCTATGAAATGGTTAGTTAGTGGAGAATGATTCACTTATACATACCGATGTATAAAATATCGCACTGTAAATCCAAAATTATGCTTGTAATACTAATACATAGTGACATTGGTAATTTGTAAATGTCATTACAAACACTAAAGGCTGGGATTTTCTTGTGCCTCTTCTTCTCTGCATCTATTAATTTGTCGAAGCGGTGATAGGTTATGTTAGTGTTAGTTATAATTAAGGATATTTATTATGATACTTAATTAAATTTTAAAGCTTTGACCTCTTGAAAATACCTGGCTTAAAACCACTTAAAGCTATCACTATTACAAGTGCCATAGCTTCATTTATGTTTATTTTTCTCATACGCATTCCCCTATAAGTCGATTTAAAAGAACTCAGTAAATGAGTCTATTTATTTAAATTATTTTGACAATTTTTTTTATATTTTCTTGAAATATACTGACTCAACTATGTCAGTTAAGTCAGTATAAGATTAGTAATAAATAAATAAAGTGCTTATAAAGAATTAGAAGAGCGTACAGTCTTTGAAATGTTTAATAAGCGGAACTAAAAAGAAATAACAATTCTTTTTTAGTTTAATATGTTCAGATAAGTCAGTAATAACTTCTGGAATTGTGAATGGGATCTCTTTTTAAATCCAACAAAGCTTAGGCACTGGTTTGTAATTGGAAAACTACGTGAGACCATTTAAGACTTATCTGATTTCAAATACACATGAAGTTTCATTGACATTTAATTTTGATAGACTACTCCCAATCTGAGATTGAGTTAGCCTTTGTAGTGACAATATAAATTTGCTTAAAGATAACAATAAAATTATAATGAACTAGGTATTCATGAATTTGCCTTATACATGGTCAGTAGAGATTGGTTTACTGACATAATGTTTTTAATGTTTATTGTCATCTGTAAGTTGAAATACAGTTAAAAAATATTTCCACTTGTATCTACCGCTGTTGTATAAGATTGGATTTATATCCAAACATGTGTCAGGATTTTTGAAACTCAGAATTGTTTTAGGGTTCAGTTAGATTCGAATAGGCATTTATTTTCATATCATATATAATACTAATATTTTCATAATATATAACTAAATTAATATTATATTGCTATAGACTGCCATGTTTATTTATATAAAGATATGAATATATTAATGTATAGATAGTCTGGAATCCAAATTGTTTGTGCAAATACAGGAAGTGAGATCAAAATAGTAACGTTTCGCGATCAGATACTGTATTGGTACCGGCGTCAACCGCAATAAAATACATCAAAAGAGGGTAGATCAATATTTCTGCCAATAACATCCAACCGTCAAAATCCTTAGTTATCTAATATGAAAATATCGGGAACTCAAAATCAAAAAGGTTCATGGTATAAATCCCGTTAAAAAAATCAAATTAAACATGTCACATTAATTTTTAGCTGGCTGTGTGATAGAATTGCAAGTACATATTAAAATATCATGTATAATCTTAAATATTTTTGATTCTGGATAGCCTTAGAATAAATTTTATATGAAATCCCTTTCCATATCATCAGTACAGATGCCTGTGTGACTGTGCAGTCACAGAGCAAACATCTGTTTCCGCGCGGGCTCCTTTATTTACTTACACTTCAGTTTCAGCCGAAATTAAACTTTCAGAAGACATTTTAGTGTTCAAATTAACATTAGCGACATTTAAAGTTAGAGGTGTAGCAAATTTATAGCTTACACAAATTAAGAAGCAATCAAGTATTTGTTAAACCTCTCTCAGCTTGCAATGACAGGGTTTCTGTGGTTACATTTGGTTTCATATCATAACTCCTTATAGTGTGTATATTTGCTAATGTATTTCGGTTTAAATTAATTTAAAATTAGAACTTGTTGTGTTATATAATGCACACGAATTTACTCTAGTCGAAGCTGAGGCAAGGACTTCAGCGGTATCTTGTTTGCTGTATAACTCATATAGAATCGCTGCCACTTCGATTGCAATTAATGCCGTTGCTATTAAATATACATCATCGCTCTCTTATTGAGGAAAGTGATCATCAGAAAATGACGAAATAACTTGAGTTACCATCGCGAATGTTATTATAAATAAACTTCCAATCTATGTACGTTTTCCAAACATCTTCCAACCTTAATTATATATAAATAAGATGTTAAATCAAAGTACAAAACATGAAGCTACAGCTAGAAGCAATAAATGTTATTACTTCAATATTTTGTCATTTATGGGTTCATCACGGTTTCTTGCGAAATTCAACTTAATTGTGACGATTGAACCTAGTCTGGCCACGACTCCGCACATCGTGACAGATTTGATGCAATATGGTTGGTATCTTGATAAAAGTGGAGGAGAATTTGAGTTGGTATTGAAATCGGTGAATATATCGATATAACTATTAGTAATATTTAAAAAATATATATATCTCAAATAAAGTAATAAAGTATGAAAAGATATATGAAATAAATTGACGGCTGCCTGATCGAGTGGTCAATATTCTCAATTATTATTCTTCAAATAGCCAGAGATCCCGGGTTCGAATCCTAGTAGGGGTAATCCAGTTATTAGTATGATGAACACGAATATTTTTATGTTTATTTTAGTATATTTCTGATATTTATATACATATTTCTGTTTTTATTTTCCATTACCGTTAGGCTAGATATTATATGTAATATGTATGAAACAATAACGCCTAAATCAATAAAAATTTGGACCATTAAAATTGTACCGATAGAGAAATATTTTATGCGATAGCGAGGTCATGCCGGTGACAGGTGCACGGCAGACTATCGATATCGGTATTGGTAAATTATATAAAGCTTAAAGCACTATAAAGCTTAGAAGTGACGATACTATATTAAATTCTTGAGAGCACGTGTTGTGACAAAATTCAAAGCAACAATATTTATCGATATTAAACGGGCTTAAATTCAAAATATTAAATATAAAGTAAGTTAATATTCCTGAAGATAACACGAAAATAGCACGAAGAAGATAAAAAAGAAAATTTCATCTTATCTTATGTTAACAATATTTCAACAGAAGTCTCAAGGTTGGTTAACAGACTTTTTCAAGAAGAAAAAAATTAAAATGTATGCTACTAAAGTCAAAAATGATGACATACGTTGCGGAATGACAAAAGTTTAGACAACTTGTTTTTTTTCCTTTTATTAGGACAACCAACAAGATAAAAACTGCTACAAGCTAATTTTACGAATAAACACACTTAAAACTTTATGCCGTAGTAATTAAAGGTCACCATGGCATGTGATGTGGACTAGAATTTACTTAAAAAAAAAGATAGAACTATGATAACTAATACTAGGGTATATGTGACTAGGGTAGTTGAATAAATTACTAAAAGATAGTATAGGTGACATAATCCTTCAACTACAGGGTTACGATATGCGTTAAACAAAAAATATAAATATATATCTTGCTTAGTCGTGAATTTAGTGCCATATTAAATGAAGGTAGTACGCGCCTGAATTTTTGGGGCTTATCTACGAACGCCTCGATATTGATGTAGTATGCGATAAACGACAATCAGTGCTTCAGAATATGTTCAGAACAGAAAACTTACTTATTTCATTAATGTTTTTTAAGCAAAAAGCTTTTTTCTAATGGCAATTTATTGTATATCTCAAGTTAATAATCCCCTTATTAATGTTAATTTTAAAAACTTTCTAATTTCAAAATAGTATATAAAAGAGATCGGCTTTCGGCAATATCGATAGCTTATCGACAATATTGATTGCTTATCGACAATATCGATTGCTTATCGACAATATCGATTGCTTATCGGTGTTCTAGCTACACTATACCAAATCTCTTTCCCACTAAACCACTACAGAAGTACCCTATAAAGATTGTGAGAATACATTCCGACAGCAACATTCAAGATAAGCTCCCCTGACGTTCATAAAACGTATTTACCAAACCAAGAACTACTGTCCACCTAGTATCTTCAAACATACGCTTGCGTAATATACGGTTATTAATATAATACGCTTGCTCGCAAAATAAACGTGAACAAAGCTCTGTCAGCGTTGTGGTAAAAGAGCATTTGTTTTGTGGTATAAGACTGGCACTGTATATAACCGAGCTGCAAGCATACTGGTGTCTATACAAGCGGATACTTATTATAGCGTATATGAAGTGCCAAGTGAACAATAGACCTTAATACAGAAATAATATTATCTCTGTCGTTTTGATTTGAATTGATTTGATTTTATTTTAGGAGACGATAATTCTTCCGTACTTTTATATAAAAACTTATATATATATATATATATATATATAAAACTTATGTTTAAGAAATAAACTTTAAGTATGTAACTAACAAACACTTATTTATACTATAAAAATCAAGAGCAAGCTTTGTTTTAGTATTAAGACCTAACAGCAACTTTAACTTGTATTTCAATATTACATATCATTTAATGAAAAACATCTATATTAAATCTTACAAACAAGTCTGGATAATATTTATGTTTTTTATTGAATATAATCTTCAAATTCATTAAAAGGTTAATATAAGTTTAAAATATAAGTTTTAAAAAAAAGTTTCTTTACATTTTTATTTGGGTAACTAATATACTAATATCTTCAGTTCTATCCATCTTCTTAAGTCTACATAAATTTGGGAACGCGGACGGGGAAGTCCAACAATTGCCAATATTTAGTCGCAGTATGATATCACGACCAGATATTGCAATTCTATTAGAAAGATCACATTTAAAATGAACCGGATGAAAACTTTGCTCACTGAAACATGAATTTGGGTTACAGTCACGATCGACGAAGTGTAAACGTTTGTCTTTATGTTGTGTGTGATAGAGTTGAAAATCTTTTGTTGTGGAATAAGCCAATTTTTAAGACAAGCTCTTAAAATTTATATAAGTTCAATTCACTCCCTCTCAATATTAGAAAGGATTTTAATACTGCACAGAGAACCATTAAGTACACGAGAGGTTTTAAAATCATTGTATTATATAAAATAATGAGTAAAGTTTTGATTTTTTGCTAATCTTATTCTATCTATTGCATAATTATATTTAAATCACCAAAAAACTTAACCAACAACTTATCTATTGTATTAAACAATAGTGTAAATAAATATCTTTTTTTAGGTCGCCAAGAACAAAGATTTTCATATAAATATCACAACATAGTGTTGAAGGATTTTTGACTTATTTCAAAGAATCTTTAATATTACTTTCCTCATGATACGGCGGCGAAAAATATTCCGCTAAACTTTAAGAGAAACTCGGATATTTGACGGATGAAAATTGTTGTTTGCTGTTGAAATATTCAGCTAGCAAACTAGCACAGAATTGTTAGCTTAATGCTTTTTAAAATATATTTTGAGTAAATTTAAATTTTAACTGACGTAGACTGGCTGACCTGGTTCACTTTGTATTCCTTTCAATATATTTATGTAGAAGAGAAAATATAATAAAGACGTCTGCACAAACCATCTATTAAAAGTATTCCAAAGTGGTGATGGAAAAAGAATTCCACACCAAATTACCAATATCGAGTTAGGTTAATATTATTTATTTGATAATGGCGCGATTCCGTTGTGTACGGAGCAAATTACATTTAAATTCAGTATTACTCTTTCAGTAAAATACAATTAGAAAAAGACAGCCGATGATTTAATCACTACCTTATTTTACGCACGCCGATTAAAATAAGTCATCTAACTCGATGCTCCTAAAAGCCATTCTATCGCTTTTCATTGGATTGGAATGAAAGAGCGAATATCTTAAATTCAATTTAGTATGTTCACAACGGAATTTGGGCTATTATAAATTGCCATCGCTATTTGGAATAAAAGTTTTTTGTTACTTGCTCGAAGACTTGCATTTTCTAGTGACAAGCGTTTTGTTTCATCAGATCGCAATTTAATTTAATTTAGACCCCGTTACTGGATCTATTTATGTCGGCAAACTCTGAAATTACACATTGTTCCATATATCCAGCTCTCTCACTATGTTATAGCGTAAGGATATTAAAAATAAGAACTGTTACATAACGTTCTGTAAACAAATATAAAGAAAAACTAGAAATTTTAGAAGTCATGTTGGGAGGCACTTTCTAAATCTTAATTTTAGGAAGTTAAAGGTATTCTATAATGTCCCGTGGCATGACAGCTGTGCTTTAAGCTGTTATACTGCTTATAAATATTTGTGAGCAAAGTTTTAGTGTGTACTTGAGAATCAGGCCAAGTGTTAACATAAAAAAAATGATTTTGTTTATTCAGAACGGCGTAGATCTTGAATTTCATCCCATCTGATCGTAAGGAAAGATAAGGTTGAAGATTATCTATGAAATTATTATTATTAAGCTATCTTAGCTAATTATCTGACAGAGGAACTGGCTATCTTACCTCCAATTGCAGTCACAGCAACGCTGTTAAGCCTATTATTATTGACGGCTGATTCGACAACCCTTTTGCCGAAGTTCAATGAGAAAGTAAATGTTTCCGTTTATTTGTAGATAATTCTTTGTGAATAAAGGAACTTACCTTTAAGCAGCAGTACGTAGTTCTTCTTATCATCACCGCCTTTTGGGTACTCCCAGTCCACGTCCAAGCCATCAAAGTTCCTGTCCCTGAGGTAAGGGATGGCGGAATAGATGAAGGTCTGTCTGGCGTAACGAGTAGCTGACATGTCCTTGAACTTTTGGGTGCCGAAGGACCAACCACCTGGGAATTGAAAAGCAGTTTCATTATACGTTGTCAATGGAGGTGGCATTTTCTACTCGAGTGCTTCACTGGGGAAGTTACTCTACACCCAAATTGTAACCAGACAGCGAAAGGTATTTAAAGTATAACTTATGACTTCCACATGACTTAAATGAAAAGCGGTAAGATAAGTTTAAAACCAAATAGTATCCTAGAAATATGCCGTCTCCAAATTTTTTACCCATAAAGTTCCTTTCACGCACCTTCTGAAGATACCAATTGAATAGGAAACAGGGACAAATTTGGTGTTAGTAAATGAATCACATCTTTTGGACTTCAACAAATAAAAACTGTAAGTTTCTGCTGTGAAAAGTCTGCCAGAGGTCATTGAAAGAAATCTGTGGGAGCATGGCGATCTTCTATGCGGTCTGTTTTGATTATAATAAAGTAGGCGGCAATCGAACTTTAAATGTCTATCGTAAAGTATGAAAGTAAATATACAATAAATAGTATAAATACATACACATATTGACGAGTACAAAAAAACTTTGAAGCCCTCTTCAAGCCTTCCTTCAAAAGCGGTTACTGATAATATTTACCTAGAGCCCTAATTTGACCCAACACTAAGCTAATCGTATTCTGACCAATGGCTAATATGTTAGATACTTTTTAATGGGTCATCAAAGGTCCCCATTCAGTTATTCAGTTCATTGGGTTTACGTTTAAAGGATTTTTATTTAGCTGACAACTATTAACTGTTATGTCCCTTGACAGCGTTAGTGTAAAAAGATAAGTAATTTAGTATAAAACCGTTAAATTCTACCAGAATCGCTTTCAGAATTTAAAGCTCTTAGGGAAAATCCCAGGATAAAGACCCAAAAATTTACTCGATTCGTACTCTCAAATTGCTTATGAAAATTTTTAAACCCAAATTTAAGAGTTTTATAGATTTAAATAAGATTTCTTTGCTTACTAATTAAATTGTAGATCGTTTAGTCGTGTGTTCATCTTGTCTCCTAAATCAGGTCTGGGTTCGAGTCCCGTCGTGGTAAATGTTTGTGACGGGGTTGTTTCTATGTTTTTAGATATATTATTTTTCTATAAATAATACATAACATAAGCTTTTAATCATAAGCAAGACAATTGGTGTGAGAGTATAAAAATAAATTGAATAGATAACGTGTACATACGTCAACACGATTATTTATGAGAATTCGAGTTTCTCGTATGATTAACAAAATATATTTATCCTCTTTCAGTAACTTGCAATCGAATCAAACCGTAGCGATTGCTTTTGTCGCCAGCTGAGAAATTGTATAAAAAAGACAGTAGCTCCTCTGTTATTGAGTATTAGATACTACTTTTTAAATATGCAGCTAAACGCAATAACAATTGAAATTGGCAAGATGGCGAAATGCTTTCTACTAGTAAAATTTATTAGAAGCTCACAAAACCTTAACAAACATGTGCTTAATTTTGTTATTATCTAAGACAATATCATGTTTATATATAATATATAATATCGGGCAACTTATAATAATAGTTTTATAAATTCTTAGTACTGTTCAATGTTCAATTTTACAAAAACAATTGTATGTCGATAGTGTCGATAGTTGCGCCACGCTTAGCACTTATGAAATGAAAGCGGTTCGGTTTTTGTGAGCGTTTTCCTGAAAATAGGTGACTATGTGCGCTTTGTGTCGTGGGAATGCCATCATAATGCGTTCGCACATGCTAGTGATGAGCCCCGTCGTATCGATATCGGTTACGCTACGCATTTACCTCTCGGCTTTACAGTCTACATCATTCAAATGAGTATGATATTTGAAATGTAAATGGGTCTTGAATTTACGTCAATAATTAAGTTATCTGTAATCTTCGATTCACACAATCATGCCAGCTGCTTCCAAAACAGAGCTGTTGAGTTTAAAGAATACTATTGCTATCATATAATCAACACTATTTTCACTATTATTACGCTTATATAATAATATTTCTTTTATTATTCACAAAATAATGAGATATAATAATTATATATATACAAATAATATAATAGCGTATCCAAAAAGCAAATATGAAAATATAATATGTATAGGACCTTCTTGAATTTTTCAAAGTGAGGGACTTTTAAATTTTATTTTAAATATTTTCACATAGTTTACTAGTGATAAAACTAATGTTTAATCACTGTAAATTAGAATTAGTATCAGTCAATAATATGTCTAAGTCTGTTTAATTGACAAAAACAAGAAATGGTTTTAAGTTAATTAGTAATTTACGTTCGAAAGATTATAATATTGGAGTTCCATTGAATTTTCAAATTGTGAAGTCACTGCCTTTAAAATAAATAATTTCTTATTAAAAACTAATGAAAATATTTAAAATCAAAAGCTTCATCGATATCGGTAACATTATTTATATTAAAAACTATCGATAACTTTTCATCGATCGTCCAAGTATTACTTAATGAAAGTAACGTAGAAATACATAACAATAACAAGTGAACATGTGTTAAGCAATAAAGGAAATGTGATTTGGTTGGAAAAAACAAGGAGTTTAATTAAATAATGGCCGTTAATAAGCTCGTTAGATGATGAACCGAAGTGAGCCACACGCTATTAATGAGCGCACAGGCGATCATTCACGTTACGATACCAGCAATAATTTACGTAATATTATAATGGCACATAATACTTTTACTCCTTCTAATTATGCTAAATAATAATTTAGCATAACTTCTAAGGCGTAATATGTTTATTTATTTATTTATCTCAACACTGTTTCAACAGCAATTTTTTACACACACAGAATATAATAATTACGAATAATATAAATAATTAGATGCTACTTTTCAATTTGAAATTGCATTAAAACCAAATAGAGGGGTGTAATGTTTCCACTTGTTTCGTTTACATATTTTCATTAACTTCAGCGATAAAAGCCACGTGTCTTTTTTTAAGTTATGTTAAGTAAGTATTGACACTATCAAAACATTTAATTGTAGAACTGCACTTGCTATTGAAGTTTTCAATGATTACTAAAATATCGCTATTATCTAAATTTTCCAAACAATTTCGGTTGCGTACTTTAACTTCAAGACGGTAGATTAGTCTAATGAGTTATATTCTTTCTACTAAAAGTTATTGTTAAACTTACCAATAGCTAGCAAAGTCTTCAGCTTAGGGTTCGCCTTCTTCAAGCTGTTGATTCGGTCGTATAGACCAGTCTTTCCATCTTTAGTCTCATCGTTGGACTCGAAGGAGCTAAGTTTGCCCTTTTTCAGCCAACCGAAGGCAAAGATGATGTGAGTGCAAAGCTCGGGCTGGATATCCTCTGGAAGGAACTTGCCGATCTTCGTGCGGTACTGAGACCAGTTGGTGTAGTAACAGACGACCTGAAAACAGAATACAGTGTTATAAAAATAATAGAGATTATCCTTAAATCGGTGGTTGGTATCAGAGACATACTTTGTGATAGTTAATTTACGAGGGTTGCATAAGCAATCGATTCGCATCAGTTTTTCATGTCTTTTCGTATTACGAAGCTAATTATAATAGTGACAAGTTAAATTGATTAGCTAATTGAAGTTTTTAATAGTGCTTTTCAAGGGTGTGATTTGTTCAGTTCCCTTTTGATAGCTGGTACGTATTCTTAAGATATGCATACGATAGTTCACATTTTGTATTTTTCATATTATGGTTGAAAGAGTAAGACGATTGGTTCCATTATTATGATAACAACTAGAATTTAATACTTCGCATCAAAACTTAGATATGGTTCAATTTGTTACCTGATTTGCTTGTAATCCAATACAATAAAATATTGTTGATGGACAAAATATGTCTATTTGAGTCTTATATTTGTTGTGAAGCACGGGAAGAAGGGGAGTTGGAACTTAATACGGTTCTACGGAAAGGTGATCAATGGGACTTCGAGAATGTCTAGTGGGAACCCTGAAGTAAAATTTGGATAAAGTATTCTAAAGAACAAGCGAAAATCATTCTTATTAATAACCCGATTGGCTACGTTTTGGTTCAAAACAACTTATTGTAGACTCAAGTAAATAGGCTTTTGAAGGTCAACAAGTCAACTTAAGTTGCGTTTAAAAAGCACGTTCATATCCGCCTTGCACTTAGGTGGAACAACTTTGATATTTAAATGGTAAGTATATATAAGTAACAATACTTTCAAATTTACCAAATGATTCACTATTAGGTATCCCTCAGGGTATACTTCTCGGTCCATTGTTTTTACATTAGCTTGGTACAAAAATGGATTAAATCATTTTATTTAAACAAAAAAAAACATCGAATTTTAATGAAACACTAATGATTTCACCGCTGTAAAACTAAGTAGACATAATGAATTATGCATGTATGACAAACAATCTCATAAACGCTAAAAAGAAAGCAAATACTTCGAAAAGTATAAAGGCTTCGCTTGTTCACGTAATATTAAGACTTTCTGAATAAAAATTATATTAGCTAACAGAAAGCTGTTTACTAATGTCTTTATTAAGCTAGAAATGATTAAATTGTTTGATAGTAAACTTATAACAAATTTTGCCTCCAGCTAACACATAGTTAATATTTCAAGATTTTACGAAACTGATCACCGTTACAATTTTTATTCCAAAGAGTCATTCTGTGGATCAAACAGTCCTTTTTAACCTAAATGAAAAGCGTATGTATTTAGTTCCTTCAATAATAATCGCTAAAATATAATAACATTTGGGTCCAAATTAAAACAAACCTTATATCCATCTTTGTCTTTATGGTAGTCAGTTCCGACTGAATTGTCTAAGGCTGCAGAAGATTTTCTGCTGGCTATACTTGGCCGACGGATCTTGGGCCTGTTGACACTAGCTGATATGACCTGGTCAGTAGATTTTGATACGCTGGATGAGACTGATGTGGAAACTTTGGTCGGCTTTCGGAGTCTTCTTCGAACGGCTGGAAAGGGAAAAATTAATAAATATTTTTTTACCTCCAATCATTATAATATTAAAGCTATTGATACTCAAATGGGTTGAAATGGCAACACATTTGAGTGATTTGTAGATAAGAGCCCATCCAGGCTTTGAAATTGTTGTAATCACAAACTACGCTACGCTAGAAGAAACGCGTAATGATGACGATGAGCTGATTAAGACCTAAACTTTATATTTATTTATAGTTGTACCAATATCATAATCATCAGAAATACTGTGTAAATTATCGTTGCATTATTTTTTATTTCAATGTGTTTTGTTTGATCGTCTGGACCAGTGAGTAGTCAATTATCCCTGTCTACTGGGACAGGAGTTCAAATCCCAGTGAAGATATTTGTATTATGGGTTGGGGAAAGTACTGATATTCATAAACATATCAATATTTTCCGTTCTCTAGCATCCACGACACAAGCTCTCAATGATCATTATTATTACTTAAAATAATAAAAGCAAGAAAGGCAATATTTTATGTTTCTTTTTACAGATTTAATAAACTTATTGAGCCTAGGTTATTGAACCGTAAACCAATAACAAAATTACCATTTAAAGAGAACACATATTTTACGCCGTCTGACTTGAAGTTATCTCTTAAAATATCAATACGACGCCAGTATATCCATAACATACACGGCAGATCCAACCACTATTTTCCAATCTGTTCCAAGTAATAAAATCCCTGCACACTCTGAATTTCAAAAGCTCATGAGGGACACGTTGTAACTAATAGCCTTTATCGATTTTCATGCGAAAGCAATCTTTATACTGAAGAACAACAAGGACCAAATTCGTAATACAGGTGATTTGTTTTGAAATAAGTATTTAAATTTCAGATACAAAATTGGATTTTCTTTTTTAACGCCCGCTTTTACTTACCTACAAAAATTATCTCAAAAATAAATTGTAATTTTCTCTTAATAACATGATCAAGGCTTATTTTAGCTGTCTTCCAAATTTAATGATAAAATACTCTTTATTTGGTTTGACAGAACCTAAATCAAAATTCAATAAGTTGGAGACAAAGGTGATAGTTTTCTAACGAGAGACGTCCGATATTAGAAAATTGAATATTAATTAGAAAATTAAAAATATATTTTGATAAATTATACATATGGAATATATCAAATTATAGTTATCTTTAGCTTAATCATTCGTTTTGAATACGGACGTGATGAAATACACAATCGGACTTTAAAAAAACGTTTTCTACCATTTACTTTGATATTATCACGAAAAGACTCTCAAAAATTTCACGCTCCTCGCATTACTTTTTAGAAAATATTTTAATTAAAGAGAAGAAATTCTCATTATGTTTAATTAATACTTCATTAGTATTGGACATTTTTTTAATTACAAACATAGGCCTAGCTATCAGTCTCATTACTCTTGTGGTATCCAGATGCTAGATGCTTGTCAAAACAAAAAGTTGCATTTGAAACCTTCAAGATATCTTATATATCTTGGATTAACTAAGTTTCAATACGTCTTTTTGGAGATCGTACACATTGTGACGTAACCAAGTGAAATGTTGTAACAAATATGACTAGAAAAATCAGAAAGTCTAAGAGATAAAGTAAAGACTTAATTAGCTCAGATTAAGCTTTTTTGTATCTACCTTTATGTTCTAATACAAATTTGCCATGTCAGAGTTCTTGTATGTGTATATTAATTTCCAAAACACCTTCTGATTCAATATAGAATAGACTTTTTGTCATTTGACATTGCATTTAAATTAAATAATGAAACTCAAAGTCGAGTAAGTCACATAAATTGTAGTGTTATCGTCAATAAAGCTGAACATCGTCCAAATATGTCAATTGAACCTCGATATATTTGATTGAAGTTGAAATAAAGAATGTTTTATGTGCACAAACGCTTTTTAAAAAGGAAAACCTTCCTTCCGTTTCCTTAACGTATTTTATTGAGTGCACGTTCGAAGTTTTATTTAAGAAATAGCAACGAAGGTAAGAAAAACTAATTAACTTTATAATATAATGTAAATACTAAATTATTACTATCAATTTACTTGGGGTTAAGTTGTTTGCGATGTGATTATAATGTTATATAGGTAGCACATGAATAGATGCACCCTCCTCCAATTCCATTATGCATAGACTAAATTAAAGATATTCACATCTCTTTCATTCCAATTCAATAAGTGATTTGTTCACTTTTGACTTATATTAATCGTCATGATTTATGATACCCATTAAAATAAGGAAAAACGTCCAAAGAACTTAAAGAGTCATCGTTTTAGAAAAGTCAAATTATGCCCCTGTAATCTTGTCTGATTTCAATATGTCATTGATTAACATTAACGAGGCTCTAAGTCTTTATAATAATGATTCAATTAAGTTTTGAATAGGTTATTCGAATTGTTTAAAAATACCACTACAAAATAAATACTTCTTTTATCCTGACTATAATAAAAATATTTGGTTTAATACTTACTCGAATTTGTAGGTGCTATAACAGCTATTAACAGTAGAATGGTAACTGTCCACCACAGTAATCTTGGCGGCAACTGTAACAAACAAATACGACAGAATATAGTAAAAATTTGAAAGTTTTAAAAATAGAATTATGTCAAATATGCCAAAGAGTTTAGTTTGACGAAATGTCGTGTATGACAATTGAAATGTACTATCGATATGTCTATAAGCTATTTTCTGCAACGACAGTGTTCTCATTACAAATAAGCAGCGGGTCTACCGTGAAAGATTGTCCTAGGTAAAGTCCAAATGAAATGCTCAACGTCGGGACAAACTTCATTGCGGCTTTGTGTTTCGTACTTTGTTCGTCTCCCGAGTTATAATTAAATTATTTTGTCATTACTCTTGTTATCGTTCTATTGCATATCCTATACAGCTGTTGAGAACTTCGTACTAACGCCTTATTACAAATGCTTTATTATTTCGAGAAAGCTGTACGCCTTAGTGACGTGTCAATTGTGGAAGATGGCGGGTTTTCAAACCTAATTTATGAAAAAGAAATTTTCTGTGTTAATTTTTTATGATTTTTTGTGATAGTTTTTCTGTTTTTGATGAAAAAAATGCGTTTTATTTCGAATCGGTGTTGCAGTTCTTGAGCTAAAAGTGGTGTAACTAATGCAACATTGTTTTACTTATTTGCATTTGTCATTTGTCTATAACTTTCTAAACATTATCGAGAGAAGGAAAGAAACTGTAGTTTAATTTAGATTTAGTGTACGTACATAATGGAGCCCCTATTTCATCGCTTATCTACAATACCATTAATTATGCAAGATCACGTGTCTCCTAAAATCTTATGTATCTTTTGCTAAATACATACAGAGGTGTATAATTTAAAAATTGCTTATAACAAGTAATTGAATGAACTCCAAAACATGTTGTGTTGTTTGATATCCAAGTTCACTAGATGTTTCTCTTTTAGTCCACTTTATGTTTAATTAAGGGCTTATAAAAAAACAATTAGTAATTTTCACGATCAGAAAAAGACAGTCTTAAGTCATGTAGACATGCGCTAGCGTGAAATGGATCACGGCGAATGTTTTGATGGACTTCGTAATTAAAATATCCCCATATTCTAACGTGATATCATCATTAATCGCTGATTCAAATGCTAGTTCATGTAATTGTCATGAAGTATTGAATGGTTAATTTGCCATCAGTTGCCAAGATTTCTAGAGCCACTGAGAATTAGGAAGTCGACCGATCTACGATAAAAGAATACCATGACACAAATGAGCCTTTAGAGACACCCTCTGATTGGTCGGTCCCTCATGGCTCAAACGCCCTGGAGATTCTAAGAGACAGCGCGAAACCTCCCCTAGAGGAGTAATTAAATGAACATAAGCTACCTATATGTAGAATATTCCTATATTCTCATACAGGTTTTAAAATTCATATGATAATTTCAATTCTGTTAATTTTTTTTATTCTGTTTAATTACCGCAGGTCTTATGCATTGTGTAACTCAACTCAGAATGCAAACAAAATATTTCAGCAAAATAATAAATTTTATTACAGACAAACAATATCAACGAACTTTTCCTACGGTCAGCAAAAACGTATACAGACCAATTACTCGACGACAGAGGCTAGAAGTAACAACCGAAATTTTTAAATGAATAGTCAGGCGAAATCTCAGTAGTTAATAGGAAAAAGTTTTAAATGAAATTCTGTAAAGTTTATGGAACTGATGGAATGACGGGTTTATCGTATTTATAGAAACTGCTTTATAATTGCTGTGACTTATTCAAAATAATCTTATTTAGAAAAAGATATACACATGCATGTTAGCCTTTGTTACAATCTATTCGGAATATTCCATAATTCATTAATAATTCGCAATTCAGTGTCCCAATTAAGCTTAGCAAAGCTTTGACTGGCCTGGTGCAATACTTAGGCATCATTCACATGTTCGCCAAAATTATAAAAGATATTCAATCAAATTGAAAAAAAATTAAACCTTACTTTTACTGTCTCTTAAATTGGATTTGAAGATGAAAAACAAGAAAAGTATAAAAAAAGTATTCGAAAAGAGTTTTTTTTATAAGCATGAATAACATACCTGGTTGTTACATAAAATGTAAAGCATTGTCCAGTCTGTCTACAACAGATTCTACTTGAATATCAGGGAATGCCAATCGAGCAGTTTTCGATAAGTGGTAAAAATCAAATTTAACATCAAAAATAGATGGATTTTAATTCTTTGGTTTAAAAAAGGAACTATTTACCACCAATAGGTTAAAGTAGCTCCTTGATTTGTAGACTTTCAAGAAACAACGTTCTTCCCAACCTAAAAGGTTTAAAGTTTATTTTTGGTTCGGTTATTTGTATCCCCAGATGAAGGCTTCGATGTTGGATTATAGGCCCACAGTCATATATATAGGAGGTGCATTAATAATTTACACTCCTGTCAAATCATTTGATTTTTCATACACTTCGTACGTTTTTTAATGCATGTTTTGATTTCATGTACATACATCTCCCTGAGGTTGCCTGGTAGAAATTGATATCATAGCAAAAAGGCTACCATTTTGTATAAACGTTTACTTTTGTATATTCATCTATCTTGTGTCCTTGTGATATCTTTATTCTCATATCTAGGTTCTGGGTTCAAGAAATGCTTATTTCACCTCTGTCCTGTGATTACACTGGCTGCCTATACGTTCGCACACATCGAACTTATTCATGGCTTAAATAGGAGATTCTTCTGAAACAACACTGTGGGTAAGTCGATGACCTAGTAAATTATATTATAATTTGTAATACAAAACGAGATATAATTTAATTTCAATCCCAAGGTAAACATTGCAATTTCACGTGTACAGTAGTCATACTGTACACGTGAAATTGCAATGTTTACTAAAGTAAATTGCAATGTTTACTAAAGTAAATTGCATTGTTTACTAAAGTAAATTGCAATGTTTACTAAAGTAAATTACAATGTTTACTAAAGTAAATTGCAATGTTTACTAAAGTAAATTGCAATGTTTACTAAAGTAAATTGCAATGTTTACTAAAGTAAATTGCAATGTTTACTAAAGTAAATTGCATTGTTTACTAAAGTTCCGCCTTAGTAAAGCTTAAAATAACGCTAGACAGTTTTAATTTTAAATCACTATTAGCCAGCTACAATAAGAGTGGTACAGTATACAAAAAAGGAATTTTTAATGCCTATTTTGTTGATTTTTTTAGCTTTTATTTTATAAAAAACTCTGCTAATGACTTGACACTACCTGATGAGAAGCAGTAAAGGAATAAATAAGCAGAAAATGTGAAGACAGCTAGTGCAGCATGCCGGCCCAAAAAGTGATTGTTCACGCGTCTTTACTTACTTACGTTACTTAAGATCCGAATGGAGTAAGTAACATTAGAATGTTCTCTTTCCAAAAGCAAAGAGATAAAAACAGGGCATTTGAAATAAATAATTTATTCTGAGCGTTATTTGTATTCATAAAATTGCTTGTAAAATGAAAGTGTTTATACAGGCTGTTTGCATGTACAACCAATTTGTAGACAAGTATGTGACATAACCCCTTCTTTCATAATAACAAAGCTCGTCGACGTATGTATTTATATTAAAATAAATAATATAAAAAAACATTTATTTCTCAATAAGTCCAAGCTTGCCTTGCCAAGCGTTGCACCGTTACAATTCATCATTTCGTATTTTTAAAACTTAATCTAATAAAAGTTTATATATATATATAATATCTAAAAAAACCTTCATTTAACGTAAAACACAGAAATGGTTATATAATGTAACATCTGCAGAATTGTATGTCTTTTCTTCTTTCTTTTTAAAACATCTTAGTTTCATAAAAAGTTTCATCGTGAAATAGTTATGAGCCATTTTGATAAAGTACCGTATCATGTTAGTTTAGGTTCTGTTAGGTTAAGTTATAATCTTAAGTACGCTTATTTCAGACCAATTCATTTTTAATCAGTTGCCTCTGAAATCAATATTATCGTTTCAGATTCCCAGCATAAACCATTTATTTTATTATAAATTAAAAACCCGAATGCTGCTCCCAGTACGAAGTCAAATATTGACTTTGCTTGCAGTTTGGGGTAATTTATTAAAAAGCACATGCGCGTTGACGCCTTTTGCATACAGAAAACCCATTACAAAAGTTACGCAAGAATTTTACAGCATACATTTCATATTTTTGTTGAATAAATAATGTAAGTGTGATTATGTAGAATTCATATAATCGCACTGACATCACAGAATATACATCGGGCCAGGGTGTTATGGTTAAGACTTCTCATGTATTTCTCCCATGAGGGAAGGCCTGTGCCTAATGTGACGTATATGGACTGTTGATAATAATGACGATGAACCATTTATAAAAATAATATGATTATAAAGCGTCAGTGGCGTGACGCTTAACGTCATTGTCATTCATTGCAGAGTCAGCAGTCCAAATCCCGCCACGTACCAATGTGTTTTCAAGTAAAGAATCGTGAGTAAACCTTTTTTTACAAGGAGGAATCCATTTACCTGACCTATCCGCCACTGGCTAAGCGACGGGCGTGTGTGGGGCGCACTCAGTACCTCTATATAGCGGCACTGAGAATATCCACTAAAACTCCTCGGTAACTCCATTGCCCTTCACGGGGGTAACCTGGGTTCTGCACGAGCAATTCACCAGGTCAAATCGTGAGGAAACCTACATATATATGTGAACAAAATTCTAAGGTAGTGAGTGAAGTCTTCCATACTCCACTTGGCCGGCGTAGACTAAGACCTAATCGCCCAAATATAGGGTAGACTCTAGCGCGTCTGTGGGGACGTTTATGAGCTGTTGATGATGACGATGATGAATATGACTATAAATTTAAATAAGTCATCAGCTGTCGAACCCATTAATGAACATACTTAATTGATAGTTGCAAAACCTTTTTTTAAACTGTCAGTGGTAACCATTATGTATAATTTATGGTACGAATTTACCATTAATAACCTGAAAGCTACTATCATCTACTTTTTACGTTTCTACAAACAATAATATTGTAAACTAATTGACTCGGTGAACTTTATATCACCTACAAACTACCACTAACGCCATCTATTAAACGTAACCCGAAGTAGCGATGGAAAACATGACAGTTTAACGTTTAGCATGTCGATGATTTTCCATACAAATGACCAACTTTAATAAAATTTTTTTTGAACTTTCTTGTAACTTTTTCTTATTATTATTGTTTTTAAATCAAACTTGAATTAGAGAAAAAACAGTAAAATATATGGAAATCGGTCAATCCATTATGGAGTTTTAGCGACACTAAGGAACAGCTATTCATCTTCATATACAAGAAAAGAAGAAAATTTATTATAAATACTTAATTAATGCGCAACCATACAATCTTAAATACGTTAAGAATAGCAGTAGCAAGCAAAATCCGCTTCTTTTAAGACTAAATAAGGTTAATAATATTAAATTTGTCATGAGTATGCATTGTCGACCGTACGAAGCTGGTAGCAGTGTGGCCACTGCCCGCCGCAAGGCCGAATGAAAGGAAAAGGAGCGATAGCAAAAACAACACGTACAGAGTACTAAGCGTCAGAGGCTACAAAATAAATTTATTGTTGTTGCACAAGCGCTTTGCTTGAAATTATTTGTATAATTTAAGGAGAATACCAAAAAGGCTGACTCACCAAAATAATTAAAAAGCTTAATTAAACTCCATAAATCATTGGTGGTTTAGATTTGGTGAGTATGTTTAATTAATTGTTAACTAATTTTTAACTAATTTATAATAAAAATTAATTATATATGTTAGTAACAGTAATAGTGTTTCTTTCATTATCTTTATAAAAGAAGTTTCACGGTATGAATTATTTTTATCAAGAAAAGTACATAAAAAAAAATGATTCCTAATATAACATATAGGTTTATAGCTGTTTGAAAACTGATTTCAACAGAAACCAAAATATTTATGATAATACTAAAAAAAACAATATTCACAATGATTTCGGCAATAAGCTAATATTATATAGCATAATATACTTTAGTATTTATCTGCTTTTGATCAGATAAACTTAATAACATGAATCATATAATATAAAAATGCGACCTTGTCCATGTAACTAATCAAAATGTCAGTCTGATATACCAAATCTATTAAAATTTATCATATCTATTAATATCTTAATTATATATTTGGAGAATTGTTTATAGGTGAATCCGAAATCGGAAAGTGTGAAGGGACCTGTTGCTTTTTTGTTCCCTTCTTAGGAATTTTGATGATAATCGTATATTCAAAACAAATGATAAAGGTATTAAAATTATTATAAGCCTAGATTTTACTCTAGATTTTAGCTCATACTTATGTTCGACTAAAAAATAATAAAAAAGCTATTAAAACCCAATATGACTTGTTTGCTATGACCAGTCGGACACATCAAAACCATTCCCATTCATAAGAAATAGCAATACTTCCTTGATGAATGATTCACTTTCCTGAAACTCGAATAGCAACTGTGTTTGTCATGATGAGTGGGCGCATACAATATCAAGCTGTCAAATTAATGTCTCTTTATTCCTAATATGATAGTAGTTTGTTATGTAACGAGTAAAATAATTAGTATTCATAATAGCCTGTTCGTTTCTTTGCAAATTGTGCAATTCGCTTTGTAATGGGGCTTCTAAACTTAGCATACCTTATAATTATAATCGTTATAATCTTAAGTAGAGTTTGAACTACACGTACCAATAGATAACTTATATTAACCAATAATTAATTTATTCATATGAATTTTAACAAACAATTATTTTAGAAACAGAAACTAAAGACGAGTATTTGTTTAAAACTTATTTTATTTATCAATGTAACGTATTATTATATCCATTATTCTATTCTTCCAACTGACATACACCCGGCTGTTCAGAAAATTTGATATCGCCTATTTTCATGTTAGTGTCCTTTGAAAAACTCTTATAACCTAAAACTGTCCTTTATACCTTATCAGCCGGTTGGTATCTTTCATTGCTCATATGCAATAAAGATCTATTGTGTTGTACTCTAAGATCAACGCTAATTACCTAAATAAAATTTAATAATGATCATAATTCAATAATAATTTAATGTAAGTAAATGCCTTTATAAATGTTTTGTTACAATTTATCAGTCTCTGAGTTCTAGTTAGTCTGTGCTCGCTGGACAATAAGGTCACCCGTATATACATATCTAGTTAGGTACAGTATTCATCAAAACATAATTTATTTATTGCCATTTTTCAAGAGATTCTTAATACCTTTGTTAATGTTCTATTTGTGAAGATTAATGTAATTGTTATATTGATGTAATTTTTTTTTTGATATACCAAATATAAAATATACAGATCTACTTCAGAATAGTCTTACCTACTCACTAATAGAAAAAAATAAATATCGAATTCCTATTTGACACTGATGGAGGATCATTTTCGAAAAACTGATATTCAGATATTCGTGTCTTGAAATTTTAATTAAAGAGAATATGAACCCATATTCGAGACAGACAACACAAATATTTATAGTAAATGCAACTGCACATTTCCCCTCTTAGGGTTGAACTCCTGGCTTCTTACATGGAAGAAGCATAACACCATCTGCCCCAATATAACTTGGTGGGTTAAAGTATTTGCCATAAACAAATAAATCGTGAATAAGCCTAACTAACTTGCACATAACCTCTTTAATTACTTACAACTGTTTCTTACTAACCAACTTCTTTTATTATAGTTAAAATGTGAGTAACTTTGCATGTTTGCTACACTGTATGCATGAATCATTATGACATAAATTGCCCTAACGAACAAAATTCAAAAGATCTCGTGTTCTTGACTTCCCTACATTATGTTATCTAAAAATGAGTCGAATTATATATTATAAAAACTGGTTGGTCTCATTCAAAGGCTAGAACGATTTAAAGACCTTGCTTTCTATAATATATGGCTCGAAATCTCCACATTTGTCTTCATTACGTACAAGTCATTCAAATTGCTTTTGCATCTTTTAAAATAATTACCGTCGTATTTTATTCGATTGAATTATTTATCTGCATCTCTTTTCATTATGGAGTTAAGATACCAAATCAACTGCAAATACCTGGTTGTCGTTGTCACTGCAACCATTGTTTTAACGCCCAAACTTCGTTTCCATGTTTTACATTCTATTAAAACCTGTTTTACCTGCCATGACTCCAGCAATCATCTCGGAGCACTCATAACAGTGAAATTGTGCTTTAATATTATTACCAGCAAAGAAGCCTTTTGAACAAGTTACAAGTATAAACTCAAAAGCACCCTAACTAAAATAGACAGATAAAACCAAATTTCCTGAATGCTGAACCCGTGTTGGCTTAAGAGTACCAACTGAATAACTAAAGGCAGTAGGTGTGTCCATAGAACGCGCGATTACAAACGCGCATATTAAGCTAAATATATCTACGGCGATCTTAAACGAAGTCCTTTTTTTCGTACTCGTAATGTTTATATGAAACACTGGCATTTCATCATCCCTATCATATCAGCCGACAGACACCCACTGCTAAACATAGGCATTTCTCAAGAACTTCTGACATTTTTGGGTATTTTAATTCGTTTAAAAGTAACGAATAAAAGTAAGATAAACGTGTTATGCTTGTCAAGACTTTTTTTATATATAAATCACAGCAAATGACTCGACACCACCTGATGATAAGCAGTAGAGGAGTCCATATGTGAATATAGCTAGTGAAGCATGTGACATACTGCCCTAGCCACCCTCACCTTGCTGGCCCAAAAAGTGCTTTTTCACGCCTCTTTTAAAGGAACCCATGTTATAAGAAGGAGGGAATACGTGTGCTGGTAAGGAATTCCATGCTCTAGCTGTGCGACAGAGAAAGGAGTCACTAAATCTCTTAGTACGTAAAGTAGACGTGGCAGACGTACAGTAAAGAGAAAGAAAAAGAAAGTGCGTTTCTGTGCGTAGAAAGTCTGTGGTCATACATATACTATTTCTCATTGTATGAAGTCCACCTTGTCTGTTTTTATCAAAAGTATCCAAACTACCGTGTGCAGAGAAATTAAACTTCATTCCGTGCCAAGATTTATTAAGCAGAAAAAGCTTTATTTGACATTTATAAGGTCCATCCCCAAATTCTCTTTTCTAACGGACGTGGACCGAATATAAGAAAAAGGATTCCGAAATGCTGTAGCTCGTTCAAATTTCATTAGCCGAGGAACAGTTCTGCGAATGCAGTCAAAGTACAAAAACAACATCGTTTGGTATGAAGGAGGCCATCTGTCAAAATATTAATTCTGAACTTTTGACTTTATTATAAACGACTAAGGTTGGAAGTTGAGTTCAAAATGGTCTCGTGTTCCTATTTTTGGCATGGCATATACTACGACAGATAAATTTCCAATGAGCTTCCGCCTTTTTTGTCAGACGGTGCATCCCAAAATCGTCGTCCACTAGTGATGAGGATATTTTTGAAAAATTCACATCTTATCGATAATTTTATTTGGTAATATTTGCTATCAAAAAGTTTCAGAAATATATTACAAACATCGTACTGAATAATATTTATTATATGCTTTTCATTTGTCCTAGTATGTCTTAATTTAAATTTAGTTTCTAAAATAAAACATTGTGTAAACACACTAACAACAATCCGTATTAGATTGATGCAGTGAGGCAATAAATAAAATACTTAACGTGTCTTCTATGGTGGAACGTAAGAATGGGAATGAATGCAGAGAACAAGCGACAAGGTTTTTTACTTTTAAGGACTTTGATTACGTCTTTGTAATACTGTTTCTTAATCAAACCTCGCTAATTGATAAGAACCTGCATTTCCACGCTTTCAATTCGTAATGAACGAAATTGAATGTGTAATAATTATGATAAAAACTGGTTTTCGTTCCACATTTTTTATTCACGTCATAATCTCCGTGAGCATATAAAAGGTGTATACTTTGTTGTGTTATACTTATATATTTCTTTTAACAGTATTTTATGGGAAAATTAAGTTGGGTAAATGAAACTATAAATTTATAAAAAAAACAATATATGGAATTAAATGGTAAACCGATACATATTCTTCTACATCGACCCTGTAAAGCCTTGGCTCTTGGCCATAAAGAATTCCGATGACCATGCTAATCAAAAGGTAACGATCAAGACAATTTTAAGGGTTTGGCTTATATGTAAGTCTAATGTGAAGATTTTTCAGCGAAATTGGTATTTTTTAAATTGTCTATAGTAGGTTGATTAACCAACCAAGCAAGTAAGAAAAATTTCTACCAATTTAATTATATATAATATATTCAAAAATATATATTCTTGATTGCACTAAAGTACAAGTGGCAAACTTAATGTCTAAGGCATTCTCTACCAGTCCACCATTAGAAATAGTGAAAAAAGACATGCATATCGATAAAAGGTAAGAACAAAAGAATATCATAAGTAAATCAAACAAATACGATACGTTTACACTAAATACACCAATTTAATTAAAATATACTTACTACACGATAAAAGTAATATAACTTTAGTATCTATAATAGCATGTTACATAATAGTTAAAAAAAACAAATATATACATATTTGTTGTTACTGATATAACGCTTGTTTTTTATGAACAGTTTCTAACGTTCAAAGTGAAAACCTCAAGGTTAATGACATCAAAATAAGGCTTTATGCATATTTCATAACACTACGCCTCGTAATGATTACTTAAAATGCCAATCTTAAAGCAGTTATTATAAATTTTGCCTTGTGTTAAGCCACTGTATGTTGTGTTAATAAAATATTTAACTGGCACCGGTTAAAATTACTTGTTTGTCCTTTTGATTAATAATTAATTCACAAATATGATAACGTTATTACTATTTTTAAAATGACTCATTCTAATATCAAATTTTATGAGAATAACTATAATTCTAGACATGGTTAATTAAAAGTACTTTTACACTTTTACAATTACAGTTTTATTTTGACAGCAAAAGATCATCTATACCATCGACTATTCTCAGCTATTAGATCAGTATAAAGACGAAACCTCATAATAAATAGAATAAAAAAATACTGTTAAAATATTCATAGAATTAATTTCTGCAAACCATTTTTAATGTTTCAAATTAATTTGCCAATAATCTTACTAATAAATATAAATAAATAAATTTCTACACATGAAAGTGTAGTTCTTATGTAATGTTAAAAAATGTTTATTAACACCGGTATTAAATTTTGATATGATTGCATGTCGCAGTTGTTTAGCAATAAGCGATCTTATTATAACTATATTAGGCCTGTCTTTATTATAACTAACTTTCTTAAAAATATGAACTCCAAATTATAATTATATGAAATTGACTTATGATTTCCCTTGCCAAAACTTTATGTAATCTTTAACCAAAACAAACCAGTTTAACTGGTCTTGAATTGGTTTGATGACAAAACCAAAATTAATTATTCAAATATGAATTATGGTTACTAATGCGAACTAAATTTATATTCATGGTCTTAACCGCTTGTGATAGAAGACGTGTTGAACGAAATTTGTAGGCACCTGTTGAGAAGATACGATTGAAAACGTCACTTGAATGAAACACAATTGGAAGTGAATAATATCAAAGTGCAAATTTTAAGGGTTTTCAAGACCTTCAGCTTCTAAAGAATTAAAATTACTATCAAAATATTGAATGTCTACACAAATAATGACTTTAATAGTTAAATAAAGTATATAAATGCAATATACACTTCGGATGAAGAACATTATTTAAATTATCCTTTAAAAAACGCGTTTCACAAGTTTATGTCAAGACCTTAATTAGTAGCACCAAGCAGCACCTGTGTACAGTTTTTTATTGATACGTTATGTCCTTTTTAATTTAATTTGTGTGAACATCAATTGTTAAATTAATAAATAATTAGTTGACTATTTTGTAATTGTCAATTTATTGAAAGTCTTAGTAAATATACTGTAATAAATATGAAGGCAGAGTTAAAGCAAGTTAAAACCAGCACAAACTGTAATAAAATAATTCTAAATTAAAAAATGTGTAACTATCTAAAAAAAATTCAAGCTGTAATTCTGAAATGACAAAAGCGATTAAATGTGATTGAAAAAACAAATGAGTTGAATTTTCATATTAAAACAAACTTTAAAAAAAAGTTTTGATGTTTATCGATAAATTTATCGACAAACATCTGTCACTATTTAACAAAACTCTAAAAAGCAGTGCGGTACTGTGGTCTAGGTAATTTGAAATAAGCGCAGACCTAAACTCAAATATGCATGCGATGTCTAATGGTTTTAGTGTTTGTATAGGTCGAAATGCTTTTCCCAAATGGACCGTGCAATATTTACGATACAGATAATGGCGCGATTAAAATTAGAGATTTGTAATAAATATTACCTTAATAGTATTGTTGGAGGTTTGTTCTTATTACTAAATATGTGATACTCGGTTAGGGTCTTCAAATTTATATCCTTTCTTCGATTTCTTTAAATTCGAATTTTAAAAACACTTAAAAATAAAGATACGTGATTTTTATTTTTATTGTCTTTGTTCCCAAAAGGGGCCTCTTTAGAGTTTATGATCCAAAACGGGCCTCTTTAGTGTTTATTTTTTTGTATTAATTTTGTACTGACGTTTTACGTCATTGTGTTTTTTTAGCGAAATATATAAGTTCATTGTAACATGTTCGCTTTTCATTTATAATTTATTTTTAATTAATAGTCTTTAAAATTACATCATCCTAAATACAGAAACTAAACAGTTTGAGTCGGACTCGCCCTTCAATAGTTCCATAAAAATTACGTATTATAAGTGCTATATTTTTAACGAAAAATTAAGTTTTTTGCGGCATAACTATCCGTATATCATTTCACGTTTGGGTTAGCTTAATTATCACATCTTCAATGGGCTGTATACTTGAGTTAATAGTTTTTATTTCAAATCGATATCTCCACGTGTTTCTGAGATACAGGGGCTTGATAGACAGATGGACGGACAACAAAGTGATGCTATAAGGGTTCCTTTTCAAGTACGAAACCCTAAAACTAATTTTTCTTATTACAATTACATGTACCAACACCAAAAAATGTAGTTCAACATAGAATGAGTGCACTGTTATACCCTTACACACTATAGCTTGATCCTTGCATCAGCGCAATTCTATTTACGTGTAATTTTTAATTATTCTAAGCTTAGCTTCCTTTATAATTTTAATCTATCATTAGTGCAGTTAGACTCTGGAACTCGCGGAAAGTGGTTAAATCTCGCTTCGAATAAACCAGGAAATCAGTTAGCGTGTCTTAAATTTATTCGCGGCTTTGGCCAAATAAATTAGTGTAGTGAAGTGTGATAGCTTCCTCGATTTTTTCAAAGACAAAAAGCGCAGGTTTGTGCTAACTTAACAGCATGAATATAGATTAAGAGCGTGCAGCAGTTGTGTACAAAGAAGAGAAACCTTTCGAAGCACTGTGGTGCTCCAGATGACAAATTTAGATTGACCCCCCGGGCCCATGGCGAAGCAACTTTGTTTTTCGTTATCAAAACCAGCGCTAGACAAGAAATCCATTGAATTGATTAAGTTAATTTGTTCTAAGCAAGCTTATTTTAAGACAAACAATTGATTTACGATGAAAACAGAAAAACTCTCGAAAAAAACTTTTTTAAAAACAAAAGAGTAACAAGCAAATGGATCGGCAAAGAGGTTTAAATGGAACGGAGTCGTAATTCCCGATTGCTAGTAGGTCAAGAAACTTGTACCAAAGACCCACAAAACCAGTTTCGGCTAAATAATGGACGTATTGTAACTGATAACTCTTGACTTGTCGTGACACCACATTTGAAGCTGTTTGAGGACAAACTATTAAAATTTGATGATTTGATATTTATATACATAATAATATCTATATTACTCCATTATCCAGTATTCATAAAACTATACAATAAGTGTGTGAAATTTTTATATTATTTTTATCATTAACAGCAAAAGTAATTGGCCTGACTAATAGCAAGTAATTACCGTAATTAAAAAAGCAATCTTGAAGCAAACTAGATTTTAAGACTTACTCATGATAAATTCTATAATCATTAACCCTTTTCAGACCGGCGAACGCATTTTTGATTTATGTGTCTTAAAAAAATAACAAAAATCAGTTATTAATAAAAAAAGGTTTATTTCTTAGAAAAATTATTTCACAAGTAATTATATTCACAAGTAATGCACACCGGACCTTAAGGTCCGCCCGGCCTAAAAAGGGTTAATTAAAAACCATATTCAGCTACAAAATCCGTAATGAATATCCGTCGTGTACAAATCTCATGGTGTTACTTGTAAGCCCCATAACAATGTGATACCAGATGGTAGTTGAGATTACTTTTCAAACGAAGTAACCCGTTACACTTTCAATCTGGAGGTTTTGTGTGTCTTATTAATAAAATTTAGTAACGTGACATGTTTGCCGTTACCATCATTTTTGATAACAGTATCAAAAATGTCGCCTTATATAAAGCTATTTAAAATTATGAATATTGATAAATTTACCTAACTGTGAAAAGATGTAGAAATTCAGTGCCTGGTAAGCAAAGCTAATAGAATAAAGAATATTATATTGGAATAGTTTAGTGAAACGTTATAAGCAAATAATATAAACAGTTAGTTTTATTACATTAATATACAAGCTTCTACCCGCATGGCCTACAAGAATCAAAAGACACTGGCATTTTCTTGACCAAGTAGCTCTTGACCTTCATGTCGCTTGAAAGCGAAGATAAGACCGAGATCGAAGTAAATTACAACCAGATGCCTCAATCACAGAGGAACTGGATAAATTTCCTCCAACTGTCACAACACAACAATACTATTAATATTGTTATGGACTTAGATTAGATGGTAGTAGCTACCCAGACGGGCTTAGAATAAGGCCTTTTTTTCGTGACACTGAGAAGAAGCTCTACCAGCCGATCCCCTAACCTCTGGGGAGGAGGAAAAGGGGGGTGTGTGGGGATCTCACCCACTAAACTCCTCAGCGACGCACCTACCTAGCCGCCTTCAATCGACAACACGGGATGGCCCGAAGACATTTCGCCGTAGTATGGCTTAGAATAAGGCCTACCACAACCCACCGAGCAAAAAATTTCTACCCTACCAGGAATTGATCCCCGGAACTCCAGATCTGAATTAGGTGATCTCAGCGACTAGACCACAAAGAGGAAATGTCTCAACTCTCAATTAAATATCAAAAAACTTACAAAATCCCAAACAAAGTAATCAGAACTAATTTAAATTAATGTCTGTAATACGTAAAGTATGAATTTAATAGAAATCAATGCATTTTTGTTACAACTATTTATGACTAAACTAAACTTTCAAGGTTTTCATCAAGGTTACCAGGTAACCCATAGTAACCAGGCTGTGTGATGAGGTTACTCTGAAACAGGTTACGTATAACATACGAATTCCATAACTTGCAAACATAAGTTCATAGTAATTCTGTTATATATTACAGGTACACTTCTATATATTATATCTTGGAAGAATCTGAAGTACTTCCCCGCAGGAACATTATGTAAGATTTACGAGCCTCTATTTGATTCAGTCCTGCAATGGTTTTAGAAAAACTATGATATTCATATCAAAATTTTAAATAAAGAGTAATGACAATCAAAAATTGCATAAAAAATTCAATCCTTCTTAACCTTGTTTGGGTGGAATTTCTTAAAACCGTTTCTTAGTTGACACCTATACTTCTAAGAAAGGGTGTGTTCCATTTCCAAATTTCTAGAACTTTCTAGACTAGCGGCTTAGGCTAAATAATATATACAGATAACATATTAAATATTTTCATTTAAAAGGAATATCCAATGAATACCGATAGAGAGTAATCAAGTATTTTAAGAAAAATGTCGACCTTAATTCAAGGCATCTAAGTTCACTTTCATTTTTACACCAGACGTGACATCTTAAATGAAAGAAGATAAAAATACTGTTCGTTCATGAACCGAAAGCGGTAAAAACTATAGGTATTTAGAATGTTTAGTGAGAAATTGCCAAGTGGCACAATTATTACAACTGGAGCGTGGCGGATTCCATCACGCAGGTCTATGAGGAACGAACGGAGTGTGGTACAAGTTACGTGACAATAGCGATTGTTATATAGGAAATGTGGTATCCTATATATCAGCCGTAGCACAGTTACTAAGTGCGATAAAGTTATTATAACTGCAGCAATCTTTACAAGCTCAGCAGTGGTAAGTAGGTCAACGTTTTCTTTGATGGTACATAACCGAAATAAATTAGGAGCAGTCACCATATCATCACTCTAGACCAAAAAAAGCGGGGCCAGAATGTAGTGTTAAAATCTTAAATAACTGTTTGTTTAGGAAAGTTTCGTTGAATTTTGATATTTGCCTACATATATCTGCCTAGCTACCTGACTCACTCATTTCATTATGTTAACCACCACCAATCTACCAGTTCCTTCCCGACGTTTGACTGACTGACTGTACCCGCGGTGTGTGCCACGTTGCCCTCGTTGTCACGTATCCTGTGCCCATCAGTACTATCCTAGTGCCATCAGTGTTGTGCCTACCTAGTGAGACCCAGGATACACCTACATACCTGTATCAGCGAGAGGGTAACGTACCTAGATATACCTACCTATACAATACACTAACTTAGCCCATCACCTTCTACAATTTTTTTTTAAAATCTGTGTCTGTGTTTTAAAATTTAATCATTTAGGAAATGTACATATTTTTAAAAAGGAAACAAAACCTAGTCTAACTCAATGAAGTTGCTGTGGGCCTTTTAAAAGAGCTTGAAACAGCATTTACAGGATCAGCCATTGGATAGTTATAATCTCGGTTGCAAGCACTCATAGGTTAGGTTCTAATTGAGTGTGGCTGGCCGGCTACTGTTAGGTGACAGGTTACAGGTGTAGTTAAAAAAAATCATGGATCTTTAGCATACATTTTGACTGTATATAATTGTCTTATTTCAATTCTTATTTTTTTAAATTTTTTTGGACGAAATCGCGAAATGCTCTGAACTTAATTCAGACATCTGGTGGCAAGTATAGCTATTAACTTGCTTGAATGTATGCAAGCGAAAACGTGATCTTTTATGTCGATTCTATTTTCTTTTCTTTAAGTTTCGTTTTAATTCCCGGCTCCTGGGGCTACATCGTGGCCGAAAAGCTGAAAGGAGTTAAACCAACGCAGCATACGGACAATGGACCTAATTCTGAAGTAAAATTCTTAATGTTATTTCAATATATTACGAATAGTGTAGTAAAAATTTAGTATTGTGGTTTGACGTATTCACAAGAACCCGACCTATGTTCTGATGTATACACCCCCCGAAAGCCCCTCCATCATTATATTATCACATATTAGCCGAAAGACTAGACATAGTCATTCCCCCAAGAATCTCCAAAACGATCGGTATTGCGCTGCCCGCATCTAGCGGCTTCTGGTAAAAGCCTACCACCGCTGCGTTTCCCAGAATATATGAAAACCCTAAAACCGAAAAATAATGAGTTTATATTTTATTATTCCCAGACACACACCTATTAGCTGTTTAAAATAAAATTTCATTTCATTTCATCTACCCCAAATCAAGCATCGTTCAGAGCTTGTGTTAAAGATACTAGATAATAACGGGATTCGAACCCGGGACCTCTGGCTGTCCATTGACTATCTTGACGAGAAATATCATTTAAAAGTACCTTACCGTTCATGGAGGCGTAATCAATTTGATAACATTTAGTTTACTCACCCGGCACCCACTCACACTACATTTATCTTAAAGCTTATCAGTAAACATACCTGAAACCAAAACAAAATCGACATTAAAAGAATTACCAGTAAGCTCTCAATACAACCTTTTTCAAGATTTTAGAAATCGGTCCGCTAATGATGGCGTTCTAAAGTAACAGACGTAAAAAAATACTTTCAACCGAATTGAGAACGTATCACCTTTTATTTAAGTCAATAAATAAGTAAACAATAATATATGAACTGCACAAAAAAGTTTATATTGCTTTTTAAATGAACCACGTTTATAAAACTAAGACTGAATTAGCTCTCAGTCAAGAAGAATCATTTTATTTGAAAATCTTACATGAAATACTTCATAACTAAACTTAATTTCTATATTATTCTTTTACAATATTATTAAATATGCGTTTATTTTTAATTAATAGCTAAATATTGACAAATTCTTAATCCTTAACAATTCACGATAGCAAATTGATTCTCCCTTTTGTACTTCACATTTAATAAAAAATGGGTTCCTTTAAAAGGCGTGAAAAAGCACTTTTTGGGCCGGCAAGGTGAGGGTGGGTATTATGTCACATGCTTCACTAGCTATCTTCACATATGGACTCTGGACTCTACTGCTTACCATCAGGTGGTACTGAGCTTAATATAAAAAAATTCATTGCACGAAATTTGTTTTAACAATTTAAACTTTAAAATGTTCATACCTTAGTCTAAATAAAGACTTTTAACTGATTTTTTCCGTCCTCTAATACCATATCTAATACCAAAATCATAGACACACAAATGATTCAAATCTCCAAATCAAAGGGAAGGTCTCCCTTTTATTTCCTAAACTGCAAAATAAACAGGATGCAGGAGATTTAAAAAGAAATATTACATAAAAGTTATTTTCTGGTTTTTTTTGATAAAAATTAGATATTTTGAAAACTAATTGGTTTGGTGGTAAATTTTAACATGTCTTATCTAACCTGTAAGCGAAGATTTAAGTTGGAAGCCAGCTACTACCAGATTCATCAAAGGAACTGACTATCTTTCTTGCCAACGTAATACAATTGTTATGGAGACACACTTAGGTAAGATGATTGTAGCTAGCGATACGGACTTGGAAAAAACCTTACCACCAACCGAACTGAGTAGATATATACTGTCAGAATTTAATTCTGGACATCTAAGTCTGTGGTAGGTGGTCTCAAGCATTGTGCTACTGATGAGGTCCTTAAAACATTTCTTTACAAACATTTGTGTTTTACAAAAAACCGTTTACGCGTCTAAGTTTATCAGCGAGCTCCTTCAAGAGCTTGCTAGCCTAATTGTTCGAGCACTCTGTGTTTGATGACGAAAAGTATGCAATTTGCTGTATATGTTAGCATAATGAATGGAATACAGATAATATTTCATTACTTTTTATCTCAAATGTTTAACAACATAACAACTTCATTAATAATTGATTCCATTTTCATATTTTTTTAGAAGTAATTTAATGAACACATTTGATATTTCATCATTAACTCATTGTTATAATTATAAGCAACGCATTTGAATAATAATTATTAACAATCTTTTTAGAACAATATTATTTCGAATTTAAGATTCTATTGATTCACTTTATTCTCTAAATTAAGAATTGTTATTAATTATGCGCTTTAAAATATAGTTCGGTTTTGTTTCTCCTAATTTATAAAGATGGTATTTGATATACCGGTGAGGGTAGATAAATAAAAGCATCGGAGCGCTCCCGTCATTCGGTGTGCGGAGTTAGTGTGAGGTGGTCGAGTTGTAAGGAGAGATACATTTTGAAGATTTACGAGTTTTAATCCAGGTTACCACTACTGAGCCTTTTATATATTTGTCCTCGATTGTGACGAGCCAATGGCCCCGGTTGTTACGGCTCTGTTTGCAGTCTGTTTTCGTACCTAAGCTTCAATGACGTCATTACGTTTTCCAGAAACAGCTATGCACTCACTCTCGCTTCATGTTTTATAGCTATTTAATAGTCTAGCAAACGAACACATACGGTCTTTTGTGACCAGTTTAAAGCGTATAATGCAATAGCTTTAACGAGAGTCTGTTGCCGTTACATGATTGGAAACTTGTATTTCTTTTGTTCGGTATCTTTGTACTTGAATAGTTTTATTTCGGTGCGTAATATACATTCGATAGTAACCAGTTTAAAAAAAAACATTTGATTGTAAATACCTGAAAACGAAATAACAGTACAGTTTATGTAATTCCTTTTAATGATGTTTAATCATAATTTTAAAAAACTTTATTATTATTTAAAATTAAATTTATTTTTGTTTTATTTTAAATATTTACATAACATTATTCCTAAGCCAGCATATATACGAGATATTGAACTTCAAATTAGCGCTATCCGTTCATACATCTATTAAAATATTTCTTGCCCGTTCTTATCTGATGTCTTCATCTGAGTCAAACTGGCAAGAACTCAAAGCCAGGAACTGTCCCTTTATCCTTCATTAATATTTTAAGAATATTAAGGTCCATAATAAATAATAAAACTGTAAAAATTTAATAAACATGAATTTAATTTATTTTCCATCAATAAAATATAAAAAATTACAATGTTTAACACACATTAAAAGTACTTTGTAAATAAAAAACGCAGAACTCCTTACAAGAAGTAAGCTGTTTACTATCAAGCAGATCGTTAACTACTCTAAGTTTATGAATACAAGGGCGTTTTTTGATTTGATTAAGGTTCTAAATCTTATCATTCATATGTCCAATACAGGACAGAACTAACAGAAGAAATAACTACAACAGATGAACTTCTATAAAAAATGGTCTAAATATATTTTTAATTTAGACATAGTTCATCTCGCTTACACATTACCACAAATCTACCTGCTCGCAATCCTTTGAGTTGTCATGGATATTTACCTCGCACCTATTGAGAGGTTTTCTTTTATTTAAGAAAGTTATGCGTTAGTGTCACAAGGGTTTCATACGTGAACTAGTTCAGGAACGAAACTACAAAATTGAAACAATTTGTGAAAAATATTATTTTTAGTTTACGCACATTGACAGTTGGAGTAGCAAAATTTGCTACTCCAACTGTCCATGTAAACGAGTAAATTACTATAATTTAATTAATTTTCAATCTGACAAGGAGGAGAAGGAGGTGACATCACCTATCTGTAGCATTCAGTACGAATTTTTAAAAGTATTTAAGTATTTTCAGTCTAGAGAATTAAAAAGATCGATTTCTACAGAAACCAACCCAATACTACTCAGAGTTGACTCATCAGATGTTAAACTAGGAAACGGAGCTAATAATAAAAGACCTTGAACTTTCCGAGGATGTGAGAGGTTGAAGGAAAGTGTGTCTTGAATCAAGATTTTATGTCGTGAGTTCTTTGTAGAGGCAGATAATATCCTCTTTGGATATGACTCTAGAAATGTAAATTAGGGCGACAAAATCGTACTTTTTTATATATACTTTAAAAGTTTTTGAGATAATAAACTCATTCTGAGTAAAAGAAATTCACGTTTGTTGATATTTTTACCATAAAGGCTAGTTTGACTTATTTTAAACGGCATATTTTTGGTTGCGCTTTAAATTAAGGCAATTTTGCTTTACATTCGTTATTTTGGAAACGACTAATACATTAACGGTGATGTTTTCTCTAATCGAGTTGTAATGATATAGACTTCGACCTGTAAAAATTAACACCGCTGTTTTCCTAATAAAGTCAAAGTCAATAAATTATATTCAGTATCGGTGTTTACTGACCCCAATTCTCTTGTGCACGAGCTAAATTTTACGTAACTATAGTACTACTCTTTCTCTATAATCCAACTAGAAAAATACAGATCAACAGTGAAGGAATTGGAATTTTCTAAAATGGCAAATCTTAAGCTTATTTGCATTAATTCGAGTCGCATCTAATTCTACTGAAATTAAACATGCCATTACAAAACTATACGAATCTTCAAGTGTGAACTAACTTCATTTTCCAAAAAGTCATTTTATCCCTTTCATGTTGAATCGTAATGAAAGAGATGCAGTTAACTTAAATTTAATTTTAGTTTTTGCACCACAGAATTGGTTCCATTATATACTAAAAGTAAGTCCTATTTAAAGAATAAAAAATCAAACTCTACCTAAAAAAAGGTTAGTAGTGGTAAGTTAAAAGTTGACCGTTGTCCAAAAGAAAGCGAGACATTATAAAAATATATAAATTGAATAAGGTACTCTCATAGTTTCTTACAAGCTCTGATTAATGCTTATTAAGCGCTACATATAGAGCCAGTAATGCTCGTTAGCTACGCTTCAAAATTAGCTATTTTCATTTGTTCAGGAGGTTATATATAAAAGAACAATTTTTTTTTCGTTGAAAAATAGATTGTCGGCACCATTACAATGTTCAGAAAAGATAGCTAAATTCCCAATTTAAAATCAATTTCTGTAGCTTTTCTTAAAGTTTTACAAAATGTTTGAAATTAGGCAAGAGTTTTTTGTCGAGATAACGAGGAGTTAATCTTTTTATAAAGAAAAAGAATATACTCTTGCAAAAAAGTCTTACAAAATATAAATTTATACAACTCTAGTGTTTAATTCGTGAAGGACCCACATAATCATAGGTTAGACAGATCAGGTATTTGTGTGATCGCTTGGACGTCACTGCTCGACGGGTTAACTGAACTGTGACCGGTTTCAGTATCAGCACACCCTGAACAATTATAGGTTATCCAACAGTAGGCAGTAACTCCACACCGCAAAAGTAAAAGTGGCGCAGTGATCTCTTGCGCAACACCTGTCGGGTCTGCACCAATAGCTCTGATTGAACTGTGATAGTATTTAATTGTGATTTTTAAGTAGTAAGAAAATGGATACAGGAGAAATCAATATGGCTTATGTTACAGAGAAAGTTGATGGTCGTTAATTTAATTCACTATTTATGTACAAGTCAGATTGATTATTTACTTCTTGATTATCATTTGCTTTCTGAATAGCTTCTTAATGATGAGAAAAATAAGAATCACACTGGCATTGCATAATTATTTTTAGTGCATAAATTTAAATTTAAATTTAAATTAAAAAAAAAGAGAGTAACTTATGTTAATAAAGAAAAACACGATAATTTCTCAGTATTTAATTTGGATTCTTTGGTATAATATGTTACTTCAAACACTATTGATAATTCTCAAAACTGAGTAAAAGGTCGTTGCCATAGTGAATTGTACTATTAAATTGAATATTATTAATTTCCTTGCCTGCTTTATTTTTATTCGGTTATTGTAATGACATAGGTATGTTATTTAAGTAATAAATAAAAATTGAAATTGTAATTTTAAATAAATGTTAATTTATTTTTTATTTTTATTAATGATTGGACATTGTATAATTTAAATTTTTAATATAATTATAAATAATTCTGATTCATTATTTTATATTTTTTTCTGTTTTCAATCGTTTTTATATGTCTTTCTTGATATATCTGTTTTACCTGTTGCAGGAAAATTTACTGATTTCTGTGTTAATTTTGTGTGTAGTTTATATATATATATATGTTATTTATTTTTCCCAAACACAAATAAATAAAAATAGCTATTATAAGTTGTATTAAAATTACAATGAGATATATTCAAATATCTATATATAAAGTTGAAATAAATAAATAATATTATATATTATGTTCAGCGTTTGAACTAACATATCAATATTAATCAGTACATGAAATTAACAGATTTTATGCAAACGAGTTCAATTCTTTTTGTGTTACGGAAAATAAACCGTCGTAAACATAACCCGGTCACGAGCCTTAATGTCAACCAACTGGTAACTGGTTGACCAACTAGTCACCAAACCAGTTCACTTGTCGAAAAACAAAGTTTGACTTAGATTTCTCAATCATGGTAAAACAAAGACTTAAGATCTGATTTAGAACATTAACCCGGTTTTTTCTGACTAGTATTAACAATACAAAATAGATGTAAATTTATGAGTCTTATTTCTTGGCTGTACTTTTCTAAAATGTAAATTTAACTCTGAAATTTGACCCATAAATAGTATTAAAAAATTATTAATTGAAGAAATTATTATTTAAAAATATGTATTAATAAAATTTATTGTTGTAGCTCTGTTCCTAATAAGCGAACTATTGAGAGCTATTGAGGCAAGCGAAAATTGCTAGAAACGTATACAAAAACCTTTAGTAGTTTACCTGCTCTATAATTGAACCAATTTCAAGGCTTTGTTCTTCAAAAATAATAAAGCTTAAGCTATAATCCTCTGTTTTGATTTATTTAATAATGACGTCAAATGTATTTACTGGATTTGTAAACACACCCGAAAATCTGGATCCTGATGTAAATTCATTTCTCTTTCAATAGTAATATTATATAAATAGGTAAACAAAGGAAGTCCTTTGTTTACGTTCTTTTAGGTTTTTTAGTTTATATTACTAAGTAGTAATAGTGACTATAGAATTTTCAAAAATCAATATAGCCCAAAAGGGCAAAAAACACTTTCGGAGACTACGTTTGTATTGAAAATAATAATAATAAAAAACGCCCTTGTATTTCCATTTTATTGGTATAAAAAGATAATAAAATCGCCAAACACAAAATTGCGTTGTATACAATAAAATGGTGCCTGACCAATATTTTGTGAGACAAGGAACTGGTTAGATCACATTTATAAATAAAGCCGAATCTTCAATCCGATCGTTAGTAATAAAAATTGTCTACAAAGGTAGTACATTTAGTAGTAAAATTATCTTCTGAAAAAACCTTTGGAAGAAATATTTAATAAACTTATTATATAATTTATTTTCAACAATAACTACTACAACCACTATTTTTAATTTATCTCTTTATTAACATTTTCCGTCATTTGTCTCTGCTAGAAGAAATGTCGCCATTTTCTTTTTAGCCTTTTTTCTTATCTTCTTTGGCGTAAACGAGTTTTTCTTTGTCAAATTACAAATCATGATTTGAAAAGGTAATTTTTTAGTGGTGTTCCGATTTTTAATTGTAACAAGACAGTTGATGACTGCTATTTAACATCAATTCAAACTATCAGAGATAAGAAGTAATAAATAATCTTAGTGATATGATCCTCCTTACTTATTCACACTTGATAAAAAAATATTCCATTTATTGGATGCAAAGTATAAGCAAAGGACCGGCTTATTTTGCTATGAATTTCTTCCAGCAAAACTATAACAGGAAATAAGTTGAGAAACTCAGTGATAATAGAAAAATCTTAAATTATAGATAAACCAATAATGAGAATATAGAAAGTACTTCTTTACTTTTCTTTTGAATATTAATATATAATAGGAGTGTCACGGATGTACGCTGACAGAGCGACATACGATCACTGACGTAACCCGACGATATGATCCGGGAAGGGATAGGAGTAGGTGTGGTCATTATAGTTGTGGAATTTAAGGAACATAACTTAACTAAACGACCTTCAGACAACATCAAGGATTATAACGTTATTAAGAACAGATAGATTCTAGTATTTCTTTCTTTTTTACTTAGTTCTTTTAAGTTATCTTTAAGTGCGGCTTAGTGACAGAAGGATGTAGAGGTCTAGGAAATTTAACTTTTATGGCTTTATGTTTAAGGTTTAGTTTTAGTCTTATAATGGAAGTTTCAAATAATTAATGGTTTAAGACAGATTATTAATATACTTACAAAAATAACGTTATGAAACAAGAAGCAGTTTCGGGAATTCAGTCTGTGCCTGTTTGATTGTTTGAGGTATAATTTTATCAGACTAATGAGTCGAATTTCAAAAATAATTATTTACACATAGTGTACTAGTCGAGGTCAGATTTAATAAAATATACTAACTAAAATAAACTTAACAAATAGAGTAAGTGGCTGCATCTACTACTAGATTATAGGGACAGGTCATAGGGTTGAATATGATATCTTTAAGTATTCCAATCCGAAGGCTAAAATAATTAAATTTTAATAAGCGATAACTTTACATTGTGCTATATAAGACTAGTGCATTTGTCGTTAAATCGTTATGTTTGAATAACTAAAATAATAATTGAAAAGGCCGTACACGAGCGAGTTTAACACGTAAATAGGTAAAGGAACCTTTGATTCGTGTGCGATTTTATTAAGTTAGGAATTCTATGTATAAACATTGAAATTTATTTAAAAAGAAGTTTTATACGTACATATACGAAAGTTTTAAACTTACATATATAGTTTTACAATTACATAAATAAAAAGACAACCTACTTTAGATCTAGAGGTCCGGGGTTCGATTCCAAGTAAGCCTACAAATTTTCTGCTCGATTTAGTAGGTTGTGTGGTCAGAAATACCAATGGTAATAACCTTGTTGTGTTCCGGATGCTGGATATGTTACCATCATGAGGGATGAATGCTAAGAGTAAGTTAAGAATTAAAACTATTACGTACATACATTTATAATAATATGCAGTGGAAAGCAAGCTCTGTAAAAACTATACCAATAATTTATCGGCGACCGGCGTCATTCCTAAAACACCTAGGGATATAATTTATTGGATAAGCAACTATCAAGCAACTATTATTAATATTGGATAACAAATAACTTCGGTGATGACTTAAGCAGAGATTTATTTACAATAACCAATGAATAAAAACATGAAATTGCCATATCGACGAAAATTAACACCCACCTTTAATTTATCAGAAGTTTCCGCATTGTATATTATGGCTTAATGTCTGTGGTGGACCAAATTTAGTGACGTTGTAGATCGAAAAGATAATTGTATTCTTCTATGATCTAAAATAACAATAGTTATTAATTTGTAGTTAATAGCAGCTTTTTGTTTTTGCGTTTGCATGTTTTAATGACATTAATATTTGATATTCCACATCTTCATCAACAAAAACCAACGTATGTCCAACTACAGCTATTGCTGGGCTCAGGCCATCTTATGACTGTGTTGTCCTATTACCACGTTGATCCAATGCCAGTTGATCGCGAAAAGATCGCGTTGAAAGCGGTTGTTTGACAACTTAACGTGCCTACAATAGGGTTTGACATTAACATGATTGGTACCTGGATGGCAGATACCAAGCTTGGTAAACGTTGATTTGTTTTCGCAATCGAAACAAGAGCGCTCGGACAACTATGCCAACGAGCTCATCTGGAACTAATTTTTGCTTCTTTCTTTTAAAAACTGATATACGTTTGGACGACGATTAAATATTTAAGTATTTCTTATAAATTATTAAGCATGACTATATGAATGAACAACTTAGTAGCTTCGAAGCATATTACGAATTTATAAACTTATGGTTGACTTCAAAATGAAATTCCAATATTCTATTTTTAAAAACATAGACCAACAGTTTTTATTATTCATTATTTTAGTATTAATCTAAAATAATGGACTCAATAATGAATAACGGAACCAAGCAAACTTATTATCAAACGTAACGATTCAGAATGAGTTTGCTTAATATATTTCGGCTTAAGAATTGGTATCATTATAATAACCCGATTTTTTAGGATATTTTGGATATTACCCATTTTAAAACTTGTCATTAAAACAATATATGTCAAATAAAATGATAATGAAGGTTAATAAAAATAACATTAAATTTAGATTAAACAAATACGAAACTTTTGATTTTTTATTCTAAGTTAATAAAAGACGCAATATTTCATATTTTCATACAAATAATAATCTTGCGATTATTTTTAAATAATTTATTGTTATTCGTTTGTAAGAACCACATTGATGCTGCAGTCATTACCAACTTAAAACAAAACAAATAAAGCTCAATAACTTACCCTACCATTGTCCCTAAAAGATCTCTCTCAAGTTGTTACTTTGAGAAGGAAAATTGAGAACCTTTTACAATGAATATTAAAATTGATCAAATAAAAGACATTAAGGACTTTCACCCAATATGTCAAAGCATCAAGAGTAAAACTATAAATAGTAAAATAATTTTTAAATATATCTACTGTACGGTTGCAAATTCATTTTCAATTTTTAATTCTGCAAGGTTTGTCTTACTTCAAATGAATGTCAAAATTTTCAATCGATTTATTGTTAAAAAAACACTCGGTAAAGATCAGTTCTCGAGTTGGCTTCCAGCTTATCAATGACTTTAACGATACTTGTTACCAATGAGAAATTGAGGAAAACTGTCTCGGGAATTTCCTCGTTTATTTGTTCACCTTTCAATTGAAGTTTCACATTCAACTCTGAGAAACTTTGAAACTACATCGGATCTCAATGTGTCCGTCAGATTCGATTAGATAGTACAGGCTACTGGAGTACTTACTTGGAACAATTACGACGCGAAAGATAATTTTATATCAAACGTAGATAATATCGGAGATGATGCCGAAAAATTTACACCTAAAGGAAAATAATAAATAAAAAAATAGCCCCTTGTTTCATCTGGTGCCATAAAAATCTTAATTGCTAAACATTTAAGAAAAGATTAGTGAGTGAACTTTTGCAAATAAGTAATCTCTCCAGAGTAAATCGATTGTGCATAGAATAACAATAAATAGTATCTTATCGTATCCTTATCCTATGTTATCCTTATCTTTATCTTATCTTATCTTATGAACTTAAATAATATGTTTACACAGCAAATTAATTCTAATTCAATGAAATAGTCTAATTAAATTTGTACCAAGCAGATCTAAGTAACTCGATAACTCAAGTATTACTGGAGTTTAATTGGTATTAAGTTATAAATATTACTAAGCCTAGTTGAATTTCGTGTTTACAAGAGCCAGGGCCAAGACCCAGTGGCATTGAGATATCTGACTGAATAAATATAACCGAATCATAGTTTGCGGTGTTTCGATATCTAAGGTTGTTGCCGATTCGTTAGTTTTGAACTGTTGACGATTTCGTAATTACTTATTTATTTATTATGATAGATACACCAATGACAATATAAATGTACTTACAAGATAAATATATGCAAATTTATTTAGATTTGTCGTAGTTACAAGTATATACAACATCGTAGAATAAACTAAATAACATAATACATTTTCCAGAGACTGATTATTAAGATTAAATTAAAAATATCGGTAGAGCAATTCCTTGCATTTTCCTTTGAATACTAGGCCAGGGTTCAATAAAGATGTCCGTGTCATGATTTTTCATATTGTTGTAAGTTTTCATACATCTGTTTAATGGTAAAAACTTACTCAAATGAGTTCTCGGAAAGGGCGTAAAGGGAATGTTGAAAATATTAATCATTGGGTGTCTAGGGATATGAAAAGGGATTGCAAGGCACACCCGCTTTAATAAATAGGGTGAAATTAATGTTTAACGTTAGATTTCATGAAATTATTAATACCGTTTTATACAGAGACATAGTTGTAACTAATAAGGCTCTAAATGGTTTATATTTATATTAGGTAAAGTGAAAAGAAATCGCCTTTTTTCATAATTCTTTATTTAATGAAAAATTAAAAATATTTTAATTTAATAAATATTGTCCATCATTATTTACAATTTCATTCCAGAGTTTGGGCAACTTTTCAATGCCTCTTTTATAAAATTCAGGTGATTTCAAAGCGCGTAAAATAACGGCGATTTCTTTTCACTTTACCTATTATAACTAGACGTAGTGAACTTTATTGTACACTACAAACATCAGATACAGAGAAAATATGAGGATACTTACCTAATGATTACAATACTACAACTCATTCAAATATTCGTTAATTTTTATGAAACTGGTCGACAATTAACTCGACCATAAATTGAAGTAATCTTGTTATTTTGCTTAATGTTGTATTAAAAGTACAAAATAATTAATACGAGCGGTCAAGTATTTATCACTTTAGTTATAAGATATGTATGCTTGTAAAAGCAAACAAATATAACAAATATGTCTGTTTTAAATTGTTGTACACAAAATGTACTAATAATTATTTAGTTCGCGATTTTTGAATTATCTATTTAAACGTTATATATATATATTAAGACTTAGGTAAGTTGGGGGTAGCTTACAAGCATTAGAAAAGCCTACTGACAAACCAAGCGGAAAATTTATATGCCTCTGGGAATTGAACCCCGGTCCTCCAAATCCGAAGTCACTAGACCATCGAGGCGGTTACTTGATAAACCATAATAAATTAACAAACTATACTTTACGATTACTACAGTTTTCAATAAGCGTAAATTAATTATATACCATTCACTAACAATAAAAATACCATTACTTAAGGTCAGACCAATTCTATTGAATCTCAAACTTTTATGATAAACACTATTGCTTTAGTAATACAGTTCATTGTTAACGCATAATTAATTTGGTGCATTCTGGTGCACTGGTCAAACAAATAAAGACCTTACGAACCAATAAAATAAAGGTCAGACCTCTGTTTCTAACAGAAGCACTTTCAAAGTACATTCGGGAAGTGCTTAATTATTAGGGTAAAGGAATTTGAGTTGTATTGTTAAGCTGATAAAGTAGTGTATGATAACAAATCATTAGCCGGTAGTCTTAAACGGTGCTTCCGTCAGAAACAATGGCGAAGGTTGATACACAGAATGAAACAGGATCGGAAGTTGTTCCATAACGTTATCTTCATGGATGGGGAAACAAAGAATAGGATAGCAACAGGTATCTATCTTACTTGCACAATGCGTAATGTTGTTATTACTTTCGACTTTCATAATGAACTTTAGAGAAAGAACTTTCGAAGTGTTTGCAGTGGTGTACTGTACATTGTATGACCAGACACGATACGTGGCTGACACATTTATCAATAGTAGAATACATATTCCCTGTTACGACGATTTATAAGAACTAAATAAATGAGTTTAAAAATTAAGAGACTTTCATTCTATTAAGGGATTTGATTTGCGACAGTGTTTTCTGTATGGCCAAGCTATGGTTTGCCTGATGGTATGTCGTAGGTTGTAAACGTTTTAGGTCCTGAACTCTTAAAAAACCATTATTTTACTAACGAAACAGAACGGTAATTCTTGCCTTAATAGTTTGGGAACCCCTGGGTTAAAACATGCTACATCTATGGCATATTACTATTTACGGATTAATCGATTAAAATTTTGGTTGTCATTTGACCATATGTGTAAAACTTATCACAAAAAGGTATCACAATCTTTAAAGAGAAAATGTATCATTTCGCGATAACCGAAAGAATCTTCTCTAAGGTAATACACGCTTATCATCATCGTATATACTCACAATTTGAGTGCATTCTCTTTACCAATTGTTAACACTGAAGAGGAAGCGTTACAACCTGTTAACTGGGGAAAAATCTCATACGTTACACAGCTTAGGCGCATTTATACGTCCCTCCCGATAAACAGATTAAGTCTTTGTTTTAAACTTATTTAAGGTTCAATATTGAAGAGCACTCATTCACACCTAGTTTCTAGAGCAGTCGTCTTCATATTTTTTTGGTCACATAAACGATAGTTGGTATTCCCGAAAGGCCGCATTCTAAGGGCCACTAGTATATACGGTATATGTTATTGTAACCTATTTTATTGATTTCAAACGTAAATCTGTTGTGGTAGTTAGTTGCCTATTTAAAATATTATCTGTACTTACAAAGGGCAGCACATAATCTAGCGCAAATAGAGTATCATAAGAGTTTGTGTTATGGATATTTACTAGTCAAAAGAAAAACTAACATTATATTTTTACAATCATATCCATAACAATTATTCATGTTTATCATACAGACATCTGCTCCGGCTGAAACTGAACCAGACCCCTGGCCATGTAGCCACCAACTTAAGGTGGTCTCTCTGTTATTAGTAACTAGAGGCATCTTTCAACCTTATTGAAATTAGACTGTTCATTAGAAATGTATCTTAAACAAAAGTTTGTAAACGCACAACGAAGAAAAGTCTTCCTATCAGTAGAATGATATTTGAATGCTCTTAAAAATCTGAAACACAAAAGATCGAACACAAAGACTCCCTAAACGGCTTTTAAGGACCTGTTTAGTACATTGACCCCTATTCCCAAATGGATTACTAAATGCGTACACTCAAGGATTTTGATTGTTGAAAGACACGAGAAACCAGTTCATTACGACAACGCTATCTTTAGGAACTTTTATGTGACTTAATTATTTTTTTTACTCCAGGTAATTTCTTTATCCAAATAAGTTCAAATGAACAGATATTCGTTCATAAATTTACTGACAGCTGTCTTATCGAGTAGTAATCTAATTTCTGTAATCGTATACTTCTGTATATTCCTGTAAAAAAGTAGAAGATTTAAATGAAAGTAATTAATAATAATAAAAAATATTTCTATAATTTGGTTATTTAGAACGGTTTAAATAAGGTTACCCTATTTCTTTGGATCTGTCTTAATGGTTTTACTTTTCTGGTTTAAGAAGAAATAATTTGAAAAATTTAGATTTATTTTGTATACTTCAAAAACTTATTTCGTTTAAAATGTACATATAAATATATCGATTGATTGACATGGAGAGTGCTCTAAAGAGCTCTTTGACCTCATCCCTTCCTCTCCTTTCCTACAGGAGTACGCGTGCTGGTCTACAAAGTCACTCTTTAACTGTCACCATGTCTATTTTGCGCACAAAGAGATTTCGTGACTCCTTTCTCTGTCATACAGCTAGAGCGTGGAATTCCTTACCGGCACACGTATTCCCACCTTCATACAACATGGGAACGTGCTTTTAACAACCTTTAAAAGCACTTTTTGGCTCGGAAAAGTGATGGTGCTTGGCCAGTTTGTCGCAAGCTGTACTAACTATCTTCACATATGGACTTCTCTACTGCTTATCATCAGGTGATGTAGAGTCATTTGCCGAGTATTTTATATAAAAAAATATATATTACACCCTATATAGTTTTACATCTCAAACGTAGAAATGACTAACAAAACACTATAAAACAAGAAAAAATATTCACAGCCAGTTCTTAAATAAACTTGCGACTTTTCCTTTGTATTTAACGATTTTTTTCTTTATCACTTAAATCATGCGACTGCGCAATTCCAAAAATATATATTAAAAAAATATCTCATTAAATAAACATCATATTAGCACTAAGTCGAATGTTAATTTGATATCACAAGTTTAACATATAAAATAATCAACTTTATTGCCTGTTTTTCACAGGTCAAGTGCCTCCGGTAAATTTACACACAGACGACGTAAACTTGACGTTCAATGGCCTCGATTCCCTTGTCCATGGACTTTTTCGTTCCAATTCAATAAGAAAGGATGTCAAAGTCAAAGTCAAAATATATTTATTTAAATAGACTCATTTACTAAGTTCTTTTAAATCGTCATAACAGGGTATACGTATGAGAAAAATAAATAAGATTTAGAAGAATCCTTGAGGACTATGAGAAGGATAGAATGACTTTTAGGAAAGTCAATTTGGTTGACACTTTTAAGATCTATACACTTTTGACTAAGTTTTTTGATGCTCGTTAAGATAATGGAAATTCGCTATTTTAGACACTTCAAATTACGCGAACCATAATCTGTCTATTTCTGGTCGAACAGTACTAAACTTTAATTTAATTCAGTTCGTGCACAAGAAAAAAATTATTCTGACTAAGAAAAAGGCGGTATTAATTTTAAAAAGTCAGAAACCTGTCTTCCATAAGCGATGAAGCAAATCAAGGAATTAAAAGTTAAGCTGCTGATTAGACAAACAGTTTTATATTTCAAAGTCTCTCCTACGTTTGAAAGATTACTAACCTATTCATTTAACAAAATTGGCTCGAGAACGTTTTAATTTACTATTTAATTAATATTTCTAAAAAGGAACTGAACCTTAATTACAGAGTAATAAGGTCATAAAAGACAAAAGACAGTTATTTTATCAAGAATGTTCGATCTTAATATTTAATGAGATAAGTAGGTTAGTACTTACTTCGTTCATATTCTTTTTAGAAATGGCATCGCCGATTTCGATAAATAGTTGTATCGAATTCGCGATGCTACTTCTAATTGTATCGATTTCAGATTACTATCAACCTCAATTTATTGTTACGGTAAATTGATTATTTTTCCTTCAGTGTAATGTAGCGCAAACAACTTTCAAAACAATTCAAGAAAAAATCTAGATAAAAAATAATTCCTATGGGCCATATTGCTTCAGTCACAGAAGTGGAGAACTATGTATTATTTAAATACTTACGTCACATATCTAAACAGTCTGTACTGTTTAGATATGTGACCGCGATGTTGTTCCATACTGTTATGGAACAACATCGCGGTCGCGAAAAAAATCAACTACCTTTAGGTATGTAGTAACAGTAAGCATGAGTGTTTTGTATGGAACATTATTTTTTTACAATTGCATATAGCTGCTCAGTTTGATATACACTCTTTTCTTCTAATTAAGTTTAATTCACCCCCTTAATTATTACAGCTCATTTTGTATAAGTTCTAAGATATTTATAGATTATTTTTAAGCATGCATGAACAGATTTTGATATCACAATCTTCTGTTTTAGTTAATTTCCGTATTTTTAATGTAAGGAAAAAAGAAGAGGTTATTTTTGTTTTGATTTACAGCATAAAAATTAAAAGAAACAATTAATAGTGTCATTTAAGGAAGCCAAAGTAGAATAGATGTTCCGAAAATAAATTTAATAACCAATTTATTAATTTTACACAATTGTCATATTTTTAGTACTAATTGAATCACAGACTGCAATCGCACACCGATGTACGTCATACCTCACTAAATTAAGTATCCGAATACAATTAACAACTCTATTAGCTACATGTAAGGTTCAATCGTCATTTTTAACTATGACTTTCTATCGCAATCGTTGCTTAAGTAACATAGACCACTGTTTATGGTTGCAATGTCCGCTTGTATGTCGTAATGTACGCCTGCCTTTATAATTCATCGACGTCAAGTTATGTACGACGTACCCTAGCGTTAAGACAGTTATGTCATTACATAAATATCATAATAAAAGGTAGAGAAAGAGCTAATTTTAAAACAGGGGTTTCTTAGGACATTTTGTTTATGATGTTGAAGGCATTGAGAATGTTAGTGATGTGATGATCGAAGTTAAAGTCCAAGTCAAAATATTTTCTCCATTAGTACATATATGTACTAAGCTTGGTTTCTATAACCGATCTATGGATTGTTGTGCTTTCTAGGCGTTGAAATTAAAGGCCTCAAACTATGATAGAAGTGAGCTGTTCAACTGCTGGGTGAAAATGAAAAGTTATTCCCCTCAAATTAAACCATAAAACACTCTATGTGTTTGGGAAATGAAAGTTCAAAGACTTTTAGGAACTTCCAAATTAGACTTTAACACAAGTTAATAAGAAATTAAGTGCTTAAGCGTTCGAGAAATAATTTTGCTTAAGTTGGCGAAATTATTTTACCAATGTAATTGTTTACCGTTTCTGTAACCTTTTAAATAATATCGTTGTTGTTAAGCTATTATGAATCTTAATACAATGGAGTTCAGGTTTTTTCGTCAATATTTCACATTTAATTTGAATTCTTGTAAAACGTAGACTATTTTTTCTCAAGTACTTTGATGTTTTTTATCTGTGGTACATTTAACTCACACCTATCATCTATCCCAAATTAAGAATTTTTAAGAGCCCATGTTATAAATACTAGATAACGGAGATATTAATATAGTAATGTGTACAAATTGACTTGTAAACAAATATAAGCATATAATTTACCACTACGGAGATTTGAACCTCTGACTATGAATACAGGGGAACTGACCACTCAACCAAATGGGCAGCGTTGTTTAAGTATTGAGTATAGTTTACTCACCCCTGATTGTATTTCACCATTAACTTAATAAAAAGACATACCTGTGGAATAAAAAGGTAAATATTAAAAAAGTATATTTTAAGTATATACAGTATTAACCTGAAGTCAAATTAAATTCGTCTCGTTCTTTCAATTTCATTGCAAAAACAATGGCTGTGATATTTAGAAAGATAGCTTCTATTTTCAATCTTAAGGAACGTCCTAATATTGTAGGTTTTAGATTTTTTGAAATATCCTTTGTATTATAAAAGGTAGGCCAGAATGTGCTGTAAGAGTTGTTTGGTGAAAAGCTTCATCAGAATCCAGTTCAGACGCGAAAGAGTAGAGTTACCGAGAAGAGTTACTAGATCTGTGGGCTATGTTCTGACGGAGAGTATCACACATGCCTTCCGCTAAACCAGAGGTGGATAGGTTAGGTTTGATAATTTCGGGGTACGGGATGGGGAGCCTACTTTAACTAGATTAGAAGAAAGTTTCTTCTTATACCTACGCCCTTTCACAAGTTTAATTATATAGTTATTAATAAATTTCATTTTAAAATAATTTAGTGAAACTTGATATCCCTGTCGTATAGCAGACATTTGTCTTCTCTTATTATCCATAAAAATGTTTATGACGTAATTTAGTGACTTATTCCCCAACCCTTACTGAGACATCGTAACGTTACAATCTAAGATAAAGTCACATATTTTGAAATTTATCAGAATCATAATAATAATAACATATGAAGAAAGTGTTGAAATGAAAGTCTGTGTGACTCAGGGTAAGCGTGAAATTGTTGACGAATGCTGTTATTTTTTAACAACAGTATTCGTCAAACAATAAGTTTCCTTAACACTTGGATGAAAATTATTTCATTTAGATTAGTTATTTCGATAAATACTGTATTATTCCAAAGTTAACTAATACACAAATTATAGATATTCAAGGTCAATGAAATACATTCTAAATTTAAAATGAAGGGCAATTTTAAGTTATCATAGTTATTGCATGTTAACCTCGATTTAAAATTTCATCGTGATCAAACTATGCGATATAACAGATTTTGTTATTTTCAATCATAATACCAGTTCACTGCTCGTATTATTATTATCTAAATAAACCCAGATAGATATTGAATACCTCTTTAAATTGTTAATTTATCATCGTCATCATCATCAACCTATTTTATGCTCGTCCACTGCTGGACAAATGTCTCCCTTAATGCACGCTACTGCTCCCGATTTTCGGTGACTCTCATCCACTTAAATGTGAAATACTTTGAGCTTAATTTTGATTGATCCCACCAGAGAACAATCATATTCTCTAACAACGACATCAAACGTAAAGCTGAAATCAATCATGCGGACAGTACCCCTAGTGTGAGTTTCAATCCAATTAAAACGTCTCAATCGTGTTTGTCGTCAGCTGCTAAATTGTATGGCAACGACAGCATCGCTTCTGTTGTGAAGCATTTGAAACGATTTTTTTAATATGAGATACGATTGAAACTCACACTAGGAGTACTGATCGTGTATATTTACGCGGCACGTTACGCAAACAAGGATAATATTATTTTTGTCATTATAAATAATAATTTTAACATGTTATCACGAGTACTGTTTTAGTCAGCGAAGAAGGTAAAAGAAGCAAAAAGAAGGAAAAGATGCTTGGTGGTTCGTTGTAGGCGTTATATTTATTTAAGGTAAAATATTCAATTTATAAAACAGTTGTTTGTTCCAAACTTAGGTAGGAATCCCTGCATTCCTTATTCAACGTATAAGAGTAACAGTGACACAAAAATCAACTTAAAAATATATTAAAATGGTTGATACAGATTTCAAATAATTGTCACGCCATTTGAATTTTTAATCAATTGTATTAAGCTCGCAGATAATGTCAGCAGGATTTGTAGCGGAATACTTGGTAGCAATGGTGACTAGGAAATTCGATCAAGGTTAATGTGACTACAATAGTTAGTGTGGCTGACACAGTTTAAATTGTAAAAACAAGCGAATTTATGTGGCTTTAGTCAGTTTATGTTACAGAGTTGTTTTGTAAGTTGAAATATGTCTGTCAAGCTATTTTATCGGTGATTGTAATAAATGTATACTACATATTCTTTATTGAACTTAAGCTTTACTATACTAGACTTTATGTACCTTATTACCTATATTAACTTTTTTAATAAACTAGATATTATAATATCATATATAAAAGTTTATTAATACCATTTATTTTAAAAGCTTGTCCGCGATCTTATATCCAAAAGTTAATGTGATGTTCATTGCTGATCAAAGCCTACCCATCGATTTCTAAAAGAAAGTTTCTGAACAGCCTATATCGATAAGCTCATAATCCTATCTTATTTAAGAATTTTTTTTTATATTAAGGTCAGCAAATGATTCGACACCACCTGATGATAAGCAGTAGAGGAGTCCAGTAAAGTATAACGTAACACACGGAAGTGCATATAAACCTTACTTTTTATAAATAAGAGTCACTTTAGAAGCAACATGTCAAGTATGACTGCAGTATCGTACCTACTTACGTTGATGTCTTTTTTACGTTAATAGAGAGTGATGCTACGCTGTAGCATCGTAGCGTTTTATAGGTTGGGAGCGAATGTTATAAAAGATTCATATTTCATTAATGCAGTCATATAAACCCTTCTTAGAAGTATTCTAAAAGCATCATGGTTTGAATAGAGTTTATTTATTAGAATCAATGTAATATTTCCAGCTTTATATAAATCTTTAGCTTTAAAATAAATCTAAATCTATTAGCCAATGAATCCATGTATCTAATTATGTTTAAAAAATAAAAATCAAGACGACTACAAGATGGATATGCGGGACAGGCTGGGATATAAAATTGACAGATCTCACAATTTATATGACATATGTCATCACTAAAATATCATTACTTACCCATTTATGAGTTTTTATTTTATTTTATAGTTAGATATCATAATACCAAATATAGAATTGTTTATTTCATAGCTTAGATACAACGTTCAATTTGCAAGTTAAAAAAGGCGATGAAATATTGTAGATAGGTATATATTGTGCTTATTTTAGCGCTTATAACACAATAAAAACCAAACTGTGCTATACAAATACGCGCGATCGTGTCCTTACCAACTAGCCGGCCTTGCGCCGTGCGTGCGCAGCTTTCGACATAGCCAGTTACCCAACGTAACCGTCTACCTAATAACCACTTCTTATAGACTCCTCAGTCGTTTTAACTCCCATACTACTGCAGATCAACATAAAACAGCTTAAATAAAAACCAATTTACACTGATCTATGATACCCCTCGCTGATATAGAGTACAAGAAACTAATAGAGGGCGAAGTATATACTGTATGAGGTCTCAATTAAATGGAATGGTCAAGTTTTCGTGATATATTGCGAAGTTTCACACTGACCATGGCTGTTTTAAGTATTATATCGACCTCTTTTTACCATAGAGAGACAAACGGTACAAGACTTTTGGTTCAATCTATTCAAATGTGAAGGTTTACATGTGGTTTGAAGAAAGTTAATGAGATCAGAAAGAACAGACAATTACGATTTATACCAAATCGGTCAATGAGGGCCAGTCGAATAAAATATGTATTTAGACTTCAAATGTCATTAGTCAAAAGGCATTATCTCAGCAAAAGAAGAAGCAAGCAATTACAAACGATTGCTTCTCTAACATTAATGATAAATGTTTTCTAAAATTTAGAAATAAAACATCTTAGACGAGCAATATAAACGGATTATTACGTCCTCTAAAACATCATATTTTTATCTTCAGCTAATATTAGTATAATAATATTTAATATAATATAAGATAAGCAGCAATTGATTCCAATTATTCCACAAGATTTGAGTTCATTTATCATATCATGAATATTAAATAAAATAAAAAACGTAGATAGGTATTAAATCACGATTTTCAATATAATATTTGTTCCCTTAATCAACTTTTCTTTTCTTAGTCTGTTTTACACCGAGAGTTAATTAAGGGTCGTGTACAGCAACATTTAAATTGGAAATTATTGTTTAATCGTCGGGATTTGACATATAACATATGGAAGACATATGGAAAACTGACAGTTTAAAAATAATCACCTATGTGTGGTGAACACCAACCTTAGTTTATACATTCAAATAAATACAAATGTTAGCATGACTGAATACTTGCTGATCGCTACCTAGAGTTCAATGATGCTATAGAAACAAACATGTTACATCTCATTACTATTAATTTGAAAACTCATACCAGAACTGGAAAATAAATCTAACCGCAACAATTCACGCTCCGTTGGACTACTCACTGTAATTTTACTGAAACCCTATGATAAACATCCGACATTACACGACTCGAGAGTACTGATTACTGCGACAACTTTCCCAGGTCGTGCGCGTGCGCTTTCACGCAAGTTCAACGAGGGCAGCAACGTAACATGTTGCTATTAATATTTAGAAGACTTAAAATGTATAATTATACCTTAGAACAGATTTCGCAATAGCATTAATGCATTTTATTAGCTATAGATGCTTGACTACACTTGAATGTATCAGGATGCATTACAAATCTTCTTACAAGTTATAATGGGGGATAAAAAATAATCTAACGTCACGACATTTCTTCAACAACTAGTAAAAATTCAAATCATCTTGTTGCTTTCATTCTCTACGAAACACTAAAGGAAGCAGCAGGTTAATGATTCAAGTCTTGTTTTAACTTTACTCGTTTTTACGCGTATTTATCAAATGCCTTATAAAATTCTACCATCTGTTATGATCTGTGTATTGCAGTACAAAAAACTACCGTGACCTCAATATGAAAGTTTAAAAGTTTCGTTATTTAGAATTCATTCATTTTTAAGTAGCATGCAGCAATACTTTTACTATAAATAAAAAGCTCGGTCAAATATCTGGGTGTCACACTAGATCACACGCTATCGTTTGCACCTCACATCAGAGCCGTCCGAAACCGAGCCTTCTTCGTGCTAGGGTGCCTTTACCACCTACTAGGGAAGCGGAGTAAAATGTCTCTTAGAAATAAGACGACAATTTACAAAACTTGTGTCCGCCCTATCATGACCTACGCCAGCGTAGCATTCGCACACGCCCCAGCCCAGTCTATACATAGACTACAGGTCATCCAGAATCGATTCATGCGCATGGCTACCGGGTGCCCCTGGTACATGCGCAATGTCGACCTTCACAAGGATTTCGACCTTCCTACTATTACCCAAGTCATTAAAGACGCCTCCAGGCGTTACTTTGACAAAGCACCCCACCATTCCAATCCGCTCATTGTAAGAGCATCCAACTACTCTCCTGACCCTAACGCCCCGACCCGCTTACGCAGACCAAGGAATGTCCTTCATGATCCGGACGATCCAATTACGAGTGCAAACGCGCTCCTGCACACACACACATCACGCACTAGGTACACTTTTCCTATACACCGCACCCGTCGTATAAGGGTGCGAAGACCCGGTCTACATTCGTTGCGCTATACCAGGTACAGATACGTACCTGGGCGCTTCTCTCCTCCACGATACGACTCACCTGAGCCGAGGTCCGAGCCTTTAGAAGCGCCCTCAGGTTTGTCGCTCCCTCATGGCTCGAGTGCCCTGGAGAATCTAAGAGACAGCGGGACACCTCCCCCAGAGGTGATGCCTGTCGATTAGAACTCCTCCAGAGGCGAATCGCCCCTTAAGGCTTGAGGACTCTCCAAGGTTCTCGCCTCCTTAAAACCCCGGTAACGCTGTAAAGGCCATCTGCGGCCAACAGTATTAGTCAGTCCAAAAAAAAAAAAAAAAATATAAATAAAAAAATGGGGTCAAATGAGCTCCCTTGAGGAACCCAGTCACAAAATTCCAATTAAACTGAACTATATTCCGTGCTTTGATTTTAAATCAATTGTTTTCACCTTTATGGTGTGTAAAAGATTACATGAAGATAGCGAATTAACATAGGTTCAATATCTTCATAGAATCCAATTATATCATATATTCCAATAAATAAGTCGTGTGTATAATTATTACTATTATTATTAGGAAGGTGTGTCACCAACGTTTAAGTTTATCTTTACAGTGTAATGAGTTAATAACTTCATCCCACTTAAAGTCTAACTTAAACCTAATGTCATTGCGTAATGATATTGACAACAACATGACGAAGAAAGTGGCAACATCAATAAGTCGAATTTTTAATTTCAGCGACGCCTATTTTACTTTTAATTGAGATGAAGTGATAGACATAGCAATTCTGGATTAGAACATCAATTCAAAACGTTGCTTTGTTGACATTCGTATGCTTAATCGTAAACGTATATTATTGTGTTTCATTATTATTAAGTGATTTCGTTGTCAGAAATTAATATTATAAAATAATAAAACTTTGTCATTTCGTAAAATTGAAGCATTCACTCACTCAAATCACAGAAAGCCTAAAACGAAAACTAAGAATAACATAAAAATATGACAATATTCATTAAGTAATGCAACTATTTTGTCTGCGGTTACATTGCTTTACGTAAGCCTCTCCCAAATTGATTTGTTCGGTTTTGATAATAGCTATAGTTATTGCGTTTATTATTTTGTAACTGATTACATTTGTTTGGTGATAGTTCTTTGTTTTATGTTCATCATCGGTTTGCAATCTCTTTAGTCTATGGAATTTTTTATCTACTAGTATATGTCAGTAATTTTTGAATGCGGAAGAAGTAATGCATTTGATACCAAGCGAGTATATATTCTGCATTTACAGTCATATTTTAATAAGCTTTTGGAAAGGAAGCTGTAAGTATTTTAACGGGAATTATCGGTAAATTGCTTAGCAATTAAAATGCATAGAAGGTTGTCCTTAATAGACGTCATTACATTTGTACTTAGGTCGTTAAATATGTTGTTAGTAGATTGCGGGCTAAACTATTTGATAAAAGTTTAATTACCTATCATCATGGTTTAGCAATAACCTTAATGAGTAATACAATCATTATTATTAATATTTTGGTTTATTTAAAAGGCCATTATGATCTTATTTTTACTTACATTTTTGAATAAGTTAACCAACTAACAAACCTTCATTTTAAAAAACGCTATTTGTGGACGTTTCTTACTCCGTATGTATTTAACACTAGTTTATTAGTTTTAGAGCTACGCTAAATGCGTAATAAAATGACGAATTAACAATTAAGTGACGAAAGATCGAAGATTAATAGTTTGATCTTCCTATAAAATTTTGTCATTGTAAATTAGAATTAGGTATTTAATAAACAAGTTTATATAAATATCTACTATAAAATATAGATAATAACGGTGTAAGATTTAAGTTAAATCGTCAATTCCAGTAAGCTTAGGTTTTTTACGACTATGAGATAATATTTTTATCTCTATTGATACCAAAAAATTAACAACTAACCCTTTTGTCATTTCATTTTTCTAAGATAGCAAATCTGCAGTATTTTAGTATTGAATTGCAAACTGACGAATACTGAAATACAGCGTGCCTAACATTAAACGATGATTGAAACATTACCACCAAGTGGAATCTCCGCTTGTATGAAGTTTTGATAACAAAAAAGAAATATTGATATTAAATTATAAATCAAATAAAGACGATTTTAAAAAAGTATCACGTCTTACTGTTTTCCTCAAAGCTAGCTGAATTTATTCGTGATGTTTTTATATAGACGAGATTAATAAATTAATAAATTATGTTTTATCAGATTCTATAAGAAAAAGAATTGTCTGGAATCAAAAATAATAATAATAATAATCACACTAACACCTATTATCTACACCAAATTAAGCATAATTAAGAGCTTGTATTATAGATACTAGATAACAAAGAAATATGTATATAAATATCAGAAATATTAGTACATATTGCTACATACTAACTATATCATCAGGTGGTGCCGAGTCATTTGCCGAGCTTTTTATAATAAAAAAAACATACAGACACCGGTGACTCGTTAGCAAATAATCGTATGCATCATACAAATGCCTACTTCTAGCAGAATTCGAACCCGGCCACCTTTAGCTAAGAAGACAACGACAAGATAACGACTTGACAAGTCAGTCGGCCACCAAAAATTTTTTATCTGAAATATATTGTGAACAATTATAATAGTAACATACTACATGGTCAACGGCGCTCTTATAATTAAATAGCGATTTTTTCCAGATAACCTTTGCGTAAACAAGATTCACAAGAATACGATATATGAGAGAAGTGACGATATAGAGTAGACTGATATAATCGGTGTAATACTTGATTTTACCTATTCTTTGAGAATATAATCTTAATCAGTATCATTTAATCATCATTTAATCTTATTCATTCATTTAATTTTATTTTTCATTATTATTATTATTTGTATCATTGAATAATCATTTCTACTATCCACCGATGGATAGTATAAATGATTTTTATAGATTATCGCTTTCATTTGACGTATACGACAATATCTTACGTTCAAATATAATATTGAGTAGCTTTAAGATATGGTTATGGTAATTGTCTTGTCGTACTTAAAAGTACAGGATGATTTACGATCCAAACTTGAAAATGTAATCAACACAAATCAATTTAAATTGAGCATCTTGATACAAAGTCGAAGTTAAATATAATTAGGATAATATTTTTTATCACAGAGACCGTATTGAAGTTGTTTACGAAACAACTTTTTCATAAATTAAGGTGAATAACAAATGTGTAACTACAGAAGGTTAGTTGTCGAAAATATTTTATTTATCTAAGCTCATTGAAAACCATTTTTTTATTCAAAGCATTAAAAACAACTTCGTTATAGTCTATTTAAATAAAAATGTTTTGTCTTTGACTTTGAGTAACAATGTTTTATTCGATTTTGTTATACGTATATTTATTATTAAGCGCCAATCACCTAAAAAAAACTTTTTACTAATTTTGTACAAAGGGCGATCTTACCTATTGGTATATGATGATAAGGCCGAAGGTGGAAGTGAATTATACGCGGATTCCTCAACGAAAGAAGGAACTGGCTATGTTACCTCCAACCGCTGTTAACATTATTGCTATGTAGACAGACTAAGTTCAGATGGTGGTAGTGGTACCAACAAAGTGAGCAGAAAATTTTCAGTAAATTTATCAACCAAACATCTTCCTAAAACATGCTGCTTGGTAGAAAATCTGGCTCTCTTGCTTGTAGCCATTGTAAAACCAGTTTAATATGTTAAAAAAATTAAAAAGCTTGACAGGTCAAAATACTGTATGCGTAACTTATTTAACGACACGTGGATATATATACATACTATATAAACTATAACATATTCAGTGAGTTCTTTTCGCCCTATCAAAGTTGACCATCAGTTACAATAATGTTACGCAAAGTAACGTGAGCCGTAATGGGGGGAGCATAAGTTACCTCACGACATAATTGACTTATGTTTCAATATGACATGTCTAGGTAAATATATCTACTTTTGTTATAGTATTAGAGATTGAACTAATAGGGCATGGTTATAAGATTGAATTGACATTGGGCCAGCCATGTCATCTACGTAACTTCAAAGTGAAAGTCTAAATCTTCAGAACTCTAAAGTTTAAATCCACAGAACTTTAGAATTAAAGTCTTGAACTAATTATGTAATCGATACCAACATCACTAGCCCAAATCTGAAACATTTTTGTATTTTAAACTGTCAAACAAGTTGTCAAAACTACATGGAGTCATTTTTACAATATACAATTACGTTTCGTATTATTTTCAATTTCAAAATTTAACACTTTAATTTCGATTGGTGAATCGACTGCGTCTCTTGCGCACCGTGCTCTGTATGTTGTAAACAAAACATTAAATCCCGCATTCTCGAAAGCGCCCAGTTGACATTTACCGCGCTGACTTACCCAACAACATATTGCAGAAACTATCAAAATTAACGGTAAGCGGTGTTACCAGCAGCACAACTTTCATGAGTATAGAATATTCAATTTGAAAATCAAGTTGGAGCTTCCTGGTTTAACGGAAAATTTATTTACTTTACCGTTGAACTGGGTCTTCGTTAACGAACCTAGCTAATCTGATTATACAGGCTGTAAAAAAGAATGGTTTAATTGTGTTTTATTTATTTCAATTGGTGAGGGTCTAGGCTTACATTTCATCAGATGATAGGTGATGATAAAGCCGAAGGATTAAAGAATCTTACTTCCAATTGTTAAGGTTATTATTATTACGGCCGATTTAGGTAAGATGGTCGTAGCTAGGAGAAACTTAGAAAATTCCCTACCACTAACTGAACCGAACCGGATCTCTTGATATGAGGTAGATGGTTTAAGTTACAGAACCACAAACGCTGCTTAAATAAGTCACTTTGTCTTAGCGATAAAATACTAATATTGATTGCTTCATTTAGCGTCTTTGTTTCTTTGTTAACGGGGTAGCTTTTGACCTTAATCTCTTCTGATGTTATGTGAAGATGACACCCGGAACAGAGGAATTGGCACACAATAATGCTGTTAAATTTATTATAGAGACGGCAGACTTAGAAAAAATGGCGGTAGTCAAGTGGAATTAGAAAAAACCCTACCACCAACCAAATTTAGCAGAAAAATTCTGCCTGCACTGGGAATTGAAACCCGGGCCAGATCTGGAGTAGGTGGTCTCAGCTACTAGACCACAGAGGTAGACTTCTATCAGATGTACTATGGAGTGTGCTTTAAGAACTTTTGTCTTACCTGTTAATTCTCAATCGTACAAATGCTAATTTTTGGAGGCGTAAGTAAAGAGATACTCTCCACGAACATGATACTATATTACATAGCTATTTTTAACTAGTTTCATACACTCGGCAGTAAAAATATATGCCAATTTTTTTTTTATTTTTTTTTAGATTTATTTAAATTCTCAAAAAGCATCTCGTATTGCTTAATACCTCATAAGAATAACTAACTGGACGTAGATAAAATATAACAAAGTTATTAAAATCAAAGGAATACGAAGCTAAACTTGCAGATGGCCCAGTTTTTTTGTCGTTAAGTGTAAATTGCGGTCATACGGTCTTATATGAAAGTTTTGTTGAATAATTATTTACTATCTTCATCTATGTTTATTCAAAAAAGGTATTTTTGTATCTAAATATGCTTAAAAAGAAAGACTTTAGTATAATATTCATAAAAATAACATTAATTTATTCAATTAAATAACGTTGTTGAAACTACAAGACAAAATGAACTTTAAAAATTTTATGTCGCATACACAAAAGACAAGTTACAGTTCTTTTAAAGGTGATTTAGTTGCGTGAGTAACGAAGAAAGTGTGTATTTGAACTATTTATTGTTTTAATTTTAAATTCATGTACCGTAAGCTTGTAGATACGTTATACATAAATTTTCATAGCTATCTCTCTATTATATGTAAATTTCGTTTATAAGGAACGGTTTCACGGAAGACTAAATTCGGTGTTCTAATGCATTTTCAACTCTGTAGCAAATCCACGTAATTTAGCAGACATATCAAAAAAGCATTGAGCATCACAATATATTACAAAAATATACAGATATTATAGTATAGGCATAATATTAAATAATTATTTACAATGAGTAGCAAAATTTGTATTCGTAACTTAATAAAGAATATTTGTACTCCATTGTATATCTTACCTAGATTTAAATGAATTCAAATAAGTCAATATTTTACAGCACGCAATTTTAATAATATTTACACACTCTCAACGTTTTGTAAATCAATCGTGTTAATGTATACTGTTTTATTTTTCGTTTTAAACACAGACATAGATAATTACCAAACAAACAAGATTTCTTAAATATTTAAAATCAAATTATGTACTCTACCGCATATAAACATATATAGATAGAAGAATATGCTTAGTTATACATCATAACAAGACATATCATATTTTTTATATAAAAAGCACGCTAAATGACTCGACACCGCCTGATGGTAATCTGCAGGGGTCCATATGTGAAGATAGCTAGTGCAGCATGCAACACACTGCCCCAACCACTTCCACGTTATCAGCCCAAAAAGTTCCTTGTCATGACTCTTCTCCGAAGGAACCAACTTCGCTAAGAATGGATTCTTAAAAAGTCAAAGGTGATCTTTTGTATTATTGACTTAAGGATATGGTAAATATTTACCATTAGACTATGCTTCCACTCGATTCCTATGTTCATAAATAAAAAAAAAACACAAAACACTCAATCACGATGAAGTGCTAAGTCTATAAAGGCCTTCGACGGAGTTAATTTACCTAAAAATTTCAATAACAATGAATTTCTAAAATCTTACCCATTTTTACTTATATAAATATATTTAAACCGCAAATAATTTGGCGGTTTACCTTTCAAGCAGTTACGCGACAAAATGTCAAAACGTCTAGATCTTAAATCTTCTGTGAAACATAGATAACTCGATAATAAATACATTTTAATCGCAAGAATCATTAAATAGTTAAAACATGTTCGTGAGTAATATCTCTTAGGAGTGAAAAATGTATTTAAAGTAGACTGATATGTTTTAAATTTGTTCCATAAATTTAATTGGCATTTAATGAAGGATTTCGCCAATGCAATAAATGCGCTCCCAATTTCCATGGATCGCTCGCGTCACACGCTTGCGCCGATTTCTATTCGATGTCTACTTTCACCCAGTGAAACTGCGTTTTTGTTCATTGTGCGCCGGCGCTAAGCGGTTGCAATGGTGCGGATTTCGAATTTCGAAAATGTGCGAAATACCGTTAATTGGGGCAGAATGTGCTCTTCGCTAACAAAATAATTACAATATTTAGATTAATTACTTTGCTGATATAGAAAATAATTTAATATTATCAGCTTAGCAATCACTCCTTACATAAAAAAGATCGTTGAAAAATGAGGATAAGGGAGGAAAAAAACGATTATGTTAATTATGATAATAATAAAATAAAAAATATTTTTTTTTCAATGAGTTTTCTTTTTCTTGTCTATGTATATTTCTTAACTGTACACAAAAAGCTTAATACTAATATCAGGTGGTAATAAGAAATAGAGATAAAATGGGTATAGGCAAAGTTGGTAAATTTGCCTTTTCAAAATTTCACTTAAATTTTTTTTAAGTGAAGTTTGAATGTTTATAAGTTTTTAATGAAAACTATATTAATTATTAAAATATTTCTGATATTATCTCGTATTGCTTTTAAAAATTAGTTATTTATTAATTAATATATTGATGAGAGTTAAATTATTTTCTATTATTATATATTACAATGTTTATTTAAACAATAACGTAAATGCAACAAAAAATATCTTTTTACCAAAATTAATCATATTTTGAAAGCAGCACGTTGAAAAAAATAAAAATAATAAAGGATTTCTCAATAACAATCTCTTTCTTAATTAACCTGCGATATGTTAAAATCATAATGATTTCTTTTACACTTACCATTTTTTGATTTCCTCGAAACTATCACGCTAAAAAAACGTAAACAGAACCACAACACACAGTCAACACTAGTTCACAGAATAGCACAAATAAGTTCACAGATATAAACTTATCTCGAAAATTTATAGCAAGTCGATTAAAAATTGAAATATGGAACCCGTCTGTCAAGGAAGAGAGACAGTCGTGGACTGAATAAAGCTATGAAAGTGTCGTTGGTAAGCAATTCTGTATGCGCGCGCGCATATACGCCGACCTAACTGTCTCGACACTGACATGAATTTTGATTAGTAAAAAATCGAAAGTGACTGTTATTGTTTTTGAAATTTGAGTTATTATAATTATGTAATAATTAGAATAACTTTGTTTTTTTATAAAAAATATAAAAACTTCTCTATAATTATGTTTATGTATTAGGTGTGATGTTATATGTAAGAAGATAGAAAAGGATCATGAAATTATTTTATTTTTGATTACTGATTATCTTTAGATGTATAATACTCTAAATATTAATGTATATATATACAGCAAATATAATAGTCAACGGTTACCTTAAACTTCAACGGATAATTTATTATCATTAATTAGGTTTTAATAAAGCTAGCCCCGACTGCACTGGGGGTATATACGTAAACCGTCCTTATGAATTATTCTATCTATTGGTGAAAGCCTCATGAAAATCTATACGGTAGTTTATCGCGAACAGACAGACAGACAGATGCAGCGAGGATTTTGTTTTATAATATGAAGTTTTAAATGAAAAATAACGTTTTCTGAAAGAACAGTGTTTCTTGAATCGATTTTTATTAGGTTTCGTATTCTTTTTACGTAATCAGAAGACATTGAACTCTGACATACGCTGATTTGGATAAACATAAAGCTTAGATATTGCAAAAAATTAAGGCAATGAATATTTAATTAGAATATATTTTTTCTTATTAAAATATAACCAATAACGCTGAACCGTGAAATATTTTGTTACGGTTGATTTGTAAAGTATCCTATTCCATACACTTAATATTTTATATCGTTTTGTTATAGGAGGGCTGGTAAGGAACGAGATGGCTTAATAGTTTGAAGGAGCTGGATATTGAAATCAGTATGTCTGTATCCTCAATTGGGTCAACGTTATGTCTTTATAGATAATTATTATATTAAACTTAATCTATATAAGATAAATTCGAATTCCTGCACCCTATCCACTCCACGCCACCCCTTATTGTTGTCGACCGTTATAGGAAAATCAAGGTTGGCTAACTTTTTCTATTTAACATGGGTGAGTTGCTCTATTCGGTTCAATGTTCTAATCTACAACTAAAAAAACATGTTATCAAAATAAGCCTTTCAAAGTATCAAGAATACTGATCCAGTTCCTATGTCATATTTGTCAAAGTAAAAATAATTAGTTCCTTTTGCCCCCTTTGCGTTAACGCATTACTTGTAATGTGAGATTTACATCACCACATTCTTCCTGACTTTACAACTAAATGTTCTTAGATAAGATAAGATAAGATGAGATAAGATATTGTGTATTTTTATTCTGTGCACAATCAATGTAAAATAGTAATTTGTGTCAACCGATATTAAGAGATATATTTAAATATATCTTCTTCTTTCTATATACCTTCATTATTCTTCTTATATTATATATAAAAATTAATTGATGTTTGATAGTATCGCTAAAACTGAAAAAACGGCTTGACCTATTGATTCAGAGATGGTTTCTTTTATAAACTACATTTGATGACAACATTAGCTTCTTGTTACCATCCCATTAGTGTCCTAAAGCTCAAAGCTATGGCAATTACACATTTGGAGCTCAGTTATACAATAAATCACCAAATAAAAATGCTTGTCCACTGAGGGTTAACAGATCAAAGGCGTGAACTAAAAAGAAACAGTTCTTTTTAGTTCACTGTACTCGAAAATAATTCCTAATTTTTATTCAATCGAAGTTAATCCATGCGGCGAATGCTGCTTGGTTTTACTTAATGGAAACCGCAGCCATAATATCTTTAGGCCAACAATCTCGTATCCTGACAGGACCCCTCATCATAATATTAACGAAGGTTTCAAAAAAATACCTTTTTCCGTTAATCACACGTCCCGTGGGAACTTTTTATTCGGCACCGAATGAATGATGGCATCGGAGAGACCCAAAAATTAGCAATAATATTTTTAATTACTTGACATCAGGCTCATATTGTTGACAAGGGGTTTTTTTTCAAACTTTTTTATTTTTTTAAAATGTATATCGCTTTGTTACAGAGTACAAAATAATTCAAATGTGTATGTTTTGAAAAAATAGCATTTTCTTCAATCGTAGGTTTATCGAGTCGATTGAGGTCTTATCGGATTATCGGTTAGAATTTATATTTCGTTCTCTTTGTAGATCCATGAAGGAGGCCTATGTCCAATAGGACGCCTCTCAACTGATATGAGAGAGATTTTATATTATTACATTTTTCTCACACTTACACCTATTATCTACCAAATTAATCATCGTTAAGAACTTGTGCTATGGATATTAGATAACGGAGAAATATTGATAATAATATATTTTCATTTTTATTCACTCTCTACAGTTTATAAGATAAATTTTAGGGTTTAGCACTCCTCATACTGGATTGATGAATATAAGACAAACTAATGTTGATTTTGAAGCCATTGTTAACTTTTGCTTAATATAATTTAAGGATCCTGAAAACAGACATATAATATAAAGAAAATGACATATATTATTTAATACAGAGTATTTCAATTCTCTTTCTTTCCGATTTTCAATATAACATAAGTTTCAAAACAAATATTGGTACGTATTAGGTTAAGAAAAGCCAAAGTATTTAAAATTTTCAATATACCCTAAAAATTATACAGATATTGTGTATTTATTAAAAAACAATACCTGAAGCACCAACTCAAAAGGTAATTAAACGCCGAGTAGTAAATAACAATATACACTCATAACTCATGAGGCTTGCAAAATGGCGTACGAGAGTGAAAGTTGATTGACTTCCGGCAGGTGTGTCAACTAGAATGGTCACAAATATCAGACGATACAAATTGACCGGTATGCTTCCACCCCTGTTAAAAGTGACGTCATAAATTTCGATCTATCGGCTCTAGACATCTGGACAAATTAGTTAAGGGAGTAGGGTGCGGGATTGTTTTTTTTTTCAATTGGCTTTTAGGTAAAAGATAGCTTATTATATGCTTAGATTAACGGATGGAGTGAGAACGGTAGCGATTGTAATTTTATATACAACTTTTGAAGCTTAGCGACTGTCCGCAGTCAATACAAATTATTATAAATATTAAAATTCACTAATTTTTCAATAGACAGAGATGCGTTACATCGCGAAAGGTAATTTTACTTAATCCCATATCAAATTTTAGTTCTATTTTACTCCGATAGATGGCGTTGTACGTTTGTGAATCACGGTATCTTTTGTTTTCGTGTATATTTATGTTTTTAAATTTAATTAATCTATCATTAAGATCATGCTCCACTAACTTCGTTTAACTAAACGTTTTAGTAAGAGTACGCAAAAGGTCATTAATCAGAGCATTAAGCGCACCAATTTTATTTTTCAAACTGTCACTAATTAAGTGGGTTGCGAAATGTTTCCGTAAATAATGTATATCTAAAGTAAACTATATTATCCAAAGCTAAATTTGTAGATACGTTGATATACTCTGGAGAGAAGATTATAATGTCTCCTATTACCTGCATAAACATGGCTTTTCTTCTTAGACCTAATACAACTGTTCTAGCTTAATAGGTGAGTCGGTGGTGTAGGCAGGGTCACAAGGTAAGAGGGTCTGTTCCTCATCATTGATATATTCCTCAGGATTGAACATGATGACTCATCGTAGAAAGATTAGACGATCTAACTTTGACAGTGTAGAGAACATCGTGTAGTTGTAATTGACAAGAGAGGGTAGTAACAGAATAAGTGGCAAATATACTTTTAGTTTTCGTTTCTCAATTGAGCTAAATGTTTAAAAACTGTTCATTTAGTTCAAATGAAAGTTAAATTTGGAAACGTTTCATTAACGCATTTTGTGTTAAAAATCTAAGGAATGATTCGATTTCTTAAGAGTGCTTAATGTTTTTGAGATATCATTTTTAGAGTGAGTCTTGTCGCTACTACTCACATGTAAGCCAGTCGTCTGTTTCACAAGTTTTACAGCCAAATGGTTAAGGTTAAGACTACTTTAAATTTGCACAGTTTATGCGGCTACCACAGTCCTGTGCAAAAATTCCTTCTCGAATATATTTTCAATCTAGAAAAGTGTTCCTTGTCAAAGAAAATTTTTAAATCTCATAATAAAGTACCGTGGATTCAGAACTTGCAAAAATTTATTTGAAGGTTGTCAATAAAAGTCAATATTTATTATCAAATAAACACAACTCTGTTAGCTTCGCAGACAAAGTGTTTTTTTTGTTACATAAGTACAGTATGATTTTTTTCGGAATTCTAAATTTGAGGCAGTGTTAATTATTTAAATATTAGCTCAATATTTTGATTTGTTTGGAGAGAAGACAAAAATTTAATTACTTTTTTCAATTAATATTTTAAACAAAAATTAAATTTATGTTTAATATACTAATTGAACTTATACTTACTTTTGTTGAATATACTATTCGGCTAAAGTCTTCTTAAGAATGTACATTATTACATTTACTGAAATACCGAAAATTAATTAATTCAATCTATAAAAATAATTACCATCTACCATTGTTTCTTCTGTATTGATATTTCGCTAATATTACCCAGAACTATTGTGTTGTCTTATTTCAAAATAATTTCAGATGTTATAATCGTTCACTTAATAATGGTGCGTTACAATTTCATTTGCAAGAAAAATAATTGTCTAAATGCACCAATCACAATTTTATAATTATTAAGGTCAATTGCAAAATGGACTGAGGTGAGTGAAAGTAATACCTTGTGACCACTATTCTTGAACTACCGCACCTCCCAAGCTTGAAACACTTGCCTGCTAAAAGGAGTTTCTGCTAACAACTGCATAGATCTAGTTATTCTAGCTATTCAGTGGCTCTTAACCAGCGATTTAGACCTCTTGTTCCGACTTGTAACATCTGTTCCAGGTATTTACAGTATTGGTCTTCTGGAGTGGTATATTCAGATAATTGTGAAGTACGATACTCGTTTGGTTCATGTTACAATAGTATTACGGGCTGTGGTATTATTCCGTGTAATCGTTTCGCAAAAGTAATGAGTTAATTCAGTAATATTTAACTCATTCCATTAGGTATTAATTAGAAAAAGACGAACTGGCATACGTATTACCTGCTTCATATCTCCGTGGCCTCCTTTAAAAAAGACTAGGTTAGTATATAGTATTGATATATGGATATATATCCTCTTATTACATGCTTTCAGGTGGTGTCGAATCGTTTACCGTATTTTAAAAAAATACCCTAATAAAAATCACCTAGGATAGGTTAATTGGGATGCTAAACTTTCTAGTTTTCTCATTAATTAATTTATTTAAATTAAAAATATAATATTCCTGACGCTCACACTTATTATTTAGCCCCATTAAAGCATCGTTAAGAGCTTGTGTTATGTATACTAGGTACCGGAGAAATATTGACAGTAATATATATATATATAAATACCAGAAGTATTATACTACATAAATATACAAACTCTTTAAAACTCATCGATCAATGTAAAAATAAAACCTCTGGCTTAGTAGACAAGGATACTGACCATTCTATTAGATGGACGTTATAATTGCTATAGCTGTTATTATATCAGAACAGTGCTTAAAAATAATTAAGCCCATGAGTTTGTATATAAAAATTTTGATATTTTTTTACAAATCAAGCAAAAGTAATGCTATATATCATACTTAAATAAAAAATTTGCTTCTAATAATGAAATAGTCATTATATTCAGTAACAGTTTTTGTGTAGCTTTTGTTTCACACTATAAAGTACAGGTTCACAATTTATATGAAGTTTTAATTTCACATTGTTATAATTAAAATTTAAGACAAGTCTATCCCTATCATAGGCAATAGAGAAGAAAGAAGATACCACCATAAAAACATATTTTCTGATTGGTGGCTGTGTTGCTAACAGTCTGTATATGGTCTGGATACAAGCTTTAGTACATGGGAAAATATATTAAGAATTAAGGCAATAGCAACAAAACGCCGCAAGAAAAAACATCTCAGACAAAACGCCACATATATTTTTTTTATTTTAGATCCTCCTATACGGTGTATGTCTGTAGGGTATGGGTAAATTCAAGGTTATTTTTATGACCATTTAAGACCAAAAGGCACATTATGAAATCATGTTTTTCGGAAGGTTATGCAGCGTTTTGTTTGCGATTTTTTTTCGTCGCGGCGTTTTGTCGGGGAATCCCTAGCTCGAGATAGAAAATCTTCATTAACGCACCCAGTACCCAGTACACAGTGGAAATGTTGTTTCCGTAATCGAAATGCGGTGTTACCACTGCGCTAACAAAACAAGCTCCTCATATTAATAATGTATAAATTAAAACTATAATTGTCACCTTTATCCTTAGAGCAATAGGTCACATTTCCTGTTTGAGGCAATTTAATGATACTGCCAAAACCAAGATGTTTGGAAACTTAGTTAACTTAGGAATCTTAATTAACACTAAGTGTAATTTATTGTTGATTCATTCTCGAGGGGATCTTGAAGGTCTTTGAAATTTCCAGTTTATTTCAGATAATTTAATCGTATGAGATTTGGTACAATAAGTAAGGCTTTCATTTTTTTTCTTAAGTAGTTACTTTTGCTTTTATACCATTTTATAAGTCAAACAAAACAACCACTAACGCCATCTATAAAAAAACCCGAAGTATAGATGGAAGAAATGACAGTTTTAATGTTTAGCATATCAGTTAGATGATTATTGATACCTTTTATTTACTTTTTTGAGTTTTAGCGAGACTAACGAACAGCTGTTCATTATTATATATAAGAAAAAGAAGAAGAAGAAGAAAAATAAGAATAAGAAGAAGAGAAGATGATTGGTATTTTGAAGCTGTTTAATTATGTGCCCCATATCATAGGTTTGGGTTAGAAAAACCCGCTAGCAAATAGACCTATTGACCTATTAAGTAAAAATTACATATTTTTTGTTTTAAGTCCTTTTAAAACATTATTAGTGTGAGTAAACTTGTGTAACTCAGTATGATATTTTTTATAATCAGCTCTGTTTTTCAAAACGAATATTTTGAAAAATAGAATTACCGTTCAGTAACCGTCATTAAAAGAGAAAACTTTGATCTAATTCAACCATTCAAAACTCTGTTTACGTTTTCGATTCGCCTAGGAGTTCGTTTGCAGTAAAATTTTAGTATTCACAATTCGACATTGGAAGTAATCAAATAAGCAGACTATGTACAGGCGTCATAACAATGTTAGTGTGTTTTGGGTAAATAATTTCATTTATACCAATTTTAACACCAAATAACTTATTGACTGAAAATTGAAATCAGATTACGATCGAGCACTATGGCCAGCAACGAGATATATAATTATTGACGCTTTTATGATAAAAATATTAAAAGATTAGTGTTATTTTTTTTTTAATAATCAGCTTAGGTCATGATAAATAATCACAGTATCGTGATAATATGTTTAAGTCAAATAATCCATATTATCTGTAAAATACCATAGAATCAGCAACACTAAATAGGCAATTTATTATGGATACGTGAAAAGTTACAAACACATATATTACGATAATAAATAAAATATAGAATTTTAAACTAAATAACATAATTAATGAAATTTGTTTTGCACGAAATTTCTTCCGTTCGAAATCGATTCAGACCGTTGATACACCCTTAATCAATTATTTAAATCTATTACATTTCATTTGATGGATTGTTAGAAATAGTTACCTATTCATCAACATGATACCATATTTGTCCGAAGTTTTCAAATTAATAACAGAACTTTATAGGGAAATGAAATTCAATATCCGACAGTGTAATATAGAAATAATTGGTTTATTTCAGGAGCATTTTGGGGATGACTTTGGTGAGAAATTTTCGCGTAATAAAATATTCCTTTAATCTTTATAAGTTTGTTTACTTTACACCAAGAGGACTGACAAATTTCTATAAAATAAATAAAATGTTTTGTTGCTCTGAAAACCAAGTTTATTATTCTTAGTTATAAAACAAGGTTACTATTACAATAATAATTACACTTAAAATATTGATGTAAACTACTAACCTGAAAACCAAGAAACGACTTTCAAACTTTATAATTAAATATGTTTGTCAATTCCCACATTTAACTTTCAATTTACTATTTTACTTTAATGTACACAATCTTTTAACTTGAACTTAATACTTTTATAACCTCTCATATAAATGTCACGCTTCTTAACTCATACACCGTAACGCGGGAATTTTAAAATTAAGACAGCATACAACTCTTTTACCTACACTATGAAACCTCTTTACCGACACCGTACGGCCAGTTCAAAATGTAATAAAGAAATACAAAACAATTTTTGTACATCTATATTAGTAGTGTTTTGAAAATATTTGTAAAATATACAAGATTCAAATCACCGATTTAGATAGAAAAAATAAAATTTGAGAATTGACTTCAATAAATAAAAAAATCTCCAAGATAACTCTACTTAAATGGACTCGGTGGAGACGAAGCGGTCGAGGAAGGAATTTAGAATTATTTTAGAAGAAATAAAGAAAATTTTGCGCTGAATCGATTAATTAACAAACAAATGTTCATTGATGGGCCGTCTAATGTTTATGTTTATATTTATAGACATGATATTTAATACAAAATCGTGTATTTAAAAAAATTAAAATTCACATTTAAAAAATTACATTAAATATAATAATAATTTTTAATTTTTATTTAAATTCTAATAAAATAATTAATATCATCTATTTGAAATATTCATAACTGACTGTTATATGCTGACAAGCATACCACAAAGTGCTTCTATCTAAGTAACCTCAAACCAAACACAATGTATAGTCTATTGTAGAGGCGAGGCTGGTAAAAGACAAAAGGCTAACAAATATAATTAAGGACCATATTACAGAATAGTCATTCACAATAAAACATTATTTAATTTGAATAAGTTCAAACATCCAAAATGCTAAAAGTAGTTAAAAAATCTATATATTTTTGGTCCTTTTCAATCCCGGAACCAAGGATTTTTTAAATATTAATCTTCGTGCATTCGACATTTCATTTACATGTTTACCTTGAAAAATATAACGACACTGCTACTTGTGATTGCCTTTAAAAAGGTTTGATCTACATAATCGGTAAGGAATGCAGCATAGTTATGAGTCTTATGTCGAAAGTGACTGAGGCGTAAATCCAGTGCGCTATTAATAGATGATGGCTTTAGATGCCAATATTTCTTCAAAGCCTGATCTAAATAACGTACAGATTTCACATTGTCATGATGCTTAGAAAAGGACGTGATTGACTGCGTGGTGATGAAGAATAGCGAATCGGGTCACTCACCCTGGTCAACGTGGTCCTGCAGAATGGGCCCCATCAGCTGGATGGAAGGTAAGATAAGATTTGTAACAATTCTTCTGAAGTTGTCATCCCGAGTTATTTTAGCCTACACTATTGGCACAATAGCAGATGTTTTACATCATTATAGTGTGTAACCAGTCTGGAAAAAAAATCAGCTTGACATGCTTCTATAGCATGAATGAACCCATATCATCTAGCAAGAACAACTTTCAATTAGACCCACCAGAGACTTGGCGTTTTAAAAAGTGCAGGGTTATTCATGTTAATAATGTCTACGATTCTCAAAATTATATATTTTGTTCACATCAGGTGAAAAAAGTTTAAAGTTTCTTCATGCATTTGCAATTGCAACTGACTTTATGTGTTCTTGTCAAACATTGTCTTGGAAACTATCCTTTCTTCGGTAAATTATAAAGATATAGCAACGATGCATCGTGGGCATCAGATAAACTTTGATAACATAAAATTTGAGTTCTCGGTAAAAATAACCGTTCTGTCAGCCTTTCAAGAGAAGAAATCGAGTTAAAGTGTTCGTTATCCAAATTTTTTTTATGCATTTTCGGACTATGAGCACCAGATCGATTAGAATTCACTGTTTTTACTTTTAAATAGTGTAACCATTTGTGTTATATGAAATGTAAGGCTTTATTTACAAAGTTACTTAGTAATTTTGGGAGCTCCTTGACGGAGTGGTTTGATAACTCTGTTTTTGATAACGAAAACAAAGCAACCGCAGCCTTGGTTTGTCCCTGGATGGGTAAATCAAAAATTGTATCTTGAGTTCCTCCACGCTTCAAAAGACATGTTAAGCCGTTGGTTTTGGTTGCTACCTCAACCACTTTCACACACAAACCCGCATTGAACAAACGTGGTAGTGTTATGGCAAACTCCTCATGTTTTTAACCCATGTGTTATGCCCAGCAGTGGGATGTATGTAGGCGGTGGATGATTGATGATTTTAAGTTAATATTCATATACACGTATGATCTATGCTAAAGTTCTGGGGAATTATGAGTTTTTTATGTTAAATACACGTGACCAATACAGACGATATCAAATTAAATAAAGATATTTTGACTTTAAGGTAACAGAAAGAGAAAAAATGTTCACGGCAGTTGATTGGACTCATAATATTCATCTACAAATTTTCCTGAACATGATCTCTACTATTATATTTTACATATATCTCTTAATTAAACAGCGAAGAATGGAAAGAATACGTTTATTATTGACGTGAATGTAAATTTTACAAAATTTCACTATAATGTCCTGTGATAGATTTACTAAATATCCGATTTTAGAATCTAATGATTGACTGTATACTAATACAGTTCAGAATTACAAAAAAAATACTTCTTTATTGACATAATATTTATAAGTACATAAATATACACACACACACACATATATATACATACATACATATACACATACACACATACATATATATACACTATTGCAGCACAATGCAATAGCCTCGTCTTCTAAGCGTGATCTTTAAAGAGAAGGTCCATTTGTCCGCTTTTGGCTTTCAATAGTCTACATTATAAGTTGACTATTGTATGTGTGTGTATGTATTGTAATATGTATATTATGTTCACGAAAATCTATCAAACAGGTTCATGTGTAACATTAAATGGTTAGTAGGCGGATGTGGATCGATAGTTTGCAGGAAGTTAGTCAACTCGTTTGCCGTGAAAGCCTGCGGCCAGGTAATGGCTATGTGAGAAAAAATACGCAATACCCGAACACAATAAAAGATTTAATAGAACCTTATTTGTATCTGTTGGCAGGCATTTGTAGTTTTCTTACACGAATTACCTGATATGTATAACGTAAATTAGTTTAAATTGCGGCAAAATATTAGGCACAGTTAATGAGACTTCATTTGTTGTAAAATTATTTAAAAATAAATGATGTCTTCGCTGTAGTCGGAATCAAAAAATATCAAATAATTTAAGGCTTAGGCTTACCAATCAGGGATATTAATATTGAGTGATTAAATGTATGTCACATTTAATCACTCAATATTAATATCCCTGATTGGTAGCTAGTAGTCGCGTTTGTGATACTGAACCTAAAAGTATTTTGTACACAAACCTCCAATGAACGAAATAGCTATCTTATCGAAATAGTTAGATGCTATCTTAACATGGTGTAACTATGCGTTTCCTCTTTAAACTAAGGAAAAATAAAATAATTAAGTATTATAACATAACATTAGGATGTTCCAATTAAAATATGAATAAAATAAAAACTAAATTTTAATATTTTTTTCTTAATAAAAAAATAATAAATAAATAAATAATATTCTAAACACATAATTTTTGTATTATAAAATTATTTGTTACTTAATAATCAATGTTGCTATTAGTTGCCATTTCTCAAAAATTCCAGTATTTTTGTAAGTATCATTTGTTTTAGTATTCATTGTGCTTTTATTTATACTAAGCATATAGTATTTTTTAAGTATAAGAGTTATTATACCAATGTGTATAATTCTAAAATTACATAAACTTTCACACAACATGACAGCTGTATTTACATCTAAGCGAAGTTTTAACAAGCACCTGCCTCCATCTGATGTCCACTTACCTACCCAATATTTTATTTTGTATGTCCGTCCGTGACAACATTTTTTGTGTGAACGGCCTTGCCGAAGAATTTGAAATGTCATATGAAATAAGAGCAGTCGGCACTACACATTAGTTAATTTAATAATAAATTGAGATAAAACAGATTTACAAATTATTTCTACTGACTAAAATAAAGATTAAACAAATGGATTTTATTTAATATTTGCAATTTAACTGTCTAAGAATCACACAACTCATTGTGAGTTACGCAAGGTTTTAAAAAATATCCCTTTATTCGATCGTTACTAAATCAATACACTATATTGGAATATTTTTGTGTCTTTTGTGTTTTAAAGTCGGATTTTAGTTTTGATTATTAGCTACCTTGTTATATTGGCATATGATTCATAACGTCTTGGTAATCGATTTCAAAATAATGATAATTTATAAGTCTATGTATCAGAAATCTAGAAAACAGTTTCTACTTTCTTTGGTTATCTTTACTACATAACAACCTCCCTTGTCTGTGGTATGTTTATCATTGTCGATATAGATTTGGCTTTTCTAGAAATGAAATATAATATAGGTGTTTATCTTTGAAGCATACATTTTAGAAATAGTTACGTTATTTGGAAGCTGGCTTAGATAACTTCTAATAACTTAAGTCTTTTAATTCTTAAATATGAGATGTTTACTATTGAATAACATTTTTGTACCATTTCGTGATAATGAGATAAGTATTCGTTATTTTAAATTTCGCTAATCAAAATTTAATTTTAAAAAGAGGGTTAAAGACGGCGCTATTTTAGAACAAGAGATTTGTGACGGAGATTGTAGTGAAATATTTAAGTAATGAACAATTTGAAGCTAGGGTTTGTTACCTGTTTACTTAATTATACGTACTTAGAACGATTTCCTGCTTTCGATCAACAAAAACTTCCATGCCCATTACAGCTATTTTCAATTCATGACATCAAGATGACATCTCAAACACCCAAAATATTATGAAACTCTTTGATAGTTCAACACATGACGAACACTATTTATAATGTCACATTATGTCACGGTAATGTCAAAACTGTGTAACAACGAACAGGCTATTACGATAAAATATAAGTAAAACTTATTAGAATAAGTAAAATATCAAAATGTCTAAAAAGGCAGTGGAGGCCACTAAAAGTATTTTAGTATTCGAAGTTGACCCAACGGAATGTCCGTTCAGAGAGTTTAGGGATAATGAGTTGCAACCAGAATTTTGGGGGTTGGTGAGTACTTAAACAATAAAATACTATTAAAAACCTCTCTTGTAGATGCCAAATCATTATACTGTAGACTCTACTGTTAGCCTTTATATCAGCGTTAGAATTGCTTTACAGAAATACCCACGAAAAAAAACTCAGAAAGGAGAAATGTTCAAATGTATATGAGTATGTGCCTGTGTATATTGTGTATGTGTGTGTGAGTGAGTGTGAGTGTTTGTGTATAGAGTAAAGATCTAAATAGTCACTCAAATAGTAGGCGCGTTTTTAATTAGAGTAGTGTTTTCTGGTACTTTCATGTAAGCTTTATATGCATAAGTAATTTAGTATTGGAAAATATTTGTTTTAAACCGACCTTCAGATCATATGAAACAGTTGATATCAACATTAATCATATAAATATTTCAATAAAATCCAAGAACTATATTTCGTCCGATTAGTTCGAGGTGCTCAGGAAAGAATATCGCATGCTGTTCTAGCTATCTTCGCATTTGGACTCTTTCGGCGGCGTCCAGTCATAATCTGTGATTTTTATAAAAAAGCTTGAACACAATGAAGCTTAATATGTTTATAGCCTGATAAATTATAATATCCAGGGCCCAGCAGCATTTCGGACTGCTCAGTTCAACACCAAGATTGGCGCCAAGCCTCAAGCCGACCAGATATGGGTGGATGATCAAACTCAACCGTTGCCAAGATCTGTGAGACAGTACCTTAACGGTTGGGTGAGGGCTGAGGACTTAGCTCTTAGTAGGTGGGAAGCAGAGACCGTTGTGTTTGAGGTAATGGCAAGAACAATATTTTAAATTGTTATATTAATAAGTTTTAAGTCTTCGAATGCGATTATGAAATTGCAGCTTGTCTTAGCCCTCTGAAGAGGCTTCTTTCATAGGATTCTTTCAAATCGCTTCTCCTAGCGCCAAGCAGATGGCGCCAGACATACGATGCCAACAAAATTACTCAATGCTTTATATACTGAATTGATAGTGTTAATAAGTATCGCCTTGTTCTTTCTAGGAAAGGTGAAAACTTGTATATTTCAAAATTAAGCAAATATTTTGGCATCGTGACTTTAAGTACCTCATTATGCTAGGAATCTATTTAAGAATCACTCGCTATATAATTCAAGCCTAAACTCCTTTGCCAAGACGGAAAATAAATACACTCATGTCAAACATAAATATGAGCACTTTATGATGAACTATTCGATCGTAAATAAAAGAAGGCAAACTAAAGTAATTACCAAAACAGCTGAGTTTTTATTCTAGGATAATAATGGAGGCAAGATGTCGTTGAAGGAGATTCAACTAAGTCACGCCCAAGTGTTGCAACGGTCGTCTTTTTGTAGACGCGTGCTATCGGCGTGTTACATATTGGAGAGAACAGAGACATTTCAGGTGAATTACTTATCTATATTATATAGTCCGAGGGCTCTTAAAACAACTATTAACTTGGTCTCTTGTGAGATCAATCTATATTTGTTAACTTTCGGTATCTCACTAATTGGTGAAAGGATGGTGGATCTTGAAGGCGATAATCTTATGCTGATAGTGTCAAACAATCTCAGGCTTATTTCAATAACTTGCTTTTCTAAGTAACCGACAGATTTCTATAGTCAAATTGAAAAGAAACAAGGTCAGGGATATATTCAGAATATATCCCTGACCCTGAATAATCAGGGTAATGAGGTTTTCCAAGTTATTTTAGTGTTAATTAATATCAATGAAAAAAGCATTTTGAGCTTTCAAGTTCAATAAATGTAAACCGTCAAACCACTTGCACGAATATTAATATTAGTACTGGTGTCCGCCACTAGATGGCCCTGCACAATTTTAACATCGCTGTCACCACTTTTTCTTAGCTTATGTATATTGATTTGTTATGATTTATTTTTTCACATGCGCCTTGGTATTACATTTAAAATGATCAATTCTCACTTGCACTTGCGGTAATTTTTCATTTTTCTTAATACTATGATAGCGAATCAAGAAGTTGCTCCTCCATATGTTGAATGGTAAGCATTGCTTATATACATAATATCATACTAATAAATGAATAAACTTTAAGTAAGTCTTTTTAGTAATAGCATCATTGGATATGAATTATGACAAAAGATGCTTTAAATGAACGAAGTCTTATTATCTAGAAGAGGAATATAATGGCTACCAAACCCTTAACTACAAAATGCTGAGAACTGCTATTAGGCAAAAATAGAAAAGGTGGTGGTACCAATATCAATGAACCTAAACCTGCGTCAGTAAAAAAATATCTTCACCACTTAAATATCAACAACACACCACTAAAAATGTCTTCGATACCAGTCGAATTTATAAAAATACATAAGTATAATAAGATTGTCCCAAAAGTCATAAAATCCTCGTCGTTATAAATCAAACTAAATAAATTACACATTAATAATGCATAATACTAATTTATTTATATTTTTTTTTATCAATTTATGTACACACAAAGATAATTAAAAACGACACAACAGGATTACAGAAAATTTTAATATGGTATTTTGAATTCTATGTAATTACCATTACGGGTAGATTTTTAAATCAATATATACGAGTATAGATACTTAATATATTCCTTATTAAGCGTTAATAACTGTTAGTCCACATCGCATGCCATGGCTAGCTATAATCAAAAACTGTACTTAATTTAATATCTATGCTATAGTTAAATATTTAACTATAGCATTAATAGTTAAATATTACTGGTATTGTTGACTGCCCTTAAAATAAATAAATAAATAAAAATTAAGTATTTATATACTGATTTTATATACTTAATATAATACTTTAATTCTAAAATAAGTCTTATCCAACTTATCTTTGATATTACCTATTTTGCTTGAAAAAAGTTATCTCTTTTCCATTTTGAACTCGATTAAAGGTATTTTTTACATAATTAATTAGGGTTCACTTATTAAAGCTCCATATTAATGTGTTGAGTTTAAACATGCTTAGTAATCAATGGACCAGCAAACGTATCGAATGTGCCCAATCCTTTGACAAATGTTTCTTTCTTAAAAGGTTGCATACTACTCATGTTGTTATTTTATTTTATATTCTAACCATTCAAGGCAGCGAGATATTTATTGTCAGAATCAATACATATATAGATGTCAGCGATGAATAACATTTATTTGTTCTTTAGAATAAATAATATTTTTTTTTATTTCCTTACTACAAATTATATCTTCATTTTTAAAATTAGATTTATTAGTTATAGCAATAAAGATGTTTTTCTTAACGGCGTATGACTACTGAATACTACTGATTCAATTTCCTTCTCTTTGAGATGAATAATAAGAGAGTCATTATAACATATCTTTATAAGTATGGCAAAAAAAGTAATTCATCGTCTGACCTTATGTTGGAACCGATCTATGTCTGCTTCTTCAGATATTTTGACGATTCTACTAACTTGTTCCTAAAACGAAATAAACTGGTTCAAGGCCGAAATGGGTAATGCGGATCTTGTACGCACTTTACCAACTACTATTTCGTTCACAGATTACATTTTTTAAATAATTAGCGCAGAAAATGACCGACACAACGCGAAGGTAACCAGAGGAATCCGATATGCGAAGTATGCTATAACTGCCTTAGACACCTTCTCCTTGCCAGCCACAAAAAGTATATTTTACGCCCCTTTAGAAGGAACCTATATTGTATGAAGGAGGGAGGATTATTAATATTACTGACATTCAAACAATTGTAAATAAAAAATTCTATAAAATCTATTTCTTACATTTAAAAACACACTGACTTAGAATTCCAAACAACTCCAAGATAATTATTATTTTGAATGAATATATTTGAATTTGACCATAATACAAAATTTAAACACTTAACTTAAACCTACCTTTTGTAATCTACCTTTCTCCTGTATATCCTAAAATTTGTTGTGCCCAACACGGTCCATAGTGTCATTAATAGTCTTAAGATCTACATATTATGTAACTATGGAACGCAAAATAAAGAATTGAATTGAATACGTGTGGCGTTAAGGAATTCCACGCTTTGACAATGCGACCAAGGAAGGAGTTACATTCATACTGATTTTCAAATGTTTTTGGTTTCAGGTAGAACATCAATGGGAAAACTTTACGATCAGCTTCGCTCCAGAAGGCTGGAGAGCGAAATACCATATCTATTCACCAGGAATAAAAGCCGGCGGGGGGCAACAGCATCGTCCGGGGTTATCTAAAACTGGTTCTTATTATTATAAACCTTTAGAATAGAATAGAATATATCTTTTCAACATCAGCCCATTTAAAAAGAGAAATACATACGGAATATTACTGACTATAGTTAGCAAAAAAATCGCTCTTTATAATCTCTCTTTAAAGATAAATACTTTTTATTGCCCACGTGCTATATACTTTTATTTACCGCAAACAATCATTCGCCCCATCAATGGTAAGTGGTATGTAATAGCTTATACTACAACCCAACTTAGAAGAGTAGAAAACAAGCCCCACGAGTCTTTGGGAATTGCACGCCTTGAAAATATCTTGTCTTCAGAATGTAAACGCAATTGGATTATAAAGAGCTTTTCCTAAATATTTAAATAATATTATAATTTGTAGGCAAAGCTTTACACGTACCATCAAGTGAATCAAATTTTAAATTTATGTGCTTCCTTATCATCATCATCGTCAATAGTCTATATAGGTCTCACTTCTGGAACCTTCTTACGTGGGAGAAACACGGAAATTAGGCTATAAAACCATCACGCGGAACTAAATCGGGTTTGTAGGAGAAATTGGTTGCCCCGGGACCATTAGCTTGACATGCCCTTCAAAGCTAGACGGTACATGAGAAAACTAAATTTGAGTTACCTATCCAGAACTTAAACTTAACCAGGACCAGGAACTTACGTAATGTTACATTTGTGTTGTCACGATTAAATGCTCCAGAGTGGGTAACAGAAGATACGGATAAAGACATATGTAGAGAGCGAAAAGGATATACGCCCGCGATTCAGTCCGTAAGATCAATGGGTAGGTGTAGGGATTGATCCATCCAGGAATCAACAATAATGAAAGTTGCTTAACGAAAGCGCCAGAACCGTAACGGCCACAAGCAGTAGTAAACAAAAAAGTAGATCGAAATTACAGGACAGTTTCTATTTAGTCAGTCTAATCAACTGCAAGGTATTCAGGCTTAAGTTAATCATCTTTAATGCTGTGTACATGTGGGTAGATGCGAGTAAAATTAGTGCTTTAAAGAGTAGATAAATAGTTAGCTGTGGTAGTAAATTAAGTTACAAATATTATTTATCAGTCAGGTAACCTTAATTCAATTTCATCCTCGGCATCCTTGGCATCCTTGTATCTAATGACCAGTCAACCGAAGCAAAGATTGTTTAAGCGTACCCAAAGGGTTATGAATTTATAGGTTAAAAAGCAGTCTCCTGTGTAAAGGCCAAAAACATATTGAAGTACGAAAATAATATGAAATTATTTTTTGTACTCACTGAAGACAGATGATCGTTTGAAAATTTTTATGTATTATGAACACGGTTACTACCTACGTAGAGCACGCTTAAAAATTCATTACAATATTTTATCGTGGGCAATAGTAATATTTATAACAATTAGTAATGTATTTACTAACATTGACAGCGATAGCAACTGCTTTCATTGTTCCTACATTCTCTTGACAATAAATTTATTTTAACTGTTGTAAGTGTGTAAAAACACAGGCTTAGGGTTACAAAATGAACCCACAAGATACTATGTAGGTAATTTATGTGTAAAGTGAAGTGGACATCAATAGAATATTTATCTGTAGGAGCTCATTATGTGTCTAATCTCTTTAGGGTGCTACCTCGTACGCCTCTTCTACCTGGGTGCCTGGAGGTGCGTGTGGGTGAACGACCAGGTGCCTGTGGACGCTACCGACGCCCCTCTCTTGCCCTTCTCGCCTCTTGTACCCAATGTTCCCGCTGTCAAGCCTGGATTGAAACAGTCGGTGCCCACAATCGTTTCACCAGTGGTGCATTTATGGCCAATGCTAATTTGCAAGGTACTTTATTGTATTATTTGTGGATTTCTCAATAACTGACGCAGATTCAAATATGCATCATCTCTAGAGGAACTTAGCCCATAGGAACAGTTTAAACCAACTTCAGATGAAATTTGGCGCACATATCAATCAATAATCAATGGTGTGAATAGAATAAGCTAATGAGATCTGGGTGATAGATCATTGTGATAAGTAGGTTTGTAAACAATTAGTATATAACAGATTATAAGAGCAAGACTATTACTAGTCTCGGCACCCTCTAAGGTCGCCACAATACAAAAAGGATTTTAGTTGCTTCAAAACCTTCAATTCGCTTCCTCGTCAAAAATCTAAATACGTTCCACCACATTAAACTACTAAGCTGTGATCTAATGCTTGATGTGTTTGATGAAGCGGTTGCATTAACATCCGAGACTGATAGTGTTTTCCGAAGCATTTGAATGAAAGCGCTCTGAAACAAAGACAATATGTTTATTTCTTGCAAATCTGCGATAACTATATAGATGCGAGGTTCTTCTTTTTCTTAAATATTATGGCTTCTTGTTTCACGCCGCTGTTGAAGCACCTGAATCTTGTTGTAGTACTTACCTGCATTCTGTACACTTTGTTTTGACATGCAAATGTAATCTCTAATGAGTTAGTTGCAGCTTCATTATTACGTGATATAAGATAGGCAATTAACTCTCGATTCAAGATAGATAATTAATCATCGTTACCTGCATTCTGTACACATAAGGAAGATTTTTACATCAATAATGGAAGAAAGCTACCGCTTTTACCTAACAAGCCACATTGAGTAAGCGTTGTGGTGTTATAGCTATGTAGGAAGGCCTGTGCCCAGTAGTAGGACGTTCATAGGTTGTAGATGAAGATGATGATGAAGGGTAGACAAAAACTTTTTAGTTTATTAAAACGCCATTAGAATTGATAACCATTAACAATGCTGAGGTAAATTTTGACAGTTTTAGAGGTATTGTAGGCGACGTACATTGGCCATCAGCACAATTTTTTATACTATCTGGCTTTGTACTGCTTGTAATTTTTTTATGTTTTAAACGGGATAGCTCGGTCTTCGTATCACCTGATAAGCGAAGATAAGGCCGAAGATGAAACTGAACTAAGCCCAGATTCCTCAATGACAAAGGAATTGACTGTCTTTCCCCATGGAAACAGATTGAACAATGCTGTTAACATTTTTACTATGGTCTCAAACTTAGATAATATTGTGGTAGCTAGCCAGACGGACTTAGATAAGCTCCAGCTCCAATGGAAATATTAGATTTGATATCAGATATGGTGAAGTCCATTTGCGTGTGTATTTATTATAGGTACTAATGAGGATTTCTTATAGATTCGTTTTTAAGGAATAATGAACTCTAACATGTGTTAACACCTAAGCATGTGTTCGTTACAGTGCGTTAATTTGCGACTTTCTTAGTAGTAACATGTTACTAGCTAATATTAAAACCACTACACTGTAATTAGAGTTCAATATTCTGTAAGTGAAAGACGCTTAACCAGTTAGTCTGATCTAAATACCTCATCGCGCAATTCTGTCTTTATTAAGAAAACTTGGTTGGCATAACTAAGATAGGTGGTATAGTCTAAAATATTTGCTTTTCTAGTAAACAGTGTGGTTTGAGGTTGCATTCCTTAGCTACTAAGCACTATTTGATACAAGGAAATAAATGTATATTTGCCTTTTTTGCAGTATCGAACTTTTAAGTCTACGGAGAGATATTGCGTTCTTTTTGCGTGTTTTACTGCTTGTAAAGTTGTGGAATAAGTTTCCTGTTTAATTTTGATCAAATAGTGCAGCAAGGGGTTATGGATAGTGAGGCGCGAGTGATACCCCTAGTTATAAGCGTCCAATGGCTACGGTAATAGCCATTCCGTCTCAGTTTCCATCAGGGCTGTACGCTTTATTGACACCAATTTTTATAAACATAAGTATTTTTATAAACAAATCTTATGTTAATTAGTCACAAGTCAATTGTGACTTGATACTTAGATGTTAGGTTCTTATTCTCGTCACCACAAAACTTGTATAATTATTAGAATCCACAACTGTTAGATCACGGATTCGATTTGTCGATTTATAGTCATTTCGCTTTACCACGCCGCGATAAAAGCGACACGTATATAGATCCCATTCATTGTTTTTCCAGAGTAAAAATAAGAATGAGGAATTAATAAGTGTGTAAGGGGCAAATGTCGGCTTATAACACAAATATAAAGGTATTGAAAAAATAAAGAAATAATTATTTAGAGTGCTGAATAATTTAAAAGACGATCTCGTTTCTTTGTCGCTAAGTCATAGCATTTATTCCCTCCTAAATAAAGTGGGCTTTAAACGAGCTGTGAAAATCTTTTTGGCGGTGAGTATGCCGAATATTCTATTAGCTATCTACGTATTGTTAAAATCAAAATTAATTACAGAACTACTGGAATTTACCGGAACTATTGTTTATTTGTTTGAAGTAAATAATACATCTTCTAATTATTGGTTCATGTTTTGGTGTGTTAATTTTGTGCTGTCAAGAAATCGTATCGTGTGTTATATCAAATATTAGTTATAAAGAGTTGAATAACTCACTCGGTGTTAGTAACCACCGATATTTATTTGGTCAAGTCAACTCGGATCTTGAAAGTGTATCGTGCTCGATACACTACAATTAGTGTGTTGTTTTTTATCTTTCTACCTAAAAATGAAGTTCATAGAAACATTACCACGAACGAAGCCGAGAGAACAGCTTAAACAAAATACTTACTCAATGAGCCCATACGAGGTTTCCTGGAGGCATTTTCTGGGCGAAGTTTATAAAGAACGGAAGCCACAACACCCAATTACCACGCCGGCTACACAATAATAACAAAGTAAATCTTCAATTTATTCTCCAACGCCATTTATTACGAGGATATTGCAGCGAGGATTCTTAACGAAAATATGCTGTCAAAGTATACGCTGTCGGTTTCTTCCATTAAAAGTAATGCAATTGGGTGTTTGATAATTTAGTCCTCTAGGTATATATTGTGAAATACTACAGAGTAGAATAAAATTTGATTTGGTATGTTTGCGTCCTCTAAAGAAAAGATTTACCACATTATTTTTATATTTTTTATCAAAACCTGAGTAATTATCTTGTTAACATTGCTTGGATTTAGTACGTTCTATACCAACTAAGTGGTAAAAATATTTGATATTGAAATGAACCGATTGTCTGTTTGTGCCTATTAAAAATTAATGAGCAAACTTACTAAAGCTCAACTTCACCTTATAGTAGGTAATTCTCTTATATCGGAAAACCGTATATTATTTTTTATGATTTCAAAAATTTAGTACTATGTGAAACAAAATTCTCCGAGTGGTCATTACACCCAAATCCAATCCACTCTACCATTGCTGTTTATATATTTATGAATATATGTTCATAACGATTCCTAATTTGTCTTAGATAAGTGAATGAATATTTACATTTTTATTATTTTAAATGTAATAAATAGAATATAGCAATAAAAAAATTGAATTTTGTAACGGTTTACTATGTATGATTCAGAACTTATAAGGAAATTCAGTATCGGTTCCTCATTCATTACTTAATAAGATACACGCCTAATAAACTCGAAGAGCAATTCACCGCACGCAAAGTTTTGATTGCTAATCAACATTTAACAGGCGCTGCTAAAACTGGCCGCACCCGACATGAATTCTGATGAGGACATGGACGAAGTCAATGACGAGTTGATTCCGGAGTTCAACATCATGCACTGCCTTACTGGGTCGATGTGTTTGACGCATCAATTAACTGGTAAGTTTAAAGAATCAGCTGGTGACAGCTTGGACGTACAGCGGATCAAAAACAAAATATTTAGTATGACAGTAACAGACATGTCCAGAGCACCGCACATTAAGCATAACATATAAGATAGAAAATGACACATAGTACAGTAGAACAAGGTGGCCACAAACGTGTTTCCTAAATTATTTGTCGATAATTGTATATTAAACTGGAATGTACATAAAATGTCATACTCATAACAAATTTTTGTCTCCTTTACTGTACACAAAACACAAGAGTAAATTAAACAAGAAAGACAACCATAAAGGTTGACTTATCTCTAGCTGGAGATCTCTTCCAGCCAACCAACGATTAACATCGAGACGCCATTTGAGGGGTGGCTTGAGTGTAAAAAAATTAAGCACATACATATTAATGGAAAAAAACAACGTTACATATAATATTAAAATTAAAATTAAATTTGTACGGAACGCGCAGTGCGAATGCAACTCACGCTTCTCCGGCTTTCTTATTTGTTGTACAAAGGTAAAAATGGCCGATTTAATACAATGAACCAATGTTCATTGAAAAATAAAATAAAATATTAATGAATTGAAAAATTTATGAGGTGAATGATGAAGTCTCAAATGAACAAAAAATATATTTTGCGTATGTAATGATAATCTATGCTTTGTTTATTTACAAGATATAACATATATTTTCTGTATTAATGTAGATACCTATCCTATATATATTTATTATTTTATTTCGCTGATCACGCCTCAGTAATTGATAGGCAACCTTAAACTACCAAATTCTGATACTTGCGTCATAATAATAATTTTACTATTTATCTACTCAATAAGGAACTAATGATGTTGCATTTCTTTCATTTTTTTTACCACCAAGTCTAACCAAGTTTATTTGTCCAAATATGCAAATCCAACAAGTAATTCACCATGACTTTAATAGCACTACGCAAGTTTATTATTACGAAGGTATATGGGTATGCAAATATAGGGATCAGTAGGGTAATGGGGAACGTGGTGAAACTGCGAAGGGGTAACATCACAATAGAATAGGACAGTTGATAATCTGAATCTACGGCTGATAGAGGCATTGCTCCAATTCCAGAGACTGTCCCCTTTATATTTCATCAACATGATGTAAACGACTTCGTACATGGAATCTTCGTTTACTAATTGTTACCATATATAAAAATATTTAACCAATAAAGATTCACAGCGCATAGAGGCCTACAATAGTCAATTGGGTTTTATTTCTTTATTTCTGTTTTATTCTTGTTTCATATCAGAACATGCCTTTTTGGATTAATAATGTTTTTATTTACTTTGATAATTCGCATTCATCGTCGACACTTTTTTAAACGGTTGCCATAACAACCGAGCCATCTTAACGTCCTCCAAATCACGGAAGCGTTCGAAAATCAAATTTTGATTGACCGATCCAGTGCCCAATCATGGCGAAAGTTTGCCATTATAGAGTCGACCTATATTCAAAACCAGAGCAGTCTATCCACTATGCCTATGAAGTCTTTTCCTATTCTCATAGTCGTTTCTTAATGTAGACGAGGCTCTATGGAAGCAGATATTAGCAGAAGTGCCAATGTTCATTTGGGATGATGACGATGATACGTTGGCCAGTACAATCAAGTCTAAAAGTACCAAAAAACCCACTAAGGAAACTTCGATAGTCAGGGTAAGTTTTGAACTTTTTAATTGCGTGTTGTTGCTAAAAGAAATTTGAACTAAATAATTCTGTTGTGACTGAAACTGTCTGTTTAGCAGCCGCATTCGTGGTCAGCTTTCACACCCATATTGCTTGGGCCTAAATGTCTGGGATTGCCTAAGTAACTCAGGGTAATCTCCATCGGTGGTGCGAAACCTGGCCGTAAGGCCGGGTTGCCTCGGATTGGTTTGGTAAATTGCTTTGGCAGAGCCCAGATCATTCACAAAATAAACGAAATTGTCGGGAAGTTCTAGAGGGTATTACCACTGTTGGGAGCCGAAAATAGTATATATCAAAACCATAAAGTCAAAAATAATATTATTTCAGAAAAGTTCGTTGACATCAATTCTTTTAGTGGATACAGAGAATCAAGCACCGTACTTCTTGCCTGGTATAACCCCTGCCCATGAGATGGATTTGATGATCACTATGGCTAGGGACTTGCCGCTAAAGAAACCATTACCAGAACCAGGTAGATAGTGACTGTGCATGTCAGTATCAATATCTGATTACTTGGTAAAGTCAGCAAAAAGCTGCCATTATTGCTTACTTATTAGTTTTTAATATTCAATCAGTTTTTTCTGGGATTTAGATATAATAAGAGTATAGTCTCTGATTTTTTTATTATTAAACAAACTTCAAAAAAAAGAGGTTGTATGTTCCACTTTTATAAATGGAAACTACTTTTATTTACAATTATATTTACTTTATGCTTTTTAATGTTTTGAAATCGGTTTTTAGCGCTTATGCAAAATTTTTCTCTGTGGTTTGATTAAAATAAAAATACCCTTAGAAGTATAAAAACTTACAGATCTTAGTGTAAGATACCAGAATTATATAGACCAGAAATAAAACCGCAAAAAGTTGGTGTTGGGGTGATTTTTTTTTCATAACCTCAATCATTTAAAATTTATGTCAAAATTATTTTCTAGATGTTCCTCTTTGGAAACATTATCGATGGATTGACTGGGCCCGAAGCCATGGCTTATACGATGCCTACGAATGCCCTCGCACCAGATTCGTCAAAGTAAATGGTCTCATGAAACTTTCACATGCTCCTCATCTATTAGATGTTCAGAGTACTGATTCAGTGAGTAATCGTTCTACGTTCATTTGCTTGAATGGTTAGTTGGCTGTTACCTTAACCTTACGATAGAATCTTGCGCCGTAATTTATTTCAAAGTGAATTATTTTTTGATGAAATCTAATTATAAAAATAATTTTACAGATCACTGCAGTTTTCAGAGAAGAAAACGATAAGATTGTAGCTCCGGTATTATCACTTATTTATTTGTTAATAAAACATTGTAGTATTGATTAAAACTGAAAGTTTAGAGCCTTAATTTTAGAATTTTAATTTACGCAAAACAAATATTTTGCTTTATGTTGGAGATATTCTCTCAAGATTAGAGTTCCATTTAATACTAAGCAAAAAGATACATATATAATTTGTCTTTCTTTATGAATAAGAAGTGTAGAAATATACTAAATAAAGTGGCTAACTAAAAAAATAATAAAAAGACTTAAAATCATGTGTTGATTATTTTTGACCCTTCCAAGTTATGTCATTCTGAAATTATGCTGTTTCGCATAGACATCAAGCAATATAGCTAATAAAAAAATAACATTTTCAGAATAAAAAAGGAGTAAAAGAGAACCGATCTCTAACCACAAACATGGATATTTTAAATATGAAAGAGGAATTACGAGAATGGATTCCGTATAACTCAGTAAGTATAATTTTGTGGACAATGTCATATCAGGTTTTATAACAAGAATCAAAATTATTCCACTTTGCCAACCAAAAAGGAACTATAATAATTAATAAAGAATAATTAACTAACTATAAATATAATTAAATGACTAACAATTATAAAATGAAAATAAATCCACAGACCTTAATGAAATTGTTACAGATAAAAACATTTACTAAACAAATAAGCATTCTTTATTACCCGTCGATGTATGAGTTCACATCTGCTGGTAGCAACCCACCAGTCAGGATTACAAAATCACCTTCAAACAAAGCAATTGATATTATTGCACCAAAATACGCACCGTTATACCTCCAAATAGACGGCCCTGACAAAAATATACTTAGAATATCTTTAAGTACGATACATCCAAGAATACTTTTGAACAGTGGAACACCCATGGTTGATTTTGTTGAACCAGCATATTTGATATTGGAAACTTTCAAATGGTTCGAAGATAGTGAGTTACCAATGGCTAAGGCGTTTGTGCAGACAAGAGGATACGATTCTGTGGAGGTAACTTTTGAACCCGGTAGACATATTTGCAGGTAAAAATTTGAACGTTCTTCTACTAAATGAATAATTTTAAAAAATAACTACATTTTAAAGTTGTTAACCTTGAAAATCTATAAACAGGCTTTGGACTCATTCAAAATTGAATTGGCATACCATGATTTTAAGTGGTTCAACGCTCCTATTAGGATCTAGAGACTTGATCCAAACTGCTGCTATCAAAGAATGTCCCTGGGCTAGTCGATTTCTCTCGTACTTAGGATCAGCTTTCTCTAATTGGATCAGAGTGAACAGATCTAATATCAACGTTTTGGCATCTGATAGAGAGTTTTTTAAGTAAGCTATATATTGATTTATTGAACAATTGGTTACGCTTTTAAGACTTAATGTGACAACATAAGACCAAATTTTTCATATAATTTTTTGATTTAAGATCTTATCAACCTGACTTAACATGGAATAGGGAGGAAATTGGTTATAACAAATCACTTATACATTGGATGTTTCGTAAAGCATTAAAATCTGTACTCGAGAAGCGCCTTCTATCGGCTGATTTCCATAATGTTTGCGCAGTCCTCAGAAAGTACTTATGTGATCCAGAGTTTGGATTTCCCGATAAACCAAATCCTGCAAGGTCATTAAAAGAAATAGCAATCATGGACCCTTGTGATTGTGTAATGCCAGAAGCGGAACAAATAGAAGAAGAGGAAGAAAAACTGGTATATACAACTTTCATAAATAAAATATTATATAAATATAATCATTAATATAATTTTATATTTAAATGGCTGATACAGAGAAATTAGTGCTATAATGTATTGGTTTTCAAACGCAGATTAATGAAATTCTTCTGGTGGATAATGAAAATATGCCGCAGCTTCACAGAGCTCTAGAAAATCTAGCTACGTTACCAGTATGCGAACTTGCAACTGAAGAGGTTCCTTGTGAGATCATAAAGAATGAAAGGGAAAAAATCATAAAGAGACATGAAGCAGCAACTTTGCTTCAAGCTTGTTGGAGAGGAACTTGGGCGAGGAAATGCTTAAAAACTCACGTTATAATCACACCCGATATTTTGAAACTTGTACGTATTTCTCACCTTTTATATAAATAATTTTTAATAGACTATAACGTGTCCATATTTTATTTTTACAGTTAATGGATAATGCTTTTGGAAACTTCGAAGCTCTGTCAGCTTTGATGAATGAATTCTTCTCAATGTTCCCAAGCACGAAGTCTGCTTATTCCCTAGCCTCTGCTTTAACAGGAACATATGGACTACGTCAATTCACTGGAACCACCCCAGTGACACCAAAATGCAGCTGGATACCATTTTTTCAGGGAGTTTTTTACTGCCACGAACCATTAAAAGTACATTTTGACATTCATAGTAACTCGCAGTACAGTACTATGGCTGTTTATAACAATGACACAGGATTACAGTTACCTCAAGTTTACAATGCTCATATCACTTTCGATTTCATGCCAAATTTTTTAGGGTAAGCACGTTTTGAAGATGTAACAAAATTTTCTTTAGAAAAATGAAGCCCATTTAATAATTTAGCGGTATACACTGAAATATAAACTAAGAAAATCTTGTATAGATATAATATTCTAGAAATTTATACACTTTTGCAGATACACGGTCATGGGGCATGGCACCTTAAGTCAACCTACAGGAGTGTATGGTGAAGTTCATTGGCAGTTAACTGTTCTCTCCAGCATCGATGGGGCATTCCACATCTGTGATAACGATATAGAGAACTGCAAAGAGATGCCCTTACCTCACTGTTCCAAAATTCATATTGATGAAATATTTATTCCTAATAGAAGGAATATTTTGGGTGGGATTCAGATTTCAGTTTTAAAGCATGAGGCTATTAGTTTTCGAGCTACGGCAACATCGCCAGACGTAAGTGATCTGTTTTTGCAAGCATGCTTTTGCTGTCGTGTAGAATGTATTTACGCATCATACAGTATGGAGCTACCTAAATTGATATTTGGGACTCGCGGTTTAGATGTTCCCCTTTACCCTCAACATTCAACATTCTTTCGGGCTGACCATCTTAGCGCATGTCGTCGAAAAATCTCTACAGTGCACTGCTTAAAACCTATCCGTCATTAAGGTCAACAATGGACTTCTGAGTCCAGTTCACTCCCGTTCAGGGCAGCAGAGTTACCGGGGAGTTTATGTGGATATTCCCTGTGTACTATTAGGCGCTGGACGGGTCTCACATACAACTACCATTAAGCCAGTAGATAGAAATCTGTAAAAGTACGTACAACATTCATTCTCGACACAATAAGGGTAACAGGTAGTATCAACGCACCCGCACTTCCCCGAACACTCCATACCTTGACACCACCAAAAGACCCATTCCTGACGACAAAATGATCCACCGGTCTCAAAGAGCCCACCAACTACGGCCATAGATCACCAACCTCAAGCTCCCAGTCAAATCCACAGACCGGAAGTGCCTGGAGATTCACGAGGAAACCCGGAAAAAAGCAATTTTTGCTAGAATTAATCGACTAAGAAACAACCACAGGGTATATTCTAGCAGTTGCTTCGTGCCCGCCCAAAGTACACTGTCTAAGCTACCCCTTAACAGCTTCTCTTAGTCAAGCTTAACCTAATTTAATTTATTATAACCAAAACTGCAAAAAAAATATGTTTCAACCGGGATATGCGAGGAATAAAAATTGGGCACTTTGACTTATACGTTTTTTTTTTGTATTATCGAGCTCTTTCGTGCTGTTGATAAAAATTCAAACCGTTGGTCTTACTGTTACTATATCACTATTTTTCCCTTTCACCAATGGCAATTAATAATGTGATGTGTCCAAAACTACTCCTGGAAAAGGTGTATATTATTTACCATAAAACTACTCATAATGATTCCCATTGTTGGAATAAAGTTTTAAAGAAAATAAAAGTAAATGATTCAAATTCCTGAAACAATAAATTTATAAACAAACTGCCAAGTTTCTCAGATCTTACGAATATTAATTAGTCCGATGGTGGATGGTTTGATTACAGCTACAAATTGACGTAATACTACGAACTGCGAACGGTGGAGTAATGCAAGAGATTGACAAGTGCTCTGGCAAAGGCGAAGTGTATTGGCCTTACGTGAGGCTAGAATCGGCACAGACTGATCCAAAATCCTGTGCATCACAATCCAATTTAGGTTCTGTAAGTTAAAGCAATGATAGAAAGAATTTGAGCCATAAAAATACTGCGTTGAAATAGACAATAGCTGTCGGAACAAAAATTGGTCTGCTGGTAAACGATATTTAAAAAATAAAAATCTCGAATATATCACTTGTGCATATTTGACCTTGTAGGTTAAAAGTAAGAGAGATGCACATGGAAAATCTGGGCCATAATACTATAACGATAGTCCAGTATGGGTTGGTGGATAAATGCGGTTGCCGTAACAACCGGTACGAACGGCTTGACGTGTCGTTCAGAAGACAAAGGCGCTTGACATGACAAATCTGATTGACCCTTCCAGGGACCAACCGTGGCGAAAATTGCTTTGTGTCAAAGCCAGACTAACATTAGAACCACGACGTCATCATGATTGAATTTATGCTAATAGTTAATCTCTGGTATACCTGATTGATCGATTAGCAGTTAATCCCTGATATATCTGACTGTTTTTAAATTGAATTCAATTTAAGCATTAAAACCAATATTTTTCTCACAGTTACACCTATTTTCTAGCACTAATTAAACATATTTATTTTAGCGCGATAAAGAAGGATATATGAGTTCCAGATCTTTAAAAACCCCTAAAGCTAACAAGGGTCTCGGAGGTGGTAAAAATAAATCAACTTTGAAGGTAAAAAATAGTTTTGTTATAGAAAAATAATTTCAGAACAAATGACTGTGCCAAATGACAAATTACAAAGGCGTATTTCGTATCACGGAGAGCTTCTCAAAAAGCCTTTCGACCTTGTCGCTCTCGCTCCTTTCCTACTTTGAAGCATACGTCCCTCGTTTAAGGAGTCATTCACTCAGTACCTTTACTTCAACATCACGCATAAATAAATTGACTCGGTTTTTTAATTGCAAATTCAACGTGTGAAATTCTTTACCGACACAATATGCTTCCTTCGTTTGATATTCAGCTGTATGCCCTACGTTGCTCTGGCTATCTTCGCATATAGACTCTTATTAATATTAACCATTAGGTGATGTGGAATCATTTACTGAGTCTTTAATTATTTTGAAAGGCAGTCAGTAACTTGCACGTTGGAAAGCAAACCCTACACTACAGGATATTAAATAGTGTGTACTTGTGTTAGTTGAAGGCTTCCGGACGTGTAGTATTTATTATTTAATTTAACTTTTCAGTTTAAACCTATGCCCCCTGAGCCGAAATTATATTATATTGAGTAAGTAATTTTATTTTTAATATGTCAACAATATCACATATTATATTATTTGAAATGAATAATGCAGATTAAAATTTAATTGTTTTGGATTTTCTTCTTTCAATTAGCTATTCTACTAAAGAGACTTTGTTTTGGCGTTTATTTACTTTAAAGTAGTGATAGATTACTCTTATAGTACATCTTATCGTTCAACTGAACTTGTAATGTTGTATCGAGAAATAATTAGTTTTAATTTTGCTTTAGGGTAATAGCTCCTCAAGGATGGCCGTTATCGTTAGAGCAATGGAAAAGAGTTCATGAAATCCGAAAATTGAATGAGTTCCTCAAATTGGAAACTAAAGCACCAGCAAAAGAGAAGGTACGTAATATTTATGAAGATTACCAATGAGAAATTATATGCAATTTGAAAATTTTAAATACATGAACTGGTAATTGAGAAATCATCATCAAAACAAAACACACCCAAGCAGCAATATACTTTGTACTTTATTAAATTTCTGGAATATTAGTGTCCACTGTAACCATAATATTGTTCTATGAGTGCGATAGCACTTTAATATAACAAGATATTTAAACAAATATATAGTATGATAAAAGGTACTTTAATCACTGATTCAATGATTCAAACTAACGAATAGGTTTTCACATTGTTTCCTAAGTTTTTTCATTCTGTTACTGTATAACAGATTTAATATCGAATAGAAGATATAATCAAATAGTCATAATTACATAATAAATGAAGATTCAAAATATCGTATGGCATTTTGAATCGGCAGATAATTCTTAGGTCTTTCAAAACGAAGAAAAAAACTTGATTCTTTTACAGCCTACTTCAGCTAAAGACAAAGATAAGAACCAACCAATTCCTATGAACCAACCACAAGCTGATGACGCCTATGTTGTCATAGAATGTAGCTTAGCAATTGGAGGGGGTGCTACTGCTAAACGCGATGATGATAGAGATTTAGAGTTTGCTGCTGCTATCAAGTCATGGGATATAAGGGAACCTGGGAGAAATCTTAGGGGCGCTCAGATAAGGTGATTTATTTTTACATCATCAGATCTCCGTTTACGAACGTAGACATTGCTTATTTGCTTAGAGTAGATGGAAATGAAATAATAACGTATCTTAAGGATGCAAACTTAGTTATCACTACTTAAGGACTTTTATGGAATAGATAAAGTCTAATTTCCCAGTTCGATCGCTAGTCGTTTCATTCACGAAAACAAATGTTTTCACTCTTTATCCTGATAGATCGCTTGGATGGGTACCTCAAGCTCCTCTAGGCTATGCTACGCTTGGGAAGGCACGTTAAGCTATTGTTTGGGGCTGTAATATCAACTGCTTTCACTCACCTATCGGGATTAAGCCAGTTTCGTGGTTTTAGAACCCAAGCTCTTCATTACCCTACATAAAAAGTGGGTCGTATACAATCAGTTGATGACGATGTAGATGAATTTCCCAGTGCCAATTTGCTATTATTAAGCAATCTGTATCACCAGTTGTATAAAGTTTGTGTTTAAATATTTTTATTTAAATTTATCTAAAATATACAACATAACGACATTAAACCAATTCAATTAGGAAGTTACCTTCAATCATCGTAGGCTAACTTGTAGATTTGATAATTATGGCACTAGTATCACTTATGAAAGCATGTATGTATTTCAGTGTACATGTATAATAAATGAATAAATAGTTTTAGGACAGTTTGGTTTCTACAATGCCGATGTTTAATTGTTTATCCTTGTTATAGGAATGACTTTAGAGAAGAATTCTTGGAAGCTCTGCCTGAACTGCTGTCTGAGAGTGAGAATACTACGGCTGAGGTATTTATTATTAATTTTGCATAGATTGAGAGGGCAATTAGTTTTCAATATTTTGAATGTTTGTCATTTTAATTTTAAGGAATACATTTCTGAGGAATTTAGCAGAGAAGATAATAGTGAGTGAAATATTTTATATTGAAATATCATATTCATGTGGTAGTTATTATTTCGGGAGCTTGTTAAATATTATATATAAATATAAATAGCTGTTCGTCAGTCTCGCTACACTTCCAAAACGTCTTGACCGGTTTGAGCATATTTTATTGTGTTTTTTTGTTACTTCAGTTCAGGGGTAGTTTAAAATTAATAATACTTCATAGAAAGCACCAAAAATAAAATGACGTTGGTAATTTAGTTTGTAAAAATGCGTTCTAATGTCTTACTATTATTACATGCTAAAAATTTAAACTGCCATACTTTGCATAGCTACGGGATTCTTTCAATAGATAGCGTTAGTGGTAGATTGTAGATGACATAATATTTACCAGATCAACTAGTTTGGAATAAAATATAGTTCATTACATTTAGCTCTCATTTAATTTGATGAAATTGTTCATGGTCAAGATAATAGTGAAGATATCACTCGTTTTTGTTTATTTTCTTCATAACTACCGTCAATTTAAATGCTCGATCAAATTAAACAGGAGTTAAGTAATGTACATAGGAAGTTTCGTATATTTGAAGGTGTTTTATCACATTTATCAAACTAACGGCTAATTCTAAAATTCGATTTACAAATATTAATAAGCCTACCACAGTTTAGTTACCAAGTAATTACTGTGTTTTAATGCGAGACAAGAAACAAGTAGTAAGCATACTTTTATAAGAAACTTGTTCAGACTCAATTTATTTTCAGGGGAACCCCTTAAAGAATTACCTCAAGGCCCTACTCCAGTATCGGAAAGCGTTTGTAAGTGTTTTACGTTACCCCTTATAAATACTTTATTTTCGTAACGTTTACTGGGTTTCTTACGTATCGAAGATTCTTGACTTCACTTTTTTGAATTTAGCTCACAGCATTCCATGATATTTTTTTAATAATCGCGTACACTTGCATCGTAGAAAGTGCTTTTTTGGTAGCTAAAGTCTTTTTTACTTCAATTTCAAATGAAATTTACTTCCTTACTTTTATGAGAAAAATGAGAAACAAGCGGTGACCAATTGACACATGCTATTAAAAAATTTGATAATGCAGGCTTTGATATTCTGGACTAAACGATGTTAGCGTCTCCCGTGCGCTGCAAAGACTGCAATTTTATGATCCAAAATTTAAATAGCTATATAACACATAGTCTTTTTATAGTAATGGAGCAGACTTTGGAAAGTGAGGAAGAGGTTAAGTATCTGATGATGCCCGATCAACTCAGAGACAAGTTCATACCACTATATTTTGTGCCATTATGCACGAAAGAGAAGGACGAAAGTATAAGGTAAGGGAAATGAATCTGCCTTTCTTATTATCCTTATAAAATACCTTATATTACTTTATATCCTTATATTATTTTTTTACTATATGGAAAAAGTTTTGAGGGAAAATATAGCAATGGATTCCAGTCCTTCCCGTATATAAGGAGCTTCATGATGCCTCGTTCGAAAGCATATCGTAAAAAGGAGTTCCATATCATACCAACTATCAAATATAGGTACAGTAATTGTTGCAAAGCTATTTCGAACAGTTGGTGTGATACGGTACCAAGTACCGTGTTAATTTGCTGTCTTCCCGTTTCTTAATTGTGAATATTTTCATGAATTAGCGTGCTAGTTACACCAGATATATCAGAAGCTGCCAAAAATAATCGTCGAGCTCGACTAGAAGCATCTTTGGAGCGTATGCAAGAGCTTCAACAGTATAATGAACAATTTGTACTGGGGCGACAGAAGACGAGGTGCCAATTGTTGGAAAATTTTTATATTGGTAAGAAAACTTTCTGCAAACTAATTTAGAATCTTTAATAGCGTATATAAGTTCCACTGCTAGCAGTCCTTCCTTCATGATAAAAAGAGTCGGGGCAATAACATCACAACTCCCAATACGGTTTGATGAGTCAAAATGGGTTAAACCAACGGGACCCACGGCTTAAGTTGCTTTCCTAAGCACTGAGGAGATATAGATTCCCTATTTATCATCATTCATGGCATCTAACCTAAAAGTAGCTATTGTACAGAGTACGTAAGATTCAACAAGCTTACACACTCTGTACTAAGGTATTAAGATATGCTTTCATAACAGCAAGGGTTAGTTTTTGTTTTTACTTAAATTAGGTATCTATACTCCAAATCATCAGTTCAAGTTCATAATGCACTCTAAAATACGTTGACATTAACTGATAGCGTGATTTTTTAATGTTCTAGTAGCCTTCTTACTCCTGGATTACCTAGTGTATAATTTGTAGAGCATTCTATGTGAATGCTCTACAAATTCACGTTTTTTGTTAACATAGAGTTCGTTTGAATAATTTCATATCTAGTATTTTTTACTTACGAATATGGGTGTAGTGGTGTGTATATTGAAGGTTGTATTTATAGTGTACAGTAAAACATATTCTATCTAAAGAGTACCAATGAAACAAAATCTCCTGTATCAAAATGACAATTCCACTTGTCTTAAGGATTGGAAATAAATTGAGTATATCGTAAAGGAAAAAAATAAACTTCCAGATGCTCAATGGAATACTGATTTGAGTGAAGTTTTAGAAGCAAGAGATAACGCGGTAGCCCAAGAAACTCTTAACCGGACCCTGTCTGCCACGAAAAAGAAACAGGATTCTAAGAAGAAGTAACGAAACATTTATTTTGTTTAAAGAAAATTGATTGTTTTGTTATTGATGTATAGAATGAAAAGTAATGATTAAATTATGTTGATTCTATATTAAAATATAATTTTTAATTTGAGAAGTGTGAAGCTATTTCTTACCCTATTTTTAGCTAACAAAAAGTAAGTCTCTATATTTTTAATAGGAATGGTCAAAGGGTGGGTGGATATATATGAAACGGCGATTAATTCGATAGCTTCTATATTTATCAAGGTTCGATTAGTAAGTCCATTTTGAAATAACTAAATTTATAAAAAAAAACAATATCATTGGGATAACCCATTAAATTTCTATACAATTTTATTATGAAACCCTTTACATTGACATATTTAATATAGCTGTCGAACTGAGCTGCTCCGCGGTGCATGCAATAATACCACGGCGTGAAGTCATAATGCATTACCCGTTTCTACTAATAAAACCTTATCGCCTACCGAAGGGAATATAACGAACCCGAATCCAATAACAAGTGATCCGTGCAGAATTTGCGAGGCCAAAGATTGTGTTATAAAATGTTGCAGACGCGATAAAATTAAACTGGGCGGTAGTTTAATAAGTATGATACAGGATAAGTAACCAAAGGTCATCTTTGTAATTACAATTATATACCTGCAGGCCCTGAAATTCCATTTAGGGTGTAGTCATATTATTCGTGATCTTCCCCTCTTTCGCTTTTGTACCGGAAGCTGCATTCACTCGGCTCTTGTCCGTTTTATGGTTTCTATTCCCAAACGATCTGACTTGATCCTTTCACTTTTCATGCTTCTTAAAATATTGTATTTTACTTAATATTAGGTGTAAGTTCTTTATCGTTTCTTGAAAACCCAAACATCTTCTCTTATCTTGATGTAGGGCCAGAATTGCTCCCGGAGCACATCGACCCAATGGTATCTTTTGTGCTTCCCCAATCCTAATGACCGCTGTCCTGGAATACCTCCAAGATGTACTTACTAAGTACACCCGGAGACAGCAGCCTTATATCTTCAGGACTGGGATAGCCCAGTCCAAAGAGACCCATTATTAAACCCAGACATACTCAGCTTGAGTAGGCAATATTCAAATGTCAATCTTTCTTTGACTGATCACTTGTTCAACTAAGGGCTGATTTTTCAATACTAAGATAACTCTTAACGAAATAATAATTTTGAAAAGTCAAACGTCAAAATTATTTGGTCGACAATTGTTATCCAACTATTGAACAATCAAGCTGAAGTGATATAATAGAGAGTAAATATATTCAAATTTCTTAACAGTTCAGAGGAGTCTAACAAGGATTTGCATATCTAGTCAAATCAACGCTTTCTGCTCTATGCTGCTACGTGAACCAATATCAGAGTTATTGCAACTGTGCTCATAGCGTCCGTACTGCACATAGGGTGTCCGTTCGACCAGTATTGACTCAGGGTCACGATTGCCCAAGAAGCATATTTGCTAGGCAGTGATCTAAGGAATAAAGTGGACCAATCAAAGAGGTTTTATTTCATTCGGAAGGATTAAGTTCCTATTTTTCTAATGATATTAAATGCAGTACGTGATAATAGGGAAAATACCTTACATTCCCACAGCAACCTGTTCATATAAGCCTTTTATTTATTAATTAATCGACAACATAATATACATTGTTTTATAAATAATAAAGCACCAAATACTTTATTTGGTCTAGAAATATTTGGCTCTCTAGTTGCGTTACAGAACTTCCAGAAGAATGAATCAAGTCACATAAGTGGTAAACACTTTCTGTCTTCTATTATTTTTAACTTCAGTCAAAAATCTTCTTTTTCCCACAGTGACATTGCAGTAAATAAAAATGATTTCTCTTAAATAGATATAGATAGCTTAAATTAAACTTGTTTCCATTTCAACATTTATTGCAACGGTAAGTATACAAATATATTTTTTTAGTTTGATGCCAATTAATTTTTCATGAATCCTAGTAATGCGTCTAAGCTGACCTCGTAACCGCTAAGTCCACTTAAGTATGCATGCAGATTAGAACTGTTCGATACAGGTTTCAATTCAGATATTTGACCATCCAACCGTCAAGAAGCCTTATGAAATTACAAGTTACAACCGTCTTCAACACTTGTATGTAATAAAAATCAGACTTCTTAACGTAACTTGGTAAACGTAAACAAGCCTCCTGTACTGATTCTTGAATATTAATGATAAAAATGATAAAAAAAATGGTAAAGCCTGATCATCTGTCCAGATCTAGGTTTTGATTCTTAAATAAAATAAAAGATATTGTTACTCTCTCTCTTTTGATCTTATTTTTTGTTGGTCTAAATATTATTAGCTTTAGAGCAACAAAATTATTATAATATTAAATATTATTTTATAGAATATATTGTTTTATTAGATTAATTTTAATTAAGATATAATCTTGTTCCCTCAATATGAAAAGAAAAAGGAAAAGAATATTACGCGTTACACTGGCCACTAAATTTGATTAAAAAACAAACTTTGGTCCACAGAGTATATACTCTGTACATTTAATTAAAAGTTCACTTTACACGTAAGGTCACTAACACTACTACCTCTTTACTGATGTCGGGTATAATGTCCAATATGTGAAGTGTGTGTGTGTGTGCGTTGGATCTATGAAAACTGGAAGAAGCTGCACTAAGTGGAATATTTTTATTTATTTGTTGGTCACAATCAGTTTTAGGAAAAAATCATATGATCTTAAGCTCCAGGGACAGACTTAAATAGAAGTAAGTAATGTGCGGGGCGTATGGGATTTGCCATTGCGATTTACTTTCAATAGATACCATTCGTGGTGGACCCATTGCGATTTACTTTCAATAGACCCATTATTTGACAATCATTTTTGTTCAAGTTAGAGCTCGTAGTAGTAATCCAAGCTCTCTATCTTCAAAATGGCAAATTATGTGAAAAAATAACTTATTAATAGAAAAATTCATATCCTAAGGTAGAAATTGATCCCGCAATCACTCTTAATCCCAACGACTGCTCTGACTGCTAAGTTATCCAGGTATTAGGTGAAACCTGTAAATATTTTAGGCTTTCTGATCTTTGATTTTAAGCAGATATACAGACTCAAAATTTAAAAAATATAATATTTCAACATCTAAACGAGTATCAAATACTGAAGATTTAGCTAAATTTGAATAATCACTATAAAATTACTCGAATTTTTTCATCTCGTCTTTATTCATCTTTGTCAAAAAAATATCTTTCAAAAGCATTGAAATGACGTAATAACATAGGTTACTCAAAATGGATTGACAGGTATTAATGAAATGGATTTAGATTCTTTAGGTTTGATATTATCTAATTCAGATAAAATAATGTTCTAGATAAGTGCTTTAGCTAATCAAGCGCTTTCAATCCTAGCGGAAATAGTCGCAAAGTCTCCCGGATATATTTATTAGACCAAATAGAAAGCGACTGAAGCTTTAATAATAGCACGGCTATCTGATGACGTAATTACTGAATGCTATCTAACAATTTTTGTTGGCAGACGACCGATTGCCGACTTCATTAGTCCGAAATGAGACATCCCATTAGCACACCATTAAAGTCCACTTAACGCCAAGACGACACACAAAATGCTACATATACAACTTAGTTCCTCCTGTATTTGTTTGAACTTTAGGCACCTTTTCAATTGATGGGGTTAGCTAGAAGCATTTTAGAAAGTACAATAGTCTAAACGTTAAAGAACAATTTGTACAATTCTCTAATATTAAATTGTGTCTTTTTAATTGTCTTTGTGTATAAGATAATAAGAACTAACATTTATCTTGTGATTTTTCATGTTCCATGGTTTTTTTTGGATGTATTGTATCGTTTCTTTTATCACACGTCGTGATTCTTCAGTTTTTTACCAGGACACGTGCTCTCTCCTTCATATAATTACAGCTCTTTAAAAAAGACACTAATTAGACCTTTATGCCCGCAAGGTTAGGTAAGTATCCTCCATGCTACATTATCTTCAAGTATACATCAGGCACACCGTCTGTTGTAACGTAAGTAAGTTTAAAATTAGAAATGCTTCTTTTTTAATAAGACATTATTATGACACATTCTGTTTTGTTATGACACGTTTAATTTTTTTTATGAAATAGAAAAACATTACTGTCAAATGTGAAAAAATATTCCAATCTTAAAAAGCGTCGAGACCCTTTTCAACATTATAACCAATTTAAAAATTCAACTGTTCCTTTCTATTTCTAATTCTTAAAAAATAAAAACAATCTCTGCAAAGTGTGTCCATTAAATATGAATGCCTTCTGCTCCTCATACCACCCAAATACAAAATTGCGTTACAAGACATTTTACTATCATCTTTATTGCTGGGAAACTGATTATGGATCCATTAGGAAAATTATTAGTTCCATTAAATATCACTTAGTATCTGACAGTTTTCAATGTCACCAAATACTTGTGACCTTGGATTGTGATATTTTCTTTTCTTATCGACTTGTTGTACGTCTGTTTATAGCGAGAGTGACATATCTTCATAAGTTGGAGAAACGTAGTTATTTTAGACGAATATTGATGAAAGATATTGTGGTGTGAGTTCAGTTGAAAGTAATAGCATTCCAGTTCTTAACTGTAAAGCTATTGTAGTGGTTGTAATTAAGAATAGAATAGCAGATAGGAAGTATGTTGCAATGGTTAAGAAATAAATAACATTGCCAAAAGTAAGTCTAAAACATAATATAACGATAATTCTAAGAGTGAGCTTGGCAAAGGGATTCAAAATGATATACATAATTTAAAAAATAACATTGTTTAAATATAAATATTATTCAGTGCATTAACGGTCTAGATCAGGGGTTTGCAACCTGGGGCACGCAAGCAACATGCGGCTGCGGCTTCTGGGTTCTATACGCTAATATTATTTATTCTATAAAACTGTCACAGAGTCCACCTTTTGGACAAAATATAAAATATCTAATTTGTTGTGACAAAACACTGCTTGATATTTTTTTTATGAATAAATGATTTTTTTTTTTTTATCAAAAACTTCATTTATGCATTTACTATAGGAAAGAAAAAATTTTGAAGACTACCTCTTTTTATTTTGAAAGAGCATTCAAAGGAAAAAGCAAGAAATTACTCGTCTTGCTCAACAAATAATTGTAATTAGATCTCAATGAAGTCTCTGAAAAGTGTACTATGTTGTTTATGTTGTCCAGTTTATTCCTTTTAGATAATGTTGTATATACCTGCAAAGACATATCATTTATCCTTATACACTGACATAAATTTATCTTGTATGTACATTAAGTACATCTATCTTAATAAATAAATAAATAGATAAACCAATCAATATACTAAAATATCTTACTTCAAATGTAACACGAATTGCTTAGTTGCCACGAACGTGTCATTTTCCTTTTTGTTTCCAGTTTAAATTTGCTGTCAGCATAATAATACTTTTCGTTGGTACACACCTTAATTTTACAATAAACATCATCAGTGTTAAGAACTGGCCATCAGGCAGGTTCACAAATAGTTTTTAATGTTTTTTACTGTTCTTTTTTGACATTAGGTTGTCATTATTGTTCTGTTTTGCTGTTTCTTGTGAATTTTATTTGGCTATATTTTATATCGGTTTTCTTTTACTCGATTATAATATATTACTCTGAGCTGTCCACCCTATTATTTACTCCATTACAATCAGTAATTATTGTATGCCTTATTAAGTTTTACGCCTTCAATAAAGGCTTTTATTTCCAAAGAATTAAGTACCTACAAACGTCCAAACAAAGCTGGATACTTAATACTTGTAACTATATCAAAGTCCCACGTTGATCAATATAAAAGCCGGGATGGGTAATTGGGGTCTATAATTTAAATTGGTTATCATTGATGAATTAAGTCAATTGAAAATTGAGCAGAGCAGAAGCCCTTCTGATATTTAATATTTATTTAATGTGGTACAATCAAATTAAGGTTAAGCGTACCTCAATGGATATGAAACTCATTATGAAAGGGTTAATAGTAATGATACTAGTGAAACTTCATATTATTACATCAAAGGGGATACACCTTGATTTCGTTTAATTATATTAAGCGATTAGTAATTTCATTACTCTCCAACTACCAATGATATTTAATCTGAAGAAGAAACACTAAAACCTTGATATTATTTCCATTTCATTCGTAAAATGTTTTTAAATATACCTCGTACATAATACTTTACTCTAGATTTAAATATTGATTGATTTAGTCTATTAAAACCGTTAATATTAGTAATTTTAGCAAAATAATTGCTATAGATTTTGAACAGCCTTTATTGCACATATAAAGGTACCGGACTTAATTCCATTAGGTATTCTCTACCATTCAAAAAGAAGAGTAAAAAAGAGAAATGTTAACAGGTAATATTTAAATAATAATAATTACGCTATATATAACGATATCGTACACATATGTTGTGAATATATAATATTCAATATATACTAAATAGAAGTTGGTAGAAGAAACATTATCTTTTTAGCCAGAAGTTTCGTAGGGGCAGATATTTGTATAATTAGTATGAATAATTATTAACAAGTCATGAATATTTGTATGTTTATTTAGCTTAATTCTAATATTTATATTTTTCCATAAGACAAACTCTTAAAGATTACTTAAGACTAGATAATATGTGTGTGTGAGTGTGACTGTTCAGGATGAACAAAAAAGAATAATGAAAGAATTTACGATTTTTGAGTGAATAATCTTTTGTTAGATAAGAAGAAGAACTAGGAGGGTGGAATTGTTTTTTTCACCTCCGAACACTATATAAGGCGTCTCAACCCGGCACGAGCCTCTTACTCTGCGCCTAGCCTTCGTCGAGCGATCACACATTTTCTGTTACTCTGTTTCTGTTATTTTAGCCCACATGTTTAAATTTTGTTCTGTTAATTTATAATTAAAAATAATTTCATTGCAGTTGTAATAATTTGTCTTTTTTAATAAATAAATTCCTAGCCACTTTATAAGACTTTACTAATTGAAACATTAAGTAAGCGTAATAAAAACAGTATGCAAGATGGCCGGTATACAAGAATGAATGGCAAGAATGAATGTAAGTGAACAACGAATGAGTTGTATTTGGCGTATACAGTGACAAATTTTGTTATCATTATTAGATTCAATATTCCGAAAGTTCACGATAGATTGTGATACATTTACAACGTAAAATGTACCCGAAAATATAATGAAAATTTCTCGTTATTTTATATAATATCTATGATCAGCTGTATAACTTAATGGTTGCAATCAACCGTACACAGATAAGTCTGTTAATAGCACTAGTCTGTTGCCGCTCCAAGATCCGAGTCATTATAATTGGATCCCAACATTGGCGTTTTTCTTTCTTCATTATCTATATCATTAACATTAACTTAAGTGAACGAACAGATAACGCTTGTAGAGTCGAAGTAATTACGGTTAATACTATATTATTCGTATCATAATTGTAAAAGCTTTTCTTTTATTCAAATAGTCAAAATCTTAGTATGAAATATTGGTTGGTGAAATAAAAATTGTTTCTTGTTTTCTTCTGTGAGATTAATAACTGAATCTTGATTCTTAATAGGAATTAAAAACTTTAAAGACATCATATTTGTATAAGACTTCACTGAAAATAATGTTTATTTAGTTTGTTAATATAATTGAACTTAACAATATACAGTAATCTCCCTATAACGCGGTAAATTGGGGAATTACCGTATAGCGCGTTTTTACCTCGTATAATACGTTACGTATAAAACTAATATTTTTCCAACAGGCGTTTAAATTCTAGGACTTTATTTCTTGAACAGATAAAGATATTAATCCTCGCGTTATATGGGGGAATACCCGTGTTATACTGGGGATTGTAATCGGTTAATATTACAACGCGTTATAAGAGTACCGCGTTATAGGGATTACTGACTTGTACTGTATTAATTGCTGCGAATATAATCTTTCCTACATAGGAGAAACGCATGAAGAATTTGGTCACCACGTGACCCCACAAACAAGCCACCGCTCTTACCCACCAGCCTGAGTTGTTTCGTTTTTTTTATATAAAGCACAGCAAATGACTCTACACCACCTGATGATAAGCAGTAGAGGAGTCCATATGTGAAGATAGCCAGTGAAGCATGCGACATACTGCCCTAGCCACCCTCACCTTGCTGGCCCAAAAAGTGCTTTTTCACGCCTATTTTAAAGAAACCCATGTTGTATGAAGGAGGGAAAGAACTGTCTTAATAAATTCTTCTTTATTACTTAAGTGGGAGGCAATTTATTAAGACAGTTTAATAAAAATGTATCTTCGGTTCTCTCTATTGCAGTAGTACACGAAAAAACAACAGATGTTATTTTTCCAATTATTTGGCATAGTAACTAAGACCTTTAAGCCATATCTTCATTAATGTAGTTTTTATGTTTTTTATGCCTCCAGAATTCTGGTGCAATGTAGCCCTTTGCCCCATGGAGTTCTTAGTGTTAATAGTAGGGTCCGCTATTTTTAGGACTTATGAGAATTTTTTTGAAAATGGAATGCAATGTATGTGATTATGATATAATGTTACGAAAAATGGAATGTTTTGATAATAATTACGATGAAATGATAAGTAAATGAGAATGAAATCATAAAATGTTGATAAATTAATGAACTTCTCTACAAATGAATGAATGGAAATGAAACACTAAAAAATCTCACGTAAGTCACTAATCTACGCTGAATGATGTATTCCATATATTGCATGATTTAACACATCTTTTTAGTCATAAAACTACACTAATTTGATGGCAAAAATAAGACTACAACATAATATATGAAATAAAATATACAGCACCCAACCGACTCCGCCATTACGCGTCAAAAACTCGGCAAGAGATGGATAAAGCAATATTGCAAGTAGACAAGAATATAGAAATTTTACCATGAATAGAAATGTGTGAAATGAAAAGATCATTAAAATTATTAAATACAATAACAAAGACGAAGAAAACAAATACAGTATATTTTACGCAGCTTAATATAACATTTTATGTAACACTTTATTTTTAAAGCTAAAGTATCGAACATCATTAAATTGTCAAAATCTTATATAAATCAGTCGTCCTAAAGCTTCATCACGTTCTCTAATCAATAGACGACTTCTTGATCTAAAACAGGTTCATCTCTATGATTATAAACAGATTCATCGGTTATCTACTATGTCAGCAGACACAGCCACTTTTATCAAGTAGCTTAGCTACATTGCTATTTCAGGTTCATAAGCGCTGAAGTAACTACGAGTATTATGAAAGAGTATCTTATCTTATGTTATCTTGATTATTCCTGGAGCACGTCGACCGAATGAAATCTTTTGTGCGTCCGTAATCCTAATGTCTGCTGTCCTGGAATACCTTCAAGATGTACTTATTGAGTACACCCGGAGTCAGCAGCCTTATATCTTCAGAACTGGGATAGCCCAGTCCAAAGACACCAATTATTTGCCTGGCAAGAGCATCATTACATAGGATGTGTTCCATTTGTTCAGTGTGCTCCCCACAGGTCATTATGAAACTAACAGCGATTTTGTTTTGTTGGGGTTTGATATACACACTAAGCTCATGGAAAGTTAACTTTAATAGTTCACATTTACTCAGTAAAATAATAAAACATGAAATTCAGAGTCGAAATACAAACCTGTTTAACCTTATTTCCAAATGAGGGTCTCGTGAATAAATAGTACCGTATTTTGGTTAACAATTACGACCGACGTGGGGTACCTACCCGTAATATATTCATCTGTATGTCACCCACTCCTTGTTAGCAAATTCAACGTTCAATCAGATTGTGTAATCCCGTAATCGGAATACCGCCGTTATATTACTCTTCTGAAATTAAAGTTCGGTTAAATAGTGCAATATTCTGTTTAATTTTGGACCTTATTCATAGAGGATATGTGAATTTGACATATAAAAGTTTAGTGCCGCCTTCATAAACAACACACGAATACTAAAGTTTACACATATATATATAAAAAAACGATAACGCGTATATATATATATATATTAACGCGTGCTGGTCTACGGAGTCACTCCTTCACTGTAGCCAAGTCTACATTACGCACCAAGAGATTGTGTGACTCCTTTCTGTCGCACAGCTAGAGCATGGAATTCCTTACCAGCACACGTATTCCCTCCTTCTTATAACATGGGTTCCTTAAAAAGAGGCGTGAAAAAGCACTTTTTGGGGCGTCAAGGTGAGGGTGACTAGGGCATTATGTCGCATCTTCACGTATGGACTCCTCTACTGCTTATCATCAGGTGGTGTCGAGTCACTTGCTAAGCATTTTATTTAAAAAAAATTAAACGTTAATTCTTTTACCATCATAATTAAATAAAATTTTTATTAATTCATGAAATAAATATATCCCGGTTGATAATGCATGAGTCCAGGAAACTGTCATGGTACGCAGAGGATTCAGAAGTAACATACTGTTTCTATATAGGTTGAAACCGAGGAGCAGGAACTGCATTGCTTCATAACCTTTGAGAATAATTATATTCTCTCCTATGTGAGATATGAACACTAAAATTAAATATATTCTTTGGAATTTCCATCATACTTATTTACCTGTAGCATGAGTTTATGATTCTATTTTACGAGTTGTTTCAAGAGGCATGTAAAAGCAACTCGTAAAGTTACTCATGGTGTAAAAAGAGTGTAATTGACTTAACTTAAACTTGAAAGGTCTATGCCATTATTTGTGAGAAAAAATACAACTAGGGAGCGATCAACTGTCACATTTTAGTATAATTATAATTACATTAAACACACATGTCTCTTCTGTTGTATATAGACGCTAGAATCGTATCTTAAGCTTTCTACTCTAGGCTATAAAAAGCTAAAGCAAAAAGCTGTCTAAAATGTAAAATAAAGAGCTTAGAGCGACTGATATGATGATGGTAATGATGATGTACTGCTTGACATAGCAAACTGATGTTGGTACAATATTTATAAGCTACCGTAATTTTTTAGCTTTAAGCAATTTTAAAGGAGTCCTGCCTTTTCAATTTGTGTCGGCTTAATAATAAGTTTGTTGATTGAAATAGAAGATATTTCTGCAGAAATATTTCTAAAATAAAAGTTCTAAACTCAAACACCATAAATCCTCCACCTTTTCAAAACCGTTGCTTACCCTTACTATATTTATATATTTATTAATTGATTCGGTAAACTTTTCATAACCTACAAACTTCCACTAACGCCATCTATTAAAAGAAATCCGAAATAGTTGTAGAAGTTATAAAAGCAATGAAAATATTCATGTTTTTCCTGAAGTTGTAGTTATTATTATTACGTACCACCCTTCATTAAAAGCAAACGAAACGCAATGAAATATATGCAAACCAGTAACGCCGTTTTTTAGTGAGACGAATGAGCAGTTAGTTATTTTTAAACATAGTAGAATATTCAAAGTAGGTACACGTTACTTCTCATCAAATTGAAATGAGACCATTTCCTAGCGATTCCCTGACACAAGTTTTCTCTCATAAACCTCATGCATCACATCCTACATGGCTGTAACGACCACGTGCTATAGTATCCATACATGTGTATCCATAAACTGAACCTGCACTTGATTAAAAACAAGACCATCTGAAACTAGGGCGGCGGGCGTTCCACAATGGCTACATAAATATAAAATTGGGTTGGTGTTTTGGTCACGTACGCTTTAGATATGGTAGCTTTACAGATGGAATTTTATACCTACGTCCTTACTCACAGAAGACGTTAGGATATTGAAAAAAAATGTATGCGAGCTAAACATTATTTGTTACGGAACTCCTCCGAAACGGCATGACTTATTTTTTTACAGATAACGGAGCAATATATATGTGTGTGTTAGTGTGTATAACTTTGTATATATATTTCTGATAAGTATACACAATAAACTTACAAACCCATAACTTGTGAACCAATATTCGTATACATCATACAAAAACCGGTTGTTAAAATGAATATTACACTTGACGGGAACAATTTCCCGTAGTTTTACTAATAGGTATATAAGAAGTTTTAAAAAAAATTATAAAGCGTTATTTTAAAATATTATAAACAAAATAAGTCATTAAGGAATGAATCAGCAAGCTGTAACAACTAACGCCTAATTAAAAATGTTTCTATCTCTTGTTGAAGCTTATTACTACAAATATATTAATATCTATTACGGAAGGACCAGAACTCCTGTATTCTTACCCAGAGGTCTCGAGTTCGAATCCCTGTAGGGTCAGATATTTGTATAAGGAGTACGAGGAGTTATTTTAACGTAAGATTATTTATGTATTATCTATAACGCAAGCTTTAAATGATGCTTAATTTGGACAAGAAATTAGGCGTAAGTTTGAGAAATATTATTTATTACTATATAATACTACACGACTGAAAATTAAAATCCCCAATAATATTATTAACTAAACTTACTGTAGAAGGGCCAGAATGATCTAAGCCTGGTTCCTATCTAATGAACTGTTCCCTGGAGTTTATACGAGTTAATTGATTAAACGTATCTTGATAACTTTAGCTTAGTAAATCATACTCAATATATATGATGTAAGATTTTTTATATAAAAAGCTCAGCAAATGACTCGACACCACCTAATGATAATCAGGAGAGGAGTCCATATGGGAAGATAGCTAATGCAGCATGCGACATACACCTCGCCAGACTAAAAGTGCTTTTTCACACCTCTTAGCTTTATTCGCCTCAGTTTAAAAAAATACTTGTTCAAATGGATAAAGTATTTTTCTAAAGATTTTTTTTAATAGACAGTATTGTGTTTATGAAAAGCATGAATCACGACATAAATTTGACAGCTGATCAGATTTTAGCATTCTAAAAAGCATAGCTAATTCATATACGATAAACGTGTACTTTTTCAGTTTAAAAAATAAGTATTTATGTTACATTTTCATGTAAATCGATTCTTCTGTCTTAGCCAACAAACTATGTTTGTCTGCTAGCTTTAACACTTAAAAAAAGTTTTGTTTAAGGTGTTTAATTTATTTTTGTATACCTATTGTATGTTTTTGATGTAAAAATGGTGTGGTTTCATGTCAAAACTTATAATTATATTGCCCAATATATTCCTAAACATAATCAGTACCATTAGTTTATTGTAATGGTATTTGTCATTTATAAATTAATTAAATAACTAATTATTATTTTAGTTTACAAGTTTTTTTTATTATAACTTTATAATTTCGGTCTCGTTTCCGTTTCATTTCAGAATTACACTTTAATCATACGTGTTACATTGCATTTCATTATCATTTCATTTTACCCGTAATGAAATGATAAAATGGTGGCGCTTACAATTCTTTGTCAAAGATTTCGATTAAAACGAAGCAAATATAAGTATATGTACTCACTTACATAAACCTTGACTCTATGACCCTTTGGTTCCGTTTACCCTGTCTTTCATTGAACCAAAAAAAAAACAGAAGAATTCAAATAAATCACGACGTTTATAGTAAAATGTCACCTTAATGTAAATTTCTCAAAGTCCACAATTCGTTCGAATATACAGCATTGCTACCACAACAAAATGTTACCATCAACCTAGCATTTGACGCTATTGTCCTCGTGTCATCTACGACAGGGGTACAAACACAATGCAGGCTCGCGTCGCATAGAACCATGTCACACGTATCGATTTTTCAGTATCAGTCAGTTCTATACCTTTTGCAGATTCTACTTTTCCTATTGTTGGAATTGGAACGGTTTTTTGTTGAATCAATGAACTAAATATGAGTTCGGATGAGTGGTATAGGAATTTTTATTCCGGTCTCGCTCCACATTTGTACTGATGGTGTAAGTACCTGATGATAATTATACGCGTAATATTCTACGCGATGGAATTTTACTTTTGTGATGAGCGTGATCTATTTTTCACTACATATACGTCATTTAAGATCTAGCCCACTACTACTACTCTACTGTCCCAGACACTTACTACCTTATCTTGGTCAAAGAGACATCATATTACTGACATCCAAATTGAATTGAGATAATGAAAGTTTTGTGCAATTTTTTTAACAAACCTAGACCTGAATAGCGAACTAAGAAACGGCAAAAAGCATCCATTTGGAATTTATCACATATTTTAGCTATTCACTTTTTCAAAAGATATATAGATTAAAACTTTTCTAAATTTAAACAAATGAAAAAATCGAAATAGATGAATAAAAATGTTGAATGCTTTTTATAGTCTGTACAAATATTTCTACTAATAGATATTTATGTTTTATTGCAGTTCGTAAACTTGCTGTCCGTGTTTGAAAATCGAGATACAGTTTGCTTTCATCCTAAACCTCATCTTCATTAACCATCAGACGAGATGAAAGCCAAGAGCTACCGTAAAAGTGGTACCTCTCAGTAGGTAAGTAAGTTTATACCTCAAAAGATTCTAATGGGTCGACGTGCTCCGAGAATAATCCTGGCCCTAAATCAACATAAGATAATACCTCCCTTTTCCTCTCAATTTTTATTTTACAGAAGATTGCAGCTAATTATCATAACTATACAGTGCTATATAGTGTGGTTCCACTTAACTAAGGTCACCAGAGCTCATTTGGGAAGTTATGGCTAGGAGTAGATGACCAATGCAAACAATCAATATAACGTATACAAATGGTATTACAAGTGTTTATAAGTTACGGTAAACGCTTATCATGTGGTACGGTTTACATTATTTGGAATTGTATTGTTTGGTAACTTCTTTAAAATAAAACAAGTTTTGCCAGAATTTGTAAGTGTTTGTATATATTTCGTATATTATGTATATGTGAAATAGCATAGTTTTATGGCAATCATGGATCGCTGTATCATGCAATATATGGAAAACATGAAAATGAAATTGTGAGTGATCCATTTTCTTTCATTAATTTGTAGATTAAGTTCATTTCTGGTCATTACTATAACATTGTATCATAAACGTATAATTTCATTTTATATTTGTTTATCCAAGTCATCCTCAAGTACAGTTTGTTTTCAAAAACTAAAGTCGTTAGATTGGAATACATTACACCGTTATCCCAAAGCCACATTAAAGTAAAAAATACGTAAAACTATAGAATAATCAATTGCCTTGCCAGTTATATAGAAAAAAAAATATCTTCTCTATAAGCATTCCTAAATTATTCAATTTCGATGTTAATATGTCAGTTCTATGGTCGTTCGTAAATAGAACTTCACAGTAAAGATTCTTGGCTATAAAAATTCATGTGTTTTTACAAATTAAAGTATTTTTTCCACAATTCCACGCATGCCATCTACGGCTAGTTGTTTAAAAGCACTTAATTAGTATCGATGCCAATTAACACGGAATACACAATTACATTTTCGCTTCCATTTTTAAAGTGTTAAAATACCAATTAGTGATGCCAGTCACGTAGTGAAGTATCGTAACTAAATAAGCCACTAATATATTCTTTTACGATTCTTTTTAATAAACATAAAGCTATCGTGTATCCATTGTAGTTTTAAAACAATACTGGTTTGTATTTTGATTCATTCGAAGTTAGTATTTGTCTCAGCTTCGCGTATTATTTATAGTTAGGTATAATCTTGTGTTTTTTAACTACAAACATGGCCACCAACGGTTTGGCATAATGATTAGTGGTCATTGTAGCTTACTGATTTTTTGATCCTATGAAAATCAAGAGAAATGGTTACAACGACAGCATTTACATTGATAGCAGAGACAAGTCCCCCGCTGAAGTCATTGGTCTCAAACACTGGACATAGAGGCAGTTAAAAATAAGGCAGTTAGTAATTAATGAAAACAGCAAGTACTTATACAATACCCTTTAAAACTGCTGATTGCTGATTATATAATGATATCAAGACTTACTTTCAGGTCAAATGAAGCCGAGAGCTATCTTGGTTAGGATAATGTATCTATGTTTTAACTCAGTGGTCTATACTTGTCACTTTTCTACTTTATTACTGTATATTTTTTGGTTTTTCAGTTTTAGGTTTCAGGATTTTCTTTTCGTATCAAAGGGTGACCACCACATACCCATTTGGGTAATCCATAATCTGGTATCTTTAACGGTTTACAGAACAAGTTTACAAAGCACTGTTAGCTCAGGAAGAAGAGTTGATAACTCCCCGAGAGACTGAACGTCTGGGAGTCTTCCCCTAAAGGTGATAATTTACAGCAATTATAAATACTTCAGAGGTTATTCGTCCCTAAGCCTTAAGGATCCAATGAAGTTCTTGTCACCTAAAAAATTGGTAACGCCATCTCATTGCATCGTCAATTAGCTGCATAAGTTTGTCAAAAAATAATCCTAAACCAAGAATTTAAAACATAAATAAGATTAAAATATTTATATACGTTACGATATTTTGAGAGCATCGTTAAATTATTATCAATAAGCAATCCCCCTAAAACTCCTATATCCCATGAACAAAAAATATGTATTGTTATCTTGTTTGATAGTAATTTTGCATACTTCGTTACAGAGCTTATGTTTTGATATAATCAAACACGCCAGTAGCATGTGACGTCATCTAGCACCCAACATATGATATGCACCTGTGGTCCACATACTCGCCATACATGAAACAATAGTATATTGACTTCTATGTTAGACCGGACATGTATATAGCGGATTGGGTCCACGTCTCCATTGCACCATGGTATTGCTGTGACATTATTTTTTTTTACAAATCATTTGTATTTTAAGTAATAATTTCGGATATTCATTATTACAAAAACGTCAGGCCTAAAATAATGGAATTAAAATTTTAATTATACATACAAAATATGGTGTAATTAATAATATATTCACAAAATTATAGATTGGGTTCAGAAAAACCAAGAAAAAATAATATAATACAAATTAGTAAAAAGTAAGTAAAAGTAAGCATTAGTTAATCTAAAACATAATTAATTGGGTTTTTTTAATATTCTTATATTACTTCAAATATTAATTTTAAGCAAGCTTATGTTACAAATACTTAATAATAATATTATTTGAAACATAAGCTTTATAAATAAACAACTGCAATAGATTAGAATAGCAACAACAAGCTTTGATTAGATCGAAGCAATACAGGTATTAAGGGTATTAGGGTTATGACCTGTTTTTTTTCTTAATTCATCATCTAGAATAAATAATTTCCATCGCTACATCGTGATACAGCTTACATCTTTACTTTGGTGACTTGTGGTGAGATTTTGCAATGTCATATTTTCATTAATTAAATGATAGAATAAATCATATTTTTCATTATTTCATATCAATTCATTATTATCAATAGCATATCATGTCACTATTTAATTTTTTCCGTAAGTCTTTGACAAAATTGCGTTTTCCGTTTTTATCAAAACTCCAAGAGACAAAGAGATGTATTATGCAGGTATCCCGAAGTCAAGTCAAAGTCACAATTTTTAAGATATGTCCCGAAGATGTTAGATACCAAGCCAAAATCACTAAAAATGAACGTCCTTTTGTAAACGCTAATAATAACAACATCATAATAAATGATGAATATTTATGGATTGCAAAATTACTACGTTACGATAATTTCACGTATTAAAAAATACTCTTCTTTAACATTTCCTTTAACAATCGCAAGAAAATATTCGATAACGTCTGACGTGCGATTGCGGAAACTCGTTCCGTACACCTAACTCATAGTATTAAACGGTCAATATGCATCCAGTAGTTGGCCGTGTTTACCTGTGTGAGTGTCTGTGTGCACAGACCCTTGTCTTATGACGGTTGTCAAGTAAAACACTGTATGTGACTTTTCTATAAAAAAAACGTACTAATGCTAGGAGAATCCGTTAAAAAATATATGTCGCAATAATAATTCCGGTTTTATTTATTTTTTAATCGAATACTTGATATTTCAGATAATATGAAATGTCTTCAAGCCTACAAGGCTGAATTTAATAGAAATGATAAATATATTTTTTTACTATCGGTTAGTAGTTTTATAAACTTGCGCAAATTCTTCATGTACTGTCAAAGGATATTATAATATGTTTATTATATGTATGTAGTAAGTTTTTAATTAATTTTGTAGTAAATTTAATGTTTATCAACATACATAATTTCTGTAACAAACTAATTATTTCTTTAACGGTTTGTTGGGTGGGTGTATACGTAAATATGAAAAGCAAATTTGGATTTCTAAATTCCGATTTTAACTCACGCAAAATATCGCCAGGATTAAATGTTTCCAGTAAATTTTAACACGAAGTAAATAATTAATTGCTTGTTGCATGATACATTCTTACTCAATTGGAGCGTACCACGCGGCAGGTTCACTCACTAGGTTTGTATTACAGTCCAACTAGCACTCAAGATAGGTGGTTGGTTTTTCATTAGACTCAACACGCGACTCCTTTGTCAAATCACGGTACGGAAAGTTAATATACTAAACTTTTTCTAAAGCGTTCAGAACACGCACGGGGAAGTTTTGTAAAGTTTTGGAACGCGACGCTTAGTATTTTTATTTTTTATGGTATCAAAGGGTGGGACGGAGCAGTAGAAAAATGGTTCCAATTTTAAAAAGGGCGCCATTGCATCGACTTTTTTATTGTGTTTCGTTGAAGCGGTATGTTAGTGTGTGTAAGGACAGTCTGGCTTATTCGAGTAATCGAATTAGTTCTAATTAAATTAGTTTAACAATGGACTCTATGGTATGGCACGCTCGTACAAATAGGTTAATATTCGTCGACATTATAATATTTGGCTTTTGTTTCATGTTGTTGATTTTTTTCTAGTTTTGTGTTGTGCGTGAGTGGGTGTATACAATTATCAAATTTTAACCACAAAATTTACGGAATCTTGTAAGTTATTAAGTTTATAGAAATATTAACTACAAATTATTATTTATTTTAATTAAATGTTTTCTATTAGGCATTTTTTTGTCAATAATGTTGTTTAAAAATGATTACAGACATTATCTAATCAAATAATTGAGAGATAAATTACTTCAAACTTTAAAATGTTTAAATGTTAAAATGTTTTTATAGTTGATAAAGAGATATTGACACGATAAATAAGTATAATATATCTTCATAAAACATAAATTGTATTGGTTTACATGATAATTTAAGACTTAACTACTTATCTACCGATTTCAATAATTACGTTCAATTTTTATATATACTTATACTACGTGATTAACTCTTTCTTCCTACACTATTAAAACACTATCTCCTTTTCAAATTAGGCAAAGATTTTTTTACAAGCTGACAAGATAATTAGGTAATTTACAATGTTAAAATTTATATATTTTTATCAATAATGAATTCAAGAATATCTCTCTACAATACGTTGCCGTAACTAATGTTCTCATTTCGACGGGTCCGTTTGACAGTGAAATATGCGCATGCATTGCCTGAATTTGCCTAGTGATGTTTATGAAATAGTTTTTGAATTAATTAAAAATTGGAGCTCGGACGTTCAAAATCGTTTAATTAATTTATATTATTTTTATTTTTACCTCAATTTAATTTATTTATATTTGTAAACTTTGGTGTATTGTAGGATTATTTAAAAATAATTTATATATATATATATATATAGAAAATGGTTCGATAACACCTGATGGTACGCACTAGGGGGAGTCCATATATACATATATACTTAGCTGAATTGCCACATATATTGCGTACATTTTCTTGTCTTAAATATTTGAAATGTGTTCATTGATTATTTTCAATGATACAGTGATTAGTCACAACAACAGAGTGTATAAGAATAAATATTTTTAATTCCAAATTGTTCACATTAATTATTTTTATTTTAATAATGACGTACAATTTCACTATTCATTGGAAAGTGATCCCTAAGTGCGGTGTTTTATTGTTCATATCCCGGGGGGCGGTGCTGACAAAGAAATAATTAAAAGTAGATATAATTTTTGTATGAACCGTATATAGACTGATATATTTTTAAATGAAGATTAAAAGAGAGTAATACACGTTATACCATTTTTTAAATCTTTATGTGAAAAAGAGGTTTATTACACTCAACTATTTTACTTATGAACTAATTTTAATGAAAGAAATCTGACACTGATAAAACAAGCAATTAACGATATTGATTTCTACAACAAGTATTGCTAGGCTTAAATCAATCATGAAATGAAAGAAGCGATCACTTTGTAAATGAAAATAAAATTGGCAATTCGTCCATATTAGTTTACTAGCTGTGCCCGCGACTTCGTTCGCGTGGATTTTGGAACATAACAACATGTACGTAAACGAGAAGGTTAAACGATTTTACTTGACTATTTAGTTGATTAACTTTTTAAGTCATGTTTAAAACAAATTTGATTACTTTTAAAAAGGTTATAGTGAATCATCCTTAAAGATAGATATATATTGCTAGTAGACATATTAAACTATTGAAAGGGAACAATTTCGGCGTCCATGATTTTTGTTGAAAAATATTCTTTTTAAATTAAACATAAACTCAATTAAAATTACAATATTGAAAGTATTCATGATGTTAATGTTATCGTTGAGATACAAACGCAGGTCGTGCTGTTGCAGTTAGTTCACAAAAGGCCAATGAGAAGGAATGTGTTAGGGACTTCCCCTCTCTGCTACGAGTAATAGCCGTAAGAGAATCTCTTAAATAATGAAAATATCTGGAAAACATCGAAAATGTCTTACTATTATTATTTTTATTTAGGTGACCCTACTTCTCAAAATATCTCAAAGGCAAGTAGATAAAATTAATAATAAAATCGTTCATAAATTTAATTTAAATCCACACATACCCATATGTATGTTTTCATTTGAATATGTGTGCTTGCAATGCTATTTCTCATCATCATTGACAGCATATATAAATCTCACTTCTGGGCACTGGTCTTGTTACATGGAAGAAACATATCAGGTGTTTGTTCACGCTGGCTCAATGTCACGAAGACCAATCGAGAGCAGTGGCTTAAATTGTCTTCCGAAACATGGTTGAGCTCAAAAAACAAATTTTGATTGACCCATCCCAAGACGTAGGGCAAAGGGTGTTTTTTATCGTAATAGAGAGTTCTCGAACTACTATGCCTACGATACCTATGTAAAAACAGATAAAATTTCATATTTCGCTGCATTTTTTTCGAGTTGCATTTATTTTGGCTAATCAAATAGTTGAAAGGAATTTTCGTTGCGTTTTGTCTTGTAATGCTTGCCATTTTATTTTGCATAGAATTGTGAGACCCAATCAACAGAGCTACCCATGTGTGACAGGCGAGTAAGAGAGACAACCGCCTTACTTCGTTTATTTATAGTTTTTATTCGATTGGGGTTTCATATGAATAAACAGTTTTTTCATAATTTTTTTAAAATAAATTTGACAAATTTTATAATTGGCTTTTCAAGATTTATATAAAGTAATTGATAGGTACAATTTTACGCCGTAAAGTTGTTTTCGAATAAAATAAATAAACTGTAACAATAATGTCTTAATCCATGTCATGTCTTTGACATCTTAGAACAATGAACTATAGGAGTCATTTGGTCAATTATATTTGCAAAATTAAGACCAATTGCTAAGAATGTGTTCAAAGTGAGACATCACTTTATTAGACTGATTCATGTTCTATTTTTGAAAGTTATTTATTATATAGTTATTATATATATGTTATTATATATAGTCAATAAAGTAAAATTCTTATACGTACGTGTACTTTGGTTTCGATCTGGAAATAAATCAGTTTTCGCCAGGGTTGATCCCGGATGGGTTTACTAGTTTGATTGACGCTTACAGGGTTGCCACGTTAAACCATTGTCACGGTTGTCATGGCAACCTTTCACACTCCAATCTGGATTGGGCCTGCTTGGTGGTGATATGGTCTTAACTGATTTGTCTTTTCCCCATCTAGGAACGCTTCTGCCCAGCACTATATACTATATTGATGAGGTGTATAATAAATAATTATTTAATATTACAAAGTGAATTCTGGTTACGTTTTCACGCCTAAATCCCTTATCAATTCTGATTAAATTAGGCGTTCTGACAAAGACGTAAAGTACTTTTTGTCTTGAATAAAATGTCACCGAAGGATTTTATTATTATTTGTATTTTGGGGCTCTCCAGCCTTCCAGAATGTTTTATTATAATGATCAGAATGATTTATTGTGACTTGCTTGCCGCAATGGGTTAGAAGCTCGTTGATTTCAATACTTTTAGTATTAAATTTGTAAATTTCAGGATCTTTCCAAGCTTGAGGTTGTGGTTTTAATTTCATTAGGGTTGATTAAGTCTCTCCCCAAATGAAGTCTTTGTTTCTGTATAAGCGGTCCATGTTTACATAGGTGGGATATTTTTCAGTCCACAGTAGGTACAAGGAATTAGTGTCTGTTTTAGTTGGCCCTATCGAAGCCCGAATCGAACCCATTCGCAGATGATACGCAAGCTAGTAAATCATAAAACTTAAATTGGGTTTGGATGAGTGGTCAGTACCCCAGTCTACTTAGCCAGAGGTTTCAGGTTCTAATCCCGGTAGGGGCAGATATTTGTATGATGAGTACGAATATTGGTTCACTAGTAGTGGATTTTTGTATGTGTATTTAGTGTACTTCTGATATTTATATACATATTACTATCTTTGTTTCTCCATTATCTAGTATCCATAATATAAGCATACTTAAGGATGCTTAATTTGGGTTAGATAACAGGTGTTAGTGTGAGAAATATTATTATTTCGAAATCAACTGAAACTCTTCCCAATCCCTCGACGGCTCGAGAGATAGGATAATACCCCTCGACAGAGGAGGCCAGACGGTCTAAAGTCAGGAAGCCAGAGAGAGGAATCGGCGGACAATTTTGCCGTTGTCGAGCAAGACTGCCCGCTGGAGCCTCGCAATCATTGGTCCATCATCCAGTCCCAATCTCTTCAAATGGTCGCGAAGAGAAGTTGGGACGAGGCCATATTATTGTTGTAATTATTATTATCATACTTCAAAGGTAGCCGCAAGGCCTTCATTTACCAAATAACTTGTTTAATTAAACTTTTGGTATCATCAAAAAAGTGGTCCAAGTTCCGCAAACTAATTAAACAATTTTAATAATTTACGAGCTTCAACAAAAGAACGGTTTTCTTGCAGATCATCGTGTTGAATTCAACTAGCAGCGAAGTAGCGAAGACAGACCTGAAAACAAGTCATTCTTAGCAAGAAAGCAATTAAGGTAAGCCACGTTAATCGCTTTTCAGTTTGTCACTAAACTTTTTGTTAAAGATCTGAAAATGCTCAACAGTTTGACAATAATATAAAATTTAAATTTAATATATGACATAAAAAAACCTCCTTAACACATTATTAAATAAAATAAAATTATATATACTCGTATAGAGATACTAGAGAATGAATTTTACATTTTCCCAACCGTAGTTTCAAAATCAAATCGGTTACGCAGATTGTGCGATTCAAGTCGACCAACCTACACTTGGCCAGGGTAGGCTTCAGCCCCCATAAGGATGTATATGAACTTTTGATGGTGGTAGAAATAAAACATTATTACTATTAAATATAATATTTTTATATTTTTTTTATATTTTTTGCATTTCACGGACTTTTTACAGATTTCCGCTTTTATAGTGAATAATAATAAAGTAAATTATGCTTCTTTAAATTAAATTAATGTATCAGCTGCTACTAAAAATGCCAATAAATTTATATTTTCGTCTCTATATCCTTATTATTAAGGTTAAGGTTTGAGAGATATATCTCAGAAGCTCAAATCAATGTCTCCAATACAGCAAAGTAGAAGTGAACGCAATATTTTACATGGCCCTTCAATGTGCTTGGGAGTCATAATAAATTAAGTTAAAAATTTGTTTCTTTACAAACTGAAATAGACCGATCCATTTCATTTTAGGTTGCGTGAAAGGGAGGCAAGTAACTTAGAAGAGAAGACACGAAGTGGTACTTATTGTGTAACGATCATTAAAAAAAAATTTTAGTTAGCACACGCTTGAAAACCAATATTTAAAATACTCGCCTCAGTGAACTTTCTATCACGGATACTGATAAATATGACACAATTTACCAAAATCTAGATTATAAATGCTATTTAACAGTTCATAGCTCATGGTCATCCAATCATACCAAAAAAAGACCTACAGAGGTAAAAACAAAACCAATCCAAATCATATCACTAAAATTTAAAAAAAATCTACTTCCATCCTTTTTCTACTAAATTCATGAACTTTTCACGTTTAAGAAAGTAGTGTAATTTTCACAAACATGCTTGGATATTTGAGTATTATTTTGACAACCTTCTTCGAGATAAATCGAAAGCGCTGTCTGTATTCTCCAAATAAATTACTATGTAAACTCAAACCTCTCTGCCGTGTAATTTAAAAATGGAACGATCTTTACTCCGAAACATAGCCAAGGAGGTAACTAATTATAAGTTTTATTTAAATTTCGAACTGGCTTGCAAATAGCTGTTTGTTGGGAAAAAAAACAAATCGAACACTTTGGCGCGTGATAAATTGTTGTTGTTTTTTGATCGTCGTTGATCCAAAAAGTAATTGTACTGGCGGGTACTACTTAGTTTTAATTTCACCGCATTATTTGAGAAAAGTACTCTAAAAGCCTTGGCCAAAACTAGGCTTACGTTTGTATGAATGCCCACACGTTCGTCCATCGATGCCTCTTTGGCTGGCCGCTGCAGTAGTGTACTATACTAAATGCTTAATTATTATTTTGTAAGGCAGAAGAAAAGGCAGTATAGATATTAGCAAAGACTGTAATTAATATTCGAATAATTTTATGGCATAGAACCAAAAATTTTTGTTTTCTTCGTATTGGATTTAATAAATAATATGTAAATTTTACAAGAGCGTGTAATTAAATATAACTAAAATTTATTAATCAGTTTTTAAGTAACTAATGTTAGTTTATGTAAACTTTATTTAATTTTAGATTGTGTGTATTTTGCAGTACTCTTTTAAGTGTCCGTGTTATAGATTATAATAATCCAAGTTATAACTTTGTTGTTATAAATAACAACAAGAAGGAAAATAAATGAATGTGAATATTAAGGCATAACTTAGATAAAGTAAGTTATCCGTAACTAGGATATAATAAGGATCTATGCCGTCGCTGACTTTTTGTAGAAAAAAAAGAAAATGTCATCAGGCATTGCTTTGTTATATCTCAAAGACAGGCAGCAATTGCGTTGAAAGTTTTCAGACGGCTTAATTTATTCCAACAGCTATCTTTTTATATCAAAATATATAATACTTAACAAACTATATACCTAAATCTTCACTAATAATTACTCTATCTATAGGTGAATATTACACGTAAATATGTGCAGAAGTTTTTGAGTTTATCGCGAACAGACAAACAGAGACCGTAGCGGCGGGGGTCTTAGTTGTATAATATGTAGTTATAGTGTACTACCAGGCAGTTCGTTAGTTTTACATCTTTATCGTCAAAAAATATCTTAAAAGTTCAAAGGTTACGTGAAGTTTGAATTAAAAAACATTCCTTCTGTATTCTTGAACCAACAAAAGGCATTGAGAAAAAAATTAATTAAAACAACAAAGGTTCCCAGAGCACTTAATTCCCAAGAAACAAAGCCACTATTTAGAGTTTGAATACAAATACGCCATAAAATTGTACGGTTAAGTAGAAAACCTAACATAAGAAGCAATCTCTGGTAATATCTTGATGTCCATTGATTTTCGTATCAGCTTTATCGCTGATAGTACATTTAAACCGTAAATGTTATAATTACATCACTAAAGACTTTTAACACTAGATTTACCAGACCAGTCATTTAGACTGGTCGTGAAATTTCAATTCAAAATTCCTACTATATTACACTTTTTTTTTTCAGAAATGATGTTATGACTTTTGTAGCTATAATTAGAGAGTACGTTTTATAAACTTAATGTTATTTTATATACATTAGTAACAAATATAATTTTTGTTGTTGACATATATTCAAATCGCTGGTATATCTAGTGTTAAATACACGCGGGAACTTCTGTCAACATTTTTATATAAACTAAACACAAACAAAGATAACAAACAGGAATATAGCTTGCGTAAAACAGAGAATAGACAAGATAAATTAAATATATTATAATACTCTTTAGAACAATTGTATTTTGAAAATGTTTTCGTGTACACACATATATACAACATGAACACATACACATGCATGCATGTGATGTACATATGTGATACACGTATATTATTGCTTCTTATGGTACAATTAAAATAAACACACTGTTACTTTATTACAGGTATTAATAAAATTATTAACACAGGCTCTAAGTGTGATATTAGCTATCAAACAATTATGAAAAGCAAGTTCGTATTTCGAATTTTAACTTTTTCTTTTAAAACAAAAAAGTACATTATCTTTCCAGCCGAAATAAGAACTAAGAATATTAAAGAAATGAAAAATCTTAAGTGTTCCTCGCAAAGCTTTTAGGTAGGGAAATAAATAAAGAAAATAATTTATTTGGAACACAAAGTACTATTCAAATAGTACACGTAGAAACTAAAGAATTTGGTCAGTTTCGTTCATTGTCGACATTTTTACACTTGCAACACTTATGTCGGATTTGTTCAAATGTCTATCTTTTAAGGTTGGCTCACTGTAACCTTTTTTTGGTAATCAAATGTTATAAACATGATTCAAATCCTCGAACAAATAAATACTCAAGTTAAATTATGTAATGTATCCACCTAAGGACGATATGTTGTTATTTTCCGTCATTCACGTGACCGAAACCGCGGGTACAGTTAGTTTGCAATAAGATTCAGGTCAAACCAATTGCAAGTATTATTAGAATTTTGTAATTACGCTTGATAAGGTCATGGGAAGACAATGAATACAGTCTGCATGGAATGAAAAAAAAGTGGAGATTCTATGTTCGACTGGAAGTATTTTTTTTTGTATATAAATACATTGATTTCTCTGTCGATTGTGAACCGATTTAAAAAGATTTTTTATTTAATAGAATACCCCATAGGTAGTTTCATTGTCACCAAGTCAGAATCAGATGATTAGAGCCCAGGAAAATCGAGAAAAATCTTCAAATTTTATAGACATAATTTTTTTCTAAAGCTATACGAGTGTAGTGTATGTATACTGTCGTCTCCTCTGCACACTAGAAGAATAATGTAAAAAAGTATAAAAGAATAGAGACTACTTTGTGACGCGAGAGAAGGGACGGACGGGTGTGCAGGTGAAAGGAGCCGATAATTAATTGATAGTAAATGAGAATAGTACAACGAGTTTTTTTAACAAACGTCAATCAGGCAAGTATAATGACGTCCATTTTAATTTAATCTTAATAACTTACCAATTGAGATTAGGACAATAAATTTTTGATAAAACTGACTGTAAAACATTAAAATTGCAAAAGATTTCAATTGAAAAAGATAAATTATTAAAAATTATTTTTTGGATTTTTTACCTAGTTGTTTCTAGAAGCAATAGAAAGTTAATCTCCGAATCCTAATTTAATTATTATATAGACAACCTCTTAAATTGCATTGCCTTTTAGTATTTTGAAGTCAGTTCATAGTTTTGTTGTTTGAAACTTATTTATTTTTTTAATAGACAATTTTTTTTTTTTTATGTGACATTATGAATATGGAAGATAGCAACTTACGTCATAATTGTACCCCATCAGATTTCATTGACCCTTGCCAATCATTTCTGATGGTGTTATAGCTCAAAATCTTCGTGTGCCCTGTAGTATGTTTATAGACTGTTGATAACGGTGACGTCAAAGTCGAGCTCAAAATATTCGTCTTTCATACATATAATACACTTAAAGAACGTCAATCTAAGCCATCTGTTCATAAATCCTCAGGGGTCGTTCATGAAAATATTAGTAATCTGACATATTAGCCATGAGAAGCCCACTGCTAGCTAAAGACCTCCTCCAAGGATCTCCAATCCCAGCCACCACCTCGTGGGAGGGAAACCAAGGCTGAATTTCCAAGTATGCGGCAGCAACACGAGGATGTTGCCGCCACACCGGTAGTCAATCCTCCTGGCAATGTGCCCTGCCAACTGACACTTCACTCAAAATGCCGTCAGTAAATCAAAGTTTTGGACGAGTGAATAAGAATGCTTATAATTTATTGCTTCAGAATATATCACAAGTATTATTTCTATTATCTTTCAAGGAAAGTAAAAAAATACGTGAAAAAAATGCCCAAATGGTTCCAGCAAAACGACCAATAAATTAGATTAAGATTCGCAAAACAGCATGAATATATAAATTTCGTTAGTGATAAGAAAATATGTACACCTTAAATATTTTCGCTCCTTTTTTCCTTCTAATTTATGACACCAAAACAGAAGAACGTAAAGAATCATAATAAATGACATTGGATTAAATTTAGATTATTTAATAACATTTGATTCTTAGTATGCGTTCAAAATAAGGATATCACTGTCGACCCTCACTCTATAAGGGCAGGCCAACAAACATTCAATTGATAATTATCGCATTTATTTTATTAATAGTTAAAAAGTTCATAGTTTTCAACAAAAAAGAGATTTAAAAAAAATAGTTTGGTTTCTACCTTTTTTCACAAATGAAAAGCAAAAAAGGAAGTATCTTTGTACTTCCATATCAATAACACTACTTTTTCAATTGTGTGTTTATTTAAATAGATTTAATGAGCGTTAATAATAAGTTACACCAGTAATGCGGCGTGGAATACAACGAATTACTAACAAATCTAGCCTCACTCATAATTAGACGTATCAATAAGCCTTACTACAAACGGCATATGGAATATTTCAGCTTGAGCCATCGCTAAATAAAATAAACTTGTATAATTACATGTTATTGTTCCGAATAGCCGTTAAAACACAATGGAGCACAGAACTATTGTCCCGATATAAACAAACGAACGTCTGAATTATTTAAAAAAAGAAGGGAACTGAAAAAGGCCTTGATTGCGTCACAGCCGCTCAAATACTTTGTTTGTAATACAGTGGCATAGATAAATAGAATATTCTTTATTGCTCACCGGTTAAAAATACAGATAGAAAGTAGATAAGGCAGTCCTATCACTATTTTAGCGATTTCTTCTAGAAAACCTTTGAATGGACAGGAAAGACAAGATAATATGAGGGAAGTTGTTGGTGGACCTGTTATCAATTATTGCATGTTATACATAACATATTTTGAATAAAATAAATACATATATAAATTCCACTAGTAAATGTGTTTATATATGAATACACAAATAAATATATAATCTTCTAATATATAAAAATTAATTTAAATTCGTTAGTCTTGTTAACACTCAAGATCGGCTTGTGGTAAGAACAGAACACATCCTTGTACGGCAATGGAGTTACGTGGGAGTTTTAGTGGTATACCCAATGTAGCATTGATGAGGCACAGGGAGAGCCCCACATACGCCCCCCGCTTAACCAGTGGCGGGTAGATTCAAAAACAGATTTTTCCTTGAAAAATAATCTAAATTAAATCATCTGTGTCAAAAGTAAACAGCAAGAGAATTCAGTTTTCTATATACATATATAATATATGAGAATAGAATCACTGTAAGAATAATTTTTTAGTGCATCCTATCAGCCATCCTTATCACCTAGGGGTATAAAATATAGTCTAGAACCTATTCTCAAACCTACCACAAAAAAATCATAAAAATTGGTCAAGTCGTTTCGAAGGATTCCGATAACATTGTGACACGAGATTTTTATATATTAGAAAATAGTGCAAAGATATTAAAATCAAACCACAATTACGAACAGTTTATATGACTAATCATAAAACTAATTATTATTAGTCTGGTTAGCACTTATGCTCTTGACTGTCCAAATCTTGTAACACGTGTAAGCCATCAGTGACCACACTCCATTCTCCGAAGTGTCTCATAGCGTAACGTATCAAGTTGCAAGCGACGATTTTTATCACGCTATAAGAGGGAAAACAAAGAATAATGTAATGAAAAGTATGGAGAACTACCGGTCATTACGCCTCAATTCATCAATTTTATGCACTACTAAATATTATGTTATCGACTTTAAAATGTGGGCTGTAAAGCTCAAAACATGCCTTGGCGAGTTAACCAACTTTGCGCAAGCTAACTTCTGTATTCCTAAAGGGGTTGTCATAGAAACTGTAATGTAGTGCGCGCGCATCACTCACACTAATGTATTTGGGTACTCACACGCCCTCGCAATCTCCCCTTAGTGCAGGAGTGAGACAAAAATAGTGTACAGTCAATGGGATAATTTAGTATCTCGACATTGAGCTAATCAATTTAATGAATCCGTTTTTACTAAATTTACTCCTAGAATATATACTTTTACCTAATTGTATTTAAAAACAAAATTGAATGTACGTCTACTATGTATGTTAAATGCCGTACATTTTACCGCGTTAACTAATTGATGAACATTATACTTATTATTTTATTTATTAATTATTTTATTTAAATTCGTTATACTAACATGTTGTGTGTTAACAAGATAAGTGAATCAAATAAAATTTATATTTTATCTTCAATGATTTCTTATTTATCTAGATCTATCAGGTTGTGAGACCGTGCCAAGAACTCCTACAACATATGTTCCTTTGAGCTGAATCTAATTATTGTGCAAAGTAAAACAATTAATACCTTATACGTTATAGTACATTATATTATATAAGTAAGACATTATCAATTAACGATTATGTATCTTTTATTACTATCGTATTTTTAGAATGGTAGGTTAACTTTTACTTGTATATAGATATGAATAAATAATATACAATAAAAAGCTTATCATGATAATGTGTGATAATAGTAATACATATTTTTAATGGTATTATTACTTTTATTTGTAAAGTACTTTCAAACCTAATGTAATGGAATAGAATAGACATTCTATTTCATGAGAAAAGTATAAAGCAAATGTTTCTTTGTGTTTGTAATCAAAGCACTACGCGTAAGATATTTTCCTACAAAGGTATCATTAAATACATCACATATGTACTTAATCTATTAAGTAGTCTACCATTTCGAAATAATAATAAACGAGATTATATAGTTGGTAATTAAAATTAAAAAATACAAAAAACATGCATTTATATTAATGATGTACATATATAAGACTAATTATTATACGAAAATTTTAAAATTATTTGTTAATAAATAAAACAAATACTGTATCAATCAAGTTAAAACAAAATAATAATTTACATGATAGACGAAAAATAACACAAAAATTCTAAGAGTAACTGTACGCGCCGTACCGTCCCTTACCAGCACGATTGTACACACACAACTTACTAATGTGTGCGTGTTTTATACGACAGATTCTGCGCGATGGACCCCAGTATTCTTGCAGCCATGGACAAAGAGGCACTTAAAAAGCAGATCGAAAACATGAAGTATCAAGCGTCTATGGAACGCTGGCCGTTATCAAAAAGCATTACTGCGTGAGTAATCCTCTTTTATTATTAAAAAATGTGTAGTGATGACGTCACGGTGAAGTGCAATTAGGCCAGTTCAACCGGGAGTGCCCAGTGGATAGTGTCACGCGATATTGGCGCTTTTTTATTCAGGATTGAGGTATACTATCCCTTGTACGGGTGTGAGGGCGTTTTGAGGATAATTTGTGATTTTAACGTTCATACATTTATTAGTCATTTACAACGTGCTTAATTTCAAATTCAATATTATTTTTCATATAAATTTACGCGTATTTTCTGATAACAATTTTACCTTTAACTCGCCATTATTGTTATAAAATAATATTGAAATTACAGGTATCTTAACGATCTAGTGATATTTTGATATTAGTTTAATAATTCACTGCATATGGTAAGTCATAAACTTAAAATAGGGTCTTGTATTAAACTTATCTAAATTATAAAGACAGTTCGGAATTTGCACAATATATTAGGACAGGGAGAAAGCAAATATAATTTGGCTAAATTTGGTGCCCAGGACATTGATTCTTAATTTTGTGAGGAGATACTAAATATTTTACAGTATTGTTTCATGACGGTAATCAAATTAATTATGGCGTGTTGATCAAGATTATCAATACTAAGATTATGTGTAACACATTATTTCCTATTATAATTTTCTTTTAGAAATATATTTAAATAAAAATATTGTTCGTAAAAATAAGAACAAAAAACTCAAATTAAGAAATATTTCCAGTAACAATTCATATTTAGTATCTCTGATTACCGTCTATTAAGCTATAAAATTTTACATTTATAAGTAGGTAAATGAAAATAAAAATAAACAATATTGTTTAATAATTATTTTTTGATAATTACTACAATTACTATGTATTATTTATATTAATGTTTATTTATGTAAAATAACCACCATTATCAAAATAACAAACAAAGAACATTAATATTCAACAACATGGGCTGAAATTAATCGTCTCATTTATAAAGAGTGAATGTGTAAGTAGATATATCTGACCAATGTTACAATGTCAATATATATTTTCTATAAATTTGAGCCTGTCGTATTCAACTGTTAAAATAAAGAATAGTTACTTATTAATAAACTACATATATAAAGTTACAACTGACGAAATTTATGCTATTCTAGTAGTGCTTAAATAACAAAGGGAAAATAAGATTATATAAGGTAATAACGTATATTATTTCCTTTATAGCTAATTCGGTACACTACCTCAACGAATACCACCAATTTATATTGATTTATTTTAATTTCAAGATCATTATTTGAAAAATGAAATTATTATCTTTATAACGTGTACTCGGTCTATATTTACTTTAGTTTATGTGCGAGGGAGATAAAAAATAACAGTTTGAACCAAATACTGCATGGTAACCAAACTTTTATTAATATTGTACACATAATTATATTTAGAATGTAATAAATAGTGGACGTAAATTCGAATTGTTTATATTATGTACTTTTGATAGATACCAATTTTTTTTATATATAAAGCACAGCAAATGACTCGACACCACCTGGTGATAAGCAGTAGACGAGTCCACATGTGAAGATAGCTAGTGAGGCACGTGACATACTGCCCTAACAACCCTCACCTTGCCGGCCCAAAACATGCTTTAATGAAAAGCCAATTGTGCGAGCCAATTATTGAGATGCATGAATTAGTACTTTTGAAGTCTTAAAGAGAGATAAACGAGGCGCGGGCAGCAACCGACAATATTCCGAAAGCCACGGAACTTTTTGTGACATTACTTACTGAATTACCACTGTGAATAGTAATTTCATTCAAATTTTAATTATCGTTAAACATAAGTAAAAAAATTACCCATAACAAATAATTATAATTAGATCTCAATAACATATCTGAAAAATGTACTATTTTGTTAATATTGTCTATGTTACTCCTTTTTGATAACGTTGTATATACCTGCAAATACATATCTTTAATCCTTATACACTTACATAAATTTATCTTGTATATACATTGACATTGTCGATGGTATATCTATCTTAATAAATATTAAATAAACTATTCACAATACGAATATATTGTAGAAGCATGATCGAAATTATAAAAACATATCTATTGAAGGCGCGAGTTGAAATAGTATCCCTGAAGTATTAAGAATGTTACAGCTAGATCTTAAAAGTCTTTCACTAGTCTACACAAGGTGGGTGTCAGATGATAAAAACTGAACACCTGTTTTAAAGGTGTGTTTAACGCGTTAAAAATAGATAAAATGTTGAGCACCAATGTTTATATTGATCAAATTATTACTTTACATTCCAATTTTGCTAAACATGCTTCGAAGTAACAGTAAAACATGGGATTATTCATTATGCAATGATTAATCATAGTTATACGAAGTGTACTCTCTGCTACCGATAACGAAAACAAAGCGAGTTTCGCCATGGTTGCTGCCTGGATGGGTCAATTAAAACATTTATATCACATGTTCCTCCATTCTTCAAAATGCACATTATCGTTCGTTAGTTACAAAATCAGGTAGAATAAACGAAATAATGTTAAAAAAGAAAAAAATATTTCTAAGACAAAAACGCAGATACGAATTTAAATAAGTACTGTAATTTTTTTCTGTCTTACTTAATAATATCTAGTATTAAAAAAAACATTAAGAACTCCTGTCTCCTAAATGAGAATCACGTGATTGTTTCAGCCACTATCATCCAATCACCGATCTGTTTATCTGTCATTAGAAACTTCATTTTTTAACGGACATCTAATCAATCTCTCTGTATTAAACCAAAAATCCTGAGTTCGAAGCAGGTTGAAGATATTTGTAGAATAGATGATAAAAAATCTTCATAAAGTATAATTAATGTCGAATAAACTCTATTATTAGTATTATTCGTAACGGTTGAAAAATTAACAAAATAATTATATCTTTATCATACATAATTACCACTACTAGTATCTTTTAACTGTTACTAGGTATAGCAATAAACGTTAGGTAAAATATAGCGTGCTTTAGATATTCGCTGTTGCTAAGCAGAAACACGTGGAAGATTTGTTAAGCCTTCGAATCAATAGAAAGCTTATGTTATACTGTTATAGCGAAAAGCCATACATTATTCAGTAAGTACAATAATAACATACCTTAGCCGCTGGGTTTGATTTTATTAGCATTTTATCTGTTATCTATAAGGAAGATGAGAGTTTTTACTTCCCTTTCAAAGAATGACAAGCAATTTAATGGTCATCGTCATTTAATCAGCCGAGAGACGCTGGTGAACATAGGCCTCCCCCAAGGATCTCCAAACCAACCTTGACTAGATTGTCGGTCCACCTTGTGGGTTTCCTACGCAGGTCGCGTTTCCTGGTACTCGGCCGCCACTCGAGGACCTTTCCGCGCCACCAGCCGTCAGCTTCTCACAAAAAAGTGCGGTAGTGTGAGAATATAACGTATTTTATCTAATAATCATAAAAAATCTTTTCTGGTAAAGCAGAATTTTATTAATGATCTTATGAATTAAATTATAACCGCAAATAGTTTTGTTTCTTACGTATGTACTTATGTGGTATTGTGTTCTGCGGGGTACTCAAAAATGAACCTTTAATTTGCAAGATAAAATTCTATACAATGCCGGGATTTTTAGGTTGTTAGCGCCTTAGGTAGGCCATCTTTGTTTACGGAGCTACCTCTCTTTCTTATTTTAAATAAATTAATCGAATATAATTTTTAATCCATAGACTGTAAGAAGTATTGTGGTACTTACAAGATATAGACACGAAATGGTCTGAAATAATGGAATATTTGTAATACCCTCATTGCTATATACCAACGATGTTTTCCCGGTAAGTAGAATAGACCCAAACACGCACTATAAGTGGTTAAACCACCTGTAAAGTACTTAGCAAGCAAAACTCATTGTTACAAACTACATGGTCAATTATCCATTTCATTTTGAGCAACATCTCCTTGTTCAAGGAACGAGCACTTTACCAAAACAGCTGAGTCAGCGCTCCCTTCCATTCAATAACAATTTGTGTAAAGCAGAAAGAAGCAAGAAATGTTATTCAGTTAGAGAACATTTATTTTCTTGTGTTCATATCTCATCAAGATTTATAGACTTTGTATTGTAAATTTTTGTAGATACTGGCTGGTGAGTAGAATATTCTTTTTTTTTGTGAAGGTGCATACTTTCAACCTCTTTGACTTTTTTTGGCAAACTTATAACTCAGTAATGTTTTATATTATTGAAATCCTAAATTATATATAGAAGACCACTCCTCCTACAAATATCAGTATATCATAAATAAATATAAGAATTCTAGTGCTAATTTACCGATATTCAACATGATTTGGGACCTCTTAAGCATCTGGAGATATTTTATATAAGGTACGCGTGAATATTTGATACTCATCGAACCATAACCATAAACAAGAACCATAAATATTTTATGTTGTTTAATAATAAGAATTGAATACGATAGCAACTGAAGATATAATAAAAAAAATAATCAAGGTCCTTTGCACTTTAGAATTTATACAAATATTAGTGTTTGTGAAGTCCTGTTGAAATGAGTAATGACAATAAAAATTCCCAAAAGCTTTGGACAAAATAATAAATTTCAAAGGTACCTCTATATCACTTTCAGTAATGTGACTTGCTATGTATCGAAGAATAATCATCTCACCTAATTTTAACTCTGACTAACGATCACATATCAATTAGGTATAAAATACTAAAATTTTTTGCTTTCAAACGGTTATTATTAATATATAAATATGAGATATTTTGAAAATTAGTCGTCTGTATTCTCTCATACAATATTATGTTACGATGTTTTTTCACATTAATTAGTAATTTAATGAAATTAAAAAAATATTAAACATTAGCAAAACGCGCTTTGAATACGTTTCATCTGTCATTGTCACTCATATAATTAATGAAAGAGATAAATCTAACTTTCCGCGTTGCCTGTGAATACACAAGGAGCATGACAGGTCTGCCGTGCCTTTCTTGGGAAGATCCAAGATACGAGATCACTGTGAGCTTCCAACTGTCAAATTAGTTCTGTTCGTCAAATTCTTTTTTTGAAAACTCGGCATGTCATATTTTTCTTACACTGAGAAACTTCAACTGCATCTTTTATTGATTAGAAAAATATTTTTATGATTTACGAAATCCTAATTAATAGTTATTTAAAGGCTGAAATAAATTTTAGATAAACATAAAAAGCTTTCGAACGTATACTTGAAAATGCACTTCGATTTTTCTATTTACTTAAAGATTCAGTTACACACAAAAGAGCTCGTGACTGATTTAAGAGATCATGGCGTGGATCTTATAGCAAAAAAAGTAACCCTCCTTGTGGTGCTTGTAGAATAACTAATGCGCAGAATATCAAACACTGCAAGTATCAACATTTCATTGTCGGCTTATGACGTATACGAAATATAATAGAAAAAGAAATTGAAAACAAATCACTTCTTATTGGGAAATTTTAGTGATTGATGTCACTGAAATGAAAACTAGTTAATATTCGAATACTAGATTTGTATACATAAATCGTATATAGGACAAATTGATTACATTAGAAACAAATTTTATATCTTCAATAATAACTCTTCAATTCTACAAAGCTATATTGTATAACTAGCGCTCGGCCCTGGCTTCGGACGGGCATTTAAACAAAAATTATAAATTTGAACTTGCTCATACAAACATACGCACACATACGCAAACACACACACACACACACACATTCTTTTTTGCGTCGGGAGTTTTGATATTATATATTGCATATTTTAACTTGAAATTGTAGTTATTGTGATATAACTGTAATAGTTAGACGTATGGTATCGCAGTTTTTTTTAGTTTAGATATTGCTATCCTCTATAGAAATGTGGTACATCACTATGCAATATTGTCAATAATTTTCACTCGAAGTTTTGATACGGTTCCCTATTTTCGGGATGTTCCGATGGTTCAAGTTGGCGTAGAATTCTCAATGTTAAAGAATTTATTAAATAGAGTCTCTCCAATGCAAACAAACAAACAATCAAATCTTTCTTCTTTGTTATATTAGTATAGATTATCTGATATTGTACCATAAGTTTCTAGAACGATAGTTTATTCAAGCCACGACGTCGTTTCTCTTCATTATTTGTTTGGTAAGTCATCAAAAGCAGCAGTCAGCTCCCACGGTGTCTCCTCAATTATAAAGTCGGTCGACCTCATAAGTAGCATAACACTATGTCATACTAAAGATTAAGTATCAGTATTAGTCATATTTTTGTGACATGGTACTTAAGTGTAACGTATTTCTGAGGCTGACTGTACTTTTCCTACAATAGTGTTTTTTTTTAAAAAAACAGTGATAGTAAAATAAAAATACAGCAGTTTCAAACGACAAAATTTTGTGGATACAGCCTTTGGTTTTTGTAGGTTCATAAAATTATAAATTATTTTCATATCATAGTCTCCTTTGAGAATCATGAAGAATTTTGGGCCAGCAAGGAAGTGTGCTGCACTGGCTAACGAACTATCTTTACGTATAAGCTCCTCCTACTTACCATTGGGCGGAGTCAAGTCATTTACTGAGATTTAAAAATGCCCATCTTTCGATGCATTTAAGCACCTGTTCCCCAAAATATCTAGAAAAGGTCCCCTGAAACCGGTACCGTAAATACAATCTCCTAACCGTTTAGCGGTTTTACAAGTGAAAAAGATATCTCCAGACTCAGCCAAGCGAAAGCAATTAGATAAAGAGCAAGCTTAAACTTTTCAAATCCAACTCCAGTGAATTGAGAACAATTCAAATTCTCAACAGACTAACGCATAATTATTATTTTAGTTAAGCCATTGCCACAATTCTGTTACGCTAAATTTACAATTGATGTTTCTGAACTGTAAATTTTGTACCTCGTGTATAGACCTCGACAAACAAACATTTGGAAATTATATCACGATAAAATTGAACCTTAAAACTCATAGCATTCTACATAATATTGTTTGTATGGCAGAAAATTACCCAATAGCAAACACACGCCAATCGCAAACAGTCACATATTGATTAACAAAACTAATATATAACGTCAAGAAATTTGGTATAACCAGCACTTCTAAAATTTTTAATTATTCAACGTTGAAGAACTTTGTTCTTATAAATCATTATCATCATTATATCAGCCAAGAGACGTCCACTGCTGGAGATAGGCGGATGGAGATAGGAGAGGGCTGACCACCTCTCGCTTCCCGCGATCTTTATCAGATCGTCAGTCAAACTTATCTTTATTATTAAAACTAACAATTTATTTAGTACATATTTAAATTCTATAACTGGGACAATTTGTAAATTGTCCCAGTTGATACCCACTTAAAGTTATCACTATTGCTTTTAATTACATTTATTTGTTTTTCTCATACATATTCCCTCTTGTGACGATTTAAAAGAACTTAGTAAATGAGTCTATTTAAATAAAGTTATTTTGACTTTGACTTTGAACTTGTGGGACGCCTACCAACGCTGCGTCTCTCGGTACCTGGCGGCCACTGGAGAACCTTCTTATAAATAACAAAGTTAATATTAGTAATCAGGATAAATTCATCTGGTTATTTCTTACCTTATCTTTATTAAGTATTCCCATCGCTTTACCGGTCGTCTTCTTTCAATATATATATATTATCTATCAGAAGTACTACTTGAGTTGCCGGTTTATTACTTCCGTACAATTTGATTGACCAAATCAATTTATCTTAGTTTTTATTTATCTTTAATGATGACACTTCAGACAAACACTTGATATACATTATAATTAAGTTAGCAGATACGTTAAAAATACTAACAGTAATACTGTTTTGGTCTTCCTTGTATCGAACAAGTAGCTTGTACTTGAAATACAAAAATAGATTTGACCATTGGGTTGGTGTTAGGCAATAATAACTGTCATTATTATCCTGTCTTCATAAAGAGTATACAAATCAAGTTGTCGTGTAAGTAAATGATAATTATATATATCTAAAGAAAAGTAGTAGTTTGTTTTATTGATTTAAAACCTCTTTTCTTAATATAGTACTGGTTGTGTTCGGCGCAAGTGTGTAAACTGACAGTTGTCAGATGTTAATTTTATTGATTGAATGTTACTTAATTATTAAAATCATATTTTACTCTTTTTTCTCATATGTATAAAAATAAGTGGTAATGCAATAATGTAATATGTGTAATGTTAGTAATTGCACTTTGATAATCACGCTAAAACTCAAAAACAGCATGACTATTTGAATAATATTTTTGTGTTTTTATCGGTTTTATTTGAGTGATTTTCACTTTTTTATATTTTTAAAACACTCAAGGTTTAAAATTATAAAAAAGTGAAAATCCTAAAAAGTAAGTAATAGTAATCCTAAATAAATAGCTAAAAAATCATTAGCTAAATTTATATTTAGCTAATGATTTACGCCGCCATAGATGCCCGCCATTAGTCGTCAAAATAGGGCCAAGAGATACATTAAATCGATATCCTGGTGTCCTCAGAAAAGCATAAAAAGTGTATTTGAATTAAAGTACACAAATAACATGTCTGTATGGGCTTCAGTTCCCTTTGCCTTCCCTTTATTAGTGAGAACTTAACAAAAAGTATCTGAAAATTTTTAATATCAGTTTCCACAACACGTTATTCAAGAGCTATCAACTATAAAATTCATCGATCGTTCGCATTCATCTTATTGCCTCACCAGCACAAAAACTGCGTCTCTCCGGTGTCCCTCAAGGCGCTCTCTGGATGTCAAAGGCCTTTTTGCCCCACTTCAGATTCGATTTATGAAAACGAGTTTACTGTGGAAAGACAACTGAAGTTATTTAATCAGACGGGTTTCTTCGAAAACTTTTCCCGTTACAACGCAGATAGATTTGCCTAAACTTTAACTTAGCTATATTTTGATTTTGTACTTTTAGTTCTTTGTTTAAGAAAAGTAGCCTATATTATAACAGATAAACGGTGTTAGTTATAAATATATAACTATTCTATTGCTAAATATACTATTCTATTTTACGGTGAACTTTATGATTTGTCATAATTGTGTTCGATAAACACAGTATAATATTGTTTTTCACCATCATCTACACAGCCTAAATATCCCACAGCTGGGCACAGTTATTCATACAAGTAACAGTATTACAACCTATAATCAATACACGAACAACCTTTATAATCTATACACTATGGTGAAATGTTACTGGTAAACAATTAAGTGAATCTCAATGCTAGTAATTGATTCTTGGACGACAAATATCTTTCAGTGGCACCGTTTAGTTATTTTATAAAGCGGTTTAACTGCTTCTACAGAAATGTCGGTATGATAGCTTAGCGAAAACTTTGATATAAGTCTGTTTTATAATACCAAATGACGACAAAGGCCGGGAACAACAAATATTAAGTACCGCGAGTTCGCAGGGTGAATTTAAACAGCTTTTAAAAAATATTATAGAATTACTTATAGATTTATCTTTTCTCGGAGAGGAATCCATTTACAGACCAACCAACCATGGATTTCGACGCACTAAGCCAGATTGAGTGCGAAGTCTCATCGCGACTCATCTTGCCTAGTCTTGGCTTGTAGGTATCGACTAATGTTGCATTACTCGGGGAAGACTGGGCCGAAGTGGTGAAAATGCTCCGTCTTCGGTTAAAAGACGAAGGATTTTAGGATTTAAGACGGATTAAAGGATTTTACTCTCAAAGCTGGAAAATGGAACTAGTTTCTCCCAGATTCTTACATGTGGATGTGACTTCGATGAGAATCACAATCAATGTGAAATCAGACATCATTTATGTAGAAGATTCAACGAATTAGATTTACCTGTGGTGTTCTAAGTATACATTTTTAGATTCTAATTTTTCTTCGTAACTAATTCGAATAAGGACTAGTTTTATATCCCTTAGAAAAGATTTTGCCTGAATACTGTATTTTCTAGTTTTTGTATGATATCTTTTTAATATTCTTCTTCTTACATTTTGTTCATGTGCTATATATATTCTGTTGGTGTACGTTTTCTGTTCACTGCAGTGACATTATAAAGCTTAACTGAAACGTAGAGCCTTCGTAATACGTCTCAAAATACAAAATCAACCAGCGGTCTTTGAATCTCTTCAACATTCAACTGAAAACATGCCTTTCTCAGTCTAGTGTTTAGATAACTCAGAAGTAGCAATAAACGCCTATCTTATCATGTTGCTGAATTGCAAGCGCTCGAATGATAATTTTGAATGGATAATCGATTAAGTTTCGAAATCGATACGTGAACTGATTTCAATTATTTATATCCCTGACTCTTATATACAATAGCCAAAATAATTGCTGTATTAGTTGTTACAGAAATAGAAAGTGGAAACAGAATAACGTTCCCTAAAACATGTTCTATTTTATTGCAACAATATTGGAAAAGTTTCTCGCAGACAGCTATCAGACAATATGGTGTCTATGAATAATAATGAAAGTAGTTTCAGTGAACATTCTTGCAACGTTTTATAGCCAGAGATCACTTTTCTATAAAACGACACCTCACGTAGCAGTTAAAGCTATAAAAAGCTTCCAATGCCTACTTAGAGAAGGAAAGAATAAAGATTTTAAATATTAATTTTTAACTGGTTACTTCTTTAAATAATCATGATATAAATAATGTCATTTTTCGTCGTAAGAATTTTAAGCAATGACGTTTATATTTAAAGAACATAAAGAAGTGCAGTTTTTTTACATAAAAAGCTCAGCAAATGGCTGGGCAACACCTGACGATGCATGAGGCGACAAACTGCCCTAGCCACCCCCACCTTGCCGGCCCAGAAAGTGCTTTTTTCAAGTCTGTTTTGAAGGAACCTATGTTGTTTGTAGGAGAAAATAAATGGGCAGGCAAGGAATTCCACGCTCTAGCTGTGCAACATAGAAAGTACTCCTTTCTATGTTATATTTCGTTGCTACGAAATCTCTTTGTGCGTAAAGTAGACGTGAAAAAATGACTCTGTAGACCAGCACGCATGTGCCTGAGTAGGAAAGGAGAGGGAAAGATAAAGTCAAAGAGCTCTTCAGAGCACTATAATAGGCACTAAGCGATGCCATGTCGCGACGAATTTGCAGAGGTTCTATTGTGTTCGTTACCTCTACATCGCTAAAATCCATTAGCTTTACGGATTTCACAATTTAAGATTAATATTCAGATTCGCCGCCGATCGGCTCAAAATCTTAAACAAGAAACCTTATATTACCTGTCCCAATACAACACTTTAAATTAACATTCTTCGATAAATATACCACTGCTCAGCTACGCGGTTGAAGAAACACAGAAGCTACTATTGAAATACAAATTTTATTTGTTACATACAAATAAATATGTCTTGATATCAAAGTTCAATATATTTTCTGTTTCCTTTTTATTGACGTGGTTTCTGGGAGCATTAAAGAATTACAGTATTATAATTACATATGTCTGTCATTAAATTTTAATTGTACACAAAAACCGATCAAACAGTACAAAGTTACAGAAAGAAAATATCCAACGTTGTTTAGGAAATACTATACCGTTTATAATTGAGCCTGATTGCTAATGAGTAGTCCAAAATAAAATGTCTGACCGATTTTGTTAATAATGCCATTTATCTTTATTTAAACAATTTATGTACACATAATTAAAAAGGACACAAAATGTCAGAAAATTTTACAAACTGCTTATTTCTATTAGAAATCTCTTCCAGCAGACCCACATAATAAAGTTAACCATTACTTTATTTTTGTTAAAGTAAAGTATTACTTGTTTACCCCTTACCTTTTTAATACACATACTAGTAATAACTGGACCATCGAAGGTTCGTGTAAAGATGAATCGCTGTTTTAGACATCACTCGGTCTCAATTTATGATCTCTTCACGCTTATAGGTAACTTGACAAAACATCAGCTCAGCAATTTGGTTCATAGAAAGTTTGCTTCAATAAAATTTCATTTATAATTTTCAAAAGACGATCGTTTGTTTTAAATATACTTGTATAGCTTAGTAAATAATTTAATAAAAAAAATCCAATTGTTTCGTTAATTATAGAAGAAATAATATACATCAATAAATTTTGATAATAAAACCCAATATGTCTTCAAAAACCCAAAATTCTAATAAATGAAATTAAGAACGTCAATTTCTCATCCACGTTTCACATCATCAAACTCTTCTACTGTTGCGTCCAAATTCAATTGTATATAATACATTACCGGGTAATAGATTAAATGAAAGGAATTTCAATCAATCTTCCATTTAATTTGCTCAGATATTGTTAGATTTTGAATGGAACCTCATTTCTTAGAAACAAACTAATTACGTTACGCAGCATTAGAAATTCTTTTCGTCTTCTTATTAATACTGAAAGTGTAATTCGTACAAGCAATTTCAATAACACTTATCAAGCCTTTGAACTTGGTAGTACTTGTCGTAATTCGTAATCCATTTTAGGAATTTTTGCAATAAGGACGAGGGCTTAGCTTCGAGTGTAATGAGATTTACTCCGGGTCGTTGTTAATGTGGACGGCTTCGTTTACCTGATCTATGTAAACCAATACGACCTAGTTCTGTTTAGATTGGAATTACAGGAATAGGTTTAAAAGAAACGAGCATTTTAAGAGTGTAAATAAATTTTCGATTCTTAAGATGCTACACGATAATTTTGGCACTAATTTAAATCAAGAACTTAGGATTATTAAGGAACTCGGGAAGGATTTGTCTTTAACACGCTCAATTAGCTTGACATCTTTTGGTACTAAGTTAATGCGTACTGGAATTATTAAGATAAATATTAACATGACCCAAAAAAGAAACGAAAAATCACAAATATGATATTTTGGAATACAATAGTTACAGGTTTGTCGATTTAAAAATCTTTAAAAAAGATTCTTCTCAAAAATTAATATTACATTTGTGCATTGGTTGCCATTTTAAGTCATTTCAAACCTATTTAGCGTTGGCATTACTACTTAGAATTAATTGGTTATTACTTCTATGTTATTTGCTTTCTGTTATTATTCTTCTTAGCTCAAACTACAAAAAATAATTAAAAATTTGATATCTTCTTAAATGGAATTATTTTTGATTTTCAGTGTTTTGAAGCCAGTTTTCAGTTTTTGTAACGGGGTGATCGTGAGTAATGACGACGGTTGTCTGTTTGACCTGTTATATATTAAAAACAAGTAGTACATGCCTACAAAATATGAAGATTAGATCGGATCCTGATTTGGTGATAATGGAACCACCTGAAGACATATAATCTATCCAATGAAAATAATTATTTTGTTCATACAAATACCAAAATCACTATAGGCATGCCTTTGAATTTTGAAGAGTTCCCTCGATTCGTCATGCATATATAAGAACGGACTTATAATAATGGGACCAAACTGAAACTATATCCTCACCAATACAATAATAAAAAAAATACAACCAAATTGAGAACCTCTAGTATTTTTGAAGTCAGTTAAAAACTTTGAATTTGCAGTTTGTTGTTGTCTTCTTAATCAGGATAGTGTAGTCAACAATCGAGATCGCAAACATGTTTTAAAGTATACCTTTCCGCATCCAGTGGACAGCCGCAAAGATCCCCCATTCTGTCAGTTAGACAGGTGGCACATCAAATATTGAGACCATAACCAATTTTTCTTTAAGAACTTTCTTCCTAAATTTTATGAAACCTACTCGAATATTCATCTCGAGAATCCATCTCCACTCGAGCACGCCAAAATTGTACTACAGAATAAAATTTGATCAACATATTGTAAGCTACTTACATTGAGCGACTGACCCAAAAACAAAATACCTAGTGTTGGGAAATATACTACTTTCTTTGCACATTTTGAATTTTAAATATATTTTTTTCATATAAGTATATATTTGAAAACATATCTGGTTGTACGAGAATTTTAAATAAATTAAATCTGGAATATTTTTTGATTAATTTATAATAGAATTTACTTACTTTGAATCAATAGCCAAGACTGAGCGTTATCCAATTTAGAACCAAAATTAAATATTAATTTCAATTTGTACTTAAATATTCTTATTATTTATTTCAATAAAATATCGTTCGTCTCTTTGTTTCGTCTTTAGATTTATCTTAATAAGACATCAAAGTACTTAACAAAGTATTTATTTAACATTTAAAATTCTTATTTTAGTTTTAAATTTAGTTACAGCAGTGCTATAAAAAAATTGAAATTATTTTAAAATCAATTTGTTGAAATAATACCGTTATCGTATGTCTTGCGAACATCACTACCTTTCACCCATGGAGTGGTAAGCAACCTCCCCCGGATGGCTATACGTCTCTAATGATTATGTATTGTCGTCAATGCCACTCGATTACAGCTAATGTGATTGCTTGTCTTGACAACATGTCTACGAAATAAGTGAATTTAATTTATACGATTCGCATCAGCTAATTCGTTTTTATTTATTTAGGATAATTGATAAACATGCAATAATATACCATGTTAACATCTAAACGTATATACGTAGATATTTGGTTAAATTTATTTTTGTACGAGCTTTGGCGGGGATTTCTGCGAAAGAGGAATCATTAGTCAATAGTCAAATTTCAAGGTAACGCATAATTAGAGAAATCCTAGAATAGAATTTGATAAATATAAAATACAAATACAACATAATTTATTTATTTAGACTCTTATGTACAGACTTAATCACTATGTACTAGTACCTTGTTCTGATAATTTGTATTAGAACTAAACGTTCATAAAATATAAATAACCTCTTAAAAATATTGTTAGTGTACTTGGAATAATACAAAATCAGAATAAAAGTGCTATAAGGCAAGCTAGATCTATATCTATATGTGTGCCAATTATCAATTAAATCAATTCATTCGCTATTGATAATAAAAAAATCTTTTCGCATTTCGAACATTATTAGTAGATATCCGTGATATCTGCAGATACATATCGGATTCCTTGGCAAGCGTAATATACATCTATAAATTGACAGAACCGCCTTTTTAACTGTCAAATAAATCTAAAAGAGGCTGTGAGCATTTTGCATGTTTAAATTTACATTAAGAAATTTGGGAATGTTTGAAATTAATGACTTTTATAAAATTATATGATCAATTGTGTTAACAGACAATGGTATCAAACTTTAATGGGTCTCTACTAAACTCTACGTTCATTATATGAATGTCTTTACAAAATAATCCCACTAATCAAACTTCACTAAAAGCAATTCAATCTTCTAAGAACTAATTCAACTATTCCAATATCATGAAAAGCTATTTACCAACGCAATGCCAAGCCCTGTTCTATTATCAAATATGAGTGGAGCGAATGCGAATCGCAATTCTGTAATCATTAGCTTAAAAACAACGACATTGTTGCTTTTGGGAACCCTAATCCTAACTCAAAGGAAGATTACTGACAAAAAATTATATTTATGTAATGTCAGTATGTAAAAATATTTTTTTAAAAAGTTGAGGCAATACTATGAAACTAAAATATCTCACTTTATTCTACGAATAGGGTCCAATTCTCTTTCTGATACGGTTGCTAGAATGAGAGGCTTTTGTGAAGCAAAGGAATCTATTACCTTATATAGCAATTTATTGCATTTTATAGCATATATCTATAAAATATGTGTTTATATTTTTTAAAGTAAAAATTAGAATGATCTATAAATATGAATGCAAACTTTTTTGAAAAATCAATAGAAAAATTAAGCAGACAAATTGCGAAAGGAATCCTAAACGTTATATTTTATCAAGTTCATAATATAATCGAAAATACGAACCTTTTGTCGAACAAGTCATAACTGTTTTTTACAATGATAATTAAAAAAGATGCATTCTACTCAATTTAACATATATATGTAATCCAGAATTAGGCCCATTCGAAACGATAACAATAAAATTACGTTAGTACCACGTACAAAATAAAATAATTTGTACAAACTAATTCAAGCATTGTTAGCCCTATGCTCTTAACGCAGGTAGGAAGCAAATTACGAGTTCCGGAAGGAATTTGTGACGCAATATTAAGATCACGCCGTGTCTAGTCGTTTATATATCTATGCGTTGTGTTTATAGGAAACTTTAGTGTTTCATTTGGTACCTTGGCTAGCAAAAGCAGCAAAAACTGGCGGAAACAATACGCCATCTGTCAATCATTGTGACTAATGATAAACCTGAGCACTTATAGATAAAAAAATATATAATACGCTTAAGTGTGAACATTTTAAGACTAACATTGGATATTAATCTTTTGAATTAACAATAATTTTCAATTGACACGCCAACGCTTGATTTATCTTATTTTGTGTGTTCTAATTCCAATATTTTGTAAAAACATTATGACTGATCTCAATTCCCAATCTTCTTTCGATAAGCTTTCTTCCGCATTACAGTGAAATTCAAAATATGTGGACTTACTGAACGTTAATCTAAGCTATTGCTTAAGCTTGTAGATCTACCAGGGAGTCTTGTGATTTATCCTCGAGGTACTCAGTACTGTTAATAATTAGAGATTTCATGAAAAAAGAAGGTTTTTAATAAAGTTCAAAACACACAACTGTAGCCACTATTTATTGACATATACTGTCGCAGATATGCTGTTAGAAATTTCTTTGAAACATGCAGTGCCTTTTTACTGAAATATTTTTATGTAATGTTCATTTTAACGACTTATGCGTATATAAATATCTCGAAATATTTCCAAGTAAGTTTCGTATTATATAGATCGTAATAATATATATATTTGAGATTTCTTATAGAGATACCTTTGTAAAATTTGTTGTTATTCTGTTGTATCCTTTTTTAATTATATTTGTGTCAACATATTTTGTTAAATAAATAAATAAATTCAGAATTTTTACTTGTTGCCAAACTTCATTATTTCTATATTTAGTTTTTAAACTTGGTTACTAGTTATGGATTTAGTATTTTCATTTAGTAAATTAATGAAATATTTATGTACCTCTATATAAGTATCTATATTTCTTCGGTATCTAGTATTCATAACACAAGCTCTTGTTATGCTTCATTTTAATTAGCTAATAGGCGTGTACAAAATGATGTTATAAATAAAGATCTTTTTAAATGTGTACCTAAAAGACGGTAGTTTATAAAAGAAAACAAAATAGACACAGAAATAAGCTTTTTATTAACTATAAATAACAACGAACTAATTTATATTTCGTTTGATATCATAATGTTGTCTTATTTCCTTAATCATTAAGGGAAATATTTATTAATGTAATAAAGTGACCTACTTACTTAATGCTGTTAACAACTTCTGTCTTTTGAGGATAATATACAGGGAATGTGTTCCCACATGGAGGATTGATCATAGTGGGGTCTAAATATCAGAAATATACTAAAACACATGACTCGAGAACAGATTCGTATTCATCAGACAAACATCTGCTCCAATCTAAGCAGACAGAATTGACTTTATATCTAATGAGTATTACTTAAACATTATTGACCAACCAGTGGACCATCTGCATTTTTAATATTCTTTGGCAAGAATTAAAAAAAAATTAAAAAAATCTTTAGTTTGCTAAACGGTCATTAATATCAGACGGTATAAGTTCTAAGCTAGTTAAAGATTGCTTACCCATTTAAGACATAAAATGGGTGAGTAATTCATAACTGGCTATATCTCTCATCACTGTATCATGTCACATTTACATATTTAATATAAATAGAATAGAACATTTAAATATTTTTTAACAAACTTTTAATTTGACGGGTCGAACTTTATTACTGATTCAGAAAAGCTAACATGCACGTCGAATCACCGTTAAATTTTAATCAACAAAATATTATGATGTACATAATTTCCATTCAAAACGATGACATTTAATAACTATACAAAGAGGTGGTATAAATTCAATTTTGTATTTTCTAAACTAAATTCTATGTATAATAGTTAGAACACCCCAAAAACACTTATTCGTTTGATAATTTTATTATTTAATTCGAAAATAACGAAAATGGGAAATATTCTACAATATCGTTGCTAGGCTACGCACAAGATGTCCCTTTCCGCGCAAGCGTGCAAAACTATCGTTACAATCCCATATGATTTGATATTTCTCAAATGGTGAATTGAATCACATTTGCCGTATTTCAACTCAAAACCAAAGTTATGCTGTATATGTCTGGTTTAAGTGTTTACCCAATTGACATCCCTCAAAGTAATCCTATCCCTTTCATATTGAATTTGAATGAAAGAGAGGCAAATAATTTAAGTTTAAGTGAATGCTAGCTGAATCGCCACCACTACTATTTATTACTCTCTGAAATAAAAAAAAATTAATATGATCTTTGTAGAAATAATACTGCTACTTCCCTCTTGATAATTTAATTCAATACTAGTCCACGGACCGACTGATCTGTCAAATGTGAATAGAAAGAATTAAATACATAAAACGTATTTCGGTATGATCACACTATTCATGTCTCAACAAAAAACAATAATTACTTACAAAAAAAAATTTTTTTTTTCATTCTTTATCATAGGCATAGAGCATAGATAAAAAAAAAGCCAAAAATAGCCAAAATAATATAGCCAAATAGCCAAATTAATTTGAGCTCGTACCAAAAATGATCCAAATCCGTACCAAAAATTTACGTTAAGAGTTAGACAGCTGGTTAGTATGGGAAAGAGAAGATTTTTATTATTATTTTCCATGCCTTAAGGAACATTGATGAACAAAACAAACCGCATTGGTCCAGCCATTCTCGAGTCTTCTTTGCACTATTCTGTTATACCTGACAGGGTTTTGGCAGCGTTTTCGTTGATAGTTTCCAGACGGCTTAATTGTTTCCGACACCTTTCCTTATATTTTATCCATTATACACTGACATATATATGAATTGATAGATTGTAGGTACTTGTTACTCTTATTGACTAAATAAGAACAATTAAGTGTGGGTGGTTGAATAACTTCAGTCGTGTGATGTTAACATGTTACGCAATATCGTGTTTTAATACAACAACAAACATATTATACACAAAACTTAACCAATTAGCTAAACCCTCCTCAAGAATCACTCTATCTGTTTGTGAAAACCGCATGAAAATTCATGTTGTAGTTTTGGAGTTTATCGCGTACCAGATGAACAGACCGACGCGGTGGGAGCATTTGTTTTATATTTTATAATATGTAGTAATAATTTAACGTGTTCAAAATTATTATAAACTCGTTTACAAATGTTCCATTGCGTTCAACACAAAATATATTCCAAAACATTCGGTTTCCATTGCGTTGCAAGTTCACAATATTATTATCCATATTTTTCCAAGACCGCCGTTTCAAAAGGTTATTTTGAATAAAACGGACATACCAAAGGAGAAATCAGCATAAAATACACAAATTTTATGTGTGAAAAACAATAATTTTGCGGAGCTTACAGATCGGCATAATGCTGGCTGGGTGTCCACCGGTCGCCCGACTGAATAATTTATCGGGATATCTCTGCGTTTCACATAATAAATGGACAAATATTTGATTTCCTAAAATATACTTTCTATTTGAAGTCCACTTTGTTCCTTTATTTATTTAGACATTAGAGTATATGTATACCTTATGACGGTATTATTTACTTTGACAAAATTACTTGAGGTGATATTGGTATCTTTCACCATCAGCAGTGTATATTTGTCATATACCTTCTTTAATTAGTATAAAACTGTAGATACTGTATAGTGTGGCAATTGATAAATAAAGTGAACTGTATTATATAAACAGCGTAATAAACCCAAAGTACTATTAGTTGGATATTTGATTTGATCGTTCGCTGTGAAGACGTAAACGGAGTGGCAACCAATCCGATGATCCCCTCTGACGAGGCCAGGTGACTGCCCATCCTTGTCCCACGTCAAGAAAGGTATATAAAAATATTGTACTAACATTTATAGTCAAATGCGCAATGGGCGGCCTAGATGAGGAGTTGCAGAATAACACCACCCAGCTTGTTCAGTGCTGTTGTTGTAAAAGCGGCTGGTAACTGGAAGTGATAGCTAACCTTACCTGCTGAAGCACGCCGAAGCTATCAAATCTCTAGTAGACCTATCTGGAATAAAGCGTTACTGCTAACCGCTACGCGAGCGAGCTGATATTACCTCATTATTATAAATAAAATCATTAATAATTTATCTACGCGATTGAATTTATCATATAAGATCTGTAAGAGAGCTTAAGTCTGACTAGGTGGGGTGGAAAGGTCCTGGAATTATGGCCACAAATCCTCAAGACCTCCCACAAAGTGGATCAACCATCTTGTTAAGGTCGTGGGAATCCCCTGGACGCAGACAGCACAGAACCGATTAGTTTCGTGATTCTTGAGGAAGACCTTTGCCCAGTAGTGGTCGTCTCTCCACTAATATGATGATGAAGATTACTAGATTTATCCAATTCAATTGCTCTAATCCCCTGTTGATTATTTATTTATTTCATATATTTATGTACACATGGCAATAATAATATATACTTAAAAGACAGGAAGTAAGAACAAAGAATCTGTTTATTTCGCAACAAAATTTCTACCAGCAGACCTGCCTCCGGAAATTAGGTGAAATAGGCAGACTGTGTGTACACGAATAAAAGATAATACGAATATAATAAATAGTATAGAAATTACATTAATATGAATCGATAATAATTAAAACAATCAGTTCTTTGAAAAACTATATTAAAATTTATATTTATAAACAATTATCATTGTGATGTGTGTAGACGTGGAGACCTTGCTACAGAAAACAGCACGATAATACCTAATCAGAAAACTGCACCGAAAATATGGCTCCTTTCCTAAATAACTTTACTTAAGCACCTTTAGGTCACTTTAAGGGTGGCTATTAACAAGAAAAACAGTTGCACAAGACGAATAGATGGATCTTGGATCAGCTGTCGACGTCATTGTGACATCACAATGATGATTACAACCCTATTCTCATAGAAACTGCGATCGTATGAAAAAAATCCCATCTAAGACTTTCACAGCTAGTACTCAGAGTGCAGATTTGAATTGAGCGTGTATACACAAATCCTGATAAGTATAAACAAACAATCACTGACTTACAAAGTTGTAAAACGAAAATACATCTGAACAGTCATTGAACTAAACGAGGTAATAAAAGAACGGTATAAAATGAAATAAAGCATTAGCTTTTGTTATGTCAGTGTAACAAGGGCAATATCTTAATATCTAGAGAATTATTAATAAGTTATTAGTTAGGCTATAAGAATGCATGGACTATTTAAAAATGCAATTTCTATAAACTTAAGCTGTAATCAAACTGAATTGAATTTAAGCAAAGCAGAAATGACGATACGTATCGATGTATAAAATATTGAACTGTAAAACAAAACATATATGTTTGTAATACTAATATATAATGACAGATAATTTGTAAATGTCATTATAAATACTAAAGGCTGAGAGTTTCTTGCGCCGCTTCTCTGCAGCTACTAATTCGTGGAAGCGGTAGTAGGGTTAATTGGGAATATGCATACTAGTATTACTTTTAATTTTAAAATAATTTATTTAATGCATTATTAAATTCTATAACTGGAGCAATTTGTATATTCCCTGTTAATAACCACTTATCACTCGCACTTAGTTGTTAAATCCGCCATATATACATCAAAGTTTGAATAAAAAAATAAAGTAATATACTCTAAAATTTAAATAAATAATAAGTGTTAAATATAGTACTATGATACAATAATAATATTAGAACGGGGAAGGGAAAACGTTATTCTATTAAACAAACAAGTCGTCATTTCCCTGTATCATAGTCTCAACAGAGTTTACTATACTTTGGAGTGCGCTAGGAAATAATATTGACAAATAAACACGAATAAGTTCTTTTTAAACATCATCAGCTTTTGCCATATCATCTATGCATATCAATTTACATGATGTTATTTGATTTTGTCTAAATTCCATTACATTTCTTTAGCCACTTCTATGCTCGTGACGTTACTTAACAAAAAATTGAGAAATAAAAAATAAAAATACGTCATCGCACTTGTGTTCTTATGAAAAATAATTAGTAATAAGTATTTCGAATATCCTAATCAGATAAACTTAAATTTTCATTATTTTGAATACAGAATTCTACAGAGTACATTCACTGCAACAGAGCAAATGCTATTTTATAAGCTGCAGTTGCAAAGTGCTTTACACCTTCATGTGATTTGAATGCTTAAATGTCGTTTTGGCTTTAAATAAATATTATTTCTTACTAACGTCGTCTTTTTGACTGCTACCTTTTTAATTTTTTACCAAGCAAGAGCAACAAAGCAGTTACAATAAAAAAAGTTAACTGAGTCCGTTACTCGAGTTTCCTTATCTATTAATTCATATTTCATTCAGTTTAATTTATAAAACCTTACGCGACTACTGGAAATATTCGCTTACCCGAAGGTTGAAGTCTAAAGAAAATCTCCGGACCTTTACCCGTAATAAAACACGTTTATTGCACGGAAACTCGCATAAACCGTAATTTATTTCAACGCTCAACTTTCAATACTCGCGAACAATATATTTGCAGGTGTCGGCGCGAACTTTTGGCGAGAGCAGTAATTTAATTCAACTTTTCATATTAATCGATATCAATTTGAAGCTATACTATATCATATAATATAATAAGCGTACTTAGCAAACACATCAGCTTTTAAAACACTTCATCTACAAGTCTTAATCTAGTAATAAATCAAACAGATGACAATATAGTCAAAAATACTCATGTATATTTTTCGTAAAAACTCGACTTCGAACAAAAAAGCGCCAATATCAGTAATATGCAATAACCTATAAATATTAATAAATAAATGAAACTTTATTTTTACAGGATGAGGGAGTATGTAGAGGAAAACGAGAAGAATGATCCACTCATACATGCTCCTGATAAGAAAAACAACCCTTGGGCCGAGAAAGGGAAATGCATCATCATGTAATCATACAAATTTGAAATGTATAAAATATCACCAAATTCTAAAACACGTTCAATTTAGTTTATGGATGAAGAAAACGCTCTGGTCCACAATATCATCCATTATGGTTTTGGTGTTGCTCAAGAACAAAACATAAGTGAAGCAAAAGAAGAAATATTAGAAGCCTTAGACGAGCTACAAAAGGAAATGTTACTGCCAGAGAATATTGAAGAGCCAAGCGTTATATCACTAGCTATTCCATCTGATATACCAGATGTAGTGGAGCCAAAACTTTGGTTCCGTATAGTTCATTATGTTTAGTTTTTTGTTCCCAAACAAACAAATCTAGTCCTTATAATTCTATAACATTGTAAAGGGTGTACATTTTGACTGTGCGCGAAGAGGGAGTACTTATGAATGTTTTGTTAAAAGGTTAAAATGGTTGTAAATACGTTAAATTTTGTATTTCTAGTAATAGAATGTTCGGACACGAAACTATCGGTAGAGGTAACTGGAAAAGTAAATAGTGAGCGCGGTAAAATGTAATGATACAATGTAAATTTATCTGATTTCAACAACGTATGTTAACAACCGGTATTTGAATTTAAATTTTATACTTTGTTTTAACTAAATCAAGTTTTGCCTTGGAAAGTGTTGGATATAGTATAATTCTATGTTACTTGAACCAGAGAACCCATTCAGTTCCATACAAAGCAAGCAACTTCCTCTTCCATTTTTGTATGGAGTTGGTTTGGATTCGTCAACGAACCAATTGAAATAAACTACATCTAATTCTAGTTTTTCAATTGGTGTCGCATACTCCTTCGTTAGTTCGTTATTTTTGAACGAAACTTATCAGGGATAAGCTTTGCCATCAAAAATTAGAAATTAAATAACATGAATTAAATGTGAAGGTTCTTTGAGCTCAAGAATCTTCGTATTTAAACAAATGTATAATTAAACTATAGGGTTAAATCGCAAATCACAACTTAATATATATTTGCTAAGTCACGGAATGTGAACGTTATTTGAGTATATTATTGGCAATAAAGGAAACTTGGGTGACGGATAAATGAGTAGAGGTGTTAAAATAGTTCAGATAACGTAAATTTAAGGTAACTTGAACGATTAATTGTCAAATAACATAATCTTGTTTAAAACCCAATGTAATTTTAAGATAATTTAGGATACTTTTTTATGAACACAGGTACATTCCGCAGTGCCATTATCTAGTAATGCTTCTATAAAATATCTCTTAGATGATCTTCTATACTCCAGTTTTAAAGTATTTATATTCCATCGCCTCATCGACCCTTCTCTGTCCTTTATTTTAAGCATAGTTATCTCAGAGAATACTTCTTCTTCCTTAGTTCTATAAACCCTTCGCCCGACATTAAACATTATTAGTAATTTAAAGCAAATATCAAGTTTAAAACTAGCACTTGATTAGCTTAGTATAATTCAAAATTTAAACGAAAAATTTACCTAAGTCGTTGAAAGCTTAATTATTGAAGCAAACTATTGTAGTTTAAATAAACTTCTTCTAAATTTATATCTAAGAATCGAAGGTCTGGATGCTTCAACTTTTCTCGATTGAAACAAATTGTTTGATGGACTTGAACAGAGAATAAGATTCAATGAAGAGAAGTCTAAGATGTCCAAACCTAAGTAGCGCTATAAATCTAACATTGCATTTAAAAGGATTCCCTTTAATCCTAATTTTAAATAAAATAGTAAAAATAAACTAAAGCACTGTAGATAATTATAGAATAAAATGAAATCTAACTTTTAACTTAAAACTTCTAAAACTAAAAAAAAATACCTTCCCCTTACCATATCTAGACATGAAGTATGGAGAATCATTCTGGCTGTGAATATTTCCGATTCCTTTAGATGCTTGCCTCATTGTCGTTAGTGGTAGAACCATCAGTTTTATACTGATGATCCATGTTAATATCGACAATAATTCAGTCTTTGCGAAATCACCAAACGGATTTAAGAGCTTCTCTCCAAAATTATTTGCATCATTAACATTGAAAAACTGAAAACGTACTTATGTCAATTCCTTATAGTCACTATCACAAGATCCATCTAAACACATGCCATATCTTCATCTCACTCTCACAACTGTTTATATATTTTCTTTATCTACTTCTCCTCCATGTATAAGTTCAACATAATATCTATCCTTTATTATAGGTAAATAGTGTTAATTAGGTCTTTAGCAGATAATTGGTAGAATTACTTGTATTAAATAAGAAACAAAAATCAAAGTTGTTTGTTAATCAATATTACGATAAAAACTGCAATTCAGAAATTAACCTTAGACATTAAATAAAGGAATATAATTGCTTACTTAAAAATTGTAGCGAATAAATTTAGGGATCCACACGTGGAGATTCTTAGCGATAGCAAAGCTAATCTCTCAATATAAAGACTTTGTTTGAGTATTTAACAGTTAACAACATTTTTCAAGGCAATCACAAGAAATTTAATTTTAAAATTTTATAATTGTTTGTCGTTTATTTCGTTTTTATGCTAAGTTTCGTGAAACCAAAGATTTCATATAAAACCGAGTATTGTATTTGTATAATCATTTCTAAATGTGGGTTGAATAAAATAAAGTTTTTAACGTATTCCATAACTTAGCGTTTAGCGATATTGTGTTTTATTCAATCCTCAAGTTTTACATTAAAATAAGAATTAAACAGTAATTTTAATGGATTAATCCGAAATTTAATAACTAGCTAAGGGTGATATTGGAAATGATTTTTTTAGAATCAAATAGGTTAAGGTATCGTATGTTATTATAATTATGTAATCAGTAATCACTGAAATAAATGAAAATCTATATATATTTTTTAATTATTACATCCACCTTCTTACCTCTCGTCAAATTTAAGTTCAGCCTAAATCATTTCATATACAGTTACAATATCTGAATTAAAAATTTGTTAAACTATTGGCATTCGAATAAGTACACAAAGCAATTACTATAGAATTGTGTAGGTAAACTTATCTTTTATTTGTTTCTTTGTTTTATCATTTCTCAAACAATGTGAACTGGTCGGCACTACTTTGAGTTTAAAAGAAAAACTAAATATTTTTTATCTACTGAGTTGTTATAGCAATATGAACAAAGCACTCCAAATTTAAGGTAACGTTTTCTACGTTATACGTTTTCTACGTTTTACGTATATTTGTAATATGAAACTTATCTACACAATAGACATGATGATAATGTTTGGTGTGTCTTTAAAAACAGCATGATAATAGAAACATTATTCAAATAATTGTTTTGATAGCATAGAAACTTCCCCAGATATTTCAATCTGAATAGCACATTTTTCCACTCGCCCGAAAATGCTCCGAATGTACGAGGAATATTACTTTTGTATTGCGTCATACCGTGATATTTTGATTGCATTTCGGAGCCACTGTGTTTGACTGTTTCGTTATATATGTTTATAGAAATTGTAAGTTGTAATCAATGGTTTTTTAATTATTTTAAATTGTACTGTCTCACCAAAATTTGAATGACTAACAAACAAACTACTCATAAGCTATCAAAGCAATTTTAAATAATAAATAATGATTACAATTTGACAACCCTATCATCATCCCTATTGAAAGTGTGTAGACATAGTTTCACGTTGCATGAACCTTTTATATGACTAAACTACCAAAAAAATTTAAGCAATGAATATTAATGAAATTTTTATACAAAACTATTTATGCTTCCATTAGTGGATGCATCAGATAGTTGAACTTATTATTCTAATTAATACAAAAGTAATACACTAATTTTAATAATATCTCAATTTCATTAAAAGTTCAATGGAAGGGGAAGAGTTGGAGGATATTTTTAAACCACCCCTGTACTAAGCTGAACAAAATGCGATAGAAATTATTCAAATTGTTCAAGCCATTTTTGAGTTTTAGCGACACTAATGAACAGCTATTTATTTTTATATATAAGTGAAGAAGATTATGAAGAAGAAGAAGAAGATTATTTACAAAACCCAAAAATATGAATTACTTAAACAATGGTTATGGTAAGAATGACAAAAATAAGATAACAGGATGAGGTTATTAAAAAATATAATATTATAAAAACTGAACAAGCACTTCTAATTTAAGCTACATATCTACTTTGGCTTTTTCGTCAACCACTTCCAATAGTAGTCATATAATATTGATAACAATTGTATACATTTTTCACAGAAATTTTCGCAGATACTTGTATGATGAGTACGAATATTTGTTCAAGGATATTTGTATATTTATTTAGTATATTAATGATAATATACATATTACTATATGTCTCCGTTATCTAGCATCCATAACACGAGATCTCAAGGATGCTTATTTTGGGCTAGATAATAGGCGAGTGTGTAAAATATAAAAATATTAAGTTTTTTAATTTCGTTTAACGTTCCCAGATTGAATAGAACATAAGTACGAAGATTTGTTCCAATCCGTATTTTCAGTAACACCAATGAAGTTATGCGATTTTATAGATTTAAGCCGAGAAAAATTATGCCGCCAACTGTGTGGTAAATACCTTTCATCGTTCCCGATATTACAGAAGCAAATTTAATTCCAGGGAACCAAAGAAAATTGCCTGGAATAATATTTGTGACTTAATATCGGTTAGGGCGGGGATCAATCAATTAGTCGACGTAAAGTGCCTGTAAAAACGATTAACTTACCATATTGAGATTCTATTTCAAGGAATTTACCAACCACCGCCAATTATTCTAGAGACCGCAGGCTGTTGAATGGAGTTTAATTGGAATATTGGGTTCTTGAATGGTCAGAATTGAGTTTGGTTTTGAATTCTGTACTTTTCATGTTAATAAATATAATTTCCGATGTTGATCGGTGACGCTTGTCTTAGGAGTAAAATATGATATATGATATTTACAACTCAATCACTAACTTTGATAACGTAAGTTTTACCCTTAATATTATATGTGAGGAAGCTTCTGATTTAGATTTATTGGAGATCATCTAAATTTTAGTTTAGGTCTTATTTCACAGACTACATTTAAATTGAGTAACTGTGTATAAATTGTGGTAATCTATGAAAGTATAAAAAGTAAAAATACAGTAAAGTAGAAAATTCTCTTACGATAAATTTGCAAGAGGACATGTCAGAACAAAACGTCAAATAAAATATGATACTTATATAATTATATACGAAATAAATTAATTTAAAGGATTTGGAAAATTACAAGGTATTTTAGAATCAACCGAATCTAAAGCTTAAAACCAGATGAGCCGTTGTCTCCTGGACTAATCAATACAGCCTAAGGTAAGATGTTTACCCCGGGATAAATGCATCCCATAGATTTGAATCTGCGGATTTCCAACGATTTATTGCTGTCGATAACAATCCATCACAATCTATCTTGGTATAGCTAAAAGGAGTTATTACCATAAGCCTTGGTATAGACATGGTGTAATCCAAATTCAAAGAGTTTTTATACGAGTAACATATTATTAACATGATGTTGTACCACGTGTTATTTATAAATGAACCTCATTTTTGGTATTTGTTATTTCTGGTGAATATCATCTCAGACGCCTTTATAAGTAAAAGTGCAATTGGCTCGAACGTTTCTGAACATTTGCTACTAAGAGTCGTTTCTGATTTTCTTCCAATCATATAATTTAACATGAACAGGGCAGACTCCAGCTATTTTTAATGTTACATTGGAGTGGACCGATGAATGAACCCTGAGGGACACCCATTTAATTTTATTTTGTGATAATTTTATGGTAAATTAAGTTAAACATTAAGAAGAAGATCATATGGTATATAGTAGTCAAGATATCCTGGATCCAATACAGCTGTTTTTCTTTGATAGAAACAATATTAGTACACAGACTTATACTAAAAATATAGTATCCATATCGAGCTTAACTAAACAATGCTCGCTTAGCTTCTAGTAAATAAGATCATTAACAGCCTATATACGTGCCAATGCTGGGCACAAGCCTACCTATATAGGAGAAACACAAGAGAAATTTAGGTCATAACACTACCACGTTGAACGAATGTAGCATGGTAGGTGAAAGCGCTTGGCATTACGATAGGCTTGTAGAAGAAATTAAAGGCTTTAATGTTAAACTACTACTCTTCAGTGTAAACAATATTTTTTGTCTTATTGAGAACACACAGACACAAATCTTCCCATGACATATACAAAACTTGTTATGTATGTCTTTTTATTTACTTGTTATGTAAATAAAAAGATTGAATAATTCCTATATCGTACCAGATACGGCCATGCTATATTATTGTTAACATTTTGACTTGATAGATTTTAAATACTTCTAATGTATCAAATTTTGACGTAATCATTCCACTATAAGAAAGCAGACTGTAACATAACGAACGAATTTCTGCTTATCAAATAAGCATATTCTGGGACCTGATTATACATATCTGGTTTGAATAGTTCTGATCACTCAACGAATTATTCGTTAAGAAAATAGAAGAAATTTTTCGGATGCAATACATTGAGAACACTTTTATATCTAATTTCGCAGATAGTCGACATATATCATTTTCATCTCACAAAGACACAATTGAGTGATATTAATATTTTCTAGAACTCTAGTTTTAATAACGCGGCGAAAATTACTTTATTCTAATTAAATTTATTAATTAGAATAAAGTAATTTTCGCCGCGTCTGTGTATCGATGAGTGAATCAAAATTTGTTATCTCGGGCTTCTTAGTAATTTAGAAGGCTCGTTATGCCGGTAAATAAAATAAACCTCCAAAATATATGCTATTGACGTACTTGCTTCTTAAAGGGACGCCAATTATGGCTCACACACTATATAAATATATACCTTCACATCTATACAACAGAATTCTTTCAATGTTTCGGGCTGCTGCGGGCCACAAAACGAAGTGAAACTCGGATATCATAAAACCGGATAAGGGCGGGTATAACCGGTCGTATCCGCTGCGAACCGGTGTTAAAATGGACCGGAGGATTTGAGGATTAGCAAATGACCCATGCTACAACAGTGTAAGAGAATCTGCCCGGTTCTAAATTAATTCTGTCGCTGTATTAAAAAATTGTAAGTATTGTATAAGCCGATTACTTTTTGCGCAAGGCTGAAAGGGAGTCATTAGTTGTTAATTCAAGCAAACGAGGTTAAAAACATTACGTAGGTATGAATAAAATGAAAATCAGGTGAGTTTTAACACTTCAGTAAATCATTATGAATGAGTGGTTTTACAAAGGTTTCCCGTTGACATCCCTTAAAAAATTCATTTAGGGCAATCTTTCAACCTGACTAGAAATGAGGATACATACTTATGAATTTAGTTTGTAATTCTAACACATAATGACATAGGTATTTTGTAAATGTTAAGACAAATACTGAAGGCTAGGAGTTTCTTGCGCAGCTTCTTTACTGCAGCTACTAATTCGTCGAAGCAGTGGTAGGGTTATTTGCGAAAATTTATTTATTTTTAATTTTAGAGTATTATATTATACAATAGTTGGTGATTTTATACTATTTTCGCTATATACACCTTGACCTTTGTGATGCACTTGATTGTCGTATACATTATAATATTAGATTCATTAAACTTTGATAATAAGAAATTGTTTGTTTTTTCATAAGAAGAGGTAAGATCGGTAAATACCTCGAACACCATTAATGGCACAAAAAAATATAATAAAACTTTTGTTAATAAATATTTAATTTCAATCATAACCAAAACACTCTGAAAACATACCTACTACATAAATTATAAAGTCTAAAATGGTTTGAAAGGTCACCCTAGGCTGGTTTCATTTAAAATTCCATCCTACGTGTCGGAACATAAATATTCCGTGAACTTAAAAGTTTGTCTTCACCTACACACTAAATTTCTCCAACCCTTATATTTAGGGGTTTAAAGTTCAAAATTCCTGTTTGTGTTTCCAAATACACCTCTTACACCCATGGGAGAGTATCCGATAGTAGGTTTATTCATGAGTTACTTGTGAAGGCGTGCAAATTAAAAACGGTCAGTTGGGCCCCACATTAACAATTTGTGAATCTCTGTGCAATGAAGATAATTTATTTACTACAGATGTCAACAAGTGATTGCCCTGAATCTGAAATAAATCCCGAATTAGTATTTCCACAAAATCGTACATACTAAAGTTAAGGAAATGAGCTATCTAGCGTTCTTTGATTACGAATACAAAGCGACTTTGCTTACCGAGCTCCTCCATGCCTCGCAAGACATGATAAACGATTCGTTCCAACTGCTTGTGCCTACCAAGTCATCTAAGAAAGCCCGTGCCTAATAATGGGATGAATATGCTGGTGAAGTGGTTTCTGCAGGCTGACGAGCAAAACAAGAGAAACCTTAATATTGAAAGAATGTGGCTACAACCGTTTGCTGCTAATACAAGGCTTCCTCAATCATCTCCGTAAACCTAACTCACCACAAGTACAGAATGATACAAAATACTCAGTATAATTTAACATCTTTTGTATGATGGACATATTAGCCCAATAGTTCGATTATTAAATTGAAAAATACAATTAAACCTTTTTGTGTTCTTTGTAATTTGTAATAAAGAAAAGAGGTTAAATTGTAAAACCTCTTTTCTTTATTACAAATTTAAAAAGTAATAACGAGCGACCTATTGGTAAGGTCGACAAACTTATAATCAATACAAATGGACATACGGTAGAGGAAAAAGAAAAGTAAGTCGAAGTTTTTCAGTAACACCTACAGTTTCTCTTTATATAAGCTATGAGAGCTTATATAAAGAGAAACTCATAAAATCTGTAGTTTATAAATTGAATAAATTCAAACATGTTCAATTGAACTCAATATATAAATTCGAGATTAAAATCTCCAGATACTTCAAATTGAATTGTCTGACCCGTACGGCAAAATATCATTTAGATTTGTATTCATCTGTTGACGACCAAAAAGATGCCGACTAATGAATCAAAAGACCTTCTTTATAAAAAAAAGCCCCCGAAATAACGACACAATTTATTTTCCCACAGCACTGTATTTCACAAGAGATCAGTAATATCTTAATGGTAGAAATACACAAAAAGAGATGGAATACTGATGATAAAAAGAGTATCAGAAAACATTTTTAGTAAAATTGAAAAATGAAATACTGGTTCCGTTAGTAAAAATATTCTTACTTTGCTCTTTATCAAATTACTAAATAAAAGTCGCGCTTGGCACGAGAGTTCGCTTTTTGAATACTGAGTAAGTCTTTCTAAATTGGCACCAATAAATACGCTTGTCGACTATCTTAATACGTGGGATGGTGCAGTATGAGTCCGAAAGCGGTTTAGCCTAATTGAAACGTTATCGCTTTACACTTCATGGCTTATTGAACTAGAACTTTCTGGAAAGGATTCCTTATTTTTCTGTGAGAATTAGTTCCCAAAATTGAGGCATAGACTGAAGTTAGGGAACTTAGGCCTGCTTCCAGCAAATTCTCAAATTTCCGACGTTATAATTCAAGATTTAGCTATAGACATCAGACTAAGGTTAAGATTAGGTCGAGTTTTAATTACACTAAATCCAGATTAAAAATTGCTGCAGGTATAGTTTAATTATTAAATATTCTTCATAATCGCTAACTTTGTGCTAGGTTCGCTCTCATTATTTATTATATGACTTGCCGTGCTTAAGTGCCAACAAAATATTGGATAAGTAATTCAGTTATATTCGATAGTTTTAGCGTGTCGAATTTAAAGAAAAGCCCTCAAAAAACTGTAAGTAAAAATTGCTGGTACTTTAATAACTTTCCCGTCAACATAAATGGAGCAAATGGCGAGGCTTAGTCTTGGCGTTACTCCAACTACATGTCCGTCAACCAACGTTGATCGTCTGAGAAAAGTAACTAACGATATTAATATTAGAGTCGAATTTCATGAGAAAAAGCAAAAAGAGGAAAATCTGGCGTCAAGTCGGCACTTTGGACTACATGACTGCTGGAAGTGACGTTTAATAGATTGACATATTTCAAGGGACATGATAATAATTTCATTTTTGCTTGCATCGGTAAGTCAGTTATATTATTACCTAGGTACTTCAATGCTTTAACATTGGCTTTGTTTACAAGACGTAGGAAAGAGAAAGATGCAGGAATAAGGAAGCCGTTACGTAAACTAAAATTCTATACTTACGTAAGAAATATCTTTCGAAGGAAAGGAGATGTTCATGTTTACCAAAATTTTAATAGGAACGTATCGTTTGTCTCTAAGCGTTAAACATTTGAATTAAACCACATTTTCTGATCACTTATCTACTAATCATTGAGATATTATCCATACTATCAATATAAAAAAATCCCAAATAGCGTTCTTAAATAAGCAACAGCAATTATTGAGAAATGAATCAACGAAAATTTAAACTCTAAACCTGAGGTCACTGAGTTTTGCTACAACCTCATGGAGTTTGGCGGTACTCCAAATGCGTGTTCGCTGGACCACTGCTGATCGGTAGGCGAGTGGATGCAAAACATACTGCGGCACATCACCTTGCAAAACTCGCGTAAGCTACAGTAAGTTAAAGCATTTTTTATTTTAAAAGCATAAAAATATTTTGTACTACCCGCCAAATTGTTTGATATATAGTAGTCATCATAGGTAAAAGGATAATGTTTGCACATAAATTTACTTTGAAATTCTTGAAGCAGTTGAGATTTATTGAGTTTATTAGCTATACTTGATATATAGCACAGTGTTTTTCTTTCTGAAGTGCTTTAAAACGTAATCACTTGTCTTTCTTAGCTAACCCACCTTCTTTGAGAAACTAGCCATTAGACTGACCACATAAATTACAAACAATCCCTCAAACATCAAGGGTAATAAACACACCGCCATTTTCTCTGCTAGTTGTTAATTATTAATTAACCGGGATCACCAAAATGTTCAGGAAACCTTTAATTAATACTAGCACTTGGGAGTAAGTTGGCACAATTAATAGGCATTCAGAAGGACTGGGAATGAGAGATGACAATTTTAATGCTCTCAACATTTAGACGACAGGGTGCTAAGATGAGATTCACTGTAATTACTTTACAGTGTTAAATCAAATATTCTGTTTCCTCCGGAATTAGTTGAAGCGTTTATTTTATATTTTGGTTACACAGCTTAATTTGTGACACAATATAACATCAAAACAACTAAGGAGATTTTAAATAAGGGCAAGGAGACTCAAACGGGATATTTTATTGTGTAGTACATAGGTACTTATAGCTTGACGTTTCGGCTGTAATAACAATTTTTTTATAAAAAAGCTCAGCAAACGACTCAACACTACCTGATGATAAAGAATCCATATGTGAAGATAAATAAGATGATTGAGATGTAATAAGTGACCTGATTGAGGTTATCTTAAAGTTCATTCAAATATATCACATTAATTATATCAAATCTGATTTATTTAAAATTATAAAATAAATATAACCTCAGCTAGTGTCCGAGAATCGTGATTCTGTAATAGACACGGAATTTTGTAGCGTGTGCACTGTAAATTATATATAAAAACACATCAAATTATCATTTTCAGATATAACAGAGCATAGCACATACTAACCTAGCTACCTCCACCTTGATGGCTCAAAGGTGTCATATCACGATCCCCAAATAAATGAAGGAGAGGAAAATACGTACTAAACAAAATTTCAAATTTGGAATATTTTTCAATGTAAACTTCATCGCTTGCACTCGCATCCTACGTCTGACACACTTGTCTACAGCACTGCAGAAGTTTGTGAACGAATTTAGTATTCGAGTCTACGCGAGGACTCTCGAGTCTAATGCCGAATCCGAATCGGGTTCTAAATCGGTGTTCGGTGCTGGCCTACTCAGAGAGTTGGCTCTTCCGCACTCGACAGTCCTAGCTTATTAACATAATCGCTACGATAGTCTAGGTTTGTGCATAGTGAAAAGCCTTAGCAATGGCATATTTACTGTAAAGTTAGATTATTGGGTTTACAGTATTTGTTGGAAAGTTTTATTCTACAGTAGGAAGTGATATTCGGGTTAAAAGATCTTCGTCTTGGATAGCATATGATATACACTGGCTAAGGTCTTCAAGTAGAAGTCTACGAGTTCGATATAAATAAATAAATAAACTGCCAGAATTATATACAGTTATTAAAACCAAAATAATTACGCATTTCAACCTCAAATCTACAAGCTTAAATAAATAATAATATACACCTAAGTCTGTTTTTACACGGTCTTTTTGTACACGGTTTTGATATAACACGGTTTGAAAATTGAATATTTTTAATTTTTTTACACGATTTTATTCCATTTAGCACGATTTGAAATTTTATGTATGTACTTTTAAGATTAGAGTGCATATCTTTTTTATCATTAATTACTATGCTTGTGAAAATAAGCATTATATATTTGATTTAATAAAATAAACATGAATTCTTGTTCTTAAAAATTCTTGTTTTTCTCTAATTTTAATAGGTTTTAGAGATTAGGAACAAATCACCCATTTTTGTATAAGATCAATGTCTTTTTTTACACGGCTTCTTCTGGAACCAATCTACCGTGTAAAAACAGACTTAGGTGTATGTCATTTACAAATCTTTTATCTAGTCAAAATTAGGCATCATCAAGAGCTTGTGCTAGGGATACTAAATAAGGGAGATGTATATGATAGTAAATTTCAGATATATACTAAATAAACATACAAACTTTAAGTATTTGTACTCATCATACAAATATCTACTCCTACCGGGATTGAATCCCAATAAGACGGCCGTGTTATTGCAATATCAACGTGATACACTCCAGTCTAATGGTCGGTTTGATAATTCTTAAACAAACTTAATACTGGACTTGCTTAAACTAAAAACTGTGTTAACTTGTAATGTTTGTGTATTGTAAGCGACGCATTTTATTATGAAAACCAAAAACTTGTAATAATTTGCCTAACAATATTGTTTAAAATTTAAAGTGTAATTTCAATGTATCACGCTAGGGGCGAGCGGCGTGGGAGGGCGCCGCTCATCAGTTAGTTTTGTTAAACTGTTAATTTTTATAACGGTCAGTCTAAATGCGATCCCACGCTCGCCGCACGCTCATCTTCTAGGAAACTTTTGTATTCCACCTCCTATTTTTCAAGAAATATAGTTGTGTTTTTCCTCTCGAGTTTTGGACTTTTATTTATTGCTGCAAAATAACCATCATCACTTTGGCACCGCCTACATATATTATTCAAAATATTTGTGTAATATTCAGAAAGACAGGGTAATATAACTATCTTAGACAGTGTTAAATCCTCAGAACAATAACTAATATTATATCGTTAAATCAACTGTGACCAATTTGTCAGTAACTGAGCGATTCGTTTGACTTTACTTAGTATACAATTGAAAGATATTAATAATGAAATATGATATTTAAATATAATGTGAATATTAATATTAATATTTACAATAAAATTATACAAAGCTGCAAAAATATTACACACGCTGAGTACGACGAAAGAATAGCAACTTTATTGATTCTATAAACTGTGAAATATAAAAAATAATTTGTTTTGTTAAAATATGAGAAATAAAAATAATTAGTATACGAACTCACTCATAACCTCACTATCTCAATCTTCTTTCGCATTACACAACCTTGTGGAATAATTACAGAATTTGTATTTTCAATTGATTTTAGGCGACAAAACTTGTGAACAGTTTTTCCAACTGATTTCATCTAGAACTTTGACCACAGATTAAAGATAAAAAGTGTTCATTATTGCTATCCTGCAAATAGCTCATTCCTCTTCCCCACAAGTCGAATCAACCAAATAATACGTCCCTTTTCAAATTGTCAAACATTTTGTTTTTTCCAAAAATAACTCACTCTGTCCAGACTAAGGGTCGAAGAGGGAAAAATCTGTCACAGTCTACTAAGTAACATTGATAAAACATATAAACTAATAGCATTAGTGATTTTCTAAGGAAAGAATTTGTTTTGTTATGTAAATTTCAAGATAAACAAATAATGAATTTAAATTTTGAAGTAAATCAGTGATTTCTCTTTGATATTTATAATACCTTAAAGTTTATTCTTTAAGAACCTGGCTCAAGAAGAATCTTAAAAGAATACTTTTTTAGACGTGTGAAGTAATGCGAAGGAGTGCTTAAATTAATAATAAAATGTAATCTCGGAATAACACTACAAACCTGGTAACAATTTAATTTTTAAAAGAGTTTTTATGCTTTGCGTCAGAGCGCATCTCCTGCCGTCTTTTGTTCATATGTAATAAATATGTGTGTATCTCAAAATTCATCGACGTTTCCATTAAACAGTATACTATGTTGCCAACACTTTTTTTTAACGAGGAGGAATCCATTTACGGACCAACCCACCACTGGCTAAGCGACGGGCGTGTGTGGGGCTCACTCAGTGGGAGTCACTCAGGCACTGAGAATACCCACTAAAGCTCCCCGCTAACTCCATTGCCCTTCACGGGGGTAACCTGGGTTCTGCACGAGCAATGCACCAGGTCATGTTGTCAACACTAGATATCGAGATAAGTTATGTTATCTAAATTCTAAAACGATTGTATTACTTTATTAATTGACTTTATCATTTATTAGAAATAATTATCACAAATTTGATTTAATTAATAAAAATTATACAATTTTACACACTCTTACTCAGTCAGTAAGTCAGTCAGTCTTTAAATTAAATCTTTTATATTTAGCAATCTTTAAAACGTTTACCTTAAACATTATATTTTACTTTGTGGTATTTTCTTAACCACGGCCAGTGCAACCATGTCAAAATGTCAGGCAATTAAAATTTTTGTAATGACTTACTGTGGGCGTTAAGTTCCATCTTTATTATTTTGTATAACGGAACGCAATAGTTTTAAAGCTAGTATAGGTAAATAAATTATTAACTATAATTAATTAAATAATATACATTATGGCTTTAAAATTGCATGGTGTTTTACTATTAAAATATATGAAACTTGATACCTTAACATCTTCTGTACCATATTTAATTCCATAAAGATTGTGATTTAATTCAATTACTTGTCTTAATAATAGAGACTTATATATTTAATACCGCCATCATAGTTTTCATTCATTTCATAGGTAATACTAGTGTATCGAAGTGCCAATATCTTTTTATCAATATTCTGTAAGAGTCAGTCATCAAAAGTGAATCCTCTGGACTCTACTGCTCTGTGGCAGCACTTGACTACGCCAAACAGAAGTATGTTATAGGACACGAGACCGCGAACAAAACCCGCAGCACCACAACTCATGTCATTCTGGATGAACTTATAGCCGGGATTTAAAATTAATTATGTTACTCAGAAATAAATTTTATTTACTTTCACGATGTTATTACGTTTTTTGTGTTGTCCCTTATTTATAACGAGTATCAGTAATTTTGGAAAGGTGTACAGTTTTTGTACATCATTTACATATTTCTTCTTGGAAAGAACTTTCATAATGTGTGTCTACTTTTCAAAATCAATGATGAGCAATGAACAACAATAATTAATTAAAATTAATAAAGCAATAAATAACACAATATAAATTTTAGGATAAATATAACCTTTCGTTTAATTACCTCCTTGGTTGACATGTTAAGTAAAAGATCGTTCCATTTTTAAATGACACGACAGATATGGATTTTCGTACAACTTTTGCCGGTCGCTGCTCGCATGTATTTGCCTGTATAGCAATATCGATTTATCTCGAAAAAGCTAGTCAAAATAATGCTTGAATTTCAAGTAGGTTTGATAAAACCGTTTTTACTACGTTTTTGAGTTTGTCTCTATTTATGTAAATTATTTTGAAAAGGTTTAAGTAACCTTTTTATGGTTTATTCACAAATTTTTGGGTTTACAGATGTCAGTAAGTTAATCTATGTTAACAACTTGCTCCAGGTGAGATATATATTGTGCTACTGGCTGGATAATAAAAAAACTACAATTCGAAAGGTTATATCTAAAGTTTATTGATTCGAATTCAATCTCTGGAATATCTGTATGCAAAATTTAAAACGTAACCGTTAATAATATTAGAAGAATAATTATTTTTTCGTAATACAATGAAAGCAAGCGTAAAAAACACCAGTGTACTCTCAGCGAACCGATTATCTATGTACTAATTGGGATTCAAACCCGTGTCCCCTCTCAACTAATTTAGATTGGGCTCTGTTACATAAACATGAAAAACCTTTCCCGTGTTTTTGTTCCGATCAATCTAACGGGTGGCAAACAAAAATATTGGAAGTGGTATAATAAATTTCATTTCGAAACCTCTTAGAAAACAGTAACTTGGACTTGGGTCCAAATAAAGTAAACCATTAGTAGAAATAATATATATTGCCCTTCAATTCCTTACCAGGTCGATTACACTAGAAATTTGCATAAGGAGGATTAATATAGTGTATTTTGCCGATACTGGCCGTATATTGTGTTTTTTAATATTTAAATTTTGATATATTTCATATTCCTTTTATTGACGCAAATAATTGAAGAGAAATCATTTTTTTATTTCTCCAACATTTTTTTAAGCAAATCTTTCCAGGGGTCGTGACCTTCTCTAGATCTGGAGGCCCGGATCGGTCCGGATCTGAAAGCATGAATTTTGTTCTTGTTTTGGATGGCTGTGGAGCTTTTTCCAGTTTAACCAAGCCAGCCATCATAAGTATACTCAAATCTTTCGGCATATTAATAATATTTACATAATTGTTCAAAGCGTCAAGTGTGACTAAAGTAGTAGTCAATTTATATTACTTGTTTATGTTATTAAGGTGTATAATTGTTTGCGTGCGTGCGATAAAATAAAATAACTACTGTTTACTTTGCCGGTTTATTGCGAACTAACCACAAAGATCCTTTACAATCCGTTTTAAAGGAAATGTATTAGCCTAACAATATTAAATTAGACATAACATTACTTTTTTACTATTTCGATCTCAAATCAACAAACAGTATCACCATGTGATATTATTTCAGATAGACCTCAATTTCTTTAGTGTCAATATTTAGTAAGCAGCAGCCTGTGTGTGATTTTTCGGCCAAAACCAACATAATATTGGCGGAAAAAACAACATCAATAAGAAAAATTTACCTGTTCGAGTTGCGGTAAACAATCCTTTTGGGTCCTATTTTTGTTAAAAACAAACCTCGTTTACATGTTTACTAGAAATCATTTCAAAATGGTAACAATTTTATGAATATTTGTTCGGTTTAATTAATATAGTTATGATTAGCAGATCAACTAGATTCTTAACTCAGTATTTTTGTGACGGTAAATTAGAATGAACCCCATAGATTTACAGTATTTAAATAAACCTCTTTTGTATTTGCACTTAAGCAAACAGAATCTGTCAATCAGTAGACACGATCTATAAATTTGGTAATAATACACAGTTATGTTATTTCTGGTAGACTAATATTCCACTTGTTTCATTTATATCTTCTGAAGATAGGCACATTATGGTTACCAAGCTACCTCTGTTATTTTGAGTAAATTAATTAAAAATGCTATATTAAAAATCTTTAGGAACCATACTTCGATAGATGTCTAAGGATAGAATATTGAAATCGGTCGCTAAGCAATAATCGTTTTTTCTCTGTCTTGATACACAGCGATTGATATATAGTCAGGATACTATACGTGAAGTAGATATAATCTGTACCAACTACAAGAGTCTATCGCCTATAAGTTGTTTAAGTCTTCCAATACAAAATAAACTAGGATTTCGCCACTTCACAGCCTAAAACAATCCTTTCTAAAATTCCTTCGATTACGGGAATGCAATTAAGATGAATTACAATAAACAGATCACAACTTTCCAAAGACAAAATTTTCCCAGGTCAGTTAAATCTATGTACCTTTGTCAAAAAAACAATGCTACCCTCGTTTCATCTTATCCATTCGCTTGTTTGTTCATACAGATGAAAAGGTGCCCTGCTATTGTGTTAGCAAGAGATTCTCAGAGACAAAGACGGCTTCCGGGATCGTGGCGCCATCTGTGTGGACAAACGAGATGGGAACTTGTCATGTGTTCACATGAACAAAACGTTTTGAGATATTGTTGAATAGTTAAATGGTGGGAAATCTGTTAGATGGCACGTTTAATTTATTTGCTCCTCTAACGAAAGTAAGTTTCATTAGAACTTTGATATTTTACATTATTTGCATTTTACTTATAACAGTATTAAGATCTCTTATAATGAAATTTAAAATGTTAATTTAAGATTTTTGTGGTTTTCTAACCAAGCAAAACTGTAAAAATCATTATCAATCGAAGACCTCGTTGAAGGGGCGTCTGGGTTGACCACCCTTTTCCATTTCAGCATTGCTGTGGGGACGTAACCTATGATCAAATGTTCGCTGTGTTTTCGTGTGAAGTAAATTCTCAATATTGTAACAAATTACGGGTCGAAATCTACGAAAATTAATTAATAATTCCCACCTACGTAGTCTTAAAATCCCCACTTTACCTGTTACAACACTGACAAAACAAGAATAGAATAAAATTAGACTTTATTTGGTATGTTAATAAATAATATTTCTCACACTCACACATAAGTCTTTCTAAAAATGCCTTACATTTTCTTTTTATTCGCCGAATGTTATTTCGAATTAAAAAACCTGTGTTAAATATTTTTAATCCAACGCAATAAAAATGTCTTTTATTGCATATAAATGCACATAAAAACTCAACAACACTACAAGAAAATGTATACATATAATAGGAGACCTGATATTGTTAAGAACACTTTACTTTAGAGCAAGCCATTATAAGCTTATCATTGCCTCTACTCCAACCTCAAACGGTGATTAGTCGTTATTTTGACCAACTTTAAAAAATAGGGGTCCACAATTGTATACTGTATGTTTTTTTGTATGTGTAACAATTTTCAAGTCTTTTTAAGTCAAGAGTATACATCTGGTGGTTCCATTATCAACAAGTCAGGATCTGATGATATGATCCCAGTAAATGGAGGGCAACCATAAAATTTTTAAGTACGTATTTTATTTTTTCTAAAGATTTTCCGCTATTTTTAACATAAGAAAAATCTAACATTGAACTTAAAAAACTGCTACTCGAAATTATGAAAACTAAAATGAATTTAAAATTATTTCAATTTAAGAAGTTATCCAAATTAATATTATTTTTAGTGTTCTTGCTGACACCAGAAGTTGATACCAGAATTGTTTTTGGTTCTAATGAGAAAATGAAGTTTCGAATCCAAAAAAAATTAAATTGGATAATTTTCTTTACTGTGAATTATTTTTGAGACATTTATAAAAAATATATAAAATGTATTGAAAAAAACGAAAGAAGACCTTCTGCTTGTCTCTATTTTGTTGGTTTGAAAGCCCTATTAAGACAGGGTAACCTCATTTTGTGATTTGGTGGAATGGTCGGTTGACTTGAAATTTATCATATTATCATTGCCTTTGAGTTCAATTCGATATTTGATCGTTAACCTACTAGATTTGATTATTGTGAGATACAATGGTGGCCCTGAATGTGGATCTAAAGAAGAAGTATCATGAGTTCATGACAAAATATAAAAATAACACAAAATATCAACATAATATATAAATATAAAATAGAATTTAAATTTTAAATATGTCAGAAAGGATAATGAAATATAATGCATATCAGAAAAAAATGTGAAAATTACGATTATATAAGAGAGCTGTTTTTTTATTATTTTTATATTATTTTATTCTTATGTGGATCCAAAATTGGTGTTCATGGTGTACACTAAAGAGTATTTTATCCACCCCTGTGAATAGAATTAGTAATACATGCTAAAGTCAAAGTCAAAATAAATTTATTCAGTCTATGTACATTATATACTCTTATGAAAGAATATAATAGTATATTAGTAAAATTCACTATTTACTTTTAAGTGCTTATCTATATATTGTATCTAGTATATATAAAAATGAAACTTTGAAATAATTAATAATTTAATGACTGTGAGCATATTATCATTAGTAATGATTTCTGTCACAAAATTTGAAATAATCTAAAACTATGTAACTTTACGTACACCAAACTATAGTTACTTAATTGTCAGTACCACGGTATACTCCCGGGAACAACTATTTGAATTTAATTGTGTTTGTATTGTACGTTTATGTAGCCTCAGTACTTTTAGTGACAATGCTATTTCGTGTTATGACAAACTTTAAAAATTTGAATTATTGCCAGCCTGAATAATGGGAAATGTTTGGTAGGTTATTTACAGGGATACCGTCTTAAAAAGGTAGGTGAGTTTGAAGGTTGACGTACTTTTTTAGTAGATTTTTCCTGGAATCACTTGATCAGTTACTGACTTGGTGATAGTGGGACCACCTCAGGAGTATACTCTATCGATTAAAAAAGAATTTTGTGAAATAACTTCACTATTAACAGATAAATCGATTAACATTAAAAAATACATATAGTTCAACATAGGTCCTCCTCGTTGTAAAGTTCGGTTAACCCTTTGACCGCGGCACCCGTATATATACGTTTTGCCCTATAACTTTTTAAATGTCCCACTTAAAGGGTTAATTCTTTTTTTAATTAAAAGATGGCACTTTCTACATCCAAATTTGATGTAAAAAAATTCACGAATCGACGTTGGTTAGATCCAAAAAAATTATAACACGTGCAGAAAATGGCAAATCGTTCGATTCATGAAAATTACGATAATTATGAATCGGGATCTGTAAATAAATAAAAAAATAGATATGAATGTAAGCCATGCAATGTGGGATTGTGTTTGACCGATTGTTTTGAACAATATCACACACTGATGCATTATTAATATATTTGAAAAATAAATGAAATAATTTTTACTTGAAAAAAATAGCCGCGGTCAAAGGGTTAAAAATATGAATAATTTTAGATACGTTATAACTTTGTCTATAATCCCTAAAACTAACACATGACAATGTATATAGGCTAGATAATAGGTATGATTATAGGAATATTATTATTTGTATTATGAATAGTTTTTAGCCGACTTCAAAAAAGGTGGAGGATCTTCGTTCTTTTCTGTACGATTTTTTTCATAAGTATCTTTACTGATTTTTCTGTCAATTGTGAAACCGTTTACAAAAACCATTTAAAAAAACACATAGAGCAATTTATTATTGGTAAGATATAAATACTGGACAATTTTAAATTAAAACAATCGTAAATGATCTGGGTTTTGCAGCAATTTTGGTTAACCAACACTTTCCACGATAGCTTTTATATCAAACGTTATAGCACACGATAAATCATTTAATATTGGGTAGTTAATATTGGTTTGTGCGTCAAATAAATCATTTATTATTAGATACTGTAAGTTGTTATACAGTACTCAACTAGGCGTATTCTTGGCGTTTAATAGGCTCGCTTGCTAGGCGTGCTCGCCAACGACACGGGTGATTGATGAAAATATTTTGTCGCCATAATCCTATCACGTCAGTCACACTGTAATGAAATAGGAGAGAGACAGATACATAGAATATAGAGCTACTAACTCGAAAATATAAAGCTGCATTTATATTTTAGGGTAGTTTTAAGTAGAGATGAAATCGTATTAGCTGTTAATAACGTTACTTTCACATACAAAGATTTCATTACTTTCATAAAAAGGTGTCTGAAAATAGGCTGACCTGTTAATGTTGATAATAAAATTAATATGCGTTATATATAGTTAATTATATTATTATTATTTTGTTTTCATACAAACTGTTGAGTGGTAGCCTGGATTGTTCTCGTCTGCTCAAACAAACTGATTTTAATGCACCGACGAAATTGTCACGTGTCAGAAGGCTTAACATGTTTGTACCTAAAGTAGCAAGGAGCAATCTAGGCTCCTATCCTATCCAGAAACATTATAACTTTCTTTTTCGGTCCAATAAAATAGGAGAGTTGTGGACATATTTCACCTTAGTGCACGAAAATACAAAGCTACCTTCAAAATCATTATCAGGAACGTAAACACCCAGCAATCAGAATTTCTATTAATAACTTTAAAAAAAATTATAAACTTAAGTGAAGTAGTTATCATAATTATAACTGTTAGTCCACATCGTATGCCGTGACATTAAAAACTGTATTCAATGTAATGTCTATGCTATAATTAAATATTTTTGTTGGTGTATGTTTTTGTTGACTACCCTTAAAAATAAATAAATAAATTATAGAACTATAAACGCGTGAGCAGACAAAGCTTATACGATTCCTATAGTTATTTCTTCCGCTGGATTTAAACCAAAATCTGCATGACAGCCTGTCAAACTTCTTCATCTACTTACTTACAACCTCCTACAAAAAGCATTCATACTTATTACGAGCAGGATCGTCCGCAAAGTTTTCTCGCCACAGTAAATACAACATTAGTTCGTGTTTTATTTTCGTTTGGCCAATAGCCAGGGACAATTATATAGCCTTAGATAGTTATAATATTACTCACACATACCTATTAAGCAGTCCAAAGTAAGTATCATAAAGAGCTTGTGTTATTGATACTAAATAGTGAAGAAATATCGATAGTAATTTGGATATACTAAATGAACATACAAACCATGAATAGTGAGCAAATTCGTAGTTATCATACAAATATCTGCACTATCGGGATTCAAACCCGAGACTTCTGGCTATGAAGATTGACCTGATATAGTCGTATAAAGGAAATATTTAAATAATTTTCACAAACGGTTAATACTATGAAACTATAAGTAATGTGGAGTGACTCTTATTAGGATTATAGATGGCAACAACTTCTATTGTGCTGAATAAAATCAGTATTACGGAAGAGGTTAATAAGTTGAATCACATTTGACGTTGTCAATCAAGATCCCATAGAAAAGATAGTGATGTGCTAAAATTTATTAAGTTTACTAATTCTAAGATTGTAATGAAACCGGTGAAAAGTTTTCCTAATATAATAATGTAATAGTCTCCTAGTTTTTTTTATACTGTGCAACTGTAATGGGGATATTTTAATTTCGGTTATTTATTTTTATATCCTCCATAATTTCTTAGCAAATACAACTCCTTGTGAAATGATAGATTACTTAGTTTTCGTCTGTTATATTCCCAGTAATCCTGCAATTCTAGACAATGTTCTATCAAGTATTCATGATCCGAAACAAGATATTAATTAGCAAGATAACGTGAGTAGGATTACACGGTTAGATTACCTTCCCCTTTCTACTCTGGGGTATATGAGCTGGTCTTTGGGGTAATCCATTATATGTCGGTTCCTCACTGTCACGCATAAAGATATTTAATCACTGTTGTCCAAGACTCAAAATTTTTTATCCACAAATATGTTCTTTCTTCTTAAACATGGATTCGTTTGCAATATGCTTAAAATCAAGGCGAACTTTTTGTGTTCGTATAAGGTTGTTTTTATTTTAATCTTGGCGTGGTAACTCTTGGCTTTCATCTCATCTGATGGTAAGTGATGATAAGGCCGAAGATGGAAGTAAACTGCATCCGGATTCCTCAACCATAGAGCTACTGGCTGAGCTGTTACTACAACATCTACATGCACATATTTAATTAAGGGACTTATAGTATGTACCTGAAACATGCCCTTTTTTTCGACGAGGAATCCATTTACGGACCTACCCGCCGGGGGTAACCTGGGTTCTGCACGAACAATTCACCAGGTCGCCTGAAACATGCCCTACAAATAACTATTTCCATATTAATTAACATGAAAGTTAAATCAATATATTATCGTCATATTTTAAATCATATCTATTTCAATATCACGTATCAGGTACTTACTTCTATCACTTAGGTGATTACAATCAATTGCTTCAATAGATTCAGCAAGTTAATTAATTTTGAAAGTAACAGGTTTCTCTATACTGGTGTTCGAAGCTATAAACGTACTCCCTTAACCATATACATTTTCCTGGGGGAAATCTAACGCTTCTATTTCAGCTATTAATTAAATGAAAATAGCGAGCTGTTTGTGAAATGGTGGTTCTAAATTACCACAGTGAAAATATAAGAAATATTATGGAAAATAAATAAGAAATATTTTAACCTTTTGTAAATAAAATTTTGTTTTAACTAATAGTTTAAGTGAAAAATAATAACTCTCTTAACACCATGCTAGTCACGTCTACCGTTAACTTACATTGATAAAATAAAATTATAAATCTTGTGATAAGTAATGATCTTGTGATACTTAATTCAATGTCTACGCTACAGTTAAATATTTTTTGTTAGTGTGTGTTTTTGTTGACTGCCCTTAAAATAAATAAATAAAGAGGAAGATGTACATCATTTGTTTATGGAATGTATTAAAATTCATACACAATTATTGATTAGTTATCTCAAGTTTGACCTGTTAGGTTTCAAAGTTTTTTTAGCTTAACCAACATAAACAACTAAACTTATTTGTAACAAATATTAAATCTAAAAATGTTGCTAACTCAGATTGTTTAATTAAGCTTGTTAAGAAAATACACTAGTTTTGTTAAAAAAAAGGTTAGCCTACCATAGCCTAAGGCTCTAAAAAATAAACTCTATAAAAAAATTATAAAATGGTTTAAAATTTTCGGGAATTATTCGAGAACTAGCTAATATGATGAAATTTTTTGTTTATATATAATGGAAAATAAATTAAATTAATGAAAACTTATAACTAATTTATAAGTAGAAATAGTTTTAATAAGGCTGGACGTATTAACTCGCTGAATTTCGAGGTTGATTCGCTGTACGAAATATACGCCAACCTTATTGTCTCTTAGTTTCTCAAAACCGAATTGCCAAATGCTACGTCAATAAATTAATATTAAAAATTATTTACATTTATTAAGTGTAAATTGAATAAAAATGGCGAATGATATTCTAAAACAAGATAGTGTTAATAAATATATTATGTTGCAAAATACTTGACTTCAAATAATTAAAACAGTATATATTGAATACCTCTAAGTATTTTTTCTTAGGTAGGTATACAACTTATATGTCCTATCAGAGTTAGTTTAAGTTTTAAGGTTCAAATAAAGAGTCCATTTTAAAAGATAGGTTAATGGTTTAGATATAACTTCTTCTAAGTCAACACAAAAGATTCCATCTTAACTAAAGTGGCTGTGGTGCTTATGGCTGTGGTTTTTAAGATTTTAGTTAATATATAGAACCCCAATATACTCCAGGAAACATCAAGACAATCAAAAACTAATTGATCTAGCTTGCACGACTTGACAAGCTTAAGAACTTAATCCGGCAAAAGAGATATTTGTCTTAACCGCTTTGTCCGTCGAATAACACTTTAATGGAAAAACTTTCATCTACCCTCATACATTTTCGGTTCACCTCCACTCTCAGTCTGAGGACTTAAGCCTTTAAATTTAAAAGTACGCTTTAGGTTAAGAATTATCGCAGTTTCTTCTTTGCGCATTAATTATTTAAATCGATTGCAGGTAAATTTGCTCGAAGTTTCAGTGTGGGTAAATCTTTAATGTTTACTCATAATAATTAACGGTTCCAAATTAATTAAAATGTGTTCTTGCCTTTTATAGATGTGAACGAGAAACTAGCAAATGAGTAAAGGTATTATGACAAGAGGTGCCCTTTATGATATTTAAAATAGTATATTTTTTTGTTTAAATATGACTCGACAACGCCTGATGGTAAGCAGGAGTCCGTATGTGAAGATAGCTTACACAGCTATCTTTGATTATGCTTTAGGTTTTGATAATAAATAAATAGATTTTCAAATCAATTGAAGTGAAGTAAAAATCAAGTATTTAATCATTTGTTTGAAATAATTCATCGCTTTTGGTTCTCTAAACTAAAACAGCAGCTAGACGACTTAAGACTAATTTCAACCTGGGTATGTTCTATTCAAAACTTGTCCACTGGTATTTTTGGTTGATACCTTTGTAAATTACGTGTGTAGGAGTTAAGATGCTACACCAGAATAAATGAAAATATTTGTTTTACCGATACACTTTTATTGTCACACATTAATTGAATATAATGATATGTATGCGAGTCGCGAGTTGATGGCGAACTGACCGACGGCCCGCGCTCCGGTTTCGATGCATTGTTGGAAAAGTGCTGCATCGACAATGTGCGGTGTTTTGTACCGTACAACATGCGTATTCTATAGTTTTACTGTAGTTTGTCGTTTCAATAATTACATATATATTTCAAGTAAAGTCGTTAATTAATAAAGCAACCATGCCTTATAGCATTTTTAGTTCAGTTTCTTATGTGTATGGAGTATTTCTGATCTCGTTATATGGCTAGCCTTAATTAATATGTATAAAATAAAATAAATATATAAAATTAAAAATATATATATATTTAATAATATTTTTTTCTTCATTCTGAAATTTAAACACGGTTCTCACCAAACCTAACCAATTCATATAAGAGATTTTTGTTTAAAAAAAATTGGTAATGTAAGATTGGAACTGTGAGAAGTGAAATGAAAAAGTATGGCGAGATCTCGTTAAATTATTTCTACTGTCATCAACTGTTTATGTTATTATATTTTAATTGATTAAATATATGTATTACCATTAAAGAAATGTATGAATTCGAACTTTAAATATCTGTGTGTATCGATTCAAGCATAGATTCGACTGTTTTCATTGAGTGACGTTTCGTCCAGTAAAAGTGGGTAGAATTGATTTCTTTTATTTTTAAGTTTTCTGAAGGTTGCCATAAAAGAGACAAAAAGAGTTAGTCAGTCGAATCTACACTTGGAAGTCGTGAAGTGCTACGAGTGTTAAGTATCTGTTGTTCTGTGAAAACCAAAGGAAATATAAGTGAGTAATGTATTACCTGTTTTATTTCAATTAGTCACCTATTGCATCACGCTTGATGGAAATATAGGTAGTAAACAAGACAATAGATAACACTACTTATCCAATAACATTAACAATAGCAACAATAATAATTAATAATATACCAATAGTAAAACTTTTCAACAATTACCATCTATTATAAATTAGAATTAACTTCAAGATAGCTTCTATTTTGTATTTGCTAGTTGCATCTGATTCCTAAACGATGCATTCCAAAACAATCCCTATATCTAATACTATTACAACAGTCTTCCAAATACTAAATAAGCAACACAGAACAATGTAAATGATAAAACCCGACAAAGTAATGTATTGACACGAATCCAGGAAATTACTGCAGGAAACACAGTCATAAAATCCGGAGCCTTCACGAGAACCGGAGATGGAGCACTATTGTCTAAAAACCAAATTTGGATGCCAAATTTTACGACTTGAATGGGAATCTAGAAACTATTTTGGAGGATAATTTATACGTATAGAACTGGGCTTCGAATATCGGCAAAAAGCGGTTATTGACTGTAATCATGGTATAATAATAGATATCTGTCAAATTGTACGCATGACGTAATAGTTTCCTTAAATTCGTTCCAATATAATAAAGGCTCAGAAGTGGTAACTTGGATTAAAACTCGCAAATCTTCAAAATGTATTTATTATTCTTCCCTCCTTACAACTCGACCACCTCACACTAACTCCGCACACCGAATGACGGGAGCGCTCCGATGCTTTTATTTATCTACCCTCACCGGTATATCAAATACCATCTTTTTAAATTAAGAGAAACAAAACCGAACTATATTTTAAAGCGCATAATTAATAACAATTCTTAATTTAGAGAATAAAGTGAATCAATAGAATCTTAAATACGAAATAATATTGCTCTAAAAAGATTGTAAATAATTATTATTCAAATGCGTTGCTTATAATTATAACAATGAGTTAATGATGAAATATCAAATGTGTTCATTAAATTACTTCTAAAAAAATATGAAAATCGAATCAATTATTAATGAAGTTGTTATGTTATTAAACTAATTACATTTGAGATAAAAAGTAATGAAATATTATCCGTATTCCATTCATTATGCTAACAATAAAACGTTTTCAAAGTTATAAGTATCTAAAAAATAACGTTATAATTAATGTTTGTAGTTACTACTCTTTCGTTTGATTTCTTTTAGTTTAAAAGTAATCAACAACAAGTGCGACGCAAATAAGTTAAGGTTGATAAAATATAATATGGACTTTAGTTACTTTCAAATATTTATTGTGATAGAAAATAATCGCATACACAGGAAAACCATACCGTGACTCTAGTATCGTTCCAAGTTGGCAACGTCGCATGCTTATCGTTACGAAATCGAAATAGCCTGAAATAATAGCAATAATATAATAAATAATAGTAGCCTGTAGTTAGGAGTACTGACCACTCAAGTTTCAGACTGAACTGCGGCAAAAACTACGGAAATCGCTAGACTTCACTTTGCTTCGACATTGCCAAAATTGTCATACACTTTTATCTTACTAACCGGTCACAGTTCTAACCTATACAAATTTTTGTCGAAATTTAATCATGCCTCAGAAGGGAATCCCTCTGTCGCAGTCGTGATTAATTAATTACAAAACATTTTGTATTTTTATTTTTTCTTAATGGTCCTTCTTTATATTTAAACAAAACCATAAATTAATATTTTACGTTAATAAAAACTCTCCAAATATCATTAACAAGAATTTAAAATAAACGTTATTTCTTTAAGTTACAACAGTTCTAGCTCGTTTTCAGACCCCGGCGCATTTAGCATGCATAGTGTTTCATAGATAGGCACTGGCCCGAGTGACATTGACGTCATCTAGAGGTTAATGAACTTGAAGGGTACCATCAGCAAAATGTATTGATATTTGCACAAATAAAAGTTCAGCCATGTAGAGGAAATTCTGGAGATTTATTTAAAAAACTATTCTAAGTTAAAACTAACAATTTATTTAGTACATATTTAAATTCTATAACTGGGTCAATTTGTAAATGCCTGGTTGATACCCACTTAAAGTTATCACTATTACCTTTAATTACATTTATTTTTTCTCATACATATTCCCTGTTATGACGATTTAAAAGAACTTAGTAAATGAGTCTATTCAAATAAAGACTATTTATAAATAAATTAAAAAAACAATAATTAATTTTTTTTTAAAACTGGAGAGGAATTCCCCTTATCACCTACGCGTATAATACGTTAAGCAATTATTCCTGGTCGTTAAACAACCACTTTAACCCAACAAGCCGCATGGGGCCGGCGTGGTGGTTATGGCCCAAGTTCTCCTCCCATGTGGCAAGGCCTGTGGCACCAGGGTGTACATAAGCTGTTGTTGATAACAACGATGACCTATTCTCAGATGAAACGTACACAAAAATTTCATAAAATAAAAAAAACGGTAAAGTTGTTTCGAAGTAGTTCGATTACAAACATTGTGACGCGAGATTTTTATATATTATCAATAAAATTACTAGATCTCAAAAGATATTTTTATGTGTTCGTAAAAATATGTGATATGTTTATCCAAAATTCCTTGAAGTAGCCGTGTATTCAGAAAAGAGAGGATTTTATTTCCAATGCTGCCAATACAATGTATTTTTTGGCAGAGTAGGCAACATTATTAATTGCTCTGTAGTTATAAACAAATCTAGGCATACGGTATGGACTAAATTTTTTCTGCTTTGCACGCGGAGTACGAGTATGACTAATGTTTGCCCTGTTCACAGGTTTGGTTGCGTTATAAGCCAAATGAACAAAGGCTGTATGTTACTGCAGCAGAAATATTTTACAAGCACTAAATCGATAAATTAATAAATTGGCATACCAAATAACTATTCTGCGAACCATGCTCATATTATTTTTCTTGGCAATTAGTTATTTAATAAGAAGAAAAAAAATCACCAACAAATTAAATCTTAGTTAACCTCTTTTGCTGACGGTACCGTCTGGTGCATCAATAGCGGCTAAGGGTGCGTTGTGTGTTCATTTTGCGCCACCGAGGTTCATACAGCCTTCCACACTTTTCTTGCATCACTTTGAATGTGGACTTTGTTCAAGAATATCAGCGATTCTATTCGCTTACATTTCTTTTTGTTTATTGGATATAAAGAAGACACATACAAAGAAAAGGCAATATACAATTAATATAAAGTCGGTAAATACAGAGACGATTTTAACGTTCACAAGGATAGATATAAAAAAATCCCCTTTCTCTTCTAAAATGCCCAGACTAAGAATCCAGGCCTATATGTAATATAGATATTTTACACTTCGCAGGACAAAGAACTGTATCGTCTTTACAAATTCATAAGAAATCCATGACGGCTAAAAATATTAGTTCCGCTAGTAGTAAACTTACTAGCTTAGCATATTAAGTAACCCATTTAAAATAGATTAAACTGACGGCTTCTATAAATATATTTTTTGATATTTTCCATACAAACAGGCTTATAGTTATTATTTTTACACTTGAGACAATTAACACTATATTATTTTGTCTTCTTCTTACTTATGCCACGACTTTAAGTCATTTCCTTTTTTCAAAATTACAGTACTTTCGACTAGTTTCTCGTAACAATTCGCTCACCTTTCAAATATTTTAATATAGACTTTTTAATAAACTTATGATTCTGTACTATTCCGGTGAATATTTGTATACATGCAAAAAAGTGTCTTACAATCGCTTATCTCTTAAACCTTAAACATGTTACTAAGGGATAAAGTAAGTACCTTATGAAAGGTTTCACCCATTGTATTCTACGTGTGTAGGCTTCTGTCTGACGCTACGTGCGAATACCCTTCTACAGATGACAGAGAACGCAACCATTTACTTATTAACCTTTCTGTTATAATGATGGCACTCTTCACCAGAACGTGTCTTCTCTCTCCTTCTTGCATCATATTCCTCGTGCTTGAATGTCGTGACCTACCTTTGGTAAAATCTTTGCTTGTTCTGTGGCAGTGCCCCAATTCCGTTTTTCACTAACTTTAATTTAAGCTCAATAATTGTTTCGGTGACCGTAGTTATCTTGTGGATCTCGTTATTTCTGACTCGATCACGCAGAGAGACTCCAAGCATAGCCCTCTCCGAGCCTTTGGGTGAATATGAGCCTTCTTATGAGCCCCATTTTAAGTGGCTATACACGTATTGAAGATTTTCGTGATGATCAACGTCGTCAGTGCTTATTTAGGGGCCGTAATGTTGGGAACAGAAGAGATTGTGCTGCCAACACTCGTTTTCTATTCAGCTATAATAATTTAATAGCGGAAGAAAATGTGCTTACCACCAGACGCTTAAGACCTCGCGAACTAATTATAATTAGATTTATTTCTCATCATAAAGTTATAATAAAACAATATATAAGTGTGTTAAATATGAATGAACGGTCGGTTATGTCTTAAGCCATAAACCATGCAGCCTTTCAAGTACCTAACTTTACAAACACATACTAGATATAAAACACATCTTATGGGCTGTCAGTAATCACAATAGGCAGACATCTCATCTACCTGTTCTGATTCCTGAATTACCTCCCATATAAACTGTTGTTTTTAGCAATTAGGTTCAAATGTCTTATCCGAATGATAATATCCATCCCATCCCATCTATCGTTGGTAAGCCTTCAAACATATCTTAAGGGAATATAAAGAAAGATAAATATTAAGTAGTAATTATTGTAAGCTGAGAAAATAATTTTTAAGGTTAGTTTTAATTCAATTTTTAGAACGTCCATAGACTTTGAAAACTGCTTTCCATCAAAAGGGACGTATGCAACAATTTCAAAAAATAAATTAAAATTTTATCTAATTTTGAACGGAGTTTCTGTCAACATTTTTTATATGATAAAGAAATGCACGTGCATTAGTTCTCTCCTCGGAAACGGGTTGACCAATTTTTATGAACGTTTTTATGTTTATTTGGTTGGTCTAATAATAAGTCGTAGAATATTTTTCATACCCTTGATGATAAACCCAAGACGGCCCTCTTCAGAATTTTTTTGTAATTATTTATATGACAATTAACGTTTGCCGGATCAGCTGGTATATGTATATATAATATATTACATACGTGCATATGAAACAGTGTAATTAGCTTATGAATTCTATAATTTATGTACTCAGTATTCATGCTGTAAAAGAAACTACATTTAAACTAAATAACTTTTTGTAACCAATTTCTTTAATAAAGTTCGGTTACTGTTATTTTTACGCTTTTTCAAACTTATTAAGTATATACAGACGACAGCAGATCAAATTACGAAAAACGTCACTATAATGAACAGAGTAACAAAGTCTTACAGTTACTGGCGAAGTGCTATTTTCCTTCGTGGACACAATCTGTTATGATTCTCAATTATGCTGGGGATCATTTTATGTTATTTTCGTCTCAGCAAAGGTTTGTTGTTAAGTTGAGATATTAAAATTAATTAGCTGCTGTGTGCTGCTTTGTCCACGTGACTTGCAAGAAACAAATGCTGTCATTAGATTTAATATTTATACTGAAATGAACATTACTCTTAATTGACTACTTACACATACTACAATATCCAAAATGTGGTTGAAGTTTTTCATAAAATAACTTAATCTCTGGGAGTAGTATGGTACAAGCTGGTTTGTCAACATCTAATTACTAGCCAACAATAGTTTTCAGTATTTGCACTAATAATTTACAAAAATTTATAACCTTCATATATTTAGTAATACTGGCACCTCTGCTTCGAATCCGACCTAGTTAATGAAAGGTTGATACTCTCTCTCCACATATCTCACCAGTTCTCCCCGCGCACCCGCACCCTGCGCGCCATGCGCCCGTCTACCAAGCCGTGTAGAATTTCCAAACTCCTATTTGTCTCAGTTGGGGGATAATTTGAAAAACTGTCATATACAACGGTATCATAAATTCAAATTAAAGTGTAAGTATACCAATTTTCGAGCCAATCAACCCAGAGAATAGAAAGTTACATCGTAAATTAAACCCCCTATTAAACTTTTAGATTCGGTATTTCAAAAAACCCTTACTTAGTGGATACGTTCACAAAGACACCCTCCATGTTAAATATCTCTTGATCTGGGGGTTTAGGCTGTGTTATTGACAGTGAGAGACTTTGATATATAGACAGTAGTATTTATTATATATTAGTATTTATTTATTTAGTATTTGACTTTGATATGTATTATATATAAGTAGTAGAAAATGCTCAAATCTTTTCTCGGTTAAAAAACTTGATAAACATTTATACCTATTTGAATAATATTTTTCCAGCCTAAACATGGGGCTGCTGGAAGAGATTTCTTTTAGAAATAAGCAGTATCTTTGTAAAATTTTCTGTTACTCTGTTGTGTCCTTTAAAATTATTTTTGTGTGTACACAAATTGTTAAAAAAAACATATCATATATAACAATCAATTTCCTAATATAATATACACACCCAATGATAATTTTTAAATCGTGTCTCTCTCCCACTTATAATTGACGCGTTGTATTAGTTTTCTTTAAAAATGACTGATAAACATAACTACATAAGGGTCTCTTTACGGAATCCCAAAAACTCCAAAACACGTTGACGCATGACGAATGGCGCCAATCGTTTAAGGGTACATACACATTCGCTCACATTATCTCGTGATAGATCGAGCGTTATATCGATTTATCATGCCGAGATGTCTCGCCAACATTCTGAAGCCTTTAGTGAGTTCACGAAAAGATATTACGGGCAACAAACGATAAACAAATATAAAATAAAATACAAAAAAGTTTAAACGAGTCGAGTTAGTGTTCAGTTGTTTTAAGAAAGACTAGAATGTGAAACACTAACTCCGAAATGCTTTTAAATAAATGCTTACTTCAATTAAATAGTTTTTTAATATTAAATTTAAAGTATTGCTTATAACTGACTTCAACCTTCTAGTGGTATGTTTCTAAGGTCAAATTAAGATGGATATAGATCAATTCCTTGTATATTAGCTGGTTGAAATACACATAATATTGGTTGAAATATTAACATTATTTTCTATATAATTACACGTTTGCTTTCGATTTACCAGGGATTTCAACAAGAGTAACAAAGGGGCCTTCTCAGGAGAATACTGTACTCAAATAAAAGAGAATTTTGAAAATTCGCCTACAATTGACAGAAAAATCAAAGGATATACATCGATAAAAATATACGAACATAGAACCTTCTTTTTAGAAATCGTCTAAGAAGTTACCTTAGTGCTTATGAAACCAGAATGGCAAACTCACGGTTCGCCTGATGGTATAAGGTAACATCGCCTTTATATAGTTTATTTCTTACTGTTATATTTTTTAAAAAGCAAATGACTCGACACTGTCGCGAGTAATGAGAGAAGTCCACATGCGAAGATAGCTAGTGCAGCATGCGACACAATATCCTAGACACCAAAAGTGCCTTTGACGACCCAACCTCTCACCACCTCTCACCTCTTTTGATGAAATCCATGATTGTATGAAGGAGGAAATACGTATTCTGTGTGAAAGTTAAGTTGAATGTTTGTTAATAAATCACGCCAGAAAGCCCTTAAAGTATTTTAGCGTATTTTGGCGCTTAAATATATGTAGTCTGAAAAAGCACACTGGCAAATTTATATACTGGAAAAATATACGGTTTCAATGAGATAGCATCACAATTGCATTCTACAAGAAACGCATAACAACAAAAAAGGATTTTAACGCTATTTATTTATACGTGACTTCGTCTGTATCAGCGATAAAGTACTTTAACGTAGACGAAGTCACACGCAAAAGGTAATGTGCCATAACATAGCATTTATAGTATAATTCATATAATGGGAACCAAATATGTCCAATTACTACAGGGCATAGTTCGAAATAGCAAATCTCGATTGACCCATCCAGGGCACAACAATCGCGAAAGTTACTTCATTTTCCCTGTGTTACCAATCTACTAAAATATCAAGATCTTTAATTATTTGGCTGCAATTGCTTTTGCGCTGAAATAAGTGATAAAAAGTATACTAATGGTGTAACACAAGTTAATATACAAAATATATAAAAACTTGTGTGAAAAAGTTCTTGAGCCGTAACTTCGAATGCGTATCTCAGTTAAAGAACTCATTTGATGCATAAGTTTAAAAAGCGAAAGTTTTACAAAGTCTCGAAAACAGAGTTACGTTTCAAAAATGATACGTTTTCAACACTTTAAACAATTCATATACTGTATAAAGATTGCTAATTTAAAGAGAAGAAAACAGTAAGTGATGAGGCTGAATGTATTTTAGAAAGCAAAATTGATAACCGAACTTCGGCTAAAAATGGAATGACAAATATTTGCATATAAACACAGTATGCACCATCAAGGATATGATATCCTGTAGTATAGCATATGCGTTGACAAATTAAGACAGATATTAAATTGTATCACCACCTTTTTCCGTCTGATTACACACTTACAACAATATAGCAAAGGCTATCTGTAATTATTTTTGTAATTCTGCTACCATCAGCAATAAGTTTTGTTATCATTAAAAAAATTATTCAATTCCACATAGATCACATCGTGGTCTGTACAGTAAACAGTTTGCGATCTACACTAATAATACCTCAAAGAGTTTCATCACAAGAGTATTAAGCTACAAACCATAAATCAACAGACTATCTCGGGCACTTCGAGCCGTATCTGAAATAGATCAGAACATTATGAGATTCACATTTCAAATTTGCCTACAATATGTAGAAATATTTGTTCATGATCATGGAACAAAATATTTGAGGATCCTAAAGTATCAAATACGTTAAAATGAAGGTATTCATAAGCTTTGTCTTCATATAAGTCTTGTCAAATATAAAATTTCTTTGCCGAGTCTCCCTAAGCAACCATCAAGCATCAATTCACGCTTACTTATTTGCTAAAGTAATTATGCATATTGTGAATATCAAAAATAATGCTAAGTGTTAACATAATAAGAGATAAATTCCAACTAAACAAATCCTTAACGAGCTTTGGCAATTTTCACAACAAAATGCCATGATTGGTATTTTGTTGTAAATCAGCGTTAATAGGCACTAGTACTATATTCATATATAGCAGACGACTTTCATGTACTAGTATAGAACACTTATACCACTTATCCGTTAAGGCAAATTTAATATTAACGTTTGCAGGTTAGTATATAAATATAACAATTTCATTCTGATAAATAAAACCTGCAGGCACTCTAGTTTACTCAAATTTGCAAAAAGCATTTGACAATGTAAGTAACAAAGTACTTTCCTATATATTTACTATAGAATCCATTTTACTTTAGTAATTTATAGCATTAAGTTGATTCTTATCCGTATAACAGTCATTTGGTAGTTGGGGAGAAGAAGGCAAGTGTCATCTTAAATTCATGTTATGTCAGGTGTTCCACAGGGACCAAATTTTGGTCCACTACTTTTCACTATATTCATCAAAGATCCTTTATTACCAAGCTAAAGATATTTAAAATTTTAATTATAAAATACATTTTTAACTAACTAATTTAAAAAATTACCTAAGTTAGTATATTTTAATAAAAAAATACAAAAAATTCAATCAATCTTCTCCATGAAAAAGTCTTTAAATTACTTCAACTTTGTTACTTTGATATTATGAACACGAAATATTCGTTTCATTTACTCTTGTGCACCTTAACGTGTCATGATTATGATACATTGTTATTTACAATAGTAAGTATTGCAAATAACAATGTATCAATAGCCATCGCAATGTGTTTGCTATCATATTATTAATTCTCATTTTCCATCTATGTCAAGTCATTTAAATAATGATCATTTACACAAATGCTTTCTCAATGTTCTCAATTTTAAATTGAATTCATTATTTCAATATTAATTAACCAGCTGTGTATACTCTCATTCTAATAATACGTTTTAATTATAAAAATACATTATTTTTCATATTGTTTTATTAATTTAAGTGTTATTTTAATGACATGCAATGATATATTTATTTGCCATCCATGCGGTTTTGCAAACATCCATTAGAACTTACCATCAGGTGCGCCGTCAACTTCTACCCTAATGGTATAAAAAAGAATTCAAGTCATGCATGTTATATTATCGTCAGATTATCATCCTGGAGATGACAATTATTACATTTTATAAGAGCGTCTTAATACTAGTATTTCTGCAGCGTAGACGTAGAACGATAGTTGGTTCGACGAAGTTACCGTGAACCTAACGCTATTAAGACAACGGCGTTGCACTTACGATTTCTACAGCTGTAGTAGTGATATGTAGATACATTCAAAGTGATCGCATGGTATCTGCTTATCGATAACTCAGCGATACAATGTCACGTGCTGAACATTAAAATGCTTGTGTGAATAGACTCTTCTAGAACCAAAATAAAACAAGTTCCTTTATTTAAGATACAATTTTAATGGCTATACCGCTAACATTCGCCACTATACGCGTAGGTTGCACCAGCACAGCCCAATCTGTAAAAATAAAGTATATAATAATAATAATACACCCCAAGTACCAAAAATAAATATTAAGCTTTATGGTTCACAACGAAAACACAGAACGTAATAAACATACACAGTATAAATAAGCGACCTTATGGTTTTATACATTAGTTTTAAAACAAGAAGAATTATAAATTTGTTAATCACAATTTTCTTTAAATAAAAAATTAGAAAAATAATCAATGAAGAAGGAAACCGATGAAGACTCTTTTGATTAGAAGGAAATTAAATGACTCGAGAAAATCTTTAAATTAAAACTCATTTAAAGATTTTCAACATGCAAACAGTCCTGAAACTCTCAAGGAGAGTATTCCATAATCGGACACCATGAACGGAAAAGTAAACAGTAGTGTGAGATGGCTTGCCTAATGTAAGATTATAGTTAGAGCTCATGGCTTAAATTGAATTGTAATTATACTATTTTAGGGAAAGTAAATACAAATTAAGTAATGGGATTGTCTTATGTATAAGTACTAGACACTAAAAAGATATTTACAAATTCTAATAAAAAATAGACTGTGTAGAACGTAAAAGCCTAAATCTGAATGGTAGTAGTGGTGTAATCGAGGACTCAAGTTATTAAGTGAATTCACAAGAACTAAAGTATGTTAATAAATACAAGAGTGATTAGAAATATACAAGTACTGAGAATATGGTCTTAAATCTTTGTGTGTGTAAGGAACACGTATAAGAGTATTCTAAGTCCAGCAAACTCACTGGCAAGAGTTTCCATAAGTGCAGCCATTGGTAGCGCAGACTGGGTTATATACTTGGATGCAGAAGCAGTCAGGTCTCCTATAAGAGCAATCCACTTGACCTGACACCTCAAAGGCCATCATTAACAAAGCGAGAAGCATCATGAATACTGAAAAAAAATGAAACGTAAATTAAGTACTTTGGGAAGTAAATTAATCTAGAAAAAATAAATAATTAAAAAAATGGATTTTGTTACAGCCTTATGACACATCGAGGATTATAGGCTACAGAAAGTCATTATTGAACAACATGTAAGTCTGCATTGATTCATACAAACATGCATGTTAATCATTATCTTCCTTCTGGGTCAGTCGAGTATAATAGCTTTCTATTATACTCGACTGACCCATAAGGATGGTCAATCATTATCATCATCATCAAACTATACGCTGAACTATACGCGAACTATATGCCCGTCAACTGTGGGACATAGGTTTGCTAATGCATGCCACTACTCCTGATTTTCGGGGACTCTAACCCGGGTTACAGTTGAAATGTTTATTAATTGGTATGAAAAGTCTAACTTAGATGCTAAACCTTAAGGCTGAAATTTCTTCCATCGCTACTTCGGGTTTTATTTTAATAGATGACGTTAGTTCTAGTCAGTGAAACTAAGTTCACCGGGTCAACTAGTAAAAAATATAATTGAAAATAAATTGAATGCTACCTACTTTTAGTGTGATTAAGAAAACCTGCAAAATGACCTTACAATGTATGAATTTAATTACCAAATTAAAACGCCATTGATTGCTTATTAATTCATTAATCAATTGAAAGAGGAAACCTCTTAATGAACTTCATACAATGATATAGATATTAGGAATTATATCTTCTTCTACTCTCAATTATAAATAGTAGTTTTTTAGGTATCGTAGCTAGTATAATAGACAAACCCCTATCGTTTAGCGACGCGATGAAAAGAGACAAGCTTACCTAAACAAGTCTTCATTTTGTAATGGAAATTAACACTGTAACAAAAACAACCATTGCAGTGGTATTTTATAGGTAACATTTAATTATCTGTAAAGCAAACACATGTGAGTGCGTCATGGCAACATACAATATTTATTTATTTATTTATCTCAACACTGTTTCAACAGCCATTTTCTACACACACAGAATATAATGCAATAACCAAGACACAAGCCAATTAAAGAAACACATTATTTTTCCAAAAAATCATCAGGAAGCCAAGAAGGCAGCTGCTCAAAATATGATGTATTTTCACATTAGACACATTCAAACAAATAACAATTAACTATAAAATAGCTAAAGAGAGAGAGAAAAAAAGAAAAAAAACAAAAACAAAATAAAAAAAAATAATAAAACAAAACAAAAGTCAGTCATCGCATGTGAAAGGTGTGTTTGTGTGTGAGTGTATGTGTAAACACACATGTATGTAAGCGCTAGTGTATACGCGCGCACCTACTCGCGATGTAAACAAGTTCTAGCTTTATCAAAGGATGGTTTATGATAGACTGACTTTGGATAAATCGCAAAAAAATTATAACTAATGAAAACATCGATAGTAATGTCATGAATAGAATCAGAGATTTCGAAAAATGAAAAAACCTTTTTTTTATATTGTTCAAAATTACCAGTTATATCGTTGTGCATGCCCTTGTTAGTACTTTCTACCTATATTTAGATTACCAAGTATTCTATGTATAGATTGCCAGTTTAAAGTTTATTTATCTAGATTGCTAGATAAATAAACGTTAAATTTAAAGAGAAGAAAACAGTAAGTGATGAGGCTGAATGTATTTTAGAAAGCAAAATTGATAACCGAACACCGGCTAAAAATGGAATGACAAATATTTGCATATAAACACAGTTTGCACCATCAAGGATATGATATCCTGTAGTGTAGCATATGCGTTGACAAATTAAGACAGATAATAAATTTCATCACCACCTTTTTCCGTCTGATTATACATTTACAACAATATAGCAAAGGCTACCTGTAATTATTTTTGTAATTCTGCTACCATCAGCAATAAGTTTTGTTATCATTAAAAAAATTATTCAATTCCACATAGATCACATCGTGGTCTGTACAGTAAACAGTTTGCGATCTACACTAATAATACCTCAAAGAGTTTCATCACAAGAGTATTGAGCTACAAACCATAAATCAACAGACTATCTCGGGCACTTCGAGCCGTATCTGAAATAGATCAGAACATTATGAGATTCACATTTCAAATTTGCCTACAATATGTAAAAATATTTGTTCATGATCATGGAACAAAATATTTGAGGATCCTAAAGTATCAAATACGTTAAAATGACGGTATTCATAAGCTTTGTCTTCAAATAAGTCTTGTCAAATATTAAATTTCTTTGCCGAGTCTCCCTAAGCAACCATCAAGCATCAATTCACGCTTACTTATTTGCTAAAGTAATTATGCATATTGTGAATGTCACAAATAATGCTTAGTGTTAACATAATAAGAGATAAATTCCAACTAAACAAATCCTTAACGAGCTTTGGCAATTTTAAATTAGCGTTAATTGGCACTGTACTATATTCATATATAGCAGACGACTTTCATGTACTAGTATAGAACCTTTATACCACTTATCCGTTAAGGCAAATTTAATATTAACATATGCAGGTTAGTATATAAATATAACAATTTCATTCTGATAAATAAAACCTGCAGGCACTCTAGTTTTCTCAAATTTGCAAAAAGCATTTGACAATGTAAGTAACAAAGTAATTTTTCTATATATTTACTATAGAATCCATTTTACTTTAGTAATTTATAGCATTAAGTTGATTCTTATCCATATAAAAGTCATTTGGTAGTTGGGGAGAAGAAGGCAAGTGTCATCTTAAATTCATGTTATGTCAGGTGTTCCACAGGGACCAAATTTTGGTCCACTACTTTTCACTATATTCATCAAAGATCCTTTATTACCAAGCTAAAGATATTTAAAAATTTTATCATAAAATACATTTTTAACTAACTAATTTAATAAATTACCTAAGTTAGTATATTTTAATAAAAAAATACAAAAAATTCAATCAATCTTCTCCATGAAAAAGTCTTAAAATTACTTCAACTTTGTTACTTTGATATTATGAACACGAAATATTCTTTTCATTTACTCTTGTGCACCTTAACGTGTCATGATTATGATACATTGTTATTGACAATAGTAGGTATTGTAAATAACAATGTATCAATAGCCATCGCAATGTGTTTGCTATCATAACATTAATTCTCATTTTCCATCTATGTCAAGTCATTTAAATAATGATCATTTACACAAATGCACTCTCAATGTTCTCAATTTTAAATTGAATTCATTATTTCAATATCAATTTAACCAGCTGTATATACTCTCATTCTGATAATAAATTTTTATTATAAAAGTACATTATTTTTCATATTGTTTTATTAATTTAAATGTTAATTTAATGACATGCAATGATATATTTATTTACCGTCCATGCGGTTTTGCAAACATCCATTAGAACTTACCATCAGGTGCGCCGTCAACTTCTACCCTAATAGTATAAAAAAGAATACAAGTCATGTTTGTTTCTTTACACTCAGTATTGATACCGACTAGGATGATATATTTTCGTTAGCTTATCATCCTGGAGACGAGAAATATTACATTTTATAAGAGCGTCTTAATACTAGTATTTCTGCAGCGTAGACGTTTCTCTAAAGATAGTTGGTTCGACGAAGTTACCGTGAACCTAACGCTATTAAGACAACGGCGTTGCACTTACGATTTCTACAGCTGTAGTAGTGATATGTAGATACATTCAAAGTAATCGCATGGTATCTGCTTATCGATAACTCAGGGATACAATGACAGGTGCATGCTGAACATTAAAATGCTTGTGTGAATAGAGTCTTCTAGAACCAAAATAAAACAAGTTCCTTTATTTAAGATACAATTTTAATGGCTATACCGCTAACAATTGCCACTATACGCGAAGGTCGCACCAGCACAGTCCAATCTGTAAAATTAAGTATATAATAATAATAATATACCCCATGTATCAAAAATATTAAACTTTATGGTTCACAACGAAACGCAGAAGGTAATAAAAATACACAGTATAAATAAGCGACCTTATGACATTAAAGCAATCTTCCAGGCTTCTTCTTCTTCTTAGTTTTAAAACAAGAAGAATTATAAATTTGTTAATCACAATTTTCTTTCAATAATAAATTAGAAAAAGAATCAATGAAGAAGGAAACAGATGGTGACTCTTTTGGTGAGAAGGAAATTAAATGACTTGAGAAAATCTTTAAGTTAAAACTCATTTAAAGATTTTCAACATGCAAACAGTCCTGAAACTCTCAAGGAGAGTATTCCATAATCGGACAGCAAGAACGGAAAAGTAAACAGTAGTGTGCGATATAAAGTTAGATTATAGTTAGAGCTCATGGTTTAAATTGAATTGTAATTATACTATTTTAGAGAAAGTAAATACAAATTTATTAATGGGATTGTCTTATGTATAGGTACTAGACACCAAAAAGATATTTACAAATTCTAATAAAAAAATTAGACTGTGTAGAACGTAAAAGGCTAAATCTGAATGGTAGTAGTGGTGTAATCGAGGACTCAAGTTATTAAGTGAATTCACAAGAACTAAAGTATGTTAATAAATACAAGAGTGATTAAAAATATATAGGTACTTAGAATATGCTCTTAAATCTTTGTATGTGTAAGGAACACGTATAACATATATAAGAGTATTCTAAGTCCAGCAAACTCACTGGCAAGAGTTTCCATAAGTGCAGCCATTGGTACCGCAGACTGGGTTATATTCTTGGATGCAGAAGCAGTCAGGTCTCCTATAAGAGCAATCCACTTGACCTGACACCTCAAAGGCCATCATTAACAAAGCGAGAAGCATCATGAATACTGAAATAAATGAAACGTAAATTAAGTACTTTGGGAAGTAAATTAATCTAGAAAAAATAAATAATTAAAAAAATGGATTTTGTTACAGCGAGGATTAAAGGCTACAGAAAGTCATTATTGAACAACATGCAAGTCTGCATTGATTCATACAAACATGCATGTAAATCATTACCTTCCTTCTGGGTCAGTCGGGTATAATAGAAAGATATTTTAAAATCAATTTTTATCAATAATTAATTATCATCATCATCAAACTATACGCGAACTATATGCTCGTCAACTGTAGGACATAGGTTTTCCCTAATGCATGCCACTACTCCTGATTTTCGGGGACTCTAACCCGGGTTACATTTGAAATGTTTATTAATTGGTATGAAAAGTCTAACTTACATGCTAAGACTTAAGGCTGTAATTTCTTCCATCGCTACTTCGGGTTTATTTTAATAGATGACGTTAGTTGTAGTCGGTGAAACAAAGTTCACCGGGTCAACTAGTATAAAATATAATTGAAAATAAATTGAATACTACCTACTTTTAGTGGGGTTAAGAAACCCTGCAAAATGACCTTACAATGTATGAATTTAATTACCAAATTAAAACGCCATTTGATTATTTATTAATTAATAAATCAATTGAAAGAGGAAACCTCTTAATGAACTTATACAGTTTAGATATTAGGAAGTATATCTTCTTCTACTCTCAATTACGAATAGCAGTTTTTTAGGTATCAAAGCTAGTATAATAGACAAACCCCTATCGTTTAGCGACGCGATAAAAAGAGACAAGCTTACCTAAACAAGTCTTCATTTTGTAATGGAAATTAACACTGTAACAAAAACAAGCATTGCAGTGGTATTTTATAGGTAACATTTAATTATCTGTAAAGCAAACACATGTGAGTGCGTCATGGCAACATACAATATATATTTATTTATTTATCTCAACACTGTTTCAACAGCCATTTTCTACACACACAGAATATAATGCAATAACCAAGACACAAGCCAATTAAAGAAACACATTATTTTTCCAAAAAATCATCAGGAAGCCAAGAAGGCAGCTGCCCAAAATATGATGTATTTTCACATTAGACACATTCAAAAAATGACAATTAATTATAAAATAGCTGAAGAGAGAGAGAAAAAACAAATAAAACAAAAACAAAATAAAATAAAAAAAACAATAAAACAAAACAAAAGTCAGTCATCGCATGTGAAAGGTGTGTTTGTGTGTGAGTATGTGTAAACACACATGTATGTGTGCGCTAGTGTATACGCGCGCACCTACTCGCGATGTAAACAAGTTCTAGCTTTATCAAAGGATGGTTTATGATAGACTGACTTTGGATACATCGCAAAAAATTTATAACTAATAAAAACATCGATAGTAATGTCATGAATAGAATCAGAGATTTCGGAAAATGAAAAAACCCTTTTTTTTATATTGTTCAAAATTACCAGTTATATCGTTGTGCATGCCCTTGTTAGTACTTTCTACCTATATTTAGATTACCAAGTATTCTATCTATCTATCGTTTGACTTGATGGGAACACTTGTAGCTATAATATCGCTTTTTACATATTCCGTACTTTCTGTCCCAGTCTCGCCTGCAAATATGCAAAATAAATAATTTGTAATACCACTTTTTTAAAAATGCAGACTGTATTTCAACAAAACTATTCAAGTCAGTACACGGAGTGACAACCTTTGCTAAGTTTTTTAGGCGTTTCTTTTAGAGAAGATTCCCATTAGATTGCCGAACGTATAGCTTTATTGACAGTGATTATTTTCGGCCAGGGTTGAATTTTTTCATTATTTTTGAATTTAGTCATTAGAACCTTTTTATATTCTACTTTTTATACCAAAATACATACAACTTGCTAATTAAGTTGCTGTTTTGTCGCTTTTTATACAAAACCGAAGTTAAAGTTATATAAATCATGCTGTTCGGTATTTAGTACACATCATTAGACTGAAAGCTAAAGTTTCGCTCATGCATGAAGCTATAATATCAACAGGAGCTAGGATTTGGACACTGATAATAATTTAATAATGTTGTGGGAACTACTACCATGTGGTTCACTTTGTTATCTACGCTTACAGGTAAGATTGTTCAATAATACAGGGATCTCTCAGATCTTGAAGACCTCGACGTCGATTTAAACTATAACAGCATATTTCACAACGCTATCTCTGACTTTTTTATTGAGAACTAAATTATATATGAATTTAACAGTGACCTATCTAACAGCCAGTGGGTATAACTGACTAGGACTAAACAATATAAAGAAATTGTAGCCAAAATATGACTTACTATCTCAGTATCGCTTCATCCATAGATCACTGGCATTCTCGATGCGAGTACCGCAAGTTGCAATATGACGCACACAGCTCTTGGCGGAGCGCCATTCGATTCCTCCCGCAAGATTAGAATGTTAATGCGGCAGTTTGTCTTGTTGCCTTGTCGCTGGCAACATTCGTTATGTCTACGTGCACCATACAGAATATGGCAAATATGAATTGGTATTGTAAGGAATTTAGCCTTTGTAGCTGGATAAGTACATTTAACATAACCAATTACTATTTGGTTAAAAAATAAGTCACACGTTGCAACTAAGACTTAATTTAAGCTATTGTTCGGCTTGATTCTAAAGACATATTAAATCTAAGTCTAAAACAGTTTTCTCTTTTGCTCCCTAGAAGTGATATTTTTTGTAAAGACACAACAAATATCTCTTTTCACATCAAATATCTCTTCTAGAGAGCAAAAGAGTGAAGCAAAAATTAGAATAGTAGATAATTTTGGGATGCATCTTTGGTAGAAGTTGCTTCCTTAAATTTACATTTTAACTTGAATCCGGAGATTTGGGGCTCAATTTCCAGTGGACCAGAAATTTTCTGCTCGGTATAGTTGATGGTTCGGGTTTTTCTAAGTTCGCCTGGCTAGCTACCATCTTTCCTATGTCTGCCGTCATAACAGCGACATCCGACGAGTTCCAATAGTTATAACAGTTTCTCTCTGATTGAGGAATCCGAGTGTAGGGTGAGGTGAAATGAAGGCCAACTGGTAACCCATTATGAACAAAATAATATATTTCACGTCAACTAAAGTTGAAAATTAACACACCTCTATTAATTTCAAATTATATGATTGCTTTTCTGATTTTTTTTGTAGAGAAATATTTTGTTGAGGTCTTACCATTTCCCTTCCACACTTCAGGTTGGGCAATACCAGATTATGTTGTCGAGTTAGGGTCTTTACTAGAAATCTTTTGTTCAGATTCCTACCATGTACTGGTTTTGCTCTTACCTAACCCCAGGGCAATGTCAACTTGGTAGTAACATTTACTAAACGTATTTGTACAAATTCCCATCCTACTTAAGCATCTCACTGGATCTAACACTGCCGTTACATTGTTGGTGACATTATATTCAATATATTTACAGCCAACTATCATATGTGATGTCCATTCATTATCACATAATATTAAATGCGCTTAACAGTTTCACATTTAGTGTATCATATACGTTGGGCTGTAATAAAGAAGTTATTCGAGCAGACTTTGCCTTATTAGAAGTCTTATCGAGGTAGTCAGTAAAGTTTTATTTTATTTGGCCGGTTTTGCGTTTTCTTTCATGACAGCCCTTATTACTTCTACTTGGGGTTCCTAGTACTTTATTCGCTACATTTCACTGAAGAATATTTGTTGCAACCAAAGTTTTATATTCCTACACATATTAAACTACGGTTTTTTGTGTTCATTTAGGTTTCTCTAGATACAACACTAGAAAAATACCATACCAACCCACAAAAATGAACTCACACATACTACTTGCTACTTAATATTAATTTATTGACTAGGAAAGACCGAGTTCACACCTAGACGAGTACTACATTACATTTTGGGGTGGCTGAAAATTTTGTAATACTGATATTAAGTAATAAATATTGATTTTTATTTTCATCGTTTTCAATATAATCAAAGCATTTTTAATAAACAATATTCAGTCACAAATTGGTATATAATTGTCACAATTTTACAACAAGTTTAAGCACTCGAATAGAGCGGCAAAAATCTTTTCGGTGGTCGTCACGTTATTAACGTACAAACTGTCTATCGTAACTTATAACTCTTAATTGTTTACTTTTTAAATGTTTATTCTGACCTGGTTATGGATTTGTGGCTAATTGTTCATCTACTCTGATCTAAGCGTAAAATTCATTTAAAAATTATTTATCTTCATCTAGTTTAGCCCTTTATATCATTGTGAACACCTTTGAAATCGTAATTATCGTTATTTACTGTCATTATTTTTCTATCTTGTAAGTAATTTGTGCCACTATCTTGTACATGTCTAATTAGTAAAAGAGGCCTCTTTCTATAAAATCCTAGTCAGTCTTAACCTTCACGGTAGCAGGTACATTACCAACCTTTTATGTTTCAAACATTGGCTCAGCTTGTATCGAGTGTTACTTTAAAGATTACTTATTTCAGGCATTTCATCAGTCCATACAAACAAAGTTCCCATTGCGAATAGAGTTGGTGATTTTGTTTCGTTTTATACAAACACTCCAAAGAGGTTGTTCATTGTAAATAAACTTACTCTTATTAAAAGTTTCTCATTAAGTGTCAGGAAAATATATTCGTAGAACTTAACATTTTACAAGGTTTAATGTAGCTCGTCATTTAATAGGTTTTCTACACACAAATTGATCAAGTTTTTTCTGTTAGTATTAATAGTTTTTGCCACATACTTCAATAATTTGGGTTTATGTGTAAGATGACTGAATCTACAGGGAAGATTTCATCGTTGTAGGTGCTCAGAACTGGCCTGGATCCAAAGTCGCTTACACTTTGTCGCGCTCCTTTAAGGGGTCACAGTTTAAGCGACCAATTTAGTTTCTGTTTCTCTTTTAATTAATACATTTGCTGGATACATAAAAACTAGGTTTCCCATAAGGAAAGTAAAATTTGAGAGACCAACCCAAGCAAGCCACAATTGATTTTTGAGGTCGAAGTATCAAACAATTTGAACCTATACTAAATAGCCTTAAATACAAATACGTTTACCGCTCCATTCCCTTATTGATCAAAGCATCAAAAATATTTTTTTAATCAGTCGAAAGAGAAATTTAATATTCAAAAATTATTCCAATTTTTCCCCTGATAAAACTATAATCTATTTGAATTCGCAAGATTCTATCGATGAAGTTTATTAATAGGACGCGTAATAATTGTCTTCATATTAACTTAATATTAACACGATATAATAGAAATAAAGTTAACACAAACAAAACATGCATCAAAAGTTGTCCCCCATATTTATTTGGCAATCTGGACTCTTCAGATCCCTGGACAAATATTTATCCACCAAACAAACTTTTACGTCCGTTCGGGTATCTGAGACCGCTATTACTGTTCATCACATATAGAATATTTGTGTAGAACAGATATTCCTATCAACAATTTTATTAAGTAAAGCAAGGTGAATAAAACTAATGATGATAAGACAGAAAGTATTGACTATATTATTTTAACAAATTGATCGTTATTTCTATTTCATCTGTAAGCCGAAATGATCTAAATAATTGACTAGTGAACTAAGCGCGAAATTGTGTGAATCTCACAATTCGTTAGATGTGGTAAAGAACATCTTGATTCGAAAGAATGGCAATCTTCTCATGAGAATGCCAAAGGTCGACTAGATGAGCATATCCAACCTAGACTCCGTGGACTCATGACGACACTAAACTTCAAATGACTTGACCTAGCTTAAAACCCACAAACGTAGACAACAGCAAGGAAACAACATTTATAGCCTACGTAATAGGACTGTCAAAATTCATCTCAGTCGTTCCCATGTCATTTTTATCATTTAATGAGTTCAAAACAAGTATGCTCCAGTTGCAAGCCAGCTAGCAGTGTGACCACGCATCGTCGATTTCCGCTCCACATTGATCTTTCCACGGACCATTTTAGAATCACCTGTGAACGACTGTTTCAACGTGAACCTTAACTCCGCTTCCAAGAGACAAATCATGGGAATCCCCCGGAACACAGACCAACTTTCAATTGGATATATTTTAGTTCGAAAACTAGGGAAATGTGGAAAAGTGCCAGAATTAAGTGCGCTCTTAGCTATTCTACATGGCCAGTGGCTACTTTTGTGATTTCGTTAGCGAAAAGGCTTTTAAAATGTCTAAAGTGCAGAAAATACCGGAATATTTTCTAAATATCTGAATAAATTTAACATAAAATCTCTGCTGTATGATATATTTCTATATTTTATTAATCTGTATTTCTAAACATTATTTCCACTCTTGTTTATTGAATTTACTCAGCATTTTCAGAACATAGAAGTAATTTGACGTTCACGAACCTTCATTAAAGTATTGATTTGAAAGTCAGTATTGAAAAATAAAGTGTCAAAAGCACTACGACAATATTTTCACTAAAAATATTCATGTAAAAACCCAACTAATGCAAAAGAAACGTTTACATAAATAGGAATATGTATATGAGACTGATAATAAATAGTAACATTTGCTGTTATAATAACTCTTCATAACTATGACCAGTAAAAGTCGTAGGCTTTAGTGGAATCGCTCGCATCGCTCAAGCTTAGTCCTCGCTAGTTCTAATACTGACAAATGGTCAGAACCCAACTTTTGGACTGGTCACATCCTGTCACGTATATGATATGAATACCTTTGATCTCCGTTGTTCATATTTGCTAAAAAGTTACAAGGACCATTTAGTTTTGTTTTTGGAACTAAACTTATACTCTTCAGTACCCATACATATACCAAACGAATATTGCACTGACATGTTTAATCTATTTACTTATTATATAATGTTAGTAAATAAGGTCAAAATATGGTCTCGGGTATTGTGTCCAACGATCATAATATTTTTATCGATTGATTATATAACAACAACAAAAATACAATTAATATGTGGGCTTCTGATTTCATAAGAAATTTTATTTTTCTGAATTCCTTTTCATCAAATATAACTCGGGTAGTGAAAGCATTTGCAGTAAAAACTAGGACCAGCGGCTCAACATACCTTCCCAAATACTGAGGAGTTCGAGATAAAAAAAAATCGATTGACCCATCCAACCAAGAAACAGACCATGGCGAGTACTTTAGGTAATTGAAACCAGATCTTTTAAACTACTACGCCAACGAACTCCATAACCAGGTTAAAGCAATAACACAAAACATAAAACTTATAATTACAATAATCTATTAACGTATTTTTTGATGTATATCTTAGCCCGGTATTGGAAGGACCTATATTAATTGATCAATTTTGTAATAACCCAAAATAAGTAAGTATTTTATTGTAGACTTTTCATAATTCTATTTTTTTTATTGGTAAGAAAATTCTACTCCACATTGCATTCCTTGGCAACATACTAAGATGGCACTCGGTTTTAAGTGTGGTTATTCCTATAATTTGCTTGTACCAGCGTTTATCTTATTGGTTGTAGTAAAAAAAACTCTAAAGCCATGTAATAACAGCACAAAACTGTCTCTTGATTCATATTCCACGTTCATAGACAAGCAGTTCTCAGAATAAATAGAAGCGAATACTGAAGTCGTTCGCACAATAAACCTAGTACAGCACGATACCACAATAGACCGAGAATACATAAATCAGGAATGTCACAGCCGCAGCCTGTAGCTGTCTATTTCATGGATGTAAGCTCAGTTTTGTATAAGACATTCGTGTAAAAAATTTGGAAGCTACCGTAAAATACATTCCCATAGAGAAATTTGGAGAGAAAATGTGCTCTGAAGAAGTAGAATTGAGGTTTTATTAATTTGGCATAAAACATTTTTTTGTTATATAACTTCATATATATGAAAATGACTGTACATTACATCTATTGTGGCATAAAATTAACAATTGATATAAATTTAATACATTTTATTGTGCGTCTGAAAGTGATAAAATGACTCCATGACTATGACTCAAGAACTGGTACCATGTTAGACTCCCATTGGAGATATCAAGATAATATTTTAGATCACAACCACATAAAATAAAAATATACAATAATATACAAAAACTTTCGACTTTTTTTCCAAAATAAATGATTTTATTTTCAATAAATACACGATTGCAATCTTCTATCAAGATATTATTTAATGGAGTCACTTCATCAATGATAACTACAAAATTTTAACAAAAATAAGACGCTTTAGATATTATTTAAAAGTATTTGCTATTAGCAAAATATTAATATTACTAACCGTTGAAATAAGCATCTACTCACAATAGTTCACACCTGCTACGTTTTCAGTTTTGTACAGACAGTTTCTCTTGAAATGAAGATGATGTTTATTCAGGAATGTAAGGTCTATTGATATTCTAGATATGGTGGAAGCTTTATTGAGCAACTGTATAGAATCCTGTATGGTCTGCAGTTTGATACTTAGCTTGACTAGCGATAGTGATATAAAACTTATTTTAACACTTACTTTAGCATCGTGATCATTTCATTAATAAGTCCAGCGAGCAGTACAATCCTATAATAGTTATAACTAGTTTACAAAAATTAATATAAACTCAAAATAAAAGTGATCATTCAGTATATATCTTACCATAGAAAATTAAACCTTGTTATGAGAAATAAGAGTATCTTATCTTGTGTCTGTATTACCCACTAAAGGTCCGTTACTATCGTACATTCACCTGTCCGACCCAGAACCGTTCTAAAGAAGTATGACTAGAATATCTTGTAGAAATAGAAAAGTCACAGGAGATACTTTTACCGGGCGAAACTGTTTATATATTTTACGTTACAATGTAGTACAAAATTAACAAAAATATTTTATGCCATACTGTATTGGTAACGTTCACTTTTACAAAAGCTTTATATCTGAACTCTTCTAGTTTCAAAATATTCACGAATCAGTCTAATTTCTTACTAAGAACTAAATTATTTTTGCTAAGTTTCGAAACACCTTTCATTGTGATTTCCTTTTTAGGATCGTATTCCCAACGGGATTCTCTTTTAAATACTTATTACTGTTGCAAATTCACAAACACATTCTCTCTGATCTGCTGTTACTATTACTTATTGTGAAGGTTCCAAACAATTATATTTCCATTAGCAAGACAGAACCCTCGGCAATATCATGGTTATTCATTCATAAATCTTGGAGAATTACTACGCTTCACGAACTGTTTGCCTTTCCATTATAACTTGGTGTAACAATAAATATCTTTGTTATGAAAAAGTCTTTGAAACATTGTATAAAAACTATATGTAGCTATTTTGATGACATCGTTTTTGATGACATCATGAAACAAGAAAAATGTCTCCATAATTGGTTTAGTTATTATAACGTTAAATAGATTATCAGTATCGTTATCCATTTTAGCAATTAACGTCTACCTTATAGTTTCGAACTAATTATCATTATCATCATTAACAACTATATATGTTCAACTGCTGAGCACTGGTTTTTCTACAAGGGAGAAATATGAAGAGTTTGGACTATAACACATCACACGCTGGCCCAATGCTAATTGGTGGTTGAAAACGATCGCCGCAACAACAGGAACCAACCGCTTAATGTCCCTCCGAAGCACGAAGGAGTCCGAGATTTTGAGTGACTTGTCGAGGGTTGCCGAGAGTTGCTTTGCTTTCGTTAGCGAAAGCAATTTTACAAGATAAATAGCATTTCCTTATTCTATTTCAATATTTCTAATTAGGTCTATCGTAAGGACTTTCAAAAGATAAATCGTTATATAAATCATTAAGATTTCGTCGGACAAGCATAATACTAATATCTATGACCTGGTAGTCAGAACACGATAAATCTAGATAATGGTACTTTGGGTCTTTAAAAAATGCTGCGTCATCATATTTTCCACTATGATTAACGTTACCAGACAGTGTAGGAGCACGTGGTAGGTGAATTTTTTCACACGTATTTTTAGATAGTACATAAATCTTATTTGATCCTTGGAGTGATATATTGCATCTCCTTTTTCATTCTGTGGTTACTGTTTTAACATTTTTGTCATGCTGCTAGTAAAAAAATATCAATATACTAGATATTGATATTTTATCAATATTCCTTTTTACTTTTGTGTTGTGATTTTGTTCCACAGAACTAAAACAGTCGAGACTTTATGTTGTACAAGAAAAATATGATTTTGCACTTTTCAGATTGGTATTTTATCAAACAAAAACCATATAGATTTATGTCTGTGGTGAAAAGGTTTTACTGCAAATTAAAAATTTCAGATTTCTTACTCAAGCATCTGGAATCGAGTATGACAAAATTTGCTTTGTTTTGCAAAGTGGCAAACCATTACAAAGCGTGTTCCTTGAGCAAAATACGATTAAATTTCTACTTACTTGTCTCAAACTATTATTAGTTCAACTCCAGTTAAACTAGTTACCTGTAACTCGTGAAGTGTTACGGAACGTGAAGTTAAAATAACAAAGGAGAATACACGATAATTTAAATTTGCAAATGCAAGCAGAATTAATACACGTGCTAGCTTTAGGTATATATATAAAGCGTGCAAAACGTTACGGGCTTGAAGTTCACTAACGACTGTTATTATTTGATATCCTTTTAGAAGGTTACTGAGTTGATATTAACTTAATACTACAAATAAAGCAAGTGCCTAATCAAGAAGAAAGATCATGGAAATTAGAAGAAACAACGAGTTAAGATGTTTTTATGCCGATTGTATAATTGATAGGACTTAAATAATTGCTAACAAAATTTCAAAACAGTTCTTTTTTTAAATTTTAAATATAAGCAATAGTGATCAAAATTAAAAACTCAATACTCAACTTTTTTCACTTAAGCAATGTGACAAATTCTTGAGCACGAAGGGTTCCCCACCTGTGTTTGTGTGTTCTATCGATATGTTAGTATACCAGTCTGTCATATACAATTTTATGGAGTCTTCCCTAGTCTTAAAAAAGAAACAAAGCAAGTAAGCTTAGCTGAATTGTTACCAAAATCTGTTTACATAAGATTAAACGGAATGAAAAACTGGTTAAGCCGAATGAAGATATCTCGCAACATCTGCATCAACAACCATGAGATAAAGATAATGATAAAAATAGTAAAGCAGTGACATTTTTTGCCTGGATGTTGACTATACATGGCTGCCCCTTACTACGAACTAACTGTTACGTTAATTTTTTTGTAATCCTGCAATTCCGTTACTTTATATCTTACAATTGCTCGATCGAATATATTTATGATCTGTTTGCAATTTAATTTATTTAATACATCTTTAAATTCTGTAACGGTGACAATTTGTAAATACCCGGTTAATACTTAAAGTTATCACTATTACCTATAATTATATTTATTTATGTTTTCTCATACATATTCCCTGTTTTAACGATTTAAAAGAACTTAGTAAATGAGTCTATTTAAATAAAGATATTTTGACTTTGACTTTGACTTTGAATGAGGTCGATTCTGCAGTTTTTAGAACCTAAATGTGAAAGAGATTCATTCTCAAAGTATCATTTCAATTAATTGACCTTCGTCCTTAACCTACCAAACGCGTATTGTATTTCCAAAGCAAGGACTGATTAACGTATCAGTAATATACTGTAACCATTCCATATCTTTCTTATCTCTTAGACAATACAACAGGTAAAATTACTATAAACCTTTAACGTCAACCATCCAATAACCCCCGAGGAATTATTCAAATACCACCACATTCTGTTACTTGATATCTTACAATTGCTCAATCCGTAAAAATGGTTGGAAATTGCTTACTTTCAGAATCTTTTGGCAAGCAACCATGTTTTCTAACTGTTTTAAATGCAGGTTCACTGCATGAAAAACTTTAAAGGCTGCAGTAATGATCTTCTGTATAATTTTGATGACTTATTACATCAATCTATAATTAAATGATCTATTACATCTATCACACAATTATGAATACAAAATTAAATAAAAGTTAAATATTTAATATGTATTTGATAACAAAATCTAATTGATATTGAATGAGTTTGAATGAGCTGAAACGAATTTGAATTAGAACTGACAGAATAATCAAAGTTACTAACGCTGCTCCGTTGATCTCTCAGACTTTTCAAATCAGATTCAATCAGGTCAATAATGCAGACAGAATAGTTCACCATTTGTGAAATGCAAAATTAGTGCTAGCGTCACGGAGTGCGTAAAAGCGGCGTAAAGTCTTGAACCTGCATTTGTCCTTCCTTGGCGTTGGAATCTTTAATCGTAACAGAACTGGCTCTAACTACCTATCAATTATTAGGAGCTCATTGACGTAGTTGTTCGAGCAGTCTGGATTTTATTACGAATGCGAAACAACATTCGCCATGGTCGGTTCCAGGGTGTGTCAATCAACCTGGAGGTGACCTGGTGAATTGCTCGTGCAGAACCCAGGCTACCCCCGTGGAAGGGGAACCCTCTATTGAGGTACTGAGTGAGCCCCACACACGCTCGTCGCTTAGCCAGTGGCGGGTAGGTCCGTAAATGGATTCCTCCCCGTAAAAAAAAAGGGTGTGTCAATCAAAATTTATTATCAAGAGCTCCTCTGTGCTTCGTTAGACAAGTAAAAATGTTAGCCCCGGTTATATCGGCAACCCTTTTACACCAACCAACCCAAATTGGTCCCAAAAAATTGGCTCAAGCATCTCATGTGTTTCTTCTATGCAGGAAGCCCTGTGTGCAACAGCCCACTGTTGGGCATAGTTAGGCTGTTAATAATGTAGCTGATGACAAGCAGGACTTACGCTTGGAATGTAATATAATACAATTAAAAGAATATTTCCTTTGAATAAGTTTAGTTAAATGTACTGAGTACAACAGAAGATTTGCTGTTAACTTAAAAATATCTTCAACGGTTTTATGAAGATCCAGCCGGATAAGCAGTTGTCAGCAAACCCAATGACAACAAAAATACTTTGAATTTATTTCTGATATTCCATGAAGAGCCAGAAAAATTTGGATGTGGTAGATTTGCTAATCAAAATGATGAAGTTCCTACTTAAACTTTACTTATCCTCTTATTAATAACATCTTGTTATTTCGCTTGATCATTAATCTTTTCCTCTTCTACCTCCTATTACTTTTTTGTCTTAGTCCTTTCTATTGTATTCAGTTTTTCAATGACATCTTTATCTTTACTTGTGATATATCCGGTATGCTTAATATCAGTATGTTCACCTTTTTAAAGTACCACTTTTAATCTTGTTTAAACAATGTAGTTTATTCATCAATAATCACCGTATAAATTTTATTTTTTTAATTTTAATTGACATTTAGCAAATATTCGCCCTTTGTACAAAATTAGTTAAATGTTTTTTGATTTCTCTTCTTGAATTTGCTGATGTACAATAAAAGATATATTCCATTCTATTCTATAATTGTTACTAAAGCAACCGTATATCTGCCATCATTATTATCCAAAATACATGGATAAGTTAGAGAAGCATTCACAGGTTTCCTAAAAACGCTCCAAAGTTAAATCTCCTTGCATAGTCACAAACAGGAAGTTGGTACCAAAATTTATGAGTTCTTTGTAATTTATGCGTACATACTTACGTGGCTCATTAATATTTGTAAGGTTTAATGTGGGCAATCTAAAAGTATTAATGTTTTTAACGGATTGTTTTCATTCATAAGTTTAATCATTTTTCTACTACAATTTTACACCATGATGTGGTGCGAAATTGAAACAAAAGTTTTAGAATCACACGAAAGAATGAAATAACTTGCTTCGAAATTTTTTCTTGTAGTATTTGCCAGAACTTTTCAAATCATTACGAGTTAAATCCGACCCAGTTATTGCGGGATAATAAATCTGAATAATATATTTATGATATATTTACAATGAGCTAGATTCTGCGGTTTTTAGAAGCTAAATGTGAAAGAGATTTCTCAAAGTGTCATTTCAATTAATTGACCTTCGTCTCTAACGTACCAAACGCGTATTGTATTTATAAAGCAAGGACTGATACTTCGTCAGTAATATACTGTAACCATTCCATATCTTTCTTATCTCCTAGATATTAGAACAGGTAAAATCTCTATAAACCTTTAAGGTCGACCTTCCCATAACCCCCGAGGAATTATTCAAATACCGCGAGCATAGTAACCTTTATGACGGTACAGTACTCTGACGAACACCAAATGGTTGTCATGCATTCATACGGTATCTTCAATGTACAAATGAGTATTATTACAGAAAAAACAGAATTAACACACAAAAATTATTATTTTAAATGTTATTTGTCATTTAATTCCATTCCATCCATTTAACTTACATTTATGTAATACGTAATCTTTATTTAATTTTTAATACATCTAAATATTTCCTTGTCATTTCATTTACTTCAAATTCAGCCCAAGTCCATCAACAGCCTATAAGTGCCAAGTACCAATGGCTTAACATGCCTTTCGAAGCACAAAAAGCTTGACGTGACAAAATTTAGTTGACATCGAAAATAAATCAAGGCTTTGTTTTGTAATGGAAACTTGAGTGTTCATAGTAACATGTCATTCCAAAATATATTAAATGAACATTATTAAAATATTAAAATATTTTTTACTCCATTAATATAAATTAGAAAAATTTCAAACCAAACCCACAAGTAAATCATTTAATTAGATTTGTTGTCAGTAAATGGACTGTCAGTGAAACCTATTTGCCAACAACAAACAAATTTTACTAAAGTAGTAGCAGACTTGTAAATCACTCGATGGCTACCACTTTATCTGTCGAAACAAGATGGCAATAAAGTTAATTTTAGTACGTACACAACAGAATCAGGGTCATTATATTTCTCATTAAATCCAGCTATATTAGCTTGGTGGACAAATATAATATTGTCACTTATAGACTTTAAAAGCGCTATACAGCATTTGGTCCGTTCAGCTCGTCTGTGCGACGTATCGTTGCTACGTTGGGCGTTATAGACGACCTTAACAATTGTTATCTTTCAATGGATTCTTTAATTAGGAAAACATTTTCTTCTAATTGTGATGACTATTACGTAGTTGATGTTCAACACATATTGATGGAATGTATATCGTAAAGATGTTTAATATTGAAGGAGGAATTACATGTTCGTAGGTGAAACAGCATCTTCGTTTGTTTTGTCATTTGTTTTCTTCAGAATCAGAACAAGATCTGTCTGGTATTTGTTGTTGATTATTTTATTGGTCAGACCTGTTGTTTTTATATAATTGTATTTAAGTGATTATCTGATTCAACTGTAAATCAAACAGGGTGTCATCATCGCCAATCAAAAAAAACCCTTAAAAATATAGCAGTCCAAACATTGAACTGTTTAGTTGTCGACCTATCTAACAGCTCTCTAAAAAACCCCTGCTCCAAATTTCTCAAATTTGCGTCCAGTCACGCCTGAAGTTAATTGACATTCACAGACTTTGTGACACTGTTTATTGTAGCCCCTTTTTGCGCGCATCGTTGGACAGTGAAGCAGATTTCAGAATTTTGGTCATTAAACGTAACGGAGATAATAAAATGAAAAAGGGTATTGTTAAACAATTACTTTTTTGTTTATGGAAACTGAATAACTTTGATCCATTGGTTTTCAAAAGCAATGGCTTTGACATTAACGAGATTTATAGGATAACATAAGATAAATCTTTATTTGCTAATATATATTTACTATAGATCACATATCAATAATTCCAGTACAAAAATTAGTAATATTTTAAAATATTTACGATTTTTTACCGTTTATCGATTCGTGACTGGGGAAATGGTAAGGTCATATATGGAAATGAGCTACACTCAGATTCCTTAAACACGATGAACAATGCTAATATCGTTATTGTTTTGGCAATAGACAGATGTGATGGTAGTAGCTACTTTTCAAAAACCCACCACTAAACCACCACCACCACTAAAACTGCAAATTGCCTCCCTTGGAAATTGAACACTAGATTTCCAGATCCAAAGTAAATGTTCCGATCCACTCGAAGTCTACGACGAGGGTATATTTTTAAGCAACTTTTAGTAATCAAACTAGGGTTGATGCCAAAGCAAATAAAAGACGCAGTTCATGTTCCGAATGCTAAGACTTTGAGAACCACATCTTCGAAAAACTATTTCTCCACAGATACTTCGATAAATCTTAACTTTGACAGGACTAGTATTAAAATTTTTATTCTTCCCCAATATTAAAATATATTTAATAAATAACTTCAACTAGACTTTAATATTGCAAAAGGAATATTCTATCTATATGTAAGTGTTATCGTTAGGCGGATCCATCGCAAAAAAATAATTAATCTTTTCACTTTGATATGCCAAAATAAATTATCAGTTACTAACATTTCAGATTGTATGTTATTTGTTAACATCATGAACAGCTTATATACACCGCACACTGGGCACATAATAAAAGAAGGTACCATAAATTTTACAATAACAACATAACGCGGCTTCATTTGCATATGTAAGATTAATATCCAAGCTACAACACAACTGAACACCCAAACAAAGAGAAAGAATGCATCCATTATTTATAAAACTAAGCTTATTTATTACCCACGAACCCCCAAAACTCTTCATAATGCAACAACAGGGAAACTTGTGTACCTACTTGCTTGAGGACGCAAAGATTCTATTTCAGTATTCACAAAAAGTAACGGCACTGCTCCGTTATGTATATCAAGGTTAGAAGAAATCTAGAAACGAGCACCAAATTTTAAATTTAGAGTTGCCTTTGTAGTCCCATTGATCTCCTATCTATCTCCTACTATTGTACACTTAGTTATCTATAAATAGTGGAACATGTACAAGTAAATCAAATAAATAACTAAATAAATACAACTAACATTTCGTTTTAATCATCAGCTAAAAGGGAAGATTTTAGTGAGCTAGGTTATTCGGCTAGAAGCCTTGGTTCAGCTGCGCAATGATGAAAAACCAGCATGACCACACAACTGACTATATGTGCGAGCAACATGAGTGAAGAAAACAGCATTAGGGGTTAAAAAAGCATAGGAGATACAGGTTGAATCTTACGCAGTGCTACAAAGTGACACATCAGCTTCGCCATGACGTCAGCATAACGGCATAGACAGGTCAGTGCTATGCGAGGGTGGAGCTACGGGGAAGGAGGCACTTCTAATTGAGCCATCGTAAAGAACACACACGTTAATTCTACAGTAAATCAAGTTGTATTCAGATCAGAGTTTGTCTCATTACTGAACTCTGACAATACATATCAAACGAGATAGTGAGCGGGATTAAAGTTGAATAATATTTGTCTTCTTCGATTTCAAAAATCAAGTTCTGGACTTTATAAATAAAATTATTATAATCCTTGTGATGCGCATATTCTGGCTTCCATTATGAAACCAAAGAAACTTTCACCACAGTTGGTCTCTGGATGGGTCAATCAAAATTTGTTATCGCGAGTTCCAACGTGCTTCAGAAAGTAAGCTAAGCTGTTGGTCCCAAAACGGAAATCGCTCTCGCTACCAAGCTGCAATATGCCAATGTGTTATGACGAAATGCTGGAGTTTGGGAAGATCCTAAAGTTTATGGAAAGTACTGTAATCAATGAGCTACTTTAACCCACAAAACAGTCTTAAAATACTAGTTACAATACACAAATAATATGTTCACAGCGTACGAGACAAGACCCTCAGAACTACGAAACAGTGTCATGTAATATACTGCTTGTTCACCTTCATTAACATGTAACCTCAAGCAATGCAGAGAAACTGGAACTTCGCAACAATTTATTACGACTTCCCAAGATAAAGGAATTGGCAAGGATATGCAATAAGTTTGCGAATATTATACAGTTGTTTTACAATTTACCAACTTTAGTAAGTGGCATAGTTGGCACTGATTTGATACCAACTCCTTTTTCTACCGCTCAGTCTCCTTAGTTTTCAATTATTTTTTTCAATATTGATTTACAGTTTATATACAGTGACAGTGTCTTCGGCTTTCCATAGCTACTAACATACAAAGTACTTACTACTACAAAAACGCCAACGGCTGCGCCCGGGTGGAGTTAAATGGATAAGTGGATATATTATACAGTACATTATTATTGTTAACATTATTTTTCAATTCTTAATAGTAGTTCCAGAGATTGTCGCGTTAACTAACAAACATTTGATATGGATATTCATACAAATTTTAAATCCCCCTTTCCATCATTCTACGAAAACCCACACATCAAAATCAGGCATGAAAATTTAACAGGAAGTAAATATTATTCTTAAGGTGCCATTTCTTTTCTACCGGAGGTTCGCGATCACTATGGTAATCTTAATCTTATCTACATACTCATCTCGTACCATTCCCGTAGCAGCCATCATCGTTTTGGGCAGTCTGTAATTTTTCCCCTAGAATATCAATTGCAATAGTTCATACTTTTTATTTGGCATTGTATTTTTTATTTTCGTTGGAAGGATTACCATCACCATCTGTATTCTATATGGCGTCTGTGCCCAGCAGTGTGCACAGGCCTTTCATCTTTAGCCATTGTAAAGAGGATTTCTGCGTTAGTTGCTTTTGAGAAAGTGCATGGCCTGGTTCTTTTAAATTTCACTGGGAAATGTTCTCGAGTCCCACATGGGTTTCTGCTACAAATTTTTCTGCATGGGACTTACTGGGGCCATAACATATTCAAGCTAGCTCAATGCCCAATTCAAAAGTGGCCAAAAACGGTGGCCATAACAACGTGGATTGATGGGAATTTGTAATTCATGTTATTTTAATTTGTGAACTCAGTCATTAATTTCAATGTGGACTCGATGTACTCGCTGTACTCGATTGCCCGTCTTGCTGTATAAAGAAAATGTCTTTATACAATGTTTGGGGAAGGTGCTGGGCTAAGTTAGTTTATTGTGTAGTTAGGTATATCGTACGTTATCCTCTCGCCGATACAAGTATGTAGGTGTATCCCGGGTCTCACTTGGTAGGCACAATACTGATGGTACCAGGATAGTATTGATGGCCACAGAAAATGGGACAACGAGAGCAACGTGGCGCACACTGCGTTTGACTGACTGACATAGGTATGTCAGTCAGTCAAACGTTGGGAAGGAACTGGTAGATTGGTGGGGGTTAACATAATGAAATGAGTGGTTCAGGTAGCTAGACAGATATAGGTAGGCAAATACCATGCGTCCAACGAGACTTACCTAAACATATAACAAGGGTGGCAATCGAGTATATAGCTGGTTTGATATAAAAGCGATTAACGTAGCCTATAGACGTGAGTACTACTGGCGCGATTCTTCGTGGGATTAGCTCTGGTAGCTCTATTCAACGCACAACACCACAGTACAAAGTAGTTTTATTTCGCGCTAGAGATAAGTCTGTTATCATGATGTAGAGCCAGGATTACTCCCGGAGCACGTCGACCCAGTGGGATCTTTTACTTTTCCCCAACCCTAATGTCCGCTGTCCTGGAATACCTCGAAGATGTACTTACTAAGTACACCCAGAATCAGTAGCCTTATATCTTCAGGACTGGGATAGCCCAGTTCAAAGAGACCTATTCTTTTCCTGGTAAGAGCATCACAGTTACATAGGATGTGTTCGGTGTGCTCCCCACAGGCCCTACACAGTCACATATTGTGTCGTCACGCCCCAGAAGGAGCAGAGTTGGCAACAGAAGGGACGCATAAAGATAATTGTAGGGAGCACAGATCAGCGCCGAAGAGCAAAGAGCCCTATGCAAGTACCCTCGCGCTGTCCCGTGATTCGATCCGTATACCGCAAGGTAGGCAGGACCATGGGTTGGTGGAGGCCCTACACAGAGGGGATCCAACAAGTTTCATCTTAAGTGATAAGTAAGGTGGAGGTGATACCCTGTGAACAGGTCAATAACACTGTCTTGTCTTGTCTGTCTTGTTTGATTGTGAACTCCTGCGCTGGTGGTATCCTAAGATATTTTTTACTGTAACGTATCAATTTAAAACCAGGGAATCATAATGATTTACAAATATATTTTTTTAATATTTATTGTATACATAAGAAATGAAAACAAGAAAAGGATCACAAAAGGTGCTTATTTCTAACAGAAATTACTTCCAACCCACCTACGATAGGATAAGAAATGCTTTATTTTTATTTTTTCTATCTTATATTTCTCGAATCGCATTCATCTAACACTTTACAAAACAATAATCGCTACTTACATAGTTGAGCCCCTTTCTCCATTACTTTAAACAAAGGTTTTACTCCCAGATCGATAGTACAATCCAAATTAGGCACAAACAACACTTTACGACTGCTCGCTCCAACGCTCCGAATTCGAATGTTGAACTAGGAAATCGTGAGTCAACGAAATAATCGAATTGTAATAATTGAATCAATTAAGTGACGGAATAAATTAAATTATCGAAATGCTTCAAGTTATATCTATCACTTAATTACATATTTTAATTATATTATTTTTTTAATAATGAAGTGATTACATTTGATAGAAATTAGAATAGAATCGAATTTAGCTTTTATGAACATCAGCCAATTCAAAAAGAGAAATACTTAGGGAATAGCTAACTAATTATGTAGAAAGTACGACCTTATCTCTAAAAGCAATCTCTTCAGTTAACCTTAGGATGGACACTGGAAGTTGGCTCGAGGAAAACATGGCTCATATATGACTGAAAAATAACCACTAATGAATTGTTTCCTATAATAAACCGTATTCAATTATCAACAGACTATATTACGTACCAAAGTTAGGTCTTCCCACTTAGAAGAAACACATAAGGAATTTGGGCCCAGTCGCACTAGTAAGGTCGAGAAGTTAAACTTAAATTTACTTGGAACCAACAACGGCGAAAATTTCTTTGTTTCATTCTGCTTGTTATTTGGTGGCGAGTTTTCGTAAACCGAATAACCCACTCAATATTTTTTGTGAATCAGAACTGACTTTTAAAGTACGTTTAGTCATTCGACTTTACATTAACATTGATACTCAGAAGCCGTTAGAAAGGGACAAAATATGCAGAATGTTTCAGAATAAGAGGAACATAAAAGGTATACTGAAACTCGTCGAACTCGATCTGGTATGCCGACTGCAAATAATTGACGTGACTTCCCGTCGTGTTTGACTCAGTAGTCCTCATTTTTATTCAAATGCAGGACAATTTTCTTCTATAAATACTGGACGTCCTACAATCATGCCACATGGAGTAAAAATATCTTAAATATAGTGGAAAGACAATTTTACTGAAACGCGACTTAATTTGTATTCCAAAAACAATTTTAACTGCATTCAAAAATTTTTGAATAATCGCTTGTCTCATTGTTAGAAAAACCCCTATCAAAAGGATCAAATATTTAGAAGCACGGCAATCCCAAAGAAATAGCTAAATATTCATTTTCCAAAAATTATAAATGTACATTCTTCAATTTATTTAATTGTGTGCATGTTCATAAATTGATAAATAAAAAATAAAATAAGTTATTTAGGCAATAATTATCCTTGCAATTGAACCTTTTGATTGGTATCCTAAAATTAAAGATTATTTTTAGCATTTGGCGGGGTTGATTCCCTGTTAAGACAGACCTTTATTCAAAATCCATTGAATGTAGTAAAATTGTTTTAAAAATCAAATGAATTTTCAGCATTTGCCAGCGTGATGATGTTATGCCACAAACTCCTCATGCGTTTGGCCCAATTAGCAAGTCTTTAGCCCACTTGGGGCTCATGGACAACAGATAGGTCCAGAACATTTCTGTGGAATTCTACAGAACCAGACCATGCACTTCTCAAAAGCAAACTAATACAGAAGTCCCCTGAACAATGGATAAGGATACCCGGTTTGATACACTCAGAGTCAGATACAGGGCTACTGTAGCAAACAAACTGAAAGTCTGATAAAAATCAGCAGGAGTAACATAAATGTAATGATTAGAATTTTGACAGGACATTGCAAGCTAACCAAGCAATCCTGATATTTGCAGGTACTTTGGACAGAAGCGTGAATCTATAATACAACTCCTATGCGACTGTGAACCTCACATCCACAAACAAAACCTTCTTCTAGGGGCATAGATAGTCAACCCACATGAAATAAAAACCCTAAAATTTATGGGAATTGCCTAAGCTAGTCGATCCTATTGCTAGCAAGTCACAATAGATTTTTAAAGTCGCTGTGACATAAAAATCGCAAGACTGCATAGCCCCAAAAGACAAATAATAAGTCTTGTACCCATCAGTGGAACGTATGAAGGTTGTTTATAATAAAAAACTTTCAAAGTTTGTTTATTTAAATTATAAGGACCGAATTCGACTAACCGCGTCGTTTTGTGAACACTATATATTTTGGTAGCCAAGATTGACTTTGATCATGACGTAACAAGCAAAAAATATTACACAAAAGTTATAATCAATATGAGTTTCAAAATATTCAGGAATAATTTCAAGTTGCCAACAAGGCTCTTATTTAAATGAATATGCTTGGTTTACCCAATCTTATTTTTAAGGGACGTTTACACATCACATATATGAAAAGTGATTTCTTTGGACAACTGTAGAAAGAGTTTTATAGAAAAAGAAGGTATTTATTGATTCTTTTATTTGAAGTTTGGGATCCTTTATTAAGTATTGGACAGAGAATTCGTATATAGTATGTAGAAACATGTAATAAAATATCTTTGGCTGTACAGCCTGTACAGCTATTTGCATCTGGCTGGTTTTCATAACTTTGTAAAGGTGACATTCCAAAAAAAAACTAATTAGGAAAATTTGGTTTCCCACTATTTTTCATTTGTTTAACAAAATGAGAAAATCGAATGAAGAAAAAAGATAAATTTTTAAATTTTATTACAATAAAAGAAAAAATGCAACGCAACGAAAAATATTTGTGACGTTTATGGAATGCAGTGTCAGTAAGAGTAGCACCTAAGTTGGTTTAAGCATTTTCAATCCGGAAATTTTGATGTCAAATATGCACCTCGCTCTCGTCGTCCTGTTAATGTTAAAAAGGATGCTATTTTTGCTATTTAAAAAGTCGAGCAAGATCGGCATATCAGCAGTTACGTCATAGCTGAATAACTGGGAATTGACCACAAAACAGTTATGACCCATTTTAAAAAACACAAAACAAAAAAGCTCGATATTTTTTTGCCACTCGAGCTCACTGAAAGAAACCTAATGAACCGTGTACTCATCTGCGATTCTTTATTGAGTCGTAGTGAAACCGAACCGTTTTTGAAGAGATTGATAACTGGTGATGAAAGTGGATCACTTATGACAAGAACATGTGAAAAAGTCGTGGTCAAAGGTAGGTCAGGCTTCACAGCTGTGGCAAATCCTCTACCTACAAGATGGCAGAAAGTTGGCAAACAAAATTTTTCATATAAAATGTGAAGAATCTATTTATTATAAAGAATATTTTTCAACGCCAGAGTTAAACAACCTCAAAAAATCTGAGATAAATTGAAAGAATAACAATCAGTAGTTTCCTATTGCTATACGTAAGTGTGGTCGCCCTACTTGGTGCTGCACAATGAATTCGACCATGAGTAAGCATTTTGATGAAGTCTATTTACAAAAAACCCTTTGCATTTTTAAGCGCAGACAAAATAAAGAACGTTATTTTTTATATAGGTACAATAAAAGTGACAAGGAAGCATAAAGACCTTATTCAGGTGGTGTATTCCCTTATTCAGTTAATAAACGGAAAATCTTTTCATGTTCATATCACTTCCTATTAACTCGGTATCTGTCACATATTAAATGTATTATATATTACAATTCCATTAAGTTTCCATTACGTGTTACACAAAACAATCACGTAATAACTCTTTAAATACCGTGCAAAACCTAAAGAGGCTGTAAAGTATTTGATAAAGCCAACCCAACATAAATACGTTACGCTCACCTATGGCCTAACCCGCGTGCAAAAGATTACTGTGGACCCACGATTATCAGTCTTACTTCTCCGTAATAAAATGTATTTTCCACCTCATTATTCTTTTAATTCAATTTAAGGCGCTTAATATAAGATGTAAAATCGCAATCTTTTTATCCTAAAGCGCTTTTTGCGGCGGGTGCAATATGAAAGGGGATTTTAAACATCTAAATGTTTATCTCAGATAAGGTTCAGTAATATGATGTTGAAAAGTATATTTTTGAGAACTAAATTACACTAGAAAATTTAAGATTGATGCATTGCTATGTTGAACAATCAACTGTCTTATATTTAACTATTGGAAAAAAGCCGACATAAAAGAAATTCACGAGGGGCTTGGTCATAACCAACGCGCTGGCTCAATGTGGATTGCTAAGATTGCAACACAACCAGGATAAATGATGTAACGTGTCTTCTACTAACGTGTGTATCACACGTTGGTAGAGGCTCGAAATTGCCCCATCCAAAAACAACTAACTGTTAAAATGATTTGTTTTCGTAATCGATACTACAGCTTAAGCAATTAAATAGCACGTTACCAAGCTTCTTCAGTAGCTGTAGTTTTTATTGTTCAAAAAATTAAAATTAATTTCAAATCAATGTATAGTTTGAGGTCGGGAAGCCTCATGACTAACTGATATCTTTAGTGTTGCCATCTTTTAACATTTTAATCTAAAATTGAAAATAGAATTTACGTCGTGGAGTTTCATTGCAAATATTCTATCTACATATAGTGATCATCAACACAATTTAGTTCACAAGCAACTTTTCTTATTTATAGCAAATTAATAATAATAATAAATCATTTATGGCTTTCCACAAAGTATGACAATATATTTTTCATATAAGGATAGTCAAAGTGAAAGTCAAAGTCAAAATATCTTTATTTAAATAGACTCATTTACTAAGTTCTTTTAAATCGTCATAACAGGGAATATGTATGAGAAAAAATAAATAAATAAGATAAGTTTGACATCAAACTTTATGGAAGACTGGTGCCTAAATTAGATATGTAAATACATCAGGCTACCAGGGTCCTAACTCTAGGATATATATATGTGAGTGTAGATCAATACATGGTACTTGATGTGTACTTTAACATTATAATATTGTAGTAAAATAAAAAAAATCAATAACGTAATGATAAGATTTATGTGTGTGTATGTGTTATGTGTGTGTGTGTGTGTGTGTGTTGTGTGAGTGTGTGTTAGTTAAAGAGTCATTCTTAGCATATATTATTATTTAGCTATCTTACTGCAGATATAATCATCTGAATCATTCCCTCTTTCGCTTTCTCGTCGCTGCGAGTCTCATTAGTGACTCTCGCTACGTCGCGTTCTCGTTCCGTCGAATCTCACCATTTCGAGTACAGCTTAAAGGGAAAGATGTGGTTTGATATAAACATTTATATTGGAATCGGCCTTACATAACTTATATGAAATAATAATACTTGTCACTTTGACATTTACAAGTGGATTATAAATTTTTTATTTCTAAATAACACATAATGACTTCATAGCGTATCAAGTTAAAGTATTGACAATTCGATTACCTCTATTATAGGCGAAGTTCACAATGTGGCATGACTGCTATAGCCGTCCAAAACGAAACGGTCGTTTTTAGACACTACGGCTATAGCAGCACAAATGTGCATTTACTGGCGTATACGTAGAAGCATAGTGTCGTGTTTTGAAAACATCTTTTTAGGTTGAAGTTCATATTTCACCTGTTATACGAGTTGCAGATTCAGTATGCACGTGGTTGTGAAGGGAGTTAGTGCGATCGTGTTTTCTATTGAATTTATAGTTCTTATTGATACGTTTAACGATATTTATTATTATTTATATAACTATACTGGTATGTATTTGTTATAGCCGCAACCTAATTAAAGATACTAAATTAATCAAAATTAAGTTTATTTAAGCAGAAAGAGTAAAGCTATACTTCTAACATTCTAAAAATCACAAAAACATATGGTGTCAATTTTCGAACTTCGCTTGTTCCTACTGACCGTCAACGTGTTAACACTAGATATACCAGCGATTTGAATATATGTCAACAACAAAGATTATATTTGTTACTAATGTATATAAAATAATATTAAGTTTATAAAACGTACTCTCTAATTATAGCTACAAAAGTCATAACATCATTTCTGAAAAAAAAAATGTGTAATATAGTAGGAATTTTGACTTGAAATTGCACGACCAGTCTAAATGACTGGTCTGGTAAATCTAGTGTTAAAGACTTCAAATTTTTCTATAAAACGATAGATCAGGAGCAAAAACATTTAATACTATAGACTTTTAAGATGTGATCACTTCTCTTTATTATGTCTTTAGTTTTACCATTCAGCGTTCGGGGGCTGAAAAGATTCGATTAAGATTTTGTCATCGACTATTTTAAATATTGAAACGTGTGATTTATTTGCTTGTTAGTTTGCAACGAAGATAATAATTATTGTATGGAAGGGTCCAGCCCCGGCACTATTGCCATGTCTGTAAATCCAGCTAAAAGTAACTCACATCTTACCATGTTTACTGATATTCGTGCATTAAGAATGTTTCGTGTGAAATTGATTTATTTAGAGCTGAGATTTCAGTCACTTAAACGCATAGAATTTTTACCAACCAGATTAAAATCCGAAAACTGTAAATGATGTTTACTAACTTATGCACTAATGAAAATGTAACCAATAAAAATAATTTTAAATATTTGTTATAGGGACTCGCGAACTTTCAAGGCAATCAAGTCTATTAGAGTTTCGTTATTGAAAATAGATGTAAAGGTAAAAGGCGAAAATCTTAATACATTACAAAAATCCATGAAACAGACACTATTCTCAATAGGTGTACATATCAACCCAACGTGTTCAACTTTGTAGAAGATCATGAACTATGTAAGTGGGGCTTTAAGGCTTTTTAACACCAGATACGTTGGCAAATTAATTATTAGTCACGTAGAAAATCGAAATTTACATAAAATTACATGCTTACTTAAAATTAGCTTAATATTTATGATGTCTGTATACTGTATGGTTCCTATATTTACTATCAAAAATTATTTCTGACTTAAGGCATCTCAAAACGCCATGCTAGACAGCACACGTAAATGGCTGATTATGTTAAATAATAATGAGAATCAAAAACACTTAAACATATCTAGAAAACAAATCAACAGGGATTTTGAAGATGTGCTTAAAATTTTCGAAAAACTTAATATTAGTGTCGATTCTGACATTACTTTTGCTGTGAAAGAAGATAAGGTGATTTTTGATAATTTTAATTCGAATAAAGATGGTATACAAGACAATTCTCTACAAATAGTAATTAATGAGAATCGATATCAAACTAAACACGCGCTTATCATATAACCGTGAAGGCTGAATTTAGAAGAATTGTTCTAATAATAGGTACATTGCAACGATATATCGGCACAGAATTAAACTTTTTAAAAGGTTTGTGCTTACATAGATCATTCACACTTACATAGTAGATTGCTAGAAGACTCCATAGATTTGAAGCAATATATTTTATCAAGTGTAAATTGCAAGTCTATTGTAAAATACAAAATATTAACTGTATCTGTAAAATAGTGTACTTTGTCTATCTAATCTAATTATCACATCAAACTCTTCATCGCCTGTTTGCACAAACTCGTACAAGTTTCTTATTACAACTTTTTAATGACAGGGCAAAGTCTTTTCCAAATTTATGAAGTTTATAACTTCGGTAAAATACAGGGCGGAGATTCGATAATTAACAAGTCTGGAGATTGGAACCGTAGTGGAGGTAAGTATTTGAGAACATAATAATTACACAACGCAAAGTTTTTGAAGCAAAATCGCTGTTAGCTAAAAGCTAACGTTGATGATGTCGACTTCTTGAATAAATAATAATATAGTGTTGTAATATTTCAAGAAGACGTTATCGTCTATGTTGAGTTATAAATAACTAATAATAAACCATAAGAAGTAAGGAATTACAATGTGCTATAGAAAGAACGTACAGAAATAGATAAAACAAAGGTATTAAGAAATTAATAAAACTTTAGTAAAAAGTCAAAAATTTCAAAATTAGCAAATCACATTCCCACTATTCCTATTCAGGAGCATATTCACCAGTTTTTTAATCATCTAATTAATATCTCCGTCTCAAATCACGCATGTAATGTGGAATGTATAATAATAATATTTCCAATGGTGTCTACAGCATTTCTACTTGATTTTTAGGCTTTGAAACAAACTTGAATGTATTTAAATATTACCGACGTTGGAATTTTCACCAGTGGCCCATGAGAATGATAAGTGTGGTGAGTTTTTATTTATTATTTATTCTATTTAACAATTTATGTACACACAAAGACAATTAAAAGGATACAATAGAATATTAGAGAATTGTACAAAGGAACTGCTTATTTCTATAAATCTCTTCTAGAGATTTATAGAAATAATACTGAACTGAGAAATAATCACTTTTCCCATATATGTGGCTGCCCATATATGGGAAAAGTGACATCGAAAGGTAAAGGGGCGCGTACCAATAGGGCGTGTGTTTGATAATTTTTGAAGTGAATTTTTCCGTCGAATCCGAAAAAAAATTTGTTACCATGAAACAATTTAGCCGAAGACAAACGAAGAAGTAAAATGCAAAACACGAGGTCTCGTTAAAAGTTGAACATTTCATTTGGACTACTGAACGTAAATGTTTTGTCACAGAATCTACAATTTATTGCATATACAACCGCCTCTGTGGTCTGGAGATCCGGGGTTCAGCTGCTCAGTTTGATTTGTGATAGGGCTTTTTCTGAGTCTGCCTGGCCGCCATCAACTTACCTAAGTCTGCTGCCATAATAATTTTAACAGCATTGTTGTGTTCAGGCAGTTGTAGGTTAAATAGGGCAGTATGTCGCATGCTTCACTAGCTATCTTCACACATGGACTCCTCTACTGCTTATCATCAGGTTGTGTCGACTCATTTGCTGTACTTTATATAAAAAAAATTGCCAGGTCATCTGTGGTTGACGAATCCAGGTGTAGTTCGCTTCTATCTTCGGCCTTATCTTCACTTATCATCAGGTGATATGAAGGCCAAGCTACCTCGTTAAGAGTATAAAAAGTACTGGTTTACTTTAAGTGGTATCATATCTTATTATACTATAACTGAATCAATCCATAGCACTTATTTAACAAATAATATTCAGAAAGCATTTATGACTTCCAATTCTTTATTCTAATATATATTTCTGTCATTGTTTTCTGTTTCTTTTATTAAGTAACATTCACCATGGCTAGTTCCTTGGTGAGTCAATTAAATTTTGTTATATCGAGCTTGATGATCGATTCGGCAGGTACATATTTTCTCCTATCAAGTCTATCCCCATGTTTCTTCGTAAGGCCTGGGCCAGGAGTGGGCAGTATTTTGGACAATGGTGATGATGGCTGTCTATTGATAAGTACTGTAACAATGAAATCTAATTCCAGGTGTCACCAGCTCCCAGATTCTTCGACCCTGATATGCTAATTGACCCAAACCTCGTTCCTGGTGTTGCCATCATAACAAAGTCCTCGGTTACTATTCTGAATATCATCTCCGAAATTCACAATCGTAGGTACGAAGTCTTTGCAAAGTTTTACCAACAATATTTGATTAAGAACATTAATTCAAAATGCGATACAATGTCGTATGACAAAATGAGGACATTGTTTTACACGATTTCTCTCGATTCGATGTCCTGTCGTTATATCACTATTTCATGTAACAAGACGCGATGTAATACCTAGTCATTATTTTGCTATTAGAATTTTTAAAGTGTGTGTGTGTCTTTTGTCACATAAAAACAATTTTCTTAAAAATGTCATAAATTTGATAATACCGGTTGCGTTTTCTATAGCATACGCAACCGGTACCGGTACCGGTAAAACAAGGAACCTTATAAGGAACCTTGTTTTTATATCAAATTGAAAAGTGTAAGGTGCTGTGAAACAAAAAAATCATTTAGCAATAATCACATATTTTTTTTACCTTTCAAGGCGCTCCCGTTACACCCGATAGTATTCTGCGGCTCCAGTAACTACAATTGACATGTTGGATCATCGATATAGTTATTTATAAGTCATCAATCAATCAAAACATTTATTTTCATATTATATATTCGTATACACTTATGAAGAAGTAAGCATACAAATTACGTTTAATTAAAAAGTATTCAAGCAAAATTAAATATATACTGTTATTTTGTTTTACCTCATCTATGGTATAGTATGTTCAGAACTCTTACCTCGGATGTAAAGGTCTGAGGTTTATTCCCCATTAGTTGTTGTTGGCAGGACTTTGTCTTATCCGTCTGACTGGCCAGTAGCTACATCAATCGTACCAAAGTCTGCGGCTATACAAATGTTAACAGCATTGTTAAATTCTAGAATTTGGAGGTAAAATAACTATCTTTAGCCTTACTGTCACTTCCTGTTTAGATTTTTTTAAATTTACAAATAGCAGTAAATAATTTTAAAAATTATACAAATGTAAATTATTCATGGATTAAAATTGAAACAATAAAAATATATTTATTTAATTTATTTATGCACACATGACTAAATAAATATTCTATAAAATAATGGAAAGTTATCCCAAATGATCTGCTTATTTCCCAGAGAAATTTCTTCCAGCAGACTCGCAAAGGGGAATAATTTGCGAAAGGCTACGACGGTGTGTGCACGGATAAAATACAAAAAGAATGATTAACAATATATAGCTTATTGTACTAATAATATAACTTATAATATCATCCCCTATGACTATCCTTATGACTTGAAAATCAAAGCACACGCTTTGATTTTCAAGTCATCAACAAAAACAAATTATATAACTTGTCCTCGTTATAACACAATAAATTGCGCAAATACTGAGTTATTCTTGAGACACTTATATTATAATTAATTAATTATCTTTAATAAATTTTGTTAAATGATATTATAGCTCGCGATTAATTGATAACTGTTCAACCCTAAAAGTAATTTATTTAAATTTATTTCTTTATTAAGAAAAAATTCTAATAGTTTTCTAGTAATGGATGGGCTTAGAATCCTAAGAAATCAAAATTTTCGGACTCGTTTGCGCTGATATGGCTAGATTAGATAATTTTATAAAACCCTCTTATATATCTGAAATATTATTTATTATTATATTTTGATACATATTCCCTGTTGTGACGATTTAAAAGAGCTTAGTAAATAAGTCTATTTAAATAAAGTTATTTTTGACTTTTTGACTTTTGATTATTACTTATGTATTTGGGATATCTGATTTTTTAAATTGATACTAATACTATAAAATAAAGTCCACCAATCAACGTCAGTGGTTTCTGTAAATGATTGCTTAATATGAAAAATGACCCTATGAGGATTAATACAACTAAATGCCTACAGGGAAAATGCATTTTTCAGATTTGAGCATTTTATAGCGAAAGGTGGTTAGGAGATTTCTCTAAAAACAACAGTCAAGTAAGTAATCAAATAATAATCAGTAAGCGCACACAAAGGTCTTTGATACCTTTATTATAAATGTTTGTCTTTTAACCTATGTACTGTCTGGATGGAGTTTATGTGATGTAGAAATGGAAATAAAGACTTTATCTATCTATCTATCAAATAATTCTTCAGGTTTGGTACCACTTAACGAAAGTTCAATATTCTCCTATAAGTTCAGTATCGTTTAGTAATTTTAAGATATCCTTAAGATCTCAAGTGAAATATTTTTTATATTATTTAGAAAAACAAATATAATTTTGCGCCACAATTTTTTTTAATTTTTGGGCCACAATGCCCTTTGAGATTTGTCACTGGCGGAATGCTACAGCCGTCCACAGCTTACATTTTAATTATTAAATAAAACCAGTAATTGTGTATTTACCTAAAGCATTAATCCCACGAGGGCATTAGAAATTTATTTCAAACATATTCGTGGAATTAAATTTACCTGTCTGAAAATTTTTAATGACCTGCGAAAGTTGTGTCCTTTGATTATGATCGAGAGGAAGGAATAAGCTGGCTTATCAAAGATAATTCGTCAAATGATATGAGTACAAGGGCTGTCATTTTGACAGGTGGTGGTAGCCAGCGCTCTATAAACAGCAAGACGTCTCTCCAGTCATTCGATTCATCACTGACGTGAACGATAAAATCAATTTGGTTCATCCACCACTGGCTTCTATCGAGTAAGTGATTTTTATAATTTTACGTCATAGTCATATGTTGTATATCATATCATCACCATTTATAGCCATGAACAAACAAAAGAATTTATAAAAAGATAAAATTTAGTATAAAAAAATCTCACACAATTATCTTGGCAAACCTTGCAGATCGTTAGTAAGAAAACAGCCTTATTTCAAAATGTAACCCTCCTTTAGATATGATATTGAACTGCGCAAACGCACATTGCAGACTTAATAAATTTATGCTTCATCATATTGTTACAGCATATTTTAAGTTAGTTCAATAAAAACATCTAGATAAACTCTGGAGAGAAATAAAAAGTAAAATTTTCTAAATAAAGTCTATACACGTATAGAATGCTTTCAGAATCTGAATAGAACTTTTATGGAGGACCTCGTTTGCGTAGTAGCTAGAGCGCTCTGGTTTCAAAAACTTAGACAAAGCAACTTTTGCAATGGTTGTTCCTCGGATGAGTAATCGGTTTTTTGAGTGTTTCTCTTTTCGAATTGGCTGATGTACAATAAAGATATATTCTATTCTATTCTATTCTATCATTTTTTTTATCTCGAGCTTCAAAAGGCACATGAAGCTATTTGTCTCGGTAGTTAAGTCATCGCTTTTACCTTATTACATGGGGCCGGCGTGTTATGGCCCAAACTTTTCATTTTTCACCCGTTCTGCTGCGGCCGCGCACGCATTTTATCATTAGCATAATCATCATATTTAAACTAAATTATTTTATAAATCGGTGCTTTAAATATTATCATCTTTTAGTCAACTATCATCTAAAGGTGTTCCGTAGAGATATTTTCTATCTCTTTTTATTAGCACAATAAATATGAAACGTTAATGTGTTAATAATTAGAAAGATTGGCTATTTAAAGCGCCCTTAGCCGTTAGTTATTTACTAAGGCGTTATTCGTGCGAACAATAATACCAGGGATTAAAGCAGTATTTACAATTAATTATAAAATAAAAAGAATAGTAATTGTTCAAGAAGAAAGAACAAAAAGCGATCGCCGGTCTCGGTTTTCTTCTAAAATGTCACACGCCGCTCTTCAATACTTCAAAGAGGCGGTGTCTCCCACTACGAAACCTAATTGCAAGTTTTGCGGGTGAACAGTGATTTTAAACCCAACTGAAAACATATTATAAATTATTTCCATACTCCTCTTTGTGACAGCCTTCAAAGAAATCGCGGGCCTTTCGGGAAACGTCTTTTAATATCTTTACGTTCGGAAAATATCTTTAATTTTTTATATATTTATGGAACTATAACTCTGTTTCTTATTTAAATGAAATGTGTTATGTTTTATACGACTGTTTGTACCTTAAATAAATAACTAAATATAAACGTACTTAGTGCATCAATACCCTCCGATTTCGCTCATCCAATACAATCGGAAGCTAAGAGTAACTATTTAGATGTTACGATTAAATGTGTCTACAATTCAACGAATAAAACTTTTGAATCGTTCGTTTGAAGAGCTATATAAAATGATGAGGTGAGGATTCCATTCGATTTTATTTTTAGTAACTTACAAAATCCAATAAACGTGGATCTAAAGAACGATGTTGACGTACATCATAAAGTATTCAGACAAAACGATTTGCTTGAGCGGAGAAGGGAATGTGAACGGAGGGGATTTGAATCATGCGATTGAGATTAGAGCTCTTAATTTTAAAATATGACGATATTTTAGTATTCAATAAAGGCTTCTTTTTGTAAAAGACACTTTGTATTTTACTTTGTTAAGGTTCAAAATATTTAAAAGAATGTCCCTGTTATGTAATATTACTGATATAAGTACCTTACTCTATTTACACTTTTATTCTATCAGTAATGTTTTTGATATTGTATAGCTTTCAGTAATGTGTACCAATATTGTAATTCAAATCATTAAAAACATTCGAATTTCATAGAACGAAATCAATCTAATTTATTCATGCAAATGACAAAATTTTCCTTAAGCACTTAGCTGAATTCAGAATACACATTAGACATGCCGTAGTACTTTGTAATAAGAACGAATTTTCAAATGAAAGTTGATTTTTGCAAAAAACCTCTCGTCCATAACTAACAGAAAATGTTGTTACGAGACAAAATATTCCTTTTTATTTTCCAAACATCAAAGTATACCTTTCTTAGTTGCTTATACTTGCTCGAATATTAACTGTAATAAAGTTACAATCTATCGTTGTCAAGGCTTAATATAAAATTTATCGCAATTTCCAGAAATAAAATTTTGAAATAGATCACGAAGTTATTACTCGTGATTTATACCAAAATTTCATTTAATTTTTCTGCGATGAAGTCTAATATATGTACTACGTAATATAAGGTTGATATCGTGACAGTAAAATGGCGATAATTCCTTCCATAAACTTGGATTATTAATTCCAAAATTAAGTCTGATTCTATCATTTTTTCTTTCAGAACAAGATATTACTACCGTATCCCAACATTCGGCGTTGGAAAGTTCGAGAACCAATTCCTCGGACCACTGAACACTGATGCCTGGTTGTGTGTGGCGGCAGTCACCGTATTATGCGCTCTGGTCCTTCTGGTATCAGCCAGGTTGGAGCGACGACCTTCATCGGGACAATATGCAGTCTTCTCTGTTGTAGCATCAATTTGTCAGCAATGAATGTTAACTTTTGCAGAATTTACGCTAGTTGATCAATCAAGTTGGGTTATCTCAAGATAACCCAACTTTTCATCGTAGAAATAGGATTCAAAGTTAAATTTCAGAGCCAGATCAGAGTCAAGTTCATTTATGCAGATTTACCCTTATAAAAGTCACTACTATAAATAAGTAATTACTATTTTAAACATATTTCAAATCACTTGAAAACTTCAATAGCTCCTGGACTGGAATCTGGATTCTCATCTATTTTATCATGGTTTACCTCGTCCTATCAATCGATCGATTATTAATAGATCTGATTTTCTAATCCACTTTTCTTAAGTTCATTATTCCCTCCAATTCCGATTCTTACCACTTGAAATATTTAGTAATACTACTGTATCGAAGATAATATCGTACAAACTCGAATTGTTTCCAGTGGTAAGTTATATATTAAAATTCAATTAGTACCTAGCCAAAGCCTAACTGCATTAACAACAATTTATTTCGAATTGATGCAAAATGCAAATGCAATTAGTACCATACCATCGTGTCTGTTAAAACTCGAAAATGAACGATTCTACTATCCAGCCACTACACCTGCAGTGTGGTCAGCTGGTTCCTGAACGGTCCACCTCCATCTATTAACACTTTGCAAGAATTGCTGGATAGCCCGTTGGATCTGATCTTCGAGGATATTGGATACACTCAATCTTGTAATTGTACCTTTTTCATAGTACGGTTTTAGGTGCGACGTCTATGGGATAGTACAATGTATGCATTTGTAACACGTGGAATTATAGCGAGGGCGTATGTAAAGATTTAAATCTTTGATTTGGCTGTCGAGCTACCACCATCTTATCGGAAGGATCTTCTTAGTCCACCTGGCTAGGTGCAGAAAATTTCGAACCTTTTGGGAATTGAACCCTGAACCTCCAGATTTGAAGTATGTAGGTCTCAGCCACAGATCACATGCGGATGATGATGAACTTAAGAAGTGTTTTAACAACATTATAAATGTCATATTGGGGCTTTGAGTTTTTAACTGTCATACCTTAGTTACATCGCTCGAGTGGTTTGTCCTTTTAAAAAAAGCATAACTTATCTGTGGAAAACGTAATTAATTACAAAAGCACTAGAGGTGATTCCCCTTTGGCATTAAGACTCAACCAGTTTTCCTCCATTTTTGGATATATATATAAGCAATAGCTGATACTAGCATCCCAATACCTAACACATGAGGACTTCTGAGGCCCATAACAACCCCACGCTCACTCAATGCGGCTTGAAAGGTGAACCGGTTGCCATAACAACCGGGACTTAACATGCTTAACATGTCTTCCGAATCATGGAAGAGCTCGAGATAGTAAATTTGATTAACCCATCCCAGCACCAAATAAACCATCTTTCGGTGCGTTTGCATGAAGACCACTTACTGGTTTCTTTTACTATGGCATAGTCTGTCCAAAAGACCCTTTACCTTCCAATGTAATTTAACATTAGTATTTCATTTTCAGAAAAGAGGTAATTAACTTAAAAATGAGCTCTCCGTATAGAGATCTTAGAAATTTTTAACAAGGATTAATTTTGCAGATTTTATACAAAACGACCCTTCAATATGCTGACTTGTTAATCCAGATTTATTTTACTAGGCGTTTTGTAATCCATGGCGGCGTTCCAATTTTGACTGAAAAAGAGCTGCTCAACCATAAAAAGCTATTATTTTTTGTTGTATACAATTAAAAAGTACATTTAAGCACAATTTTATTGTATACAACTATCATTATTCAAACGTAAAACGCTTATGCAATCAGTATATGTTATCATCAACATATTAGCTGCCATACTTAATGTTTTACTATCTATCAAACAGAAGCAGCTCTCTGTTAAATATTTCGTTATGATGGAAATATTAGATACAAAAGATATTTTTGAAAATGAATCTCAAAAATTTGCTTCAATCAAATGTAATTTTCGGTTCCATCTTTCGCATCTACCAACATGAAAAAGAAGATTGATTAAATATTTTAGTTTCACACCTAATACTGTAAATTGCTTAGAAGACTTCTCCCTTTTTCTTTCTTTATATTTCTAGAACTATCATGCTCTTTGTTTTGGAGAAATTGGCTAAGCGACACATTCTGTTATCGCTGTCAGAATATTAGCGCCCATAGATAATAATGTAGGTATATCTGGTTAAATCTCTTGATAAAATTTACCACTTAAGCCTAAAAGATACTATGCTTAAGGTTGGTTTATTGATTGGCATATTATATGATCGCTTAATGTCTGCTTTTGTTAGACCGTAATGTCCATACCTTGTTTCTTATTAAAATTAAAAGACATTCAATTTTGAAGAAAAAATTGGGAAAAATAACCGCAAAAATGTCACTTACTAACATTTCTAGAATTTTGGAATAAAATATTTATGTCCCAATTTTTCTCCAAATCCCACGTCCCAGTTATTTTGTCAAGACATTCCGAAACGGATGTGCTTACCTGACATCAAGTAACAGGTGCTGATTTCCCTTGTGACATCTAAGGTTCCATCACGAAATATGCGAAGATTAGACTGCTATTTGCTATGGAATAGAAGACCTTATAGCCTTTGGTTAATAGGTTACTATAGTACCCCAACATTTGGTGTCTCGTAATGTTTGTTAGGCCTATCCAGCAGTGGACGTCTCTCGGCTGATATGATGATGATAAATGCTGCAGAAGATGATTCTAATATTGATCATAATGTGTTTCAAAAATATTGACAGGTCGCAAACTAAGAGAACATATCATGGTGATTTAGGTGAGCTGGCTTTAAACGAATTCTTCATCTGAAATCAAAATATTTCTCACATTTAGGCGCTCAATTAAATTTCATTCATTACACTGTTAGTCGTTTTTGGTGACGTTACTCTCCATACCATAACCAGTGCTGCTGGTGAATAATCTATTTCGTTATATCATTGTGTAAAGCCTGTTTTGTTTATGTCAGTTTATTTTTTAATATATTTTGATACTAGATTGTTTTTTTATATGTTATGTTGTTGTCAATATACCGGTGACGAGTCAAGGCGTGGTTTCATTGATTTCCCATTTCTCTCCAGAATATAGTCCACAGGCTCCCCGAGCTAACTAGCGTAAAAACCATTGTCTTTACACTATTTATCATGGGCAATTTAAGATAATTTAGACCTTCCCAAAGTGATAAATTTGAAATAAATAAGAATAATTATCGTTTCATGGGTTCCTTTAAAAGAGGCGTGAAAAAGCACTTCTTGGGCCGGCAAGGTGAGGGTGGCTATGGCAGTATGTCGTATGCACTAGCTATCTTCACATATGGACTCCTCTACTGCTAATCATCAGGTGGTATCGAGTCTTTTGCTAAGATTAAAATAAAAAGTAGAAAAAACTTGAAAGTAGGAATTAAACTTTGTATGTAGAAAATAAAGTATTTTTCATTTTCACTTCTACAAATCATTCTTTTTTTTTTCATTTTCTTTTTCTATCTACAAATAACATATCAAATGACTCAACACCGCCTGATGATAAGTGGTAGGAGCAGTACATGTGCGAAGATACTGCTATGCGATATACAGCCATGTTATGGCCACTTGGGTAAGATTTGTACAATCCGTGACGATAAATGCCAGTCTGATCTTTTTCTGTCGTAGGGAGCAGATTCAGAAATATTATTAGCTTAAGTGATAATGATTTAAGGCGTCAACTTAGTCTAACTTTAGTTTTATTACCAAAAAAGCATTGTCATTTGGATAAACAGCACAACTCATTAAATAAATCCGCTAACTCTGTGATGAGGTAATAAATAGAAAAGAGTTTGTTCCGCTGTGCACGGTTCGAATTAGTTTCGCTGCGTCGACTTCGCACTAATTGGAAAACTAAATTGACTGTACAATTCGAAATTCGAACAATAAATACTGCAACGTGACAGAGAATTAAATTGAATTTGTATATTTACAAATTAATAAAGCATCGACAATTCTACGAATCTTCCGATATTAAATTTTTAGTCGGGTGCTTTTATTTTTGCCGTAATATTTAGTGATGTTGGCTTTGTCGTATTTCTGAATATTATGTATTTATTTTAAAATGTATTATGTGTGTAAACACAAAGATAAAATAAAAAGAATGCAACAAAATAACTGAAACTTGTATAAAGATACTGTTTATTATTTGAAATCTCTTCTAGCAGCCCCACATATGGGAAATGGATGACGAATGGAGAAGAGCGTGTATCAATACAAATATAATATAATTAAAAGATAAAAAAGTGAAAGTAATAAAGCATCAAAAAATTAAATTAAAAATAAAATATCAAAGTTAAATGCATAAAAAAGTGATGGTTTCATTTTCAACAAGTCTATGTTATAATAATTTTGTTCATCTTAAGCTGAGATTGGTTCAGTTCTGGTTAAAAGTTTCTCACAACTCTTTCCACGTCTCGCCGTCGAACTCGCCACATAATCACCATCCTTGCAATGTGTCTTATAAACTTTATTTCGCTTTACAAGTTTTAAGGCTAGTCACTTAGGTATGATTATCAAATGAAGCTATCGTTTCAAATTTTGAAGTAAGTATAATAAATTAAAAATAAAAACAAAATGGTATAAATAAATTATAAAATTGTTCAATTTATTAGGTTATTTTATTATTTATTTGTGTCATCTACAAACTACCACTAACGCCATCTATGAAAAGATAACCGAAGTAGCGATAGAAGTAATGACAGTTATATTATGTATCATATAAGTTTGGCGGTTTTCCATACTAAATGAGTATTTTTCAGTCGTATATTTTTAGCTTTTATTTAGTATTTTCCTAGTTTTTTTTTTATTTTAAACCACACTTTAAATAAACCGAAAAAAATATTCAAATAGCTTAGTGATATTTATATAAAAGAAGATTTATTTCATTTGATTACCTTGGATTTATTATCATTATATCATTTTTATATTTATTTTTCTCCCTTATTAACACTAGATTTACCAGACCAGTCATTTAGACTGGTCGTGCAATTTCAATTCAAAATTCCTACTATATTACACATATTTTTTTCAGAAATGATGTTATGACTTTTGTAGCTATAATTAGAGAGTACGTTTTATAAACTTAATGTTATTTTATATACATTAGTAACAAATATAATTTTTGTTGTTGACATATATTCAAATCGCTGGTATATCTAGTGTTTATCAGGTATAGAGCTGAACCTGATTAACAAGCTCTATATTTTGTAACAACTTACATAATTATACTTACACACTATAAGCCTACATTTTTCTTGGGAATAAAATATTTTTATAAGACCTCTTTTATTACATTCGTAACATTCGTAAATAAATTACAAATGAATTCTCATTTTAGTAACATTTCAAATACGCAAAGCAATTAATTTCTCATACAGCAACGAATTAGTGCTGTTTGAACGATTCTGCGCCAATTGGAAAAATTGGCTCCAAATTGAATATTGGTGGTTACTAAGTACCATCATTCTTTCCATTCATTCTTCTTAAATTAGAACGGGAAAGAACATTAAACCTGTTGATTTAAACAATTAATGTGTAATGTTTTCATATTATGACTAAAATATAAGGATTTTTTTATTTTCTCTTTATTTTAGCGACTTAAGCTCAAGGCTATGTCAGTCCCATGGATAATAAGGATTAATACGATAAGCCTGTTAATTGGCATAGACTATAACAGATTTTCAAACACCAGATTTAGGTAGAGAAAGAACTCGAAAAAAAATGTAACGTAATACGTATTATTTTAAATAATAGATTTTATTTAGATTTATTCAGAAACAGATAATCTTAGATCTAAGTAAAATGTTTAAGCAGTTATTGCTATAATCTCAGTTTGTAGGTTTCTGGCAAAATAAAGATTATTGTTATTATTTCATTTCATTTGGTTTAAAATTTATTCCGCTCAGATTCTACCCTGCACATTTTAAACAGTGTTACAAGATATAAAATAATTTGGCAGACTCCAAAGTTATATTAAAGTCATTGCTTTTCAGTATTAGAAAGTTTTCAACTCAAGAAAGAATTGCTAAATGTATGTATAATCAGTATCAAAAGTGCGTTAACACTTTTGTTGTTAACAAAGACTACAGAGAAACGCATTGACTTAATTGTGAGAAGTTCTGGAACATGGTTTCTTTTTTATAATTATTGATTGTAAGTAATTTAATACCTTGGTCTAAAAATAAATACAGAAATTAGCATCGCTTCGTTAGTGTTCTGACGTTTTGTGAACTTCTAGTGTGCTCACTACGTTGATTGGTCAAAGCTTTGTTGACGGACGTCTCGTTTGACTTCAACCCTTGCGTGCAGTTCAATGTATGGCGTTTGTTTTGAACTGGCGTGAAATGGTTCTGAATTATTCGGAAAATAATAAAAGATAACGAAAATATATATGTAACATGATACATATTATATAAAAAATGTTGATAAATATGATATTTTTATTAGTTCTTTCTTCACAATTTGTATTGCACACTTTGATAGCTATTTTTTACTCTCAAATATGTATAAACAATTTATGTGATCGAAGCATATAGTCTCAACTAAATAAAATTAATTGTTTAGTAAGCAAACTAATTTGAATTAGACTTCAACTTCCACGTTCCATTTCAACTTCACGCGTACTACAAAAATGTTGACATCTTTTTTTCATTCGACTTTAGCTGTATGGGAGTCGCCCTTAAAACATTTGAAAATGTTTTTTTTTCGTCGCAGGGGAATGCATTGACGCATTTCCATCCCGATTCGGGGAAACCGGGAAGGGGTATGTGGAAGACTGTAGACTTGACCGTTTGATGAGTGACAGACACGTGACATGAGTGACAGGAACAGGGCTTCGTTTGGATACGGAACCCTAGAAACCAAAGTTACGTCGATTTGCCCAGTGCATCAGGTGCGCGACAAATTGTAAGATGTAAAATATTTAATGAAAAAGCGACCGCAATAAAATACTGATGATATTACCAATTTTCTGATGAAACAAAGTTTCTGAATTACTCGAAGAATATTCTTGGGTTTCGTCGTTCATAGCAGCGGGACGGGCAAAACAATTTCATAGATTTGATTAAAACATTAAAGAAGAACCGAGAAGTTGGAAGCGATCTGTTCGAGTTCGACTTGAGTAATGGTTTTTTAATTTGCTAACACAATATAATTTTTAATGCAATAGATTTAGGGGACGTTTTAAGTTACTGCTTCCAGTAGCTAGTGTATGAACTGTCTTTTGTTATTCAATGCATGGCGAAATTAAAGGAAAGGTTGGTTTATGTTCTTTATATATTGATAATTTATTAAATAAATGCCATATAAAACAATTGGAAAAAGAAATACAGATAAGTTTCAATTGACAATTATAGATGATGACTGCATGTGATTAAAAAACGAAAATACTTGTAAAATTTATACAAAACTAACCGAGAAAGTAAATAACTGTTTTTAATATACGTAAATCTCACATTTTTCAATCATCTTGGAAGAATGAAATTAAGTAAAATTTCTAATTTTTAAAATGATGCATTGATATATCTATATTCGTAGACAGCTAAATATATTTTTAAAACCAAAATACTTGTTCAAAATTGACTGAAACAACTCTTTAAGGAGCCATAATGAGAGACTTTCCCATCAATTGCCATCAATATTTCCTCATGCTTAAACTATAATAACACCCATTTCCATTGGTTGCCTATCTTAGAGCGTATAAATCGTAATGACAGAAGGAAACAAATATTTATTGCAAGGGTCATGCTAGGCTGTACTATGGCGTTGCGAGTGGCGCAAGTGATAAGCGTATATGTTGAAGTACCCAAGAGGACGCTTCATTAAATTCAATCAAACTAATTTCCTCTAGGCTCGTGACATTCATTATTCATTCATTATTTTATTTACCCGACTGACCAAGAAGGATGGTAATTTGTTGAATACCAATGTATCTATGCAGTTTTTAAGTCTGTGACCTGCTGTAGCTTAAATGGCTTTACCGATATTGAATATGAGGATCCGTTTAATTCTCAGTAGGATTGCCAGTAAAGGTATTTATTATAGTTTTTTAAATTAAGTTTGATTTTAAGAAGCATTAATAAAATGAGTTTTTATGCAGCAAAGGAAACAAATATATAACACTAATATTCTATATTACACCCAAATTATAAAAACACTCAACATATTGATGCATCATAAAGTAAAACAACTTTCTGAAGTAGTAGACTGTACTACCTTCTGTACTTTCTGTAGTTCTGTGTGTCTTTCTGTTTCTGAAGTAGTCATAACTACAACTACAAAACCAGCAAAAGAAATCTTTAACATAAAACAGGTGGACTTTTGCCTGCTTTTCATACAGTTTTCTGTCATTAGCTGTCATTGCAATAAAAATTGAAATACTTTTATTGCGGTATACATATTGTCGGGGTAACAATGAACTAGTTTTACCACACGAGTACACGCAGCTTTTGAGTTACTTCTGCGTATACATTTCTGACCAGCATCAAGATAGTGACGGATATATGTTTTAATAATTATGGTATACGATATTATAATAATTTTTTTTCAGCCCTCCGCTAATGACTTAAACATGAGTTTGTAACCGAAAAGTTATCCCCAACTTTGTTATTGGCGTAATAATATAAAGTAGTCACAGCATTAAGAGGTCGTGTCCTAGCAAGAAGGACACCCATTTGCATTAGTTTGGAATACATAAAACTCAGATAAAAATAAACAATATGGGACTATTCCCAACTAAATGAGATATTATTGATACAATAATAATGATTTATTTTATATTTATATTTTCATCATTATTTTATTATAAACATAACTGGCCTCGTTCAGTTAGACAAATCTCAGTAATAATACTTTTAATAAATACATGAATAATTTTTGTAATCAAGATGACTTTTAGAAATGGGTTCTAAATACCGCGTTGATATTAATTACTAACAGGCCAATGAAGGGCTCGTTAGCGTAGTGTTCTGGTTTCGATAACGAACAACAAAGCACCTTCCGTCATGATTGGTCCCTGAATGGGTCAAACTTTTTTTTTAAACGCTTTCACCCACCAATTGGGCTGCAACGTAATAGTTTTATAATATGTTTCTGGTATGTTTCTCCCATGCAGCGCAGCAGTTGTACCCATATAGGCTGTCAATGATTAAAGTCAAAAAAAAATTTTTTTTCAATTAATAGGTCTGGTAACTGAGACCCTTAAGCCGTATCTTCATTGATGTAGTTTTTATCTTTATTTATGGATCCAGGATACTGGTGCAATGAAGCCCTTTGCAACATGGAGTTTTTGGCGTCTAATGGTAGGCCCCGCTATTAAATTTTCAAAATTTTTCACGTAAGTCATCAAGACTTACGTGAAAAATTTTGAAAATGGAATGCAATTTAAGCGATTATGTTAAAATGATACGAAAATGTAACGTTATAATAAAGTTTACGAAGAATGAAATTATAAGATGTTATTAAATAAATGAACTTAGCCTACAAATGAAAGAATGGAAATGAAATCAACGCTGAATAATGTATTGTATATTTTGCACGATGTAACGTTTTTTTATTAACCTTTTTTTACCTTTTTTTATTAAACTACACCAATTTCATAACAAAAACAACACTACAACACAATATATGAAATAAAATATATAGCACCCAACTGACCCCGCCATTCTATTCTAGTTCATCATCAGGTCAATACCCTAACACTCCTTTACCCTTAACCATATTGCTAGTTATGGAATGTCTTCAGTTTCTTAATGACTTTCTCTACATTCAAGTCTTTATCGTCAAAAAATATATTATTACACTAATTCCCCTTATCTGTCTTTGATCCCGGTCTAATCCGGCTCCAGCACTGGAGTGACGACATAATCCGGTTATTTTCTCGCTAATTTGTAGTTGGGAAATTGTTTCACAACTGTACATGGACACGATACCTACTTAAGATTAGAACCACGTTAAAAGACTCGTCTCCTTAGATCTTACTATTTAATAACCAGTGTAAATAAATTCTTCAATCATCAACAGTCATATTTTTAGCCAGATATAGAAAATAATGGAATTAATAATATATATTTATGAAAAATAAAATTAAATATAATTATAACCTTTTGCTTTGTAAGAAGCTAGTGATTCAGGTACAAAACTCAACAAATAGACCGTACGCTGAAATCTTGCAGAGAAGGCAATCACTCCGAGAGACTGTGAACTTCGTATAGTCTTCGTTTGTCGATGAGAAATCCGTTTAAGGACCTACCCGCTTCATCAAAGTGCCACTGGGAATACTCACTAAAACTTCCCTTCGCGGGGTTGACCTGGGTCCTGCCGAAGCAATTCACCAGGTCTAACTCCGTTTAGCTTAAGAAATTATTACATTGTATTTAGAACACTCCACCCGTTGTACAAGGGCCAGATACCTAATGATAAACACTATCATTTAATTGAAAGAAACAATTAAAAGATGCTATAGAATGATTTATTTATTACATAATAACAGTTACAGTTATTCCACCTTAAAAAATGAATACAACGATGTAGAATTGCTTAGTGATATCTATTCAATATTTATTTATTGTTCCATAGTGAATTTACACAGATTTATGTTTGCTTATTTCAATTTTTTACAACATATTTTTATTGTCTCAATACTAATATTTTAAGGTATAATACAGAAAACAAATGTCGATTTTACTCAAACAATCGTATTAAAGAAAATGAAACTGAAAATCTAATTCATTCAATACATGACTACATTATAATGCAATGCAAAAATAACAATTAAATACTATTCTAAAGAGGTTTAAACTTAAAAACTTAAACCTCTTTCCTGTCTATTTATTCCGAAAAAAGTTTCGAACCTATTTGAATGAAAAACATTATCTTTGTAATTATAAACTGTGTAACTAATCCATCTTGGTTTTATATTGTATAAATGTTTTATGAAATTTTAATACGTTATCCCTAATATTTGGACGCCTGTACCAGTCAATAGGAAACACAACTTCGCAATCAACCCAAGCAATGCCGTTAACTAATTACAAATTCAGATATGTTACCTGGATCATTAATTTTCATTTCATATAATCGCGCGTATCTGTTGTGATTAATGACTTGTTGGTTTGCATGGACGGCTGCGGGTAACGTATTAGCGGAGAAACTAATTAGCGGAAATTTCTATGTAGAACTCTTTTGCTAATACCAAGTATTTGCACAGACGTAACCAAGCCGCCAAAATTCTCTCCAAAAATCTCGAGCTCTTCTATAAATTCGGTCTCATAGGTAAAAGGTACCTTATTATAAACTAATTATATTATAATTTTAAATCTTATTAATTCTGAAGCCGCTTATTAACTATAATTTATATAATAAATTTTTTTATTGTTATTTCGATATTCGAAGTTTTATAAGATATAAGATGACTTTATAACTTGATAAAAATGCACTGTTCCATAGTCAGGAAGTAAACAGGATATAGCAAAAGAAAAATTTTAGGTAAATAAAATAAATTCGCACCGTTAATTATCGCTGCCGCTTATGAAATACCACAGCCTCTGCCATAACTCTATTAGAAATAATTTCAACCGTGATTTTCTATATATATTGGTTAATTGCTATTGTACTAATTGGAAATGTTGAGATATGGTATTTAGTAATGTCGAGATAGCGCTTATATTCCGAATGTACCCTTAACTTTTACCTTTACCACAGCAAAAGCTTATGCTGTTACAATAATTGAAATAACACAAAGATTATTTTTAGATCAAACGTCTGCACGTACTTGTAAAATATCGGTTACGAAATTTATCATAAAAAGAGCGAAAAATTACTGTAAGGAGCATGCCATTAAAAATTTTAACATGTATTTTTAGATTTCTTTCTTATCGAACAATCTGGGCGATGGCGTATGATGCTTAATTTTCGTAACAAGCACCTTAAATAATAAGTCAAATACTAGTAATACTTAATTTTAATCCAGGTGACCTAATTAGCCGCTCGTATGGCTCGGGTGACATGCCGTCTGCCTCGTGCCGAAGTTTGGCAACTACGCGGCTGCTGCCCAACTCGAAATTTATAGTCGAGTACTAAATTGTTAAACGAGAAACTAACTTTCATGTAATTACATTGTATTGTACGGAGATCTGTCAAAATTGAAATCGTTCCAAACGTTTAAATATTAAGCCCGAAATTGAACACATTCTTCACGTTTCTGATATCAAATTCTATATTAGCTGTCTATTTGCCTTACGAATTAAGTAAACAAAATATTTTGTAATGTATTCTAGATTGAGGTTTTAACACTAGATATACAAGCGATTTGAATATGTCACCAACAAAAATTATATTTGTTACTAATGTATATAAAATAACATTAAGTTTATAAAACGTACTCTCTAATTAAAGCTACAAAAGTCATAACATCATTTCTGAAAAAAAATGTGTAATATAGTAGGAATTTTGAATTGAAATTGCACGACCAGTCTAAATGACCGGTCTGGTAAATCTAGTGTTAATTAAGTACGATATTAATAAATCTTATAGCAAAGCCACTTGCCTCCTAAATAAATTGTTTAGATTATCTCTTCAGAGGTATTTTTTTATTGATTTAGTTAATATTTTCCACTAATATGACCGTCCACGGAGTTATTTTCTTGTCTATAAAATGACACCTACAGCAGCACATATGGACATGTCACGTGCAGTTTTTTATGCCTACATCCTAAAAATATGACGACTTCTATTATAAAACTAAATACTAGTCTTTATTGGTCCAGTTAAAATCAAATTTATAATTAACTAGTTGACCGGATGAACTTTGTTTCACCGACAAACTACCACTAACGCCATTTATGAAAAGAAATCCGAAGTAGCGATGTAAGAAATGACAGCTTAAATGTTTAGCAAGACAGTTAGACTATTTAGTGAGACAAACAAACATCAATTATTTTTTATACATAAGAAGATGGTTTATTTTTGGAACCCCATTGCTTCTGTGGTCTAGTGGTAGACCTTAGATCTGTAGGTCCGGAGTTCCTTTCACAGTGGGAGCAGATATTATATGCTCATTTTGGTCCACCTGGTTAGCTACCACCCACTTACTTAAGTCTGCTGCCATAATAACAATGCCTACACCATAGTTGTGTTCCGGCCTCAGAAGTAAGCCGCCACACATTCACCTACATACAGTACAAAAAACAAAGCTTTGAATGTGAATTTTCTCTAATAGTTGCTGAAAAATGAAAATGAAAATTTCCAAGAAAAAAAAATTCCACGGTTGAACCCTTCAATATATTCTATTACACAATTAATATGAAAGAAAGATTAAAAAAATTGTACTGTTTTTTAATCAGTGGTCGTTTAAATTCAAATAAATCTAAACTTCACCAACAACCACTTTAATTAATATTTTTTTCACTTGCCCAAAGCTATAGTGGCTAATCTGGCTTTACATTATTACAACGTCTATAGGTAACAATAACTCATCATACAATATCCGCCCATATCCGGTACGAAATAGAGGCCTCTGTTTAATCGACCGGGAACTGACCACGTGGTGACATGGTCATAAAAATTGTAGAGATATTTATATTAGACTTACTAATCAGAATACGTGAAGCTCGTATTGCGTTGCAAGTGTAGTTTTGCTCTCGCCAGCATAATCATTTTACATATAATTAACAATCAATCAGAGTTTTTAAATAATAAAAGTAAATTAGATAACTAATATCACTCATTAACAAAACTATTTTCACCATATATAAGAAATAAAAAATTTAACTGATAGTGTTCCACTGTAAAAAAAAACTCTTTTATTTCTACTGTCTATCAATTAGCCTTCATAAGGCTGAGACCATAAAGACGAACCTATAGACTATTTTAAGTCTATAATATCTAGCTATTACAAACTTCACGTACCAAATGCAGCATTTTGATATAATAAAGCACGATATATCCTCACACAATTTGGCACAACTTACTGCGGTGTTTGCTATAGATGCCAGAATAATGCAATTTTTAAACAGAATGAATACGACCTTTCGAACCACTCGCACGTAAAACGACAAATGTAGACGGAGAATAGTCTCTTTTGATTTTAAACTTCTTCTTTAACAAACAAACGTATCGTATCTGGTTCTTATTGTATGATGGTGGGGTCACTTGCAAGCTGCGTCTGGGTAAAGAGATTCTCGATCCTAATCATTACACAGTGTCTTGTCTTGCCTCATCTTACCTCGTCTCGTCTCATTTCATCTCGTCTTACTTTATTTTTTCATGGGGCCATATCCATTCACGCAATGGTTTTCTTCGCTTTTTCTGCTTACCTTTTGTACCTTAAATATAGTGTCAATATCTGAACTGACGGCCGAGTTGTCAGTACTCCTCTCTACTTAACCAGAGGTATGATGTGTGTGTATGGCCAAAAATGGCAATCTGTAGTGTCTTATGCATGTGATTGTAAGATCTATTTATTGTACACAGAATCACAATAAAATTTATCTTATCTTATCTATGAATATTTGTTCACGAGTCATGTTTGTATGTTTATTTAGTATATATCTGACATATAACTAACTCTATATCTTACTTTTCTATAATCCATAACACAAACTCTTAATGATCCTTTCTTTGGACTAAATTGTAGGTGTGTCTGAAAAAAAATTATTCCTGGGATAAAGGAGCCAGTATTTTAATATTTTTGCGTAAATTAATTCCAGGAGACTCATTTTACTTCTTGCTAGAGCATCACGTTGACATGGTTGATTGTCCTTTGATTCTTGACCTTCGCCACACGCTCCACATAGCTGTGTCGGAGTGAGGAACTTTCTGGAAACTGGCGAAAAGCGCTCCACTTTATTTTTATTATTAAAATCATATGATGATGTGATAATATATTTATTTTTGTTTAAAAATCGTTTACACAATTCAGTTTTTTACGTTTAAAACCACATTAGCCACAAACTGGCCAATCAAACTATCTAAAAACAAAAATCTAATAGCTGATAATGTAAATAAAATTTTATCTTCAGAAGAGAAAATACTGGGTGCATTGGATGAGAAGAAGATTGTATGTATGCATTAAAACAATTGTCACGTGTACTTATTGGCAGGAATAAGCGATTTTACTAACATGCAAATGGTGTCGAGACATTTACCAAGCTTTTTATAAAAAAAAACGATAATTCCTCATGGTCATCGCGGTCCTCGTCTAAAAATCCTGAAGGAATGATCAAATTATTCATTTAAGGTTTCAATGATACTCCTGTAATTCCTGTAAATTATCTATTCTATACAACGTAGACGCAGCTGTCTCATAGACAAAATACGATATTAACTGACAAGAAACATCATCAATTATTTCTCAATTTCATTTATCATCTTTTCCAAATTAAACATTATTCATTGAAAAGTAAAATGGAAGTGTTCTTCGAGGAATGCAAAAAACTTTGTTGACTGATACCCATTGTACGTTTCCTGTGACGATAATTAATGGTGGAAAACATTCGAGCAGGCTTTCGAACTCATTCCTTTTGGCTTGAATAAAAGAAACGCTACCGCTTGTCACTCAAAACTAACAACAGTAATACGAACTGACATTAACTCTTATGGCACCCGCTTAAAGCGCATTTTTAATTGTTTGGGAAGTACCGTTACGACAAAATTTTAATATTATGCCAAATAAAGTGACAGAAAATCTTTCTGACTTCCTTAGCAAATGGTTTATTGAAGTTTCTAGTTTGTCTTCACAATTTCTCGGCATCAGTGAAGCCACCAACTTTTTATCTAATGGGAAAACTTTAGGAAATTAATCTTATTACAGACTCCCCTTTCTGATCAAAGAAAACCAGATTTGGCACGTTATAGAAATGAATCAATAATAACTGATTTAATGTTATATTTTACGAAAACTGTTATAGCCCTAGCCAAAAGAAATATCGATAACTGACAAGAAAAATCTAGTCACGAACTTTTGGCGAAAACGGAAATATTTTCTCATAATTCTCCCAAAAGATAATTCGGTCACAGCGACGAATAGGTTGGTTTTCTGCGAAGAGTAACGAACCGTGCCCGATCCCATTAGAGATACCGTCCATCATGCTTGTTTGGTGTCGTACACTCCTAGAAATATATAGTTACAGGACTATGGAGCCTCCTGCAACTATATATTTACTCTTACGCACTCGGTAATGGTACTCATTCCAATATTGGTTAAAGAATACGAATCTTTACTTGTGGCCCGAAAATTATCTTGGACTTATCTGGAGCAAAAACTTTTGTTATTATTATTTTCAATCGAGAATCTCAGCAAATATTAAATAATTCTAAAAGAGAACTTACTGAGAAAATAGTAATTATTTATGTCGAGTACTGCCCTTAAAGTGGTAAAATAGTAATAAAAATCTTTAAAACTATACTAGTGTAAACCTTACGTGACTTAGGTCAGGTATATGATACCTCAGCAATACAAAATCGCTGTAATAATTATTATATCTGGAGTTGCGTCTTTGCTAAACTAATTGATAAGTGTTTAAATGATATAAATGCTGGCATAGAAAGTAACTGAGTCAGGATCAGGACGTTAATTAAAGTGAATGATCTCATTACTGATTTAATTATATTATTATTTTATTTTATGACCATTACGTACCCATTCAAAAAATAATGTATTTGCAAATTTAACGTCTCTGTTGAAAATACTGTGTTGGATGATTGATGACGTTTATCTTCTATTTAAACACACTCCCCACATCGATAATGCGTGGGATCCACACGGCCTCGCGTAGGATATTTAATTTGTAAACTTTAAACTTTAACCCTCATGGTACATGGATTAAATTTGATTGTAATGTCTGTATCCTTGACCAGATGGACGCTAGCCCAGTGCCGACCTCCAGCCTCGCCTCAACACTGCATAAGGCTATTGGACCTGCCCTGCCATTGTAGTCTGCTGAAGCACCATCAGCATCCTGGCAGCGGCATGGTATCATATTGAGATTACGCGTGCAACAAAATATTTCTGAGCGGAACGTTTTTACAGAAAAATTAACATAATTAATGTTCGAGTGTAATTTTGAGCTAAGCCAAAATTGATTGGATTTATTGGATGATTCCAGCATCCTTTTGTTGTCTGCTGTCTTGTTCACTGTTTGTTTCATTCCGTTTAAAGAGCATAGTTGCTTATTTAAAATGCTCTTTAAATAAGCAACTATGCTCTTTATGTTTTTAACTATGTTACTATATGGTCGTGAATCGGGCCTTGTTCTCGGGCAAATATCATAAATGATATTTAAATGATTACTCAAAATACACAACGACTGATTTATAAGGTTTAGAAGTGCCCAATGGAAACAGTCTATTTAATAGTGATTAAGCTTTTGTGTTTTCATTTAACGAATTTGTCGTCATCATCTTTGGACTATTCGTCTTAGACTTGGGCACAAACGTTTCCACATGAGGAGTTTGTGTCATAACGATACCAAACTTATCCATTGTGGGTTCGTGGGAGAAATCTGTTTGAAATAATGCCACTGGATCTAAGTATGACTGATTATAATTAATCGTACTTAAGTTATATGACTTACATGCCTGACAATCATAGTGAGAGGTTGGAACGTACGACTATAGACAACGGTGTTGCTATATGTAATAACTAAGCACAGAGGAGCTCAAGAAAACGAATTTTGATTGATCCATCCAGGAACCAAAAATAGCGACATCGATCTTGTTTCCAAAGCGCTCGGAACAGTTCGCCAACGAGTTAATTTTAATTTTACTATTGTTAATATTTAACCGTACTAACACAAACTTCAAATGAAATCTGCGTTCCTACACTAAAAACTGCTTGCACGCATAAAATTGATATTCTTTTTTGAATTATAAAAAGTAATAAATAAAAAGTTTTTTGTATAAGTAATTGTACTTTGTATAAATTATCCTCATAAACCTGTTTTCCGGAAATTTATTGTGTGTACATTAACGTTAAATAAATAAAATACTCATAGTAATAAAACAAGCAAGAAATCACAACAAAGACGGTTTACCAAACAAGCAATACACTAAAAGGTTGCATTGCTTTAATCCGGAGACAAGGAGAATATATCAAGATTACTCGGAGTCTTCAATTGGACACAAATCATACTTTGGCCGTCGAATACTGATTCTTATTTTTATTGCAGCATGATATATTAACGTTTAACTTCTTAATTTAAGAGAGTGATAGAATACGTAACCGTGAACGTTTTCTCCACCCTGTATATAATTTAACAAGTATAATTATCGCTTACTTTCAATCAAGTTTAATGATTATTTTCCGAATTGGAAAGTTTTTCCTAAGAAAACGCACCGTCACCTGGTTATAATTAATTTGTTGAGCGGGTTATAATCCAGGGAACTTAGAAATCCATTCTGATCTGGATTTTATTACTTCACAGGTAGAATTACAGATATATCTTCTACAAGTTCTCTAAACTTAATTAAGAACTACACATACCCCTTTCATTACTTGCTTCTTAATTGTTCTTAAAAGCAAAATTGCTTAATATTAAACTTGAAACGCCTTAGCTTCCTTGCCAGTTGACTGTACTTGAAAGCCAAATTGCTTTTAGTACCGTTCGAGCAGGGTTTCGTTAAGTTTTCTTTGTATTTGTTATTGTACTTAAATTATGAAAAAGTCATTTTTTTTGTAAAAATTATCAAGAAAATTAAATATTCTCGGCTGCAAATTTGATACATTTAAGATGAGAAGCCTTTAACCATCCGGAAAGAATCATGGCGATAGTTACTTTATTATCCAAGCCAGAACACTTGAACCACTACCCCAGCCAGTTTCATGTTCGAAAAAATGCTTGATTTCGGATAAATACTAAGTCTAAGTGGAAAAAATATCTTTATTCATTATCTTTGTTCTTTATCTCTCAGGAGTACGCGTGCTGGTGTACGAAGTCACTCCTTCACTGTTGCCACGTCTACTTTGCGGACTAAGGGATTTTGTGACTCCTTTCTCTGTCGCACAGCTAGAGCGTGGAATTCCTTACCAGCACACGTGTTCGCTCCTTCTTACAACATGGGTTCCTTTAAAATAAGCGTGAAAATGTACTTTTTGGCCCAGCATGGTGAGGGTGGCTAGGGCAGTATGTCGCATTCTTCAATAGCTATCTTCACATACTCTTCTACTGCTTGCCATCAGGTATAAGCTTATTCATGTAGGACCAATTAGATCCTAGCATTCCGATTAACCGGCTTATGACACTGTTTATATAATACTGCGTAATAATGTATCACTTGTACATATATATAATATAGGATGTGTTGATACGTTGGAGATACCGTGGAGTACTCTGATAAACGGGTCAAAGAGTGACCTTAGTGATCGTAGTATTTTTGTTTGAATTTTCGTACAAATTAAGTTTATTCCCTCGTTTTGATCAGTTAACTCAAGATCAATGAACATGTGGTTAAATTTTGTTCTAATTTGTGCATTTGGTTGCAGTTATACCGTAAGTAGTTATTTTTTTGTAAATACCAATAATTTCTTTATTTGACTATAGTTATAATCGTTAATCTTAACCACTATGGCACTTACGGATTATTTCTTTGATAAAGATCGCGTTTCCATTTCTCGAAATATTGATCACATCTGTAGCCATTTTGTAACTCCATCTTCTATTAATATCTGTCAAAACTAAAAATAAGTCTAAATCTATTATTGAAACAGTAATTAATGTTAAATTAAATGGAATTTCTATCGCTAATATAGTTAGAAAAACATTACCTTTTTTCTTACAACAAAAGTCCTTATCAACGAAACGGATCGCGTGAAGGTAAGCGTATAGTGCTCCATTATCCAAACTATTATTTGACATATTAAGGCAATGACAATGGTATATATTTTTTAGAATGATACATAATGTATGTATCTTACCGCATGGCGCGGCTGCGGCGGTAGCTGGTAACTAATAAAACTAATTTCATTTTAAATCATGTTTTCAGTAAGTTTTTGGAAAATAAGTAAATAAGTACTGTCGGGTACTAATAATAGTACCCGACAGTAGTTGATTTCAACCCGAGATATAAAGACAAGTACACTTACAAGCCACTCAATTTGGTATTTTCTCTTCCAGCTAGGGTTATCCTTCGACCTTGGAGGGGTGTTGTCCGGTAACCGCATGGCTGGAGTGCCACTCGGTCTGTCTTTGGGAGATGGAGAGGTTGACGTCGAGGGTATATGCTCGGAGCCAGGGTACGCTTGCCAAAACTGCACGCATGCGGTCACGTGCGTGCCATTACCTGTTGGTTATTTGAAAGTAAGGATAATTTTATCTAAAACACTCTTTATATCAAAAATCAATTGAGTAAATGATACGATAGCGAGAGAGTCAAGAAAGTATTCGTCTTTGATGGATAAATTTCATGTGATAATGGCGTACAACGTAATATTACTCTCACTAATGGCGGTTCTGCTGGCATAATCCTGTACTAAATCAAGTCGTTTGCCTCTCTTTTGTTCCAATGCAATATCATTGGGATAGAATGACATTTACAAACGCCAAGATACTGGACACATAGATGTCATACACTTTTTTTATAGAAAGAACAATGGCGAGCAAATGACTCCATTCCACCTAATGGTAAGCAGAAGTGAAACTGTGCACTGCACTAGCCAACTAGATCTTGCCGACCTGCAAGATGCTTCTTCACGCCTCTTTTAAACAACCCAGGATTATAGGAAGGATGGTAATTTGATTAATGTTAATCGGCGTGTTTTGTGATATGCATAAAGTAAGGCCAATATGCTTAAAAGCGGCCATTTAAGAAACGTCAAACTAAGTCACCGGTCTGCTGTCTGTTTCTGGTTGGATTATAATGAAACAGTGGTATTGAACCGACCTTAATTACATTTCCTACTCAATATAATCGAATCCTACAGTATAACGTTTACTAAAATGAACATTAGATAACTGAGAAATATAGTTAGTAATGTCTACATGCTGATTTCCCCTCAAGACAAGGGCAGGTGTCCCAGCCTATACTCCCGAATCTCGAAGAATATAGAGCAGCTCTTACCCACTAAAACTGTACTGTTATCCTGGCAATGGCTTTATGGTATACCTTTAAAACCTACAACTTTAACATCCAGGTACCGATTGAGATGTGCTCTCAAAACCAGAGCTGCAATGCTCATCTCGGCACGTGCTCTGAGAAGCATGTACCTGAATGTCAAGAAGGAAGTAAGCAATATCAGCACACATGTGAACAGGTAACAACTTAACTCTTATTCTGTGTAACACCGGTTACATTTAAATTTAAGTGGTATACATCTATTTCAGTGTTGCCTATCGATAGGCGAGTGTCGATAGCAAATCGATAATTTATCGGACACTGACGACGGTTGCTAGAACCGTAAGAAATTTCTTGTTTCAATATTTGTCTTATGTGGACTGCACTTTTCACTAATCAAAAGGCATTCTCTATAAAAATGCGACACTTTAAGCGAAATACTATTCCCCTGGTATTCTTGTCAAACTGAAGTATTTAAACAGATCTGTAAATTTAAGAACACTTACTTAACGTTACATTTACTCACTACTTTCTTTCATCAAATAAAGTTTCTGTTAAAGTAAATAAATATGACTTTTATATTTATTTGTTTATACTTCATATACGTATAAAGGTACAATAGTATAATATCAAATTGCTAAAGAACATCATTTTTTGTCTTTGTCTGTTTTCGTCTTACATATATAGGTAGTGTACTATAAACTCTTGCTTTCGTTATTTTCGGCCGTACGTTAGTATTATCCGGGTCACAGAGTTCGATATTTAGCACAAAAACACAGGATAATAATCTACAATATATTCTCATCTACTGCTGATAAGATATTAGTAATATAGAGCTTTTTGTGTAATCGTATTTAAGTATAATCTTTATAAAATTAAATTACGGAAGCTTTTATTCGAGTTCAAGCAACAAACGAGTCAAACACATTTAATATTGGTAACATATCTGCAAGCACTTACTGCGCGAGCGCTAATGTAATATTCAGTTGATTAGCTACATTTATTTCGAAGTTAAAATAAAAATTGCGTATTACAACTCCATTGAATTATAAGCGAATATCTATCTTATTAGCTAATGCCGGTTTTCAAAGAGACTTGCAAATTGTATCTTATCATATACCTAAGTGATTCTATTACGTATAATCAATCATGATTGAGGTACCGTATGTAGTTATTTACTTTCTATTTCGAGAAATATCACTCTAAAAAACATTTTTCGATTGTATAAAGTATACAATAATACAGAGTACATTTAAAGTAAGGATCCGGATTACTTCAAAATGGTTCAACTAAAACTATTGAAAATCAAATAAACATAATGAAGATTTTCAACGAAACCTCTTTTAAAATACGATAGAAAGGTAATAAGAACTTTAATTTTTGGATTCATATCTTCAACACTTCCAAATTTTTAATCTAGCGGTTGAATAACTAACTAATCCCTGTTGACGTTAGCAAGCTGTAGTCAACAGTCTACGTTGAAAAAATGACACTACATTTCATTTACTATATTTATTTATTTAGTTTACCAGTAATTCTTCTACTAATCAATGTATATGCATACAAAACTATATATATCTTATAGCTAAGTCTACAATTGAGAAACGGTAAACACTACATACATATAGTAGATAAGTTGTAATTACAAATAAAGTATATTATTGAAATTTTGATTTTTTTATAATAATAAAGCATATCAGTGTATATTCGCCCTAATATAGGGAAGCCTCGAGCCCCTCGGTCTGGAAGTAGCTGTGGATGGTAATGATTAGTATCAGAAGGAAGTTTCAGTTTTCTAAAACGTGTTTCCTAATATTATTAAAGCATCATCAAGCAATTGAGCCAAGCCTCCTACGAAGAACTTCTAAAGGTCAAGGTGCCGATATGCATTCTCACAATAAATCTCTACTTCCTAATTGAATTATTATAACGGTTGAACATTTGATATTAGAAGTCTAGATTAATGGTAGAGGTATATATAAATTATTAGCATTATCTACGAACTAGACTCGTCGGTCTTTAGTTTTTTGCATCTATTAAGCTAAACTTTTACACTGAGATTTAGTTCTAGCTAACGTAGAACTGGATATTGGGACATACAATTTATTATTCTATTTTTGAGAAGGAAGTATTTTTTTCTTAAAGACAATCATGACGACAGAATATTAAATAAAAAAGTATCTAAAAATAAAATGAAGTTTTTGCGATTTTGATTACTGTATTACAATATAAAGCTACACCGCTTTCTACAGTAATGATTACTCAACTCAAGTACGGTAAGGAAAATAGAGTTTTCAGAATCATCAGCATCTAGTCTTGAATTTTTCTATGATTTCAGGTGGGCATATTTCCTGATGCTCATGACTGTAGAAAGTTCCACCTTTGTTCCCCGCCAGATGGTTCACCATTGGGAAGACCAGCTGACCACAGAACAGCTTTATGCCCAAGACATTACGGCTACAATCCTCAAACAGCTCAGTGCTCGGTAAGAATGCAGATATTCATTTAAATGCGCTTTAATACAATACGTAGACCTATTTATTCAATCCTTTATTATTTTTCTAATTTGGTTCACTTTCGAAAGATTAAGTGGCATATTGTCATGAGAATCGTTATTTTTCAAATTTTATTTCCATTAAAATATCTGCTTCATATGATATATACTGCTGCACAAAGGATTTCCAAGTGGTAAGTTTGTACGCAGCCTGACATATCATGAACCGTCCATTGACTCCTCGCTACCTTGATCAGGTCATCTCCATCCATCTGTCCATCTTTTTGGAAGATCCTTTAACGATTTTATTTCAATATATCAAAATTTCAGATAAAACTCGCAAAAGGGCAGTGCAGCACAAAACATGTTCCAGAATGTAAACAAGTTGGTCAATTTGGGGTGTTATTGCTAAGCCCTAATCATTACTATGTTTGTTTGATAAAAAAGGGAAATCTTTACCCTCAAATATTTCTTTGTCCTCATGGATGGTTCTTCGTAGATGGCTACTGTCGTCCGAATCAAGAAACCAATGAGATAGAAAACAAATTTGAAGGTAAAATAAGTGACGATACAAAGGATGTAAATGATAAAACTACAGAGGCTATAATTATAGAAGAAATGACAACAGAAGAAACAACTGAAACTTCTACCACAAGAATAGACAGTTTCTTTTCAACAGACAAAAGTAGCACGTTCGCTCCCGATGCATTCTTAGCCGATAAATTCGATCTGACTAATTATGAGTCTACTGACGATCTTACGCCATACAATAACCATCACAACTATGATTATGCAAATTCGTTTGAAACAGAAAACGAATTTTGGTAGGAAAAAAATTTTGATTACCTTTGTTCAAAATTCATGAATTCAGCTTTAAGTTAAATTTAGGTCTTTACTGTGATTAAAAAATTTCTGTTACAAATTTTGTTTTTCTTTTAGTCCCCACAAGCTACAAAATCCCGAGAAAATCAATTTAACAGCTAATTCTAAGCTTTGCTAGTATATTTAATGTCTCTACAATTATAAATATTTATATTTTGTATTTTTTACAAGGTTTTTCATTTGGGATATTTTTGAATTTATTTCACTTGTCTATCCATTAAATTTATTACCAATAATGTCATAATTATAATCTTGATAATTGCAAAAAATTAGGCGTAAGTATATTGGCCATAACAAAAATCATCTATAGAATATATTTCATTGGTTAGTTACTTAGTGCGAAATAAATAAAACCAAATATTATAACAGGTACGATATTATTGTAGCTAATATGAAACTAGATCTAAATAGTCTAAGTCTGCAGTATAATCCTCTACTCAGACATAGCGTTGCCTCAGTGGAACTCCAGACAGATAAATACTTTAAGCTTATTGAAGTGCTCTCAAGGAATGTCGTATAATTATATTATAATTGAAAGCTCTTCTACGCGTCTAAAATAATTACCTACCAACAGTTCGATATCAAAAAATATTCATTAAATTCAGAGAACCAAATTCTGTACATTGTATATGAAATTAATTTACCAAACTCATTATTATAAAAAAACACTCTTAATTGCTTGTAATCAAAAACTCGTTATGAAAATAACTTTTTAATTTACTCATAGTACATTTGCACTAAAATTAGACTTTGACTTAAATAAGTACTCTTCTACGCGGTTCTGATAAACGTCTTTACTGACCGACGGTTGACAACTGAATGCCATTCCCAAAGCTCGATCTTGCTGCCATTATATCGCTACCGCTGTATTTTAGCTGAAGAGGGCGCTTGTGAGTAACATTATGATCATAATACTTACTTTTAGGCATAATAAAATTGAATTAATATTTAATTCTCAAAAAAATTAAGAATACATTATTTGGAAATAATTAAATTACTTTTGAACTGGAAATACTTTTGTATGACAATAACGCAAATGTTATTTAGAATATTTAACTGAAGGTAGTCCTTATTATTATTTAACAGTAGGTAATTCCATTGGGTACTCATTTTGTTAAACTATTTTATTTTGTTTTGTCCTTATTGATTAAAGTTATTATTTCAAAATAAATCTTCCGTCTAAAACAGACTTCAAAAAACTAAAAACACTAACAGCGAGTTGTTTAACTAAAACTTAACGACACGTTAACGTTAAAAATGGCCTAAACTAATGTTAAGCTAAATCACGAAATAAGGCATTTAATGTGGATAACGATTACAATAACAGATGTCTCAACCACTGGTTAATATCATTTTAGCTGCTTTGAACAGTAATGAAATAATAGTATCCGTTTTTTATTCGCCTTTATCTCACGAACAAGGAAAAAAGAAAGTATTTAAAAAACTTTGGGAAGAGTGTCAGAAACCAGAAACCGTGTCACAAAGGAAGTAGCTCTTTTTTAACAGACTTAATAGAAGATGTTGTAAAAACTCTTACGAAGTATGTATCTATATCAACGCAGGAAGGCTAAAGGGCTACTATGTCTATTAATGTTTAAATTGTTGGTTATACTAATTTATACATCAGTAACATAGTTGCAAGATGGCCACTGTAGACGGTGCGAAGTGGTAATGATTATTTGCAGCAAAATAAAAGACAAACTCCAGAATTTTCAGTGTCTGAAAACTATATTTCTTTAAAAAGCCAGTGAATCACAAAAGTTAAGTAGAAGAGGATCATGCGGCTTGTGCGGGTTCATATTTAGGATTCCGTACTCGCTTACAGCCAGTTTAAAGTAAAATTATCAATGTTTGGTAAAACCAGTGTAATAATAAACATTATCACGAAATTTAAAATTCGTAGGTTAAAAGGAAATAAAAAAATACTTCGGAACAAAATTTTGTAAAAACTGACATTGGTGGCTTCTCACGACTTTGTTTTCCAATATATTTTACAATCAAATATATATAAATTATTTACCCTATATATTCTAAATAGCAATACCCCACTCGATATTAATTTAGCAAAATTTTACTAATTTTTATTTGTTTTATTAATTTTTATTTAAATATCATCATAAATATCAACCAAGAGACGTCTACTGCAGGACCAAAGATCTCCAAACCACTCAGTCCTGCGTTGACTACATTCAGCGGCTTTCCACGACCTTTCGATCGCCAGTCCACCTTGTTGAAGGCCTACCAACGCTGCGTATACAGCGTTGGTTAATATTTAGAAATATGTTTTGACAATTTATTTGGCTTTGGGTCAATACGACTCATACTGTGCAAATTTGAAGATTATAGATGTGTAATAGACGACTGGCGGACGTGATAGCGGGTGTCCGTTTGCACTCTTCGGGTACGGAATCCTTAAAATAACCCTAAAAGTAATGTAGAACTGACAGAAGCCCCTGAAATTAAACGTAAATAATGTGAAATATCAGTGTCTTTTTCTTATTGCAATTTTTGGAACAAAACAAGATAGATAGCGATAGTGAAAAAGAGAGATAGTGATCCTTAACTCAGTTGTACTAAAGCTTTCATTAACTTAGCACAGATTTAAGACACTTGCCACTTTTTACTCTTCTTTCTCTTTTTTTTATATAAAGCTCAGCAAATGACTCGACACCACCTGATGATAAGCAGTAGAGGATTCCATATGTGAAGATAGCTAGTGAAGCATGTGTGTCTTGTACGTTATCCATTAATAAGACTAGTGCTTGACGGTAAGTCAATGTTGTGATGTTAGTCTGAGAACTAAAATCACAATAGTTTTGCCATAATGAACTATACTGTCATGTACAGTTAGCAGAATCTATTTTTGTGATCTCCCTAGAGGCATTCACGTCGGAAACAATCGCGGACCTTTGTCCTGGGCGGCACAAAAGCTAGCTTATCACCAAAATCTCTTACAGCGGACGACGACGGGCGCAAGTCACGCAACGATCGCGGGAATTCGATTTCACGAATTCTAGAATAAAAGACTTCTCATGAGATCTGGTCTCTGATGAGAATGTCATAAAAATAAATAAACAAGAATGATTACTAATATTTATAAAAAAAAAGTTTATAATGTAATCCATATTAGGCAGTTTTGAAAATTTAAGTAATAATAGAGAGTTATAGATGTGGCATATTTGTTTCTATACATCTTTGCAGGTATATTTATCCAAAGTTGATTCCATAATATTACGAAGATGATATGTATTATTTATGATAAATCGCTTCCGCTCGTCTCTTGCACCAAACGACACATTTAGTTCGTAACTCTTGACACGTTTTAATATCGCTTTAAATCTGGCAGCCTAATTATTCATTCATGAATTTTCATTGATGTATCTTCTGTGTTTTTCTTCTATTAGATTTAAATACTAAACAGTTTTGGTACCCTAAAGATGATAGTAAAACCGATAGCCAATGGAATAAATATAGACGATAAGGTTCTATACTCTCATATGATGAACGCGGCAGTTTTGCACACCGCAAAAACGGTAAGACGCCGCTGAAATATCAATCTTAACTTAAGAACACAGTCGAATAACACTGATGTGTAGATCTCCAAAGCATTCCAAGGAAGTGTTGATTAGTAAAAGGGCTACATGAACCTTTACGTTACTATCATTCTCTTTGATTCTTACTAGATGGTTGATGATGGATTAAATTTAGCAATATTTTTGCTCCCTTTAAATAGATCAAATCGACTTGTCGTAGTATTTTTACTACAAGACACAAAGTTAAAAATATGCAATCTATTCCAATTACCTCTAGAAAAGTCTGCGAAATTTTGTGCCAGTTCCAGCAGCTTAGATGTCATTACAAGCTTTAATATCAGCAGTTTTTACTTAACAGCTATCGTAGCTGTTAAGTAGCAGCAACAGAACAAAATAAAGGTGCAGCACCTTACTAAGAAATAAAATAATAATAATAAGCTAAGAGAAATAGGGACAACGATTATATTGCGATAAATTACGAAATCGCTTTCGCTTATAACGCGGGTCATCTCAAGCTAGTGCAGGGCTAACGGTGTACAAAAAACGAGTACCTCTGACATTAGTCGATAGTTGCATCAGTGTTCGGTTCTGCTCTCGTGGGAATTTTACCTATAAGCGCTTACGTCTATGGGATACCATAGTATGGCAACGGCTATTGTTCTAGTGTTTTTAGAAATTGCGAATTAAGACATAGATTTGTATTATTTACAAGCCTAACCAGCCAGCGGGCGTTTATACGTTAAGTATTTAGAAATATGTTTCCTAAAAAACGTTTTGTTTTGAAGATCCTTGTTAGTACGTGGTTACATCGAATGGAGAGGTATTCAATATCTATTGATTTATTCAAGAACTAACATAAATGAACATTAAAATTTAAATTAAAAATAAAAGCATTGAAATTCTTAAGATCTTTTGTCCCCAATGTCAATTTAATCGCTCGATTTGTATCTATTCTATAAAAACATGAGTTGTATGTTTTTATACAATGGATACAAGTCGAGTAATACAATTTATAATACATTGCGGGTGTTCAAAGCTTTAATACACCAATATACTGAAGACAAGAAATGTTAAAAATTAGGAAACTAGCTAGTGTCGCACCATAACTCGTTTTATTTTTTGGTCATATTTCTGACCAGTTTTAATGACTTAATAATTTCAAAATAAATTAAAAATAATTAACTGAGAACAGAAAAATAAATTCAAGTGTCAATGTATTAATTTGGCAAAATCAAATCGAAAAAAATTTTTTAAATCAAAATCTTACTGCCCCTGCTACTAACCAGTGTCATGCAAATTACACTGTGCCTGCTAGTGATACCAAAATACAGCTTACTGTTGTATATCTACTGAATAAACATTTCTACTGACTATATTATCTAACATTAAATGATAGGAAGCAAATTCACTACCATTCACAATCCAGGTGACTGTTTTAACTAATAACCTATCAATGACTTTCAGGGAGTCTACCTTCATACCTCACATTTTTCTTTTTATCTTGGATATGTTCTCGATCAATCGACGTCATACACACAAGATATTTTTTCATTAAACTGCTTTCATTTGGAAACCTACTTTCGAAAATTCATTTTGTATCTTTTAATTTTAATTTAAAATTATTATTAATATTAATTTTAATGTATGTAATTATTAATAACATCTGTTCACTACCATTCAAATTCACTACCATTCACAATCCAGGTGACTGTTTTAACTAATAACCTATCAATGACTTTCAGGGAGTCTACCTTCATACCTCACATTTTTCTTTTTATCTTGGATATGTTCTCGATCAATCGACGTCATACACACAAGATATTTTTTCATTAAACTGCTTTCATTTGGAAACCTACTTTCGAAAATTCATTTTGTATCTTTTAATTTTAATTTAAAATTATTATTAATATTAATTTTAATGTATGTAATTATTAATAACATCTGTTCATTATAACAGAAGGCGTTTTAAGCCTTCGTGGTGGTGGTATGAGTCAAACTCCTCTATCGGAAGGCGTGTGCGCAGCAGTAATATTAATAATTTTCACACTCACACACTCATCTAGCTCAAATTAAGCATCATTAACACTAGATATACCAGCGATTTGAATATATGTCAACAACAAAAATTATATTTGTTACTAATGTATATAAAATAACATTAAGTTTATAAAACGTACTCTCTAATTATAGCTACAAAAGTCATAACATCATTTCTGAAAAAAAATATGTGTAATATAGTAGGAATTTTGAATTGAAATTGCACCAGTCATTTAGACTGGTCTGGTAAATCTAGTGTTAAGAGTTTCTGTTATGGTTACTAAATATCCGAGAAATATAGATAGTAATATGTGTATAAATACAAAAATTCATGACTTGTGAACAAATCATACAAATATCTTCCCACACCCAAATATACCAGCAACGTACCTCCTGCTAAGTAGATAGGGGTTTTGACCAATCGACCAGATGGCTGCATGTATAGGCTAATAATAGTGAATGCACAACTGATTTCAAAACTTTTGACAACAAAAAATTTAATTCAGTTTTCAGACATTTTCAGAAATAGCTTTCCCTTTTCGAAGTTAATTAACAAGAATTGAATAGTCCCGTGCCACAGTATTAAGATTAGATCACACACTATTCACTTATGAAAAGCAAATCCAGAAATTTATGGTTAAGTCAAAAGGCTTCCTAAGCAGTTGTCACACCGATGTGATTTAGGACCAGAGTCACGTTGGGCAAAATGGACAGTTTAATATACGCGCCATTAAAGTTCGATGCTATATTAAAGTAAATTACAATATTCGGTATAGAATATTAAAAGAAATAAACATTTGAACATACACTATTCTGTAACCGGTAATAAAACACAAAATTCTTACCTAAATATAAAATGTCGTAAATTATCTTACAACAATTTATAATATATAATTCAGTCATCCGGACTGAAGTTTATGATAGCCTTTTTAATGTTAATGATACTTTTGCGACCAGTATTAGCTAATTTAACACTGTTACTAATGAGTTTGATTTAGTCATGTCATTAAAAACTAAATTATGATTTTTACATAATTTTACCCTTTTACATTTAAAACTTGACTTTATTCGATTCACCCCTGATTAATAAATAATTAAAAAACTATTAATAAATATAACTACTAATAAACTACTAATATAAATAAGCAAACTTTTTTAAAAGACACTAATATGAATCAATGAAAATATAACTGACAAAAACTAGACCACTTGTCTTGTATAAATCGGATATAGATCGTTCAATAAAAGAGGTGCTGAAACTAGAACAAAACAACATATTGAAGGTAACTTAAAAACATAATAAATATCATACAAAAATTGCCTCCGCTTGGAATACTTGCCTCACTGGGCTCCCTCGAACTAGGATACCCGTGAGTAGAGAAACTAACCACTAGACCTTACGTACCTTCGTCAAGCTTACAATCAATACCATAGCCTACTATATGTTCAGACTAAAATTTCTACAGTCTATTTAGCCAGTGGTCTCAGGTAAGAATCAAAGGGGTAGATATTTGTTTGATGAGTCCCAATATTTGTACACGACTTATGGATGTTCATATGTATATTTAGAATATTTCTGATACTTATATATATGCTACTATATATGTTTCTCTTTTGTCTTACACAAGCTGTTAGCGATGCTTAATTTGGGCTAGATGTCAGTGTGAGAAATATTATACGACATATTATAAAATACCCCAATAAAGTTCCACAACAATTTACATAAAACGTTTTTTTTTAATGAAAAGGCAAACGTAAAATTCTAAAATACGAAATGTACAGGTATTCTTTTATCACACGATAGAGAAAATACAATATGATAATGACTAGCAAGACCCCTACCCTATTCATTAAAGGCGCGGGTCCGGTTTGCAAATATCTCTTTTATAATTTGCAAAAATTAATTAATCAAACTCTATACAGCCAAGCGGGTGCCATATAAACATTTGTCAGCCCAAATGCCAAGTTGATTCGGTGTGAATCTACAAGCCGCTATACCTTGTTAGCTCGAGCGCTCTTGATACTTGAACGGACTGTGGTACAGTTAGAGAATAATTCAGTCTCGCTTGTTTTCTGACTGCTTTGGACAGTATGTTGAGTGTATGCATTAAGTAAAATTATTTTAAAACTCTCATAATTTAAATAATTAGTATGCAGAGTATATTACAAATACTGTTAATAAATATACTGACTTGTAGATCTATGGACCCTTGCAACACCAACAAGGGGTATTAATGGTGTATTTAAGTTTATATAGATACTGCTGCGTGCTAAAAGAATCATTGCTTTGTATTGATACTTAATCAAGCAAATATGGCCCGAATTTACCCCATTTTGTTGATAATATACTTTACAGACATAGAAGTGAAGAAAGTGAAGATATTTTACAAACACCAACTTAAAATTTATTACTACTGGAATTCAAACTACTTTTTCAAAATTTGAAAATTGAAAAATCTTCCTTCACAGACAAACGACGTCACTCTTATTAATATATAGCCTAATAAATGTTCAAATCGATTCAAATTATGTTGATTTTTATGAGTATTTTTATTGCCAACCGTTAATTTGCAGCATATATACTGTGGCCCATTTAAGATGGTGTGACACCTTGATTGACAACTCTCATATATCGACGTAAGTGGAAATGAAAATTATTGCCGAATGTGCAATCCAGTGACAATGTGACCTTTAATTTTGATATATTGTGTATGTGTACAAATTAACCCCTCAGCAGAACCATTCGTTGGTTGCTTTTAAAACGCAGCATAGATAAACTTATTTTGAAAAGTAAAGCTTTAGTTAATTAATTAAGAAGGTTGCGGTTAACTTTATAAAAAAATATCAACTAAACCGCAACGTATTTATTTTGTTGTTTATTTCGCCTACAAGTATTATGTTCAAAACGAATAATCAGTTCCAGGAAAAATGTGTTTCATACTTTGAGGGTGCATTATCGAAAACCGCAAACACATTCCTTGCGCCAATCAAAGCACCAATCTATGTCAGCCGCGCTATATTTTAAGCAACACATTTACCGACAAAGCCGTGAGCGAGGCACCTCACTACGAGCCATTCATTACGCCGGCATCGCACTCCACAAACCGATGCATCGCGACACTAACCATTCCTAAATTGAATTTTGTTAAAGTTCGCGCGCTCTAAGTTTTTGTTTATCCTATTTTGACAGCTGTCAGTTTCCGCGCCGTTTTCCTTCCGATAGTGTTTTTCAGTGTTTTCTTTTTTCTTGATAGCGGTGCACGCAGGTCGCATAGATTTTCATCAAAGGAGCTTAAGGTGAGTAGTTCCTGTTTTTTGTTACTTATTTTTTACAGAGCGACTTATTTCTACAAACTGGATGTATTTAATGTTTTAACACAGTTGAGTTGTGCGTAGTTTGTTTATAAATTAGTTTTAGTGATTGTGTACTTGATTTGTTAGTGAATACGGCTTATATTTGTATGCAAACTTGTATTTCGTGTACAGAATTTGTCTCGTGGTCTAATTATTAGTAACTATTGTCATTAAAACGTTTCGTAGAGAGAAAAATAATTCAACAAAGAAAATAAAATAAAAATTAATCAAAAAATACTTCTTTTGGATTTTAAGTCGTAGCCGTTAGAAAATCGTTGCCTATATATTGAGAGATCCCGAAGATGGTATGCTAAAAGGCGATATATCTATTGCATTAGTTTATTTCTCAACTTACATATTCGATTAATATATAACCACCGTGTTTTTGTAGTATATTGAATTCGCTGCCAATGCGCCGGCGCAGGGAGCCACACGTGCTTGTCTTCCTCTATGGTAATTCCTTCTATCTTCACCCGCGTATCTAAAAACTATGACTGCCATACCTTATACCTATCGCCTTACTTTATATTGCTATTTGTACCATAAACTACAATTTCTTTTTAAATTTTATAGACTCCGGAAACTCGAGCACAGTTAATCATATATTTAGGATACAATCCCTATTTTATAAGGAACTGGATCGACCAGATATGCGGAAGTTATAAGATTTTAAACTTTCGCGTTCTATCACAACTTGATGAGAACCAAGTCAAACTATAAGTAAGTATTACATTTTAAAAATATCGCATTTGAGTTCCTTTGCTCTCATATACAGTTATGCGGAAGGTATTTCGCAATACAGCCCGAAACTTGCATACCTACACTTCCTTTAAGTAAAAATTATTTACATTTTAAATTACATGTCTTGCATAATTACGTTTTAAAGGCTCTGACATATATGTTGGGTAGAAACAGAGCGCTCTGGTTTCGATTACGTATATAAAGCAATTATCGCCATGTTGCTGTTGCCTAGCAACACTTATGTATAAGCTTTTAAAATTAAAGAGCTTCTTAAAAGCTTATTAAAAGAGCTTAGTAAATAAGTCTATTTAAATAAAGTTTTTTTTTACTTTGACTTTGACTTTTTATGATGAAAAGGAAACTAATTCATCACTTAATTCATCTCTCGCTGTCTATCAGGAATTGAATTACCTGTATAATAAAAGTATCGTTATCATATACGATGATAACTATAACGTTGCAACACAGTGGGCGTATGTCTATAAGCTGTTGACGATGTATTCGAAACTACTTAAATTCTACCATCTCTCTTTCTCTTTGAGCAATTGGTGAAATAGAGGTATCATAGTAGGTACAGAGCATTTATAATTATATCTGACCTTACTCACGAAAAAGATTCAATAAAATAAACACAAACACTATTAGTACTAGAATACGGAAGTGGACTCGACGGGGTAAAGTTTCCGGTTTAACACATTCAACATCAAAAGTATTTTAAACGAATCCTTAAGTTTACTTTTCACAAAACACTTTATGAGTGAACCAAGAAACAAATAAGCACTTTTACAATCGCAATATTTTTTATGACAAGTAAAAAATACTTAACGACTTAGACACCCACAATTTTGCATTACGTATTATTTTGGTAGTAACCGAAAATTTCAATTAATTTTATTATCATAGAATATTAATCAATTCCATGATTGAAAGAAAACACCGGAAGTCTATATAAGTCCCACGGCTGGGCAACATTGCACCAAATAACTCCTCCTATAACACGAAATAACATGGCGTAAATTCCGTAATAACTGCATTTTCGTAATCTGCATGTAAAAACAATAAATTGTTTCAATTTAAGAATTGTAAAAATTCAAAACCTAGATAATAACTATATGTTACCTAGTTACTAATTTGTGAGGAATTGTGGTGTCCTTGAAAAGGATAAGCCTCAAACCAAAGTTCAATATGCCTTATTGTATAACATATATAGCTAATTCAGAGGATTTTACAAATGCCATAGGATGGACAAAATACACAAGAATACGATAGATGAATATGATAATGAAGTCGTCGGTGTACGATTTAATTTTATTATTTTATTACTCTACTTGATAAGTAAATAAGTCATGACCATATGTACTTACATAGATATATATATATATGTGTAAGTAGTTTGTTTGTTTATATTTTAATGTATGGTTATGACTTATTTACTATATTTACTTTTATCATCATAAGACATATTTTTTTTTATCGAGGAGGAATCCGTTTACGTACCTATCCACCACTGGCTATGTGGTGGACGTGTGTGAGGCTCGCCCAGTACCTGAGCACTGGGAATACCCACTAAAACTCCCCGGTAGCTCCACTGCCCCTCGCAGGGGTGAACTGGGTTCTGTCAAAGCAATTCACCAATCCGCCATAAGACATATAAAAATAATGTGTTATATAAATGTTCATTATAAATTAGCTAAATATATGTACCGTGTGTACAAAACAGATAACGTACCAGGAATATTTAAAAAATTGTCGCATTATACAAAGATTTCACTTATCCTTTGAAACATCATCCATTCTTTTGATCAGCATATTTTTTTAATGTGGCAGATAAAAACACCAACTAATGAAACTGTCCCAATCTCTTATGAAGTCATATATTAAACTATCGACGGCATACTTTAGGTGACTGTTACACTGCAAAATCGGTCTTAATACCATACAATAAGGTCGGTCGAAAGTCTGAGTTGTTGTATGTACCGTCATATATTCCACTCGGCCGGTTGTAAATTAACTTCGGCAATAATTGCAACTTTTAATTTCATCCTCATTGCTCCCAATTTGGGAATACTGCGAGACAATAAATAATTTTGAGGCCATTAAAACCGCGGAATACAAAATATCGTTGGCATAGAAAATAAATTATTGTTTTCGGCATTTACTTTCACAAAATTGCCGTATCAGATATTACGAGCTCGTTTTAAAGAGGGATAACATTAATTTAAAACATTAAAACTGTCCTATAAGTTTATATTGGCTACAATTTTGTTGGCCTCCTCGCAATCTATCTTAACTGCCTATCTTTAATTGTACTTCAATCAGATAGAGATGATATGTATGCATGAAGAGAGTATGATCTTTTGAAACGTCAAATGAAGTCAACAGTCATCTGTCTGATTCCTGTCTGATTTGATTAGAATAAATCTTAGAAAATTCTATACATTAATGCAAAAAATTTAATGACACGTTTCTATAATATAAAGTACTAACTATTTTCTTTTCCTATATTTTTTGTAATAATATTTCTCACACTCACATCTTTTATCTAGCCCAAAGAAAACATCATTAAGTTCTTGTATTATTCTTACATAACGATTCCATACGGATCGTAATATATTCAAAAAATATAATAAATAAACATACAAATATCTCTTAACCACAACTCGTGAACAAACAAACAATTCGTACTGATCACACAAATCTGTACCCACCCAAATTCGAACCCGAGAACTCTGGCTAATAAACAGGGGTACTGACTACTCGAACAGATGGCCGTCAATTTGAACTTTTACAATTCGTTCTAATAAAAGACCAAATAAGCCATTCTGTGTGTATTGGTAGACTTAAATTATTGTTCAAGTTTCTACTATCTAGTTTAGCCTCAAAGTATTGAAGGTAAGCTAGATAGTAGAGACATAGTACTCAACAACAGCTGAAGTGTAATCCGCTATTCGATCGTAAACAAAAAACAATTGAAGTCTTATTGTGTTCTTCTCATGATTTAACTCACCGTTACCGCTTAAATATTGGTGGGGTCAAAAATGAATTCAAAATTTTCTAGCATCATATAAACGAAACATGAGTTAACACAGAATGTCAGAACAGCTCTAAAAGTAAATGTACCTTGTTAAAAGCACATTATGGAGGTGATATTATAATATTAAAAATAATTAGGCACTTACAGTGTTAATTACAACTGTATGATTTGAGTGTAGCAACAGAAAGTTACCTACCTTGAATTCGGCTAAAAATCGAAACATAAGGTATTTGACATTTCTGAAGTTTAAAAGCTTAATAACTTTTGCATGGCTATAAAACTGCAATAACTGGAAACATCCAAAATATTTACTGACATAACTATATGGTTTTTCTTTAAGGTTTAGAATCTATCATTTTAATGTTAACTAAAGATATTCTATTCTAAATCAAAGGATAAAGTCTAATTTATGACTTTATTGCATCGATATACAATCTCTTTTTCGCTATATTACAACAATTTCTAGGTTGTTGACTGTCAAGACAGTTTATCAAAAACGAAAGCTCACCATATTCTCAAAGTTCTCTGTGACTTTAATCCGAAGGACTATGTCTAAAACGGGATTAAAACAGCTTCACGGAAACTCGGCGTATTGAATAATATGCGGGGATATGGCACACCCGATTAACTCTACCTGCTATACAAGACGGAAGTACATACCTGCGTTGAGTATTGCTCGCACCTCTGGGATGACTCTACCAAGTCTCTCGATGCTTTGGACAGGTTGCAGCTTGTTGTTGCTTACGATAAGCATCATCGGTGACGCAAAGGTTACATACCATCTTCAGCCTCAGCCTCATCCTCTCCAGTTGCGTCACAATATTGCATCACTTAGGTGGTACGGTACAACGCGCCGTTTATACCACGTTTGTGGCTCTTCGTGCTATTTTTAGCTCTCTATATATATACTGAGCAGGCACATGAGGTAACGGTGATGCTGTGTAGTTTTGTCATCATCGGTCTGGCAGTAACACCAAAATGTATGATCCAAACTGTATTCCTACCTAGAATGCAAAAATATTGCTGACAAAACTCTCTAGACTTCATCATGTAAGTGTATTTTGGAAGCATGGAGACTTGGCTTACACACTGCTTAACCAAATTAAGCTTCCTCTAAGTTTTTACATAATGGCCTACTAGTCTTGTAGATATTAGTGTAACTACCACACTATAAATTACACAATTTAAATTGGCAACTAATTATTTTGGCAACTTTGCAACAAAGGGTTTTATATTTTCTTTGTATCCCTTTTTTAAAACCTATATAATATATTTAAAGAAAATTGTATGCATTTTTTTGGTATTTTAATTAAAATAAAGCATTATCTTGCTCTCAACACAATGCTTCGACGACGACAACTAAATGTTTACTAACGTTAAGTTGTTGACAACTTATGGTTGACTTCCTATAATAAATTTCTCCAAATTTGAAAAGAAAATGAAATCTGCAGCTTAGAGCATCCTAACAAATCCTAATTAGCCTAAATTCCAAAACAAGTGAAAACCTGCCACACGTAGCAGTTAGCAGATTTGAAACCATTAATACTTTCCGATTTCACAATAATATCAAGATATAGAATTCCTCAGACACATATATTCTATTTTAAGGATAAGGTTGGATCGTATAGTATCGATTCGTTTTTCCAATAAGCAAGTCATATGGCTTCTTACTGTAAATGTAACATAAAAATGGCGGGAAAGCGCTAAGGTCGCGTCTGTTCGTTGATTTCATGGCCCCAAAACACAACGACAAACTGTGCGAAACAAACAAATGGTTTTATCGGCAATTCCGCTTAACATCACCTGGTAATGGCAGACTATTACTGCTATACTTTACGACTCTATCAGCAACGTGTCAACGGATATTCTGACAACCAAATTTCAAGTGCTAATCGAAGCTAATATTTGAATCTGTGCGGTAATTCACGAAGTAAAAAACCGTTGTAATTTCTCATGCAAGTTCGAATTATTGAATTAAATTTTGGTGAAATAAAAAACAAATTAATGTTACATGTGTCATACAAATTTAATGCTTAATGATGTATGTTTCTTTTCTAAATTCAGTGTAGCATTTTTATTGATACTAAAGTCAAAATTACTATCAAGAGTAAAACAGTCTTAACCAGAAGTAAGTTTTCATCAGTACAGTCGAAGACAAATGTAGAGAGGTACCTACTACACAATTTATTAGTCTATGCATGCTGTTCTCACGACGTAGCAAGACCTATCCGGAGAAAGTGCATAGGTCTGTGAACTTAGAAAGCCGACTTCAAGTAAATGCCATTCATAGTCGATACTGTGTACTCTCCGATTCATAAGCGTGTGCAATTATTTGATCAAGTTATTCTTTGATGAACTTTAATGTTCCATCCATCTTTTTTAGTCACCTCTGTCGTCTAGTGTATGATACCACCTACTTCAGATCGGGCGTTCATTCTCAGTGCGGGAAGAAATTCGGCTGGATTTGGTTGGTAGAGCTTTTTCTAAGTCTGCCTTGCTGGCTGGCACCATCTTAGCTAAATCTGCCGCCAATACTACTAAAATGTAGGAAGGTCAATGGCCAGTAGTAGGACGTATATAAACTTTTGATGATGATGACGACTTAGCATAATGTGGAGAAAACGCGAGGTTATTTTTCCATACAAACTTAGTTCCCTGTTTCTTCCCATGATGATTTTACTTGAGCGAAATTTATTCTATGACAGTTATAATACGTATTTGTTTTTTTTTTTTATAAAAAGTATATCCAATGACTTGACGCCGCCTGATGGTAAGAAAACATTTTAAAAGACATCAAAAACATTCAAAAAATCTTTTTCAGTTTCTAAAATCTTAAAAATGGCAATGGGACTATGGAACATTTTGCACAGTTATCTTGGGTATTTTCGGTCCGAGCTACAGTCTCGCGTTCGGTTCGATTGTTAGGGCTCAGTACAACAGTAACAGATATTATCATTACCTAATTTTCAAATTTCTTGACTTACTTAGCAACATCAATATGTTGTTAAAGCCGTAGAACTGTCGATCATTGGAGTAGTGGAGTTCTTGATAGGAGACCACGACTCGGGAAACGTAGTGTAGGATACCCTGCGACAAGATGAGGATGACGACATTCGGAGGCTGGCTGGAGTGAGCTGAATGAGAGTCAGCAAAAATCGGGAGCCCACTGCTCCCGATTTTCAGAGGAGATTGCTTGCTTTAGAGAAGACCTATGTCCAGCAGTAATCTCCAGCACAAAATAGATTAATGATGATGTTGTTAGAGTACTAAATCAGATCTACTGGCTACTTTTACAGGGAAACTATTTTAAGCTATTTGTTTTATGTTTAGCAAAGCTATAACAAAACTATGCAACTTGTCAAACCAGTCCTAGCTACGATAAATTATTAGTAAATCCGCTAGAATCATGAGTAAACTCATACTCATGTTTGTAACGGTATTACTTAATAAAGCTCAATCCTCGATCTTAGTTTGGTTAGCACTTACTTGACCTATGTAACGTGAAAGATTACCTACATAACATGTGAATATATATGTTGATGGTGGCTGTATGTAATAACGCCTTGGAGGTTTGCTGTTGTATGTGAAAACAGACAGAATAGCCACCGCAATGTTGGCAAAACTCATGTCAGATGACATGAAACGGTTGATATATACAATAGTGGCCAGGATTCGTTGAGCGCGGACTTATTATGATATATTTGATCACAGATTCATTGATGTTTGTGTGTTAATTTGCTGTATAAGTATGTTTGTATATTTCTGATATTTACATATACTACCAATATGATCTGATGTTAACATAGTTATTGTGAACCACACCAGCACACCACTTAACCAGCGTGGTTGACTAAGACTTAATCGTCCTAATTTAAGGTTGGCTCGAGCCTGTTATAGTGGCTGTTAATTGTGACAATATTAACATTCTTCCGCTATATAATATCCATAGTAAAAGATTCAAATGATGCTTAATCAGAGCCACTTCTATTAAGAAAGCGCCATAAAACCCCAAAGAAGAAGAAGAATTGGAGCCAGAAAATAAGAGAAATATAATGTACACATATAGTTACCACAATCCGGCCTAAAAAGGCAGATGATCGAAAACGTCACATGATGTTTCCAAAATGGCGACTCTTAGCATTTTGCCTTATGTGAACGTGCATCATAAAACATTCCGATTTAAATAAGTCAAAAGTGTATGCATCGTCTAAATGTTAACTAACTTTACGAACTTAAAGGCATTCTTTGCTTTGATATTAAATCAATATACTAGTAAAAATTAGTCATTTTAGAATAATTTTTAAAGTTAGGTTAAGCGCCAATTGAATCTAAATGACTTAGTTACTAAATCATATTTTCAATTGTAGACGTTGCAATATTTTTAATCTACCTATTACTGTCAACAGCCTAAACACGTCCCATTGTTGGGCATAAGCGTTCCTAAATGGGAGAAATAAATACTGCTTGCTACCCAAAAACGGTTATTACGGCTTTCACCAGAAAGCGACTTATGGCCTAACGTGCCTTCTGAATCACGGAAAGAGCCCGTGATAACAAATTTTGATTGATCCATCGAGGGATTAACCATAAGCAAGTTGCTTTAGTTTTCCTTATAGAAACCAGAGCGTGAGAACCACCTGCGAGGTCTCAAACTATAACTATGTCGGTACAAAATTTATGTCCTTGCTTACTTACAATATTTTTATGTTAAACTCAAACAAGCGAATGCCTAAAAAATTCCCGGTCCCGAAATGCCGGGAGCATTAAAGCCTCAGTGGGTTCAAATATTGAAGAATAAACATCCATATTTACTTGCGTTCATGGAAAAAGAAAATGCTGAAAAGTTTTCATTTCACAGGACGCCACCATTTTTTTTTATATAGAATGCTCAACAAAACCTGATGGTAAGAACTAGTGGAGTCCATATGTGAAGATAGCTAGTGCAGCTTATGACATACTACCCTAACCGCCTCAACCTCGCCGACCCAAAAAGTGCTTTTTCACGCCGTATGCCGTAATATGTCTGACTCAGAAAAATCATTAACAAGGTCTTTTCCAATTACTGTTTTAAACAAATACACTTACAAAACAGACTCTTTGATATTTTATTAAATATTAAGATTATCAATACGATCAGCAAACGATAATCGGCAGTTCATGAGCTAATTCCATTACAGTCAAATCTCATAAAATGTCATCGATATGTAGGTAATACGATACTCGAGTTTTACATCGATAAGGCTTACCATTTCGGTATTTTTATGACATGAACCAATTTCGCAAATGAAGGTTAACAGTTTTTTTGAAGGCATCAAATTTCATTGGATCCCAATTATCAGACTTTCTTTATTTTCCATTTTCATAGAAAGGCAGGTATTTTACGGATATCGAAGTAATGCTGACTCATTTGTTAGCATTTGTTACGAAAATGAATTGTAACTTCGTAATACAAAATAGTACTACAAACTTCAAAAAAGTAAACTGCGTTATCTATATCAATATATCAGTTAAGTGTATAATTTAATATTTATTGATCAATAAATTAACTTGACGGCCGTCTGGTCAAGTGGTCAGTCTAGACCTACTTAACCAGAGGTTCCGGATTCGAATCCCGATAGAGGTATGCACGATGACTAAGAAGTTCGTTCACGAATCATGGAATTTTTGTAAGTTACTTAGAAAATTTCTGATGTTTATATACATATTACTGTCTTTATTTCTTCGTAATCTTATTTTATCCAAAACACAAGGAACTAATTATGAATACTTACTTTGGGCTTGACAATAAGCGTGGGTGTGAAAATTATTATTATTATATTATTTATCGAGTTTCACAGGTCATGATTGATATTGGAACTGTAAATCTCTTCTTTCCAGTCAGTTAAAACCCTTCAAAACAAACACTAATTTACTTTTTCTTTATAACCGACGAAGGTCACATCTGAACAATGAATTGTGTGATTCATTATAAACTACTCAACCAGCATTGAACGCTGCACTCCTATACATAATTCGTCACACTGAATTAGACATGTTGCAATGAATTTCCTTATAGCTTTGGTTGTGAATCATAAATTGAAATTCCTACAGAGCTATTTCTTGATTTATTCCTGTGTTTAAATAGAATTAGAAAAGGACAGTGACAAAAGACAAAAATAAGTACAAGAAGAAAAGGACAAAATAGTATAATAAATGTATGTATGTGTACTTTCGTGGGACAAAGAGATATGTTACACTTGTATATCGGGGGCCCGAGAAAAATTATTAAATAAAACATGGCTGTAAAGCTTCAGTTCCCTTTGCCTTCCCTGTAATTGGGAGAATTTAACAGAAAAAGTTTCATGATTGATTTGCTTATTGAATCAATTATAATTCAAATAATTTAATTAGCTTTACAGTGACGGTATAGATGAAGATGTTGTTTCTGATGATACAATTTTTGAATGCAACTATTTTTTTATATAACTTGTTGCTCTTTTTTATACTCTTATTTATTTTGTATGCCATATTTGCAAAATAAAATATGCAAATAAAAACATATTAATAATAAATTATAATAGTATTTATAGGTAGATAAAATTATAATACTTATATGGCCTCTAATTAAGGTACAGTTTACAATTTTATAAAGCTTTTCAGCTTAAGTAAATTAGTTAAATATTTTTTTATTAAATTACAGTAATTTTATGAATATTAAAGTTAAAACAGTATATAATTAATTCCTTATCTTATACAATATTAACCTTCATAGTCACATGAATAAATATATTTTATATTTGACTTTGTAGGTACTAGATAGTAACTACTTCTAAAAGTGAGTCTCAAGTTCACTCGTAGTGAAAACTATTAATTTAAGGAATGATTAACACTAGATTTACCAGACGACTCATTTAGACTGGTCGTGCAATTTCAATTCAAAATTCCTACTATATTACACATTTTTTTTTTTCAGAAATGATGTTATGACTTTTGTAGCTATAATTAGAGAGTACTTTTCATAAACTTAATGTTATTTTATATACATTAGTAACAAATGTAATTTTTGTTGTTGACATATATTCAAATCGCTGGTATATCTAGTGTTAAGGGCGAATCTAATTACGTCTTAGAAGCATGTATTTTACATATTCTACTTTCAAATTGATAGATTTGTTTTACGTAAATATAAATATTAAATAAAATATACCGACGTGCCACTTGGGAAACGGTTTTACGGGTATAAGATAATCAGGAAAAGTTTCCAAGACCCTGAACTGGTCGGGGCGGGTATTCAAACGACTGGAAATGCTCGTAGCCGAGATAGGTGACTCCCGAAATAGATGAAAAGATTAAGGTAGCTATTTATCCTCGAGGTCACGAACCTCATCAGTGAACATGGCGAGGGAAAGGTTAAAACAAAACGTTATATTTAAAAGTGGCCAGTGCATAATTTTGGTGAAAAAATATTGTATATAAAACCTACGGGACGTAATGATATTATAAGAAAAGTTTGCGAAATCTATTATAGAACTAGCGGCTGATTATTAAAAAGCTTATATATGAGCACTTTTAAAAATATATGAGAGATGTGAGTATTCTTTCGACAAAAGAGAGTGTAATAAAAACAGCTTTGGGTAGGTAATTCGCCATAAAAGTTTACGGCGAATTACCTACTCAAAGCTTGTTAACTTTCGAACCGTTTTAAAATATAAGGGCATTTAATCAATCAAATCAAAATCAAAAATCAAAAATATCTTTATTAAATACATATAGTTTTTTAGAATGTGTGGGTCTTTTCTTTTAAGTTTATAAAAACCTGTATTAGAAAAGACCCCTCTCTTTTCTGTATTACAATTATGGGTAGTTACAGTATGTAGTTACAATATATTTTATATTTAGTAGTTACAATATATTTAATGTATCTATTTTTCTATTTATATTTGATATCTGTTGTTTAGTACACGAAACACAAGCTCTTAATGATGCTAAATTAGTTCTAGATTATAGGTGTGAGAAATATTATTATTATTTTTTGAGTATTCGGCAGCAAAATTCTTCCTTGGGTCGTCTTATGAAACTAAAATGACTCGATTCGTGTTGAATCAATGAATTATTAAAAATCCTAGTATTAATTTTATACGGCTTACGTGTGCTACACATATTACGACGAAGGGCCATCCAAATATTCTTTCTTGGAAATTTGTGTAACCAAACAATTTGAAACATCTACACTGAACCCCAAAATTGTTTAATTTTATTATCAAACGGCTGTTTGTCTGCCAGAAACTTTGTCCTATTCAAACGACTTCAACACAATAGCTATTGGAACGTTTTTATATCTATCAGGTTTTTTTTAATTGTGGGTTTACACCAAAAACCGTCTGAACATTCCGGTACCGTTGCGTATTTGTTTCGCAATCGTTGCGTTCTTGTTTTTGGAAATGCTCGTAGTTTAGTTTGATAATCATTTCCTATGAATTTCCAAGTGTAATTTGGAATGTTTGTGAGAAAAATATATATTTCTTACGTTAGTAAAATCACTAGGTACTTACAGGACTTTAGTAATATCTGTAAAAAAGAAATTTATATGCAATTCTTCTAATTTATTTCATCTCTGTTATTTCGTGCCTAATTGTGAAAAATCACTTTCTTGTTATTTTTTACAAATGGAATATTTAAGTTTAATGAAAGATTTATATTTTTATTTCAGCAAACAAGACACGTTACACATACTATTATGGATTAAAATGAATGTTTCGATAACAAATATAAAGGACGTAAAGGTTCACAAGTTGACAAAGAAAGACGGTTTGGCTTTTATTAAAGTTGTAATTGTATCTAATCACCATTTCTTTATTATTATATCGCTTCAAACAACTCACCAAACATATGAATGTTCAGCTATCGAATACTTTATAGTTATTTATAGTTATATACATTTATAATATAGTAAATACTATACCTTATTTAACTTTCTATGTTAGCATGTTTGACAACACCAAAGCACTCAAACTGTCCAACTTCGACATACGTATTTGAAAGGTCTCGCGACACTCGTGACACCGCTTTGGTGTCTAAGTTTGTTCGACACTTGACACACAACAGTCTTTGTCGACGCTGTCGTGGACTGTTAACACTTCATGGCTATGTCAGGAATGAATTTGGAGATACCGAAATTTTCGTTTGTCGACACGGTTCTTGAAATGAGTGGTTGGTAATTTTTTTTACCGTTTATTGATCTTATGCGTGCTTGAGCGTCATCAGATTTTTTCACTACAAACTGTAATATAGCATATAATGTAGTCAATATAGTTAGTTAACAGGAAAAATTCGATTTAACTTTTTCCCGCCCTAAAACCGACCGATAGATACAATACTGCTTCTTTCTGCCGTTTTCATGATCGTTCCTCTTACCGCAAGTAATCCCACTATCTATCAAAAGATCGTTCTAATTGTGCATCTCAACAAATCATATTGTTCATTGAAGTGATTTTAATATTATTTTAATAAAATTAACATATGATAAGTGTACATATCAACGTTGAATCTCAGTTGAATGCTGAACGAAATATTGACTTTACGATAAGTCTTAACGATCTGAAAGTAAAGAGTCTACATGCCTACGAAGTCGACTCTGCAGAGATTTGACAGTAACGCTCGACATAAAAGCGAGAGCTTACGTCAATTCTCATATATTTTTACGTTTAGCAATTATATTGCGACCAGCTAAATGTATCTTGTCTAGGCCCTCGAGTAATCTTCTGGCTTTATTCATTAAATTAAATTAAATTAATTATAAAATATTGTCGGGGGCATAAAATTAACAACTTTTAGTTTTATTGATTGTCGCTTGTTGTAGAAAACACTTTATCATAGTTTTTTTTAAACTAGCAACAAGGCAATCCTAACAGTTTAAAAATACTAAGCAGTGCCAAAATAATTATGGTTTGAATTGTCTTGTTATTTATTTTAAATTTGATTATTCTCTCATAAAAACTCTTTCATTTTCAATCGCCTCTAATAGCTGTTCATGACGTTAGTTTTCAATTGTGGTATTGTCAAACCTAATTTATTGGAATAAAGTATATTGTCGTAAATGTCCGATATTGTAATAATTTGCCATTTGCGGCACACAAATCTATCAAAAAGAGATTATAAAAATAAAGATGGGCGTAACTTAGGCGACTTTCATTTATTTAATTGATTTAATAGCTCGTGAGACGACTTCCAATAATACCAACTTAAATATAATTCAATAACTTTGTGTTCGGTAATTGGATTGCTTATCCGCATTTCTTTTTAATTTCTCATGTGACTGTATGATTGTTAATGAGAATTAAATATTCTTTAAGCCTAAACCTTAATATATAATACTATACTCGCTATGTCGGCCACGAAACTATTAAATAGTAGTCATTATGAAATAATTGTTATTGATATTTCAACTACAAACTATAATCAAAACGGAATAAGTAACAAACCCACTCTCACTTTCAAATCAACTAAGTGGTGTTTTGCACTTTGCTATAACTTTTTATGTAGTTCTTGTGCCTCAAAAAGGTTATCGAACCTTTAGTGTTGGCCGACTATCGATAACTTTGATAAACAACGAGTCTAATTTGAATTTTTTGCAACCTGGTTTTAATTTAGTCACAAAAATTTGTATTTGATAATCGCTGATTCCTTAAATTTTATTACTAATAAAATCGGTACATACAAGGTATTTTAATGAGTTTTCACTAGCAATTGGAGCATTAATTACTATAGTAGTCAAGAACTATGTCGCAGTCATTTGCGTCTTTCTCAAACATGAGATAAGTTTCAGAGGCAATAATAAGATAACAATATAACAAAGGAGCGCGTGTGTGTGAATATGATGAACCTGTCCTAATATCGGAGATACCGTTTAAATTTTGAGCTGCTCCGTGGTTCAGAAGTCACGTTAAGCCGTTGACAGAATCAAACAACCGCTTTCACCCATCAATCCGCATTGGGCCAGCGATACTATGACCCTGATGCCACGACCCAGACTCCTCATATGTTTCTCTCGTGTAGGAAGGCTGTGCCCAACAGTGAGACGTATATAAGCTGTATAGAATATAATAGAATAGAATATTAATATCTTTATTTATTTTTTATATATCTTTATTTTTTATCAGCCAATTCAAGAAGAGAAACACTCAAAAAAAACTTTTAACTAATTTTGTACAAAGGGCGACCTTATCATTAAAAGCGATCTCTTCCTGGTAACCTTAGGATGGACAGGAAGTTGGCGACGTATAACAAATACATACATGCTGTATATGATAATTGACGTTGAAATAAAGGTAATTAAAATAAAACAATTTATGTATTGTGTTTTAGTGAAACTATCGATATCGACATGAACATATTCCGACAGCACTATTCAATCGCCCTGCAACGGTTCAAATAAACAGACACTGTGAATTATCAAAATAAGCTCTAATGATCTCGTGGGGTTTTCCCCACACGTGTCGCTGTTCCAAATCTATCCACTACAATCTTTAACCCGGATGTGGTTATGCTACCGTTAGTAAGAGTATTTCATTCATGTTCAATGTTTTGATAATTAAAACAGACAGACATACTCTTGACATGGTCCGGTGGTCAGTATAGCTTTTTCCTCCTGACTATCCGGTAGTTGACGCTGGTGATAAGATAGAAAGACGTACGGATTTTCAAAGAGCATTTTCGGTGAGTGCGTTAAATAAAAAATATCATTAGATTGTATTACGAGGTGTTTTTTTTAATTATTTTTTTATTTTTATATTTTATTTCAATATAAATGATGAAATGTTAAGTTTTTGTTAAACTGTTACAATTGTACGTACTTGATTAAATTGTGTTCTCATTTATTTTTATGTTCATTTTTTTTTCCTAAGAGACATAGGAATGGCGGATGACATAAGAGTCAGAATTAGAAATTATTTTAAAAAATGCGAATTTTTGTACAGACACAGACAAACGTGTTATCATATACTTGCAGTAGGTAAGGACTGTCACGTTCAGATATGTACACGCGTTTTTTTTTTATTTACAATTTTCAATATTTTAATGGTTATCATTCTAATATAAACAAAATAAATGGCAAAACAATTAAAAGAAACAATTATTCAAAAATTAAAAAAAAAACCCAATTCAGCGTTGATAATTATTGTTTTAATTGATAGAGAGACAAATATACGAGCGAGATGTAGAATATGAGAATTTAAGCATGTTCTATGAGCGCCCTCAAATGATTTTAGCTAATCAGATAAGTCTACCAATTATGGCTACCAACGATTGACACAGAAATTCTTAAGGAAGTTTTTAAAAAAATCTAAATTAGGCATCGATAATAACTATCCTGTACATTCAGAGCTAAATATCAACTGAGATACAATAACTTTATATGTATACATATATAAATTTGTGTGGTATGTAGTGTCCTGCTACCTTGTTTATGTCATGAGACCATCTCAGAAGTCGTCCACGTGTTCTTGTTCCTGCACCCTGACGGAGGATCCAATCTATTACCAGATATGTTTCTTCCATTTTGACGATTTTCGTCAATGAAAAAAAAAAACAAAATTTATGATTGGAAATTTTTAACGTTAAATAATTTGTTAACGGTAGTATATCGAGATTCCATCATTAGTTAATTGGGAATATGCATACTAGTGTTATTTTTAATTTTAAAATAAATATTATTTTAAAATTAAAACAAACTATTTATTTAGTACATATTTAAATACTATAACTGGGACAATTAGTAAATGCCCGGTTGATACCCAGTTAAAGTTATGGCTATTGCCTTTATAATTATATTTATTTGTTTTCTCATATATATTCCCTGTTGTGACGATTTAAAAGAGCTTAGTAAATAAGTCTATTTAAATAAAGTTATTTTTGATTCGCTTCATTCTGTCTATTTAAAAAAAATTAACACTAACGAATATAAATTTTTCAATATCTAGCTATCTCACATATGGAGTCCTCTACAGCTTATCACCAGGTGATTTCGAGTCATTTGCTCACCTTTTTACATAAAAAAATTGTATAGTATTGGTAGCAGTAGGTATCAATTATACTTTCTATGTATGGTTTGCAATCCACATATCCGTAACGGGATAGCGCCCGGATGTGCAAGAGTTGACCCTCTGATACGAATAGCTTAAACCGGTCCTAAGCTAGTAAGTGCTCTTAGAACAAGTGATAAATCTTAAAACCATACAAACGGTGTTTTGGTATGAAGGAAAAATATGTCTCACTGAGGCGTAACATAATTTCCACAATACCAATTCCACTTTTAGCTATTTGATAGGAGCCTTTAAGCGATGGCTACGTTCAGTCAACCCCAGAAATTTCTTCGTTTCCAGAGGTCTTTAATACCATGTCAAAGTAGCATAACTAGTTGTACAATCATACTACACAGAACAATAATTGGTGTGATAAAGTACCGTTTTCTTTAACTGTCAACTCTTTCAAATACCAGGGTGGGAAATATTAGCATCAATCATCTCTAGTTAGTTCTCAGCTCTGCATTATCATTACGTTATATCCCACCTGCGCCTTTTTAACAATAGAATACATATAGCATCTAGTATCACTTCTTTTGAGTCGCTTTTTGATATTATGTCACATTTTTTTAAAGTTGTTTGTATATCATCCACGTGATATTTACCAAAGTTCTCATCTGTGTAGCGATTTCACTTAATTATCAGATTTGTGTGTATCCTGAACTAATAGTGTGTAAGTTTCAGTTCAATTCAATTCACCTTCACTAATACTAAGTATAAGTGGAAAAATTATCTATATTCTTTATCTCTCAGGAGTACGCGTGCTGGTCTACGAAGTCACTCCTTCACTGTTTCCACGTCTACTTTGCGGACTGAGAGATTTTGTGACGCCTTTCTCTGTCGCACAGCTAGAGCATGGAATTCCTTACCAGCACACGTATTTCCTCCCTCTTACAACATGGGTTCCTTTAAAAGAGGCTTGAAAAAGCACTTTTTGGGCCGGCTTCACTAGCTATCTTCACATACGGACTCCTCTATTACTCCTACACTACTGCTTATCATCAGGTAGTTTCGAGTCATTTGCTTAGCTTAATATATAAAAAAAAAATCGATTCAATTCTTTATTTTGCGTTCCATAGCTACATAATATGTAGATCTTAAGACTATTAATGACACTATGGACCCTGTCGGGCACAACAAATTTTAGGATATACAGGAGAAAGGTAGATTTCAATCGCATCTAGACGTTCCGAACGTAACCTAAAAGGTAGTTTCCATTCTTCGCAACAGAAGCGGATTCTGCTGACAAAAAACACGATTGAGACCGTTTAATGTAGTTTAAATTAGTGTAAATTACTTACGCAGGGGTACCGTTTATCAAAAAATGCCTGGAAGAACGCCGTTTGTGCGATCAATTGTGTATATCTGAAATTTATGCTGTGCAATAAATCTCGAGAATTTAGATCCTGTACTGAAATCCTGGTCTACCGGATCTAGTGATATCTGCACTTATTTATACTGCGGTAAAGGAATTTATCGATATTGCTATATGCAGTGTAGGATGTGGCTTTTAATAATGGGCCAATGTATTAATTATAACGTAATATCGAGGACTCAGTGGTTTAATGGCTTCAATTTCGATTTCGCGTAATCAATCACGCTATGTTTGTTTTGTTAAGCCTTGAGGTTTTGTAAAAATCTATTGATCTAAAACAGCGCTGTCCAAACTAAGGCTGCTTTCGGCCTCCACTTTATATTTGTGTGGCCCCGACATGTTTTGATCTAGCGCTAAATAGATACTGTAAATTGTCAATTTTTGTATTTACGCTAGGTCATACATACATTTTAAATGGATACAACATAATCTGGAATTGAATACCTTAAGCATCTTGGCGAGCATTACTCCAAACTAACAAATCTTGGCTCTAAAATATATTAATGATGGGCGTATTCAACTGATTTTTTTACAATCTAAATAAAAGGTCTTCACTATTAGATAAGTCACTTACACACGAACTGCATCTGGCAACCACTAATATTAAAGTTTGAAAAGGAAAAATTACTGAAAATCTAATAAAATAAATTATTTTGGCGGTAACATTGCTGTATTTTTATTTTTCTTAAAAAGTTTAATCTATTTTTTATGCTTTCTATTAAGTTATTTGTATTGGCCCGAGATCATATCAGATTTATAATTTATAAAGAGTTGTTAAAGTCGTGGAAGCTTGCAGGATTAAATTACCCTCCAACAACATTTGATACTTACCTATTTACTTAAAACATGAACAAGTCTGGGAACTGTGAAGAGTTCTCATATAAAAGTTAGTATCCTATGAACTCTGGCATATATTAATATGTCGTGACTTCGCTGTACTCGCAAATGTGTGGGTAATCTAATGATAAAGCGACGAACCCACGAATGGCAGCCGAGTGTGCCTGTTACGACATAAATGCACTTCTTAAATAAAAATATGAATCTTTTATGAAAGCTAATGACGGTGATACAGTTCTAAGACTATCAGCACCTATTAAATAATATCAATGTACTCTAGCCTTTTGTAAAAAGATGTATACAATTCAATGATTCAAAAATATGTATACAACAACTTATTATTTTGAAGTGTTTTCTGTGTACACCTTTTTAAACGTGACTGTACAAATAAAGTTCTCGGAATTCTATTACTGAAGAGAATTTTAGTACAATATATAAGGAATCAAGTTTGACCAAGCATGTATTGGTTATGAATTATGCGCGCGAGTTTGAGCTATGTGTGTGTGGGGGGGGGAGTGTAATTTTGCCTCTCATTTAAGTATCGCTTTATTTGTCATAATACTATCTACTGTCTTATTTTCATTTCTTTTAATTATTGATGTAGTTCTAGTTGTAGTCTAGTTATATATTTATCTAAAATATACTACACAAACATACAAACATAAATGATTCGTGAACAAATATTAGCACTCATCATACAAATATCTACACGCGTGGCGAAGTAAGCCAGGGTACAGGGTCCTGGACCAGACGACCGTCAACTGACCAATCAAATGCGCTCAATATTTATCTTACTTCATGTTAAGAGCACCTTTTTTAAGGTTCACAGACCGTAAAAACAACTCTCTTCTATGCAGAACCAGTTAATTCGTCAGCAAAAAATTAGGTAATACTTTTTGACAACCCGCCAAAAAATGCGAGTAAATATGCTGTGGTTAAAACGATAAGCTGTAGCGGGTTCTACACTAGCAATATCAGTGTGCAACAAACAAACCAATTTCAATGTTGAGGTGAGCAGTTTGTTACTCCCAGATATTTCAAACGCTATCCTGCATTGGACTAACATAATTGTATTATGACTGATGTTTTCTTACTTAAGCATAGCACATAGTTAGCAGGGTCAGGATTAATTTCTCTATACCACGCTTGCAAAGTCATGGGCGAATATTACAACTAATTAATAATAGAATATTTTAACCCGCTTTAAGTTCGTAACTTAGATCAAACTTTAATTGTCCAACTCGTATTATCAGTAAAGCCATAGCAGTGTATGATGTTTTAGTGTAAAGAGAAAAGTAAGCCATGACTGCCATGAGAGGCTTAACATACTTTCATAGAATATCAATGCAACTGTTAATGTATTAACAAGCTATAAAAGACGAGTCTATAAGCGAAGGCTACTTACAAATGACCTCAGAAGACTACTCGTTTTAAGAGGGTTTTTTATCAATTCCACACGCGAAAGTCACCCATAAAAATATTTAAACTCGCTTAAGTCTGAAACTTAGACCATAGCCGGCGTCATCTTTAATTATCCATCTCGTATAACATTTACTGTTATCTACTAACAGTACAGTGCTACAGTTTCGGGGAACTGGTTTTTTTAATTACCTGTACAGAGCAGTTTTGTGGCTTTGTGTTCCCGCACAAAAAGCGGTGCGGTAATACTTGACTTTAAATAGGTCTGATATAAATAAAACGATAAGTTTTAAATATAATGTAAGTTTAATTATAAAGTGAGTTTTTAATATAGTTCTTAATGTGCTACTCTGTATGCAAGAAATGAAAAAGGTTTAATGTAAAGGTCAAAATAAAAAATAAAAATTATCAGATCGGTTGCCACTTAGGAAAGTGATACTAACTATACTGTATAGCCTAGGTCTGATGCAAATACTTCCATATCACAGAGATAAGAAACGGACAGAGAGTAAGCTTCTAAGGAACATATAATATGTACCTATTCTTGTAGGGTTGGCACGCAATGTTTATTTTAAGTAAAAAAAAAATTAAGTACCGTTCTTCACCTCGCTGTCAATATGACGCAACATTATTGAACTCATTACTGCTCACTGGAACGTTTATTTTTTAAGAGTTGTGTGGGGAGCTTAGAACTAGTATTTGACTCTTGACTTGGTTCATTCGAAGCACAGTCGGAGAATGAAAGGTTCGTCACCTTAGAGTCCGATTTTTCTTGCACCATTCAATGAATAAACATACCAACCAACAGCTTGGATCATGAAACTATCCTACACAAAATAAATTTGACGATTAACCTATATAATTTCACCACATATGTCAGGTGACAACAATGACGGCGCACTGACAGATACTTTTATTTCTCTATGACTTTTTTTTACATTTCTCTTATGTTTTTTACATTCCTATAAACAAAAATGCGGACGACATGTCTGTGGCTACAAAAACACAATTTTTAAGCATGACTCTGTTCATTGTAACAGTTTAAATAGATAAAAAGTGCTCATGACACGTTATACAAATAAATTTATTATTGTAACAATTCAAACTTTTTGCAAGTCGAACTTAAAAAAGGTTTTATTTGCCTTAAAATCTATTTCATTTACTCGGTTTAAGACTCATATTTAAAAAAACATCATAATAGAGATTATCAAGCCATCAAGGATGTCATCATCAACCCATTTACGTCCCACTGCTGGGCCTTCCTATATGGTATAAACACGAGGATATAACGAGTTCAGGTCAAAACAGAACCAAGCTAGCCTAAATCACACTTCCCGAAGTAACATTTTACAATTTATCTCAATTTCTCAATATTAAAACTATCTTATTCGTAGCATCTCGATATAAATTAATCAAATTTCTTTGTTAAATATTCCAGGAGCCCAAAATGTCACATAACTGCAAGTCTACGTACACAGCAGCGACGACAAGGGACGCTAATAACAACACTCTGTATAACGGAGGGTCGGTGCCGGGGTACGGGGGGCGGACTTACTCCCCGCCCAGAGTCAACGGCAATGGGAATTATCAGGTAAAACATAATAATATTACACTCACCTTAAATACTCACCTTATCAGAACTGGCGTACTGAAATACAGGCAAAATACTTGCCTAGTTCAGACTCCAGTCTCCCACTATCTTATGCACCTGTGTCACATGTATATGATGTCAATGTAATTGTTGAGCTTAAGATGATGAGAGAATAAATACACGTTATTATTATTATTATATCTAGCCCATGGCGAGCATTACTGTGAGATTGTTTTATACTTAATAAATAAAGGAAAAACATATTTATTTATTATACTTCATTGTCTATATTGGTTTGTATTTCTGTTCCACTACAATCTCTGTAATCTTAACAGCTGGACTAATTTTGAAGAGTGAAATGTTATAAGATTCACATTCTTCCCTGTAGTGTCATAGACAACATATAACATTAATTTATAATCATACAGTATATACAAATTATATATTGTGTCCTCTAATGCTATCATTATGGTATCTTCAGTAATGTATTGGTATCCGCAGAATACCAGCGTCTAAGTAATCTGTGCCTCACCATAAGCTGAGCTGAACCTATTTGGTTTACAAACTAATTTTGTATGACCTTCTTTATTAATCTATTGTTGTATTTTTATACAAAATAAACTTTTATTCATTCATTCAACTGAGTAAAAATACAACTTCAAACAGTAGATCGAGTATTTTGTTTTTAAATTTATTTAAATGTGCATATCGTTTTTCTTCGATTTTGTTCAATCCGGTCAATTTTACCTGAAAATCTGTATTGAAGAATTTTTTACGACATTTTATTTGAACCACTTTACTATAGAACCAATATTGTATTCGACAAAAAATAGCAGTTCCTCACAATATAGTCATACTTACTCGCCTTAAATGTATGTCAACGTCAAAATCAAAATTCATTTATTCATAATTACTCTTATGCAAGCCAATATTGAAGAAAATAAATTTTAGAAATTAATAAATGCGAAAATATTATCATGTAATTTCTGTATATTAACGCTTTCACGCCGAAACCAATAAAATGACTTTGATGAAATTTCATACAGAAATAAAAGAGAGAGAAATCTTTATGTTTCAGCAAAGGATGGAAAAAAACGTACTTTATAAAAATGTATAAAGATAACCTATTTACAGTAAACCACAGCCGTTTATATATGAAATTATTTGTAAAATAACTATCCTAAATCGATAACATCAGTGTTCGTACGAACAATAATACAAAAAAAATATCAAATATAATATTTAAAACATAGTATTTACAATCTATTCTAAAATAAAAGAAATAATAGTAATCAAGAAACAAGAAAAACAAAAAGCGATCGCCAATCTCGGCTTTCTTCTAAAATGTCACACGCCGCTCTCCAATACTTCAAGGAGGAGGCATGTCTTTCGCTACGAAGCCTCCTTGCTAGTTTTGCGCGTGAACAATCAGTGTGACCGCGTGTTTAAATATTTGTATTTGTACTAATTTTAAAATAATAGAATATAGTTAATATTATCTAATATTCCTTAATAAGCTTCAAGGGCTTTTTTGTTAATTGTTTTCGGTGTGTAAGATTAAATCATATATAATTTAATACTAAAAATCTAATCTAAGTAATAAAAGTACATATACGTAAAAAAAACTATCTTGTGAAACTGAAAACATTAAGGCTGAAGAGTTTCACACAACCCTTCACCAATATCCCTATGTCACTACCGCAATCGACTCAAATATAAAATCCCCAGAAAGGCAAGCATATTTTCGTCGTTTTTAGGATTCAACAGAAGCAGCAGCCGATCTTTGTATGAAGGATGTGTTTGTAAGACAACTAAGAAGATCTTAGACTACACCAGAGCCCCACGCATCATCCAAGGCACAAATTATGTGTATAATAAAGAAATATTGCAAAAGCAGCCATATATCTGCGATCAATATTTTAAAAGGCATATGAGCTCTTTCAAGTATTACTCAAAGTACTTATCGCTCCAAAAATGCTTCTTGTATGTGACGTCAGACGCAAGGACGCGGAACGCATGGACAAAATTAATGACATCTATATCATTTGTGTAGTATAATTAATTTTATTACGATATTCTCAATACAAAGCGTTCACTTACAGAGAAAATACAATTTATAATTAGGTAGAAACTAAACTACGTTATGTGTACAATAACTATCTTAAACCAAAGCAATAAAATTTAAAATAACTGAAGGTAAATTCCAAATTCAAACGAGCTGTTTTGCAGCGCCATTGAGTAGATGCAACTAGAAGCGACTACTTACAACGTGCAGTTCAGACCTTGAACTAAGCTCACTAAATAGATCTTAAATTTCTACTCTCTATAATTTTGCAAACGTACAAAAGATATAAACTTAAACCTTATTCCGTTAAGAATATCTCTTAGTTTTGAAATAACCACGAAAACCATTTTTTTTTTAATTATATGCCCCCGAACTCTTAGCCCACGTGTCTCGTTATTGCAATGAAACACAAATAAGCTATAATTAGTTCACAGCACCAGGCTCTGTAGTTTCCGAATCCTTTCTCAGGCATAATAAAAAAAACCCGCCTAACAAGTTGTTTATATCCAAAAGCCTCGGATCGGCATCTCATTGGAGGCTGTATCGTAAGATTATAATTATAAAATCTGGAGCAACCGTTGACGCCCGGACATGCTGTTAAGGCTACGTTTTTGGGTTGGAAAAAATACCGGTGCTTTTTATCTGAATAAATTAAAACGACGGAAACACATATTTTATATATATCTTTTGTTTTAACAGTATACTCCGGATAGTAAGTGATGGTAAGACTGAAGATGGGAGCGAGCTACACCCGAATTCTTAAACCAAAGCAGAACTAGCTATTTTAGTTCTAAATTCCAGAACAAAAGAATACTGTTACATTATTATTATGGCTGCAAATTTATATAGAATAGAGGAACAGACAGAAAAAGGCCAATTACCAATACACCCCAACAGGGCATTAATCCCCGAACCTCTAAAACTGAGAAAGGTGATCTCAACTTCAATCTCTCTTTTTACATCCAATAAAGTTTTCCTGCATCTTCTAATTGCTCTTCCAAGTTTGGCTAGAAGATATAGCTTTTTATCTTTTTCTTTATCCTTCTCTTATATATAAAAATAAAAAGGTTTTAGTTAGTTTGGCTAAAACTCAAAAATGGCTTAACCGATTTGAATGTCCATTATTAAGTCTCATTTGTTTTAATTCAGGGGTAGTTAAAATATGAAATAGTAAGGATAATCCTAAGGAAAAGCTTAAAATAATTTAAATTCAAAATTGGTAGCTTAGTTTGGATAGTGTTATACTTACAGTGATTTATACTGTGTTATACTATCGTCACAGATAAATCTTAATAGCGGGCGTTAATGGCAAGTTGTACCTACGTGATACAAAGTTCATACGGTAAACAAGCAAACAATATATATTATCCTTACAATCTGGTAAATCATCTACTTGAACGGAATTATTTGACTTAATTTGTTTTTGAACGCACCGAAACAGCACAAATCTCAACTGCCCATTCAATTATATTGTTTTTACAGTTTTATCTCAAACTTTCATAATTATTACCAAAAATTTCAGAGGGTTTTTTGTAAAATAGCAAAGAACATTTCTTGTTTGCATCTTATCCAATCTTGCTATTTGATCACAAGAAGATGGCCAGTCAAGAACAGAACAGAAATAAAAGTCCATACGAGATACATCCCCAGTTAGTGTACATAATCGTAAAAATGCACCGGTTTTAAATGCATTGCCCGTCCTATTTATGTCGGTATTCCCTTCATCAGTATTTGAGCACAAGATCTTCGTTTACTTGCAGATATTAACAATCAACTGTGCCTTAACCACCTTTCTCCAGCACCATAAATGATAAAGGCAAACCTAATTGGTAAATCTCGTTTCGCTCAAACAACAAACAGTTGCAAAGTAATTCGCCGAATATGTTCGTCGTAAGCCAATGGCGGCGAATAGGAACACGATTGCGTAACTGAACGAATTTTACTCAAACATGGAAAACTGCTAGACCAACCTTTTTTACAATAACTTTATAATATACAACACCCTGGCTGCATAGTTTGTGACATATATTTTTTCTAATAATACTGTATTTGTTAATAATACAAGCACTAGTTTTGCACTGACATATATTTTCTTATTTTTCTATTTGTACACTGTGATCTCTACTTTAGGAATTTCATTCCTTATTTTTAGAAAAAACTGTTACAAATTTTCTACTCAACAATAAGTAACACAGTAGGAAAGTTTTGAAATATTTGGAAACAACTAATTCTCACAGGAACTAAAATACAATAAGATTTATGACACAATCTCAACTCAAACTGATTAGTTATATTAGAACAAGGGTTAACTATGGCTAGAGAGGGATGTAAATTAGTTTTACTAAACTATCGATAGTTTCTAAATAAGCTATTACATCTATAGCGTGATTTACTTCATTACTATCGAAAGTGGTGGTTTCATTGATGTTATTGATTTTCAGAACTTCGAAAGTATTTATAGTATCAATAATATCGATGAGAAGAAAGTGGAACACCGACTCAAAAATTTCCATAAAATAGGATGTGAGTAATTATTTTTGTAGCTCATGGTTATGATATCGAAAGCAAAAAGTATATTTCGCAAAGTAAAATACTTTTTAAGCATGTTAAGTTAACAAAAATACCAAAGAGGTATCTAATGTTTTATTCAACTAGGGTTGACAACTATCGGTTCTAACATTCAAAACATAATACAAGTAGACTCATATATTTTATCTACAGGTTGAATCTGTTAATTTTCCGTGACCAATCACTTTCCTGAGATGCCAATCTCACAATATTCCTGCCAAACTGATATCGCTTTTTTTTATATTTAGCTTATCAAAACAAGCGCTGAATGAATCGAATACAATTTTTATTCTTGCCTAAAGCTCTTTTTGTTGCCTGAAAAACATTATAAAAAAAACTGGGTTTTGTCTGCAGATCGGAATAATAAGATAGATAGATAGATAGATAGATAGATAGATAAAACATTTATTTCCATCTCTTCATCACACACAATCCATCCAGACAGTACATAGATTAAAAGACAAACATTTTACAATAAGTTTATAATAATTAACCTTTGTGTGCGCTGCAGAAGTGCAAAAGGGTCGCAACTCAGTGACTAATTTTGTATAAGAATATTGACATGTAATGGCATAACTAATTTGTAAATGCTACAACAAATATTTTGAAGCTGGTGAGTTTCCTGCGCCGCTTTTTGCCCGAAGCTAAAGTATACGTCGATGCGGTGGTAGGGTTTAATTTTGACGATTTTAAAGAACTTAGTTATTGAGTATATTTAGATTAATTTAAATCTTTATTGACCAGATTGCTGGGAAGAATTTTGTGGAAATATTCGAACCTGACAATATTTAATTTTCATGTTCTGTTCAAAATAATAATCTTGTATCCATGTTTTAAATGAACGAATTAATTAAGAGTCTAGTATCTTAATATATTCTCATAAATATCCTAACTATACTGGGTCTGTTTTGATAATTTTTGAAAGTGATATGTCACTCTAGACAGTGCAACTAGTTGTAAATATTTCATTTCTTTTTATATAAAGCACAGCAAATGACTCGACACCACCTGATGGTAAGCGGTAGAGGAGTCCATATGTGAAGATAGCATATATATCATTGAACTAAATCGAATTTAAAAAGCTTGAATTAATAATCGTCAATACTATTACTAAAGTTCATTGTATACAGACAATTACTTGATTTTGTTGATAAATTCACTCTAAAGGTGAAAGAAACATTTCGAAAGAATGAATTCCCTTGTTTTTTAACTAAACTATACTATATTAAAAGGAAAATTTCAGCTTCTTCCCAAGGGAACTATAAGCTGCCGATTAATACTAGGGTTTAAGCTAAGTACGTGCTTTCATCTTTATCATTATTATAAAGTAGCTTTCGTCCGCGGCTGTACTAGCATGGATTTCGGCCTATAGCCTTGAACCTTCCCTGGTAAATGGACTATCCAATACAAAAGGAATATTTTCAATTCCAACCAGTACTTCCAGATTTTAGCGCTTTCAAACAAGCAGTCTTCATTTTTATAATCATAATTATAGATTTGCGATTACCCTTTAAAGGTATTAAATTTATTTAGTTTATGTTAAAGCAAGTACGTATAAGATATATATCCACATATTTATTAGGTATGAGTTAACAAAAATCAAACTTAACTCAAAATTTCAACTTTACATTAAGATTTCGCATTCCTTTCCTCAGTAACGACATCCTCAACCAGTCGAAGACTCAAATAGTTTACGAGATACCTATATATAATCATGATTTGCAATAATTTTGCTAATCTTTTGTTTGACAGCTTCAGAACTCGACCAAGCATGTGTGACATGTATTGACTATATTGAATACCTTATGTTGAGTTTGAACAAAACATTATTTATGACCTAAGTAATTGTCTGAGAACACAGAGCAAAAGTTGTTCCACAGTTTTTTTAAAATATTTATTTTAAGTAAGTAGTAAAATAATTATTGTTAATGCAAATAAAACATTTGATAAGATTTGATTGGTTATATATTATTCATACTACGTAATATCTAGAACGGACTCACGTAAAAATAATTTATTTAATGTTTTTAATAACCATAATCTGATAATACAAGGTTACGAAATGCTTATAGTTGACCGACGACAACCCTATAGTAAATATTGGCCCAATTCCTTGCCAATCGGCAGTACATCAACAGCAATTTGATGCGAATCACCGCGTTCTTGTCTTGCAGCAAGTGACGGCGAAAGTACTCTTCGGCAGTGTGACAGCGATCAATGACCTCAAGCGTCAAGAGAAGGCCGAGCGCGAGGTGCGGCGGACACACTAGCGACATCTTTTTCCAAGTCAGTAAACTAAGATGCGTAGCTTATTTAGTGCTGCAAAAGAATGCTTATTACATATTGCAAAATTTTTATAAATATTTAATATCTAAAGTTTAATCATAAAATTCACGTAACCAATTTTTAGAAATTTCGCAGTTACCTGTGACAATAATACATCAAAAACTCTTAAAAACATATTTGTTTCGAGTTGTACAGCGACATCTAGTAAATATAGCGCAAAACTTAATGTCAAAGAATGCAAAATTTCACTGATTGTTGTTCTTGAATAAAATTATAGATGGCATTAAAAGCACACAGAATTTTTTGTAATTCATTTATTTTCTTGAATTTGCAGATGGTGAGAAGAAACTCGAAGAACATGTGATACAAAAATATGGAAGCTAAGGAGTGATCTCGGCAAACAGAGTAATTTTATGAATAAATAATAAATATATCACTATAACTTTATTCAGGTTTTATAATTTAAGTCTATTACAATATTAAATATATATATAATGAATGTTAAGTCTGAGAAGCTGTGTAAAATTTTATGGACCCTCTTTTGGTAGTTAAATAATAAAAATACCCAACCTAACCTAACTTCGTATTTATTAATTTTAATGATGAATTTATACTAAGGTTTTATTCATACACCCACGATCTTAGCTAAGAATTTAATAATATATCATAAATCATCATCATTAAAACCTACGACTGACATAAAACTTGTAAATTTATAAAGTTCTTAATTAATTTAGAATTGGATAATTACCTTGGCTGGATATTTTTGATCTAAATTAAGAATATAATTAAATTATAAATATTAATGTTATAATATTGGAAAGCTTATGTTGCCAATATTTACAAAAAAATATATAAGTACACAAGTCACATGAACATACAATTAGAGAGGTGCTTGTTAGGATAGAACTTTGATATCGTCACAAAACTTACAATTAAAATATGCATAGTTAGTCCCCTCAAAAAGTAAAGCTAATATTCATTCATTTCTCACTTTTTTCTTTTTCTTTCTTTTTCATTTTAAACAAACATATACAATGTTTGTATAAAAATCATTCACTTATTATGGACTCAGCAAATAAAACTTACAAATCTTGTTCAAAAGTACGTAATGAATAAACCTTATCTATTTTTCGAATTATGTAATAGTGTCTTAAAATGGCTTAAAATATCGGTTCTAATGTAATAACTATGTCGGTTAGGTTAAGTTGTCGGTACGTAGATTTTTATCGTATTTTAAGGGTCCAATTTTAATAAAAGCGTCAATTTACTAAAAACACGCAACACAATACATTAACTGTGATTTGTTGTTGTTTAGAGATATATTATTAATTAAATTAATAACTGTAGGTTAGCCACTAACAATAATACTCAACGAATTTCTCTATCGTATCTACATTTTAAATTAGTTTTAAAACAAAGAGTTTTGTTTATGAAATAATGAAATAAAAAATTAAAATGAAATTAAGTGCTTATAACCGATTTTTAAAGACCTTATTGTTTTGTATTCAAAATCGATACCAACAAAAAGCCAGTCTCAAATAATGTTAGCATTACTTGTATTGTAACTTTTTTACTTTTTATTAAATCTGTTAATTGTAATTTGGTTTTATTTTAATTAATATAATGTAAACATGACCGTAGCCGTAACTTGGATCAAAATTAAACGAAGGAATCTCGACTTAAAGAAAATTTACTCCATAGACCGTCACTATTATTTCTGACTTCGACCACGACACCACTCACCTGAGCTGAGTTTCGAACCTTTTGACGCACCCTCAGGTTTGTCACTCCCTCATGACTCGAGCGCCATGGAGACTGTAAGAGACAGCGGGACACCTCCCCTGGAGGTGATGCCTGTCGATTAGAACTCCTCCAGAAGCGAATCGCCCCTTAAAGCTTGAAGCTTCTCGTCTCCTTAAAACCCTGGTAACGCTGTAAAGGCCATCTGCGGCCAACTACATTAGTCATTAAAAAAAATCTGTCTTCGAAGAGAGGAATAATAAGTTAGGATTCCGAGTCAAATGAACTACCTACAATAATTTGATTAATGGAAGGAATTAGTTTAGAAATAATTAGTACCCTTGTGCCTTTCTCTGTGTTTAATATATTTTATTAAGTTGTGTGTATGTACATAAATTGTTAAATAAATAAATAAATTGTCTCACACTCACATCTACCTTCAGCATCGTCATTAAAAACCTTGGACCAGCATGGTAATATTTTAACCCAAACTACACATATGGTTCTCCCATTTAGCAAATTCTATACTCAACAGTGGACATATGCTTGCTGTTGATGGAGGCTCCTTTGATTGGATGGTCTAGAGCCCGCATTTTGACTGAACAGAATGTTGAGAATTTACATACAATCTGTTAAAGTTGGAGACGCGGTAAAGAACTCAGATATTTCAAAAGGAACTAAAACAGATTTTGTACTCCTTAAGTATTAATCAATCTCCCAATCAAATTCATTTAATCGAAAACACCATTGGCATATCTCATTCATTTACTCTAAAATATTGATACCATTATATATAGAACGCGCACCAATAAAAAAAATCACCAATCTATCCCAGATCCCGCAGGTTATTCGGTCGAATTGATCCATCGAAAGCCGATCATGACTCATGTTTGGAGAATTGATTTATAAATAAGGCTATGCTCACTTGCGATTCACGACACGTTCGTATCACGTATGACATAGCCATAGCGGTTGTGCAACACGCCTTGACACCCATCGTGATGAATCGACATCATCATTAAATTGTGAAGTGCTACATGTGTATCTTATCTTATCTTGATGTAGGGCCAGGATTACTCCCGTCCCTGTCCTTGAATACCTCCAAGATGTCCTTACTAAGTACACCCGGAGCCAGCAGCCTTATATCTTCAGGACTGGGACAGCCCAGTCCAAATATACCCATTCTTTTCCTGGCAAGAGCAATACAGTTACATAGGATATGTTTCATTTGTTCGGTGTGCTCCCACAGGCTCTACTTAGGCTAGTACTAGTTACATGTGTAGATAATACATTATTTTTTTTAATTTCACATATATTTGGAAGATTTTAAATAACGTAGTTATTTCAAATATTATAAGTTTTCCAAAGTTTCTATTGTCTTCTTCTAAATCAAAAAATCTAAGAACTAAAAGCTCTTTATTACATCATTCAGAAGGTACTCGAGAAGATTTTGTCTACACTGAAGCGTCACTTTTCTCAGGTCCTTGTATGGGAGTTGAAGTTTTAACTCGAGAAAAATGACATGACGGTGTAGACAAAACGTTTTCGAGTGTCTTGGCTACGCGTGCTGCTAGTTGAGCAGGTGAACTTGGTAACACTTCAAAATAATTAGCTATCTGGAAATAACTCGGTGGTCACCTTCACCTTCAATATCAAAACAGATTGCGAATAGATACAGAGAATCCGTTAAAGACACCTTTACAAAGCACAATGCTCAACTCACGAGACGGAGCATAGCTGATTCTAGACGAAACCTTAACCTTTGTTGGCCCAATTTCTAGATGTAACTAGCGGTAGGTATTAGCGTATTATTAGAGCATTCCAAGACCTTGCAAATGTCAGCTTACTATCATATTACATGGTCCAGTTAAGTTTTAAATTAGTAAAGAATAGTTGACCACGATTTGTGGTTATCGCTGTAACAGTTACTTCATCATAGCATTATGTAAACATTTTAAGTAAAACAAACTACTTTTAAACAATAAAATGGTAGGAGTTTTAAATGCAAGTAATGCTTTAACGACATTAACATGGGTTCCTTGGAAAGAGGCATGAAAAGGCACTTTTTGGGCGGGCAAGGTGGAGGTAACTAGGGCAGCATGTCGCATGCTGCACTAGCTATCTTCACATATGAACTCCTCTACTGCTTCTCAGGTGGTGCCGAGTCATTAGCCGCGTTTTTAAAAATTTACATTATAACCGCTGGGCGTAGGCCTTCCTACATGGAATCAACACATGAGGACTTGTAGGCAATAACACCAAGCTGCGCAAGCGCATGTGTGATAGCGGTTGACTTAACAACCGGTACCAACGACCTACCGAACCTTCCAAAGCACGGAGGACCTCAAGATAACAAGTTTAACGTGTACCATAAATAACTAACGTTTAACGTTTTTGAAATATAAAGCTTTTTAAATCCAAAAACCAAATTACTCACATAATGGTAAGTAATAACCAACCGTGAAGAAATTACTTCATAATGCTAGTCTATCGATATTAAGTCGAGTCAAGTCTGTTGATATGTATAAGTCTGTTGCTATATGTGTGTGTGTGTTTGTGTGTGTGTGTGTGTGTGTGTGTGTGTGTGTGACAATAACAATTTATTGGTAGGTATTATAAAGTGTTTAGTTTTAACTAATTACGGTTCAGTATCTGAGTATCATAATATATGATTTATATTTATGCTAACAGTCCGTCCACTATTAGTATCTGCTAGACCTAATACTTGATTTAATCTTATCATTAAGTCCGCTGTATATATTTTGGACATATAATTTTAAATAAATGATGCCACCGCCTGATCATAAGCTGTTAGAGGAGTCCATTGGTCGTATAGCTAGTGCAGCATCCGACATACTGCCCTAGCCATCTCCACCTTATCGGCCCAAAAAGTACTTATTACGCCTTTTGAAAGGAGCTTTTTTATGTTATAACTTCTAAAAAAAACAGATGTCTCTAATTAAACAACATTATTACTCAAATATTTTTTTATTCTTAGGTAGTAGTAACTCTCAAATTCTTCATCAGATCCCAGATCACTCATATAATATAATCAAACTAAAATAGGCCAATCTAACAGAAACCCTTTTAAAATCAACTTCTGTTCATATTTGACACAGATATAACTTTTTAAAATAAGTACGTTATTTTAAGATTTTTTGAAAAAAATTTACTAGAAAAAAATTTAAATCTGTCGAAATTGACCTTATCAGTCCATTATAAAACTGTCAGTCAAAATATCTTTATTTAAATAGACTCATTTATTAAGTTCTTTCTTCTGTAGAAAAACATAACGAAAAAATGATAATTTTAAATTACGCAATTTTAAAAATAGAACATCTTTACTTCATGCATGCCAAGCTACATCCAATAACACCTCGTCCAGGTCATTGAACTCTATTAACTCGTTAGATTGTCAAAAAATAGCAAAGCGTATTGGCGTCTATGACAATAGTTCTTTTTTCAAATATTTTTCTTCCAAATGTTATTGTGTGAGGTCTTTAACCGTGTTTGCCGCAAATCGTTCGTGTCCGGTGCCACAAGATAGAGCTAAATGATTTTTGCCTTAGGCATTTTTGGACGCATTTACACCTAACTGAACACACGAGAAGAGCTTTTATTAAAAAATAAGGAAGAATTTAATTTTTATTACTTGATAGGTTAGTTCTTATTGTTATAGATAGTAAGTGGAATAATTGATCTGTAGAGAATGGAAGCTTTACCAGAAGGGAATTTTTGAAAATGTCCAATACTATTGACATAAACAGACTTTAAAAAAGGTCGTTTATACTTTATACATTATCTAATTGAATTTGTAGCTCTTGACTGAGGCAACACCTACAGCTTACAGAAGATCACAGTTTAATCTGTTCTCGCATTTAGAAATACCAAAATTCATTGAGTCTTTCTTGTATAAATAATCTGCTGGTCCATACGAATATAATTATTTTTTTAAAAACAAAACAACTGATGTGAGGTACTCAACCGCGATATTTTTATTAATATGTTTAAAGTATAATAGAAGACATGATATTTCATCATGATAACAAAGTCAAAATGAAAACTTCGATAGTCAGAAACCTTTTTGATTTTTTCAGGCACACCATAGACATATCAAACATCACTTTAGAATGCAATAGTCGAAGAATCAGTTCTGGTTGGCGTTGATGGTTGTTCACGATGGGAACAAAGTAAAACTCAGAGTTACAACTTAGATTTTATTTTAGTAAGGAGACAATTAGAAATGTGCATGTTCATAACACTAGAATATATGAATTAATCTTATTGGCTAACAATAAGGTTGAAATTGGCGTAGACATTGGTAGTTAGACATATCACAAAGATATTAATCTTAGAAAGTAAAATCGTGGTTAGGAAAGTTTTATTGTATAGTTTAATTAGAAAAACAAATAAATAATAATAATTAATTTGAGAAAATTAAAAAGCTTAATAATTTATTACAACGAAGGTGTGAGCGCTCCAAAAAAGCTCATTTAACCGCGAAACGATCACGCGAACGAGAGATCATCGCTCGCGCGAGGTCTTATAACAGTACTTCGATCAAGACAGCCTCCCGACGTTATGTAACAGATGACAGGCTAGTCCTCGGCTGACCCCCGGACCGAAGGGATCGGGACCGAACGGTTTCACATCACTAGCGCGGGATATTATTCAGAATACAGTTCCAAACTCAAAAAGTAATAGTGTCGTTTGGAAACTTTTTTCATTTTCGAGAAAGGTTGTGATGTTGTGAAAAGAGGTTGTATAGTTATTTTGTAACAAAATGGAATCATTCAGGTTAGTTTCAACAGACAGGGGTAAATTGATCTATAGAGATAAGTATATTAATGCAAAAATTTGTTTTAATCATCATCTCTGATACGCATTAATATCAGTATTGCTTCTACGAAGAGAGGTCACCCTTCACTCGAATGGCTTCGTAAAATAATAATAAAGAAATATACATAACCTTCATATAATATTATAAGATTTAGGGTAGACTATTCTACAACATAGAAAACTTACAGTGGCAGACTTGGTGTGTTCTCTACCAGAGAACTTAAATCGATATGGTAAATTTCTTTGAAAAATCCTGACATTTTTGTAGGGCCTCTGAGACACACGCTGTGTTAGTATAAATCAGGCACTGATTAAAATTCAAACCCGTAATTAAATATCGCTTGTGTTTGAAAGAACTTAGGTCCAAATGTCAAAAAGTTTCGCTTTCTTTTGAATTACAGTTATAATGTAAGCACTTAAGTGTTAGATACATAGGTAATATGTCTATTCGGTTAAATTTAAAAAAAAATGTTTAAAATTTTTACGATTATTGCAGAACCCAGGTTATTTTGAGAAGTTAAAATGGTTACAAAGTACATAGAGACACATAGTGTATATACATAGTGTGTGGAATGCTAAAAACTTCATTTTTTGAGATAAACATAAGTTCTACACCCGCCTTACGATTTGCTTCGACAGAACCAATATATATAACCGCGAAGGGCAGCGGAGTTACCGAGTTTAACCAGTGGCGGGTAGATCCGTAAGCTGATTTCCCCCAAAAGTCACCTAATATAAGTCTTTATTAAAGAATTTTATATTTTTCATGATATCAGGAAAAGCAAAAAGAACAGTAACTTATACAGCCAAATATTTCAATCTTCATTAAACGCGTAATCATATATTATATGACACGATTTCTTTTCCTGATTTTTTTCCTTTTTTGACATGCGGCAAATGAAAATTTCTCCGAAATTAACAAGTACTTCAACGCTGACTTGGAACTTAAGAATCTGTTGAGAGTTACGTAAGGAAAGCCGTAGTTATATCACTCACCATATTTGTATATCTCTATAGTGATCTAGAAATATAAACGCTGTTAAAAATACCAAGTAAGAGACTCGATTATTAATTGGATAATTTTTGGCGCGTAATTGCGGGGTCAGTTGTGTGTTGTATATTTTATTTCGTATATTGTGTCGAAGTATAGTTATTAATGTGAAAATGGTGCAGTTTTATACCAAAATTGGATCGTTATATCGTTCAATATAAGGAAACACATAATTCAACATTGATTCTTGACTTTCGTCATATTTTTCAGTTTCATTCATTCATAGACAGGTTTCGTTCATTTTTTTTATAGAAATTCATCGTTTCTTTCTCATTTTCGAAACATTTCTTTGAATTCTGTAAGGTGCCTTTTAACAAAATCATTATCATTTAATTTCATTCACAAGGAAATTTTCTGGGAAGTCATTTATAAAATGGTGGTAGATGAAAAACTTCACGAGGCAAAGGGATACGTTGTACCGGAACCCCGGCGCCATTGATAAAGAAGAAATAACTACGTAAGGCATGGCTGTATAGGTGTCAGATTGCTTTGCCTTTCCTGTATAAGGGCAAATCAAGAAAAACAAAGATTGGAGCGCTCACTGGGCACTTTTCCACATGCTATGAACAATATTGCCATGCATTTGGTGAAAGCCAGAAGTCAATGTTAAATGTTACATTGATTATGTGATATAATCTATAACCGTAATCAGTTCTAGATACTCAAACAGTGCATGACGGTAATTCAAATTTTTGACATTAACTATGCTTGAAATTAGATAACTATGCTTGATTTTAAATTTTATACACGCTATTTATTACAAAAAAGTTCAGTGTATTGGAATTTAAAAATTTGTATAGACACTATCGTGTTTCGTAATAAATTAGTACCTACAATATATGTATCACGCGAAGTCGACCAAAGCAAAAAATTTCAATTTTATACCATTTACGATTCTAATTAAATTTTATTAAGGCCAATAAAAAATATAAATCAACACAGACTACGATCTGACAAACGGAATTAGGGTTTATGGTTCAAATTGAATGTAAATTTTGACACTTAATGAGAGGTTGATATTTGACACTAGACTATTGCTACTAGAAAAATAGGTATTTTTCAAAAGAAATGTTTCATCCGTTTATTTAAATAATTTAAATATTTATGTAAAATAGAAAGAAAAAGTTACCTTAATCCACCTTTATGTCTGTCCCTTTAAGAATATATTACCCTTAACTTTTTTTTAAATTCATAACGGTATAACTTATTGTTATCTAGCACAAAGTAAGCATTAAAAACTTGTGTTATAGATACTAGATAACGGAGACACATTGACAGTAATATATATCATATAAACATACTATTGTATGTTTATATGATATATATTCCACTATTCGCAAACACATATTTTTATTTATCATACAACATTCGGGACTTCTGACTAAGTAGACAGAGATACTGATTTAAGAAAATTAAAAAAAAAATATATCTAATATTTGCACACTAGATAATTTACTTCATCCCACGTCTTAGTTTTATTCTAGATAACAGACTTGCTTTTTGATGAATGAAAAAATATTATCTACGTGACTCTATTAATTATAAAGCATTAGAGGTAATATTTACACTTTTAACTCATACTATGAGATCAGAATACGGAACCATCTGAAATAGTTAGACTCAAACTTCACCGGTGTTTCTAATTAGATTACTGGACCGTGAAATGGACATTGGTTCAATGGATCTTACGAAAATTTTTGATGTTTACTAAAATATAATAGGAAACCTCCGGGCGTCATTCGAAGATACTGGACAAAAGAAATTATATACTTTTCTCTTGCTAGAGTTCCTCGAGGAAGCATTTTTTGAAACTAATTTATTTTATTGTAACTATTTGCTTCTCATATGAATGAGCGATACACAGAAATCTTATATTTATTGCTATGTTGTTTCAGACTAAAACACATCTTCCTCGTAATAACTTTTACCTTGAGCTATGTCAGCAATGAGAAAATCAAATCTACAACAGAACACAACACCGTGACATGTCCTTTCACCAAAATCATCGAAGACATTTTCAAAATTCATAACAAGACCGTACAAAGTGCAATTTTCACTAAAGACAGCGAACGAGCTAAATTATTCTTAAACTCCTTAGTAAATAACACAACTAAAATGAATAGTAGTGAAGACTTAGTGAGCAAAATAATAGAGTCAATTAATGTAATCAAGAATAATATCTCTATGAATATGAATACTTCTGATGATAGTTTAAACGAAGCTATAATATTAAACGTGCCGAAACAAAACGCAAAGAACATTACAAACCGAAGTAAATTTAAGGAAGAAGAAGCAGAACTAAAAAATAAAATTCATATAAAAAGCGGTGTCGAAGACAAATATGACGTACATCAAAAAAACAATAAATCTACTGAAGTAAAAACATCCACTGAGAAAGTAAATTACGTGGAAATATTAACTATTGAACCCAACAACACCAATGCGAACAATACGTCGTCTCATAACATCATGGACGTATTAAAACATCTGATGCCAATGTTCAATAGTACGCTCACAAAGGAATTGCATAACATTACTATTATAGAGACAAATCTTCATAAAAACCATTCGTTCACAGCGACCAAGAATATTTCTACCATAGTTGTTACTTATTGTGATACAGGAAACTTAACCAAACTCAATGTGTCTAAAGAGGACATGATGAAGGAAACCGATTTGCTTCCCAATAATTCTGAATATAGTGATTATTACACACAAGATGAAGACAATTCTGAAGAGCTTGATTATCATAACAAGCCTGATGCAAATATAACAGGGAGTGAAAAGCAAGATATAATGGAAGCAGCGGAGTACGGGATGCAGAAAATGCACGAATTATACAGTATTTTGGAGCCCAAGCTTTACTCTATGGGTGAGTAAACTATGTGTTTATAATTTAAAGACTTTTAAAAAGTATTTTTAAGTAATACTACATTATATATTATTAATCTAGTTCTTAAGTAATTTTACACAATTAATTGCATCCCAGAAAGTGAAGACAAATTGACTCGACAAACTAGTTTTGAAGTTTTCACTTTTGGTCAATAAGTAAAAGTACTTGGTACATGTAATTTCTTCCTAGTAATCACATATGACAACTTGTTAGGGCTTAATGATAACAGTAAGCGGTTACAGTGTCCTTTCCTCCACTCGTTCCTCCAACACGAATCAAAGTTTTTTTAATAGAAGAAAGAAAAAATTTAGATTTGGATAAGTTTGTGGATCTGAAGGGAAACGTAAATGTTTTCCTTCAGAGTTTCGTTTCACTGCAGAGAGTATTTATCATGTAAAAAGGGGTAGTTAGGCAGCTTATTCTCCAATAATAAATATAAGAGTAGTGATTCGACCGCTCTGGTTTCGATAACGAAACAGAACAACATTCGCCATATTGGTCTCTAGATGGGTCAATCCAATTGGTTATATCAATCTCCTCCAGTTGTTACGTCAATCACTTTCACACGCCAAGCCACGCTGACCACCATGGTAGTGTAATGACCCAATCAATAATGTGTTTCTCCCATTTAAGAACATCTGCGACTAGCAGTAAGACGTATATAGTCTGTTGATGAAGGCAGATAAATCCTGACATTGAAGGTAGTTTAAGATATCGCCTTACAATTAAATTAAAAATCGAAATCAAATATATGATTTAATCTTATGAATAGGATTATGGCTGGATGACACCAACCCAGCCAGATACGTGGCCGCATTCAACGCGCCTGCTGAGGAAGCGGCCAGGTACTCCAGATATGGATACGCTTCACTTCAAGCTGCGACTAGGCTCAAACAGCTCATTGGGTAAGTGCATTATTCTCACTAAAACTGGAAAACTTGCTTAATCAATTTGAATCTTATCTTATCTTGATATAGGGCCAGGATTATTCCCGGAACACTTCGACCCAATGGGATCTTTTGATGGGATTCCCTTATCCTAGTGTCTGCTGTCCTAGAATACCTCCAAGATGTACTAAGTACGTTCGTAGTCAGCAGCCTTATATCTTCAGGACTGGGGTAGCCCAGTGCAAAAAGACCCAATCTTTTCCCAGCATCACAGTTACACAGGATGTGTTAATCTCTTTGAATAGTTTTTACTGTGTTTAGTGCGGTTTAATTTACCGGTGTTTTAAAAATACAAAGACCAGGGAAAATCCTATCCTAAATAAAAGCTAAAAACTAAAAATTTATAAATGGTAATTTACTACGGAAAATCTGACTAACTGGCGTACTATTCAAAACTGTCATTTCTTCCATCTTTAATTCGAATATTTTTGATAGATGGGGGTAGGAGCAGATTAGTTTAGGTGTTACAAAGCTCACCGAGTCAACTAGTAATATTAATAAAACTATAACTTCAACTTCACGGTTCACATCATAAAGTATTACTCTTAGAAATACAAGCCTCCATTTTGGATTTACAAATTATTTTTAAGACGTTTTGAGAGCGTTTAAGTCGCCTGACATGCTTTGAGTTTAAGTATTGAAACGCCGTAGTGTGTTGCCGGACTACCGGCGCCGATGCCCACGCGCAACCTATCGATTTTGGTACCTTCTTTTTGATTTATAAATAAACATTTGTAATAGAAATATTCAATTTTATTCAATGCCACTAATTTAGTTATGATTCATTCTAAAAGTATAGTACATTAATAACAATTTAATAGCTATACATTTATTTGATTGCTATAGTATCTTTTGTTGCAAGTTAACGTGAATGTCTCGACAGTCATGTATATTTATTAAACATTAGATAAATAAATTTTTCAGATATCTGCGATAGTGATTCAAGGCTTAATAAAAGATCTATCCAATACCATATCAAGGTTATCGATTAAAATTCGTTTGCTCAGTAAGCAAATGAATTTTATTACTTCAAATGCATCCTTGCTATTTTAAACCCAGCTTTCGATGTTACGAAATGTTTATTCAATGTTGTTTGCTGCTTATCGAAACTTTGTATACCTTAATTTTTTACGACTTTAATAAGAATTTGAATATCTTTTATCTTTTTTATATTGCGTGACTGTATTTTTAATTATTTTTGTATATTCATATAATGTATATATGTATTGATATATAGCATCATTTTTTAATGGCCTAGTGGTTCAAACTCTCAGCTTTAGCTTATAACAACGTTTGTTACGATTGGTCCCTAGTTCTGTCAATCAGAATATCTTCAACTCCTTAGTGCTTCAGCGTTGGTACTGCTGTCACCAAGCCGCATTGCACCAACATTGTGGTATTTCTATATATGATCCAAATTCCTCATGTGTTTCTCCTATATAAGAAGGCCTGCATCCAGTTGAAGGACGTATATAGGCTGCTGATGATGGCGGACTCCTCTCAGGCCTCCTAGCTTCCTTAGTCAACAGAGAACGTTACTTAACTTACTAACTCACTACACTATCACCAAACACAACAATAAGATGGACTATAGTTGTTTCCTCTGATGGATACTCAATATACAACTAAAAATTGTGTAAATTACAGTTTAGTTATGGATAGCCCTACCTCATTATACAAATAGGTATCAGTCTTTATGTGTCTGTGTTGCCATTGAAGATATATTTAATACACTTGTGGTAAAATATTCGCTCTCTCCGTTACAATAACATTGATTGTGGCAAAATGAATAACTTGCTCACTAAAAACAAAAGTTGTGTATAAGGATAAGTACTGTTCTTTAACCTTCTTTTTAAAAAAGTTAATTATTTAAGTTATATGACGACATCTTTTCAATCTAGACATTATCCTTTCACAATATGTAATTGTATTTTCATCTGTCAGTCTCCAACCGGTTCTTCCATTCAGGTCCACCTATGCCTTCTTGAAAGTCGCGTCCTAATGGCGCAATTTCTAGAACTGGTACATCTATGATAGTATGGCACATGTCCGTAGTTACGCACAATTTTAAGTGTTCATAAATGTTAATTTTTTCAACCAATTCGTACATAATTACAATATTAGATATTTATCTGTCTCTTTAGATATTAAAACTAAAAATTTATTTATTTATTTAAATTCTAAAATTGGGACAATTTATAAATACCCGGTTAATACCCACTTAAAGTTATCACTGTTACCTTTAATTACATTTGTTTATTTTTCTCATACACCCTGTTATGACGTCATAACAGGGTGAGTCTATTTAAATAAAGATATTTTGATTTTTGACTTTCTCCTTTGAAAAGTGATGGATGGTGGGACCGAGTTCTAACGATCACACATATTTAGCGTAATGGACAGGTCTAATATATATTCTACTTGTTTTAACTTAATAAACAAGAAAAACATTCTCAAACCGTAACTGTAAATTATCTAAAGACGTAGTGCGTGTTATTACTTTCGAAAATTGTTACTATCACACTAATGAAAAATAGCTTTTCCATTAGTTTTTTATTTTCGCCTAAATATAAAACTAACAAGAAACAAGGTTAAGCTTCCGTGTATCTGTATCACTTGTAATTAATAATTCGTATAACTTTAAATTCACTCATTAGATGATATTTAGATAAGATAAGATAAATTTTATTGTGATTCTGTGTACAATAAATAGATCTTACAGTCACATGCATAAGTCACAACAGATTGCCATTTTCGGGCGTACAATATTAACATTACAATTTTTAAAGATAATTCCAATTATAGTATTCATTTAAATTGTAAAAACTTTTTTGTAATAGCCATTCTTTTAATTTTTGTTTAAAAAACAACTTATTCTAGTTTTGTAATAAAAATTATTATAATAATTATGTTCATAAATAATAATGATACGTATCTACTTATCGTAGATATCAGCTTCGTGATTTCATCATCATCCACTCATACGAAGGGAAGTGGAAGTAATAACAGTCAGATTCTGAGCGTTAGTGACTCCAACTCAATGTGAACGAGTCGAGGAAGACGTCAATTAGGTACAATGTTTACATACAACTATTAACAAGATATACAGGATGGGTAAAGTACGAGTCGATAGCTACTATGCTGTTATAAATATAATATAAAAATTTACAGAGTAACCACTCAATTACAGCTGTATACAACATTTCAGCTAAATATATTCTAGATACTAGATTAACAAATTATTTACAATATAAAATAAATATTAAGAAAAGTAAAGGAAAACAACGGTAAACTGCTATCAAACTAACACGATTTTATTTTTTTATTTTAAGGGTAGTCAACAAAAACACATAACAAAAAAAATTAAAAATAGCTCATACTAAATTAAGTACAGTTTTTAATTAAAGGTGCCACGCTTGCGATGTTAACTATAAGTTATATTATAAAAATACTTTATAGAAAAATGATAACTAATAATGATAGGGAAAACGATGATGTATGATAAATAAAACCGTTCATTAAATTTAATAAGAAAACAACATTTCTTATCAGTTATTAGTATTAATACCCCTAACATGAGTAAAATAGTAATATAACTGAAAAATAATATAATATATCTGTTATATTATGCATTTAAATAATTGTTTAAATTATAAATTAAAATAAAACAAACATTGCTCAAGTCTTCGTGACAAGTGACACTTTTTTATTTTTCCTTTTTCACACGTCGTTTACATAGAGTGTAACTTAAAGTCTAAAATAAATTATACAACAATATCTTTATTGTACATTAACGATTAAAATGATAATAAATATCTAATATAACAAAATAAATCATCCACCTGTATTTTTGTTAATTTACATTTTATTAACATCAAAATCACTTAGTCCGAAAAAGATGTGACCTTTTCTACTATTTTAAATTTAATGAATAAATATTGTCGTCAATTAATATTAAACGTAATTAACGATTGTATAAAAAGATATGAATATCCTTGATAAATTAATAAGATTTTATTATGAATAAAAACTATTTATTTTTATTTTTAATTAAGTTTTTAAACGAATATTGTTACGAACTGACTGAATATGGCCTGAAGGACTTGCATCCAGGCCTGTAAAGCATTAAAAAAACTGACTGAATAGGAGCTAAATACACCTTTTTACTTTCTGTTTGTTTATGTGTGTAGGACAATACTTATTGATTTTCGAACATCTAGGCTGCAGCTTTGATTGCTGATTTTAAGTGCAATACATGTCTCTAAGTTCTTGTTATTAATATATTTACAAAATAAACCCTTATTCACTGTTACCAGCTCCCTTTTCATTTACAATCAGTAACACATCAAGAATAATAATTGTATTTTTTATTAAAACAACTTAACAACTGAACGTAAGATAGCGTGTGAAAGTAGGTGCCTATATATAGAGATAAAAAAACTCCAGTAATTTATTAAGACTTAATTTAACAAGTACTCAACTGATCATTATACTTACATAACGAACTAAAATACTACCCTAAAGAAAAACTGCGTATTAATTAGATGGTATATCAAAACACTAATTTTTTTGCAATCAGTAATTTTGATGTGAAAGAAAGTATTTTAAATCGTCCATTTACGAATATTTCAAGAGATTTAAGTAATTTTTACTACCCTATTATTAACCACCTTATCAACGCTTCCTTATAATAAATAAATGACAGTACATCGAAACCATGTTAATAATTATTAAGAAATCGCAGAATTTAATTGCATTGTAAACGATACTACTACATTTGTCTCACAGAGACCCGGTTAAATGTGATTCGATAATCGACAATTATATCATGACACAACCCTTACTACTTCGCTTACGCGTTATACATTACTGGCTTATTTAATAAACTGGAATCTTCAGTAGCACGAATCTTACAAGCCAGCAATGTGCATCATCCAACGGTATTCTCTCAATAATATAAATGACGAACAACAAAACGAAAAACAACGCCCCAGTTAACGTCAGTTTGGCAACACGTCATTACGTACAATTGACGCCACATCGAAATTTTTATCTGACGGAGTTTTCGTCATCCCATCAATAACTGTTACGATTAGAAACAATCGATTTTGTATTGATCCGCGGAAAAGGTGAAGTAATCTGACTTACTTTTCTGGTTACTGACCCCGATACAATTGGACATAACGATATTAGGTGTTGTTGACCTAAAAAGGGCTACCGGACTCGGTCAGTCAGAGAACAGTTTTCTTAGCTACTCGATCTGAGGTCCCGGGTTTGATGTTTGTGCGATAAACACAAATGTTTGTTCTAAACACATATATTGTGAAATTACCAAGTAAATTTAAGTATATTACAAAACAATATAATATTGTACACTTGTTTAAGATCAAAAAATAAATACATCGTGCAAATGGAAAATATTTACTTTATATATAACTTTCTTTAAAGAAAACACTGTATAAGTATAATAAGTATATAAGTTATAAACTATTGTAATTAGGAAGGCCGTCATTAGAAAACGTCAGCTACAAAATTAATTAGGTTACGTTGGAAGATAACATACCAAAAATTAAACTGTGCTGCACCCATCAAAACGTTTCACATCATCCAATAACACGAGATAATGTATGCCCCCAATCCTCACGCATTCAAGGACTTTACCCACGTTAAGCGTATGTCACTTTTGTATGAATATAATATATTATAAAATGACATAATCTTTGGAGATTGTAAGCTGTCATTAATTATTAGATTAGCTATCATTTTTTATCTTCATTATATAGGTGAGGTACTTAGTTTTCCGAGTGTAGGCGGGGTTAGTGCCGTTTAAACCAGAATAATCTCTAATGATTTAAATCGTTTTTAGCATTACTGAAAATGCTAAAAATGGCCACTAAATTTGTGAGTACGGCTGTTACTCGTAGACATATTCATTTGTGACGTTTATGGACCTAATGCAGTGTTAGTAAGAGTAGCACAAAGTTGGTTTAAGCGTTTTCAATCCGATAATTTTGATGTCAAAGATGCACCTCGCTCTGGTCGACCTATCAGCAGTTCGGCATATCAGCAGTTACGACATAGCTGAAGTGAAAACCATTGACCACAAAACCATTATGATCCATGTAAAAAAGATATGTGTACCCTCATAAAAGCTCGATATGGGTGATTGGGTTTTTTTGATCAAAGTCTCATAACAATGGGAGCATGTCTCTACCTACAAATTAACAGAAAGTTCTTAAAACGTCTTGTAATTGTGTTGTCTTGAACTGTCATATCGAATGCGAAGAAACTTTTCCCAACCTATTATTTTGTTGAATAAAATCAATAACTGTTATAAGAAGTAAAGCTTAATTGTATTGCAAAGCATTCCATCATGAAATCCATTGAAGTTATATTTTCCAAAACAGAAAGGATTGGGGCATTTTAGCATTATATCCAGATTTAATTAATAAAGTGATAATACCAGTCATTTCTAGTTTGTTAAGTTTAAAAATCTACTTATCTTGTTAACCAGAAAAGCATTTCTATATTAACTAAACGGACATGTACTTCTCGCCCCAAAATACACTATAAAAATCATCAGTAACGCTCAGGCTACTCATGATTTTTATATTCGCTATTAAACTAAATACTTTACTCTCCTCAAATGCTGTTTTAAACCAGCTATTTAGATCAATGGAAGGTATTTTAAAGTTGTTAACAGTCTCTGAACAGAACTGTTTATAGACTTTAAAATTTTAAAATTAAAAATTGAAAAGTGACTTCAACGTCTCAAATCTATTTTAAGAAGTCCTCGTAAATATACGCCTTGAAACAGATTTGTCATTCGTATGACCAACCATATATCATTGGTTTCGTCAGCAAAACAATTTGTCGTTGAATGAGTGTCTCGTACAATGAATACAAAGATGAAGCCCTGTCTGTCTGTTTATAAACATTACGCGTGGCCGACCAATGTCAGCTTGTGTAACGAGGCAATGAAAATAGTTGGAATATGCACTTCAAGAGACTGTCACACTCTTTTCAACCGACTTCAAAAATAGAGGAGGATCTCAATTCGATTGTATCTTTGTTACGCAGTTTCTCTGTAAATAGTAAACCGATTTTCAAAATTGTTCTATTCGATAGATTATATTCCTGAAATGGTTAATACCAAGTCAGGATCTGATGAAAGGATCCCAGATAAATCGATGGTAATCTTTAAATTTTATAGGCATCTGTTTCATTCTAACGCTATTCGACTATTATTAACAAACGACAAACAGGCCGGCAAGTCGACCATCTGACGGTCACATTTTGACCTTAGAAACCTAACTCTCAAAATTATGGAAACAAGTTATATAAAAAACTAAGAATGAACTTTGAAACACTAGAAAGGCAAAAAAAAAAATATAACAAGCTTTCAATAGTAGCCAAGTGTTTACTCCAAGTTGTAAACAGATGGCAGCACTGGTATTTTAAATCACGCTTTTGTTAGCTTCAATTGAAAATATGACCATCTAAAGGTTTAATGTATACAACAGTGCAGTTTAGAAAATTAATAAAAATAAATTGTGACAAATGGTAATTTCCATATATTCTTAAATAGTTAAATTATATTTAGTATTTAGAAGTCGGTTTTTAATAATGTGTTATGTCAATAAGTTTGAATAGAATATATCTTTATTGTACATCAGCCAATTTAAAAATAGAAATACACTAAAAACATTTAACTAGTTAATTATTGTAGTGAAGGCTCTGTAAATCTCTATTAAAAAGATTACTTACTCAGTTATCCTTCTAGAGATTTTTTTGTTGACGAGGTGTTGAATTTTTACATAATATAAATGTCATAGTTTAATTTAAATAACACATTTATTCAGTGTTTATTACATAATCATATGAAAGTCAAGATTGAATAATATAATTTAATTAATAATAATAGTTATAATACACAATTCAATAACTTCCATCAAATTGTGCTTTACTTAACACTCAATTATTGAATATAGCATCTTAATTAGAAATTTGTTTAAATTTAGTTTCACACAAACTATTATTATATAAAGAAGGACCGTTATAGATACAGATTAGATTCTCTATTAAAGAGACTCCTAATAGCTTTGCTTTTGCTTATGCTGGGTTCCAATAATCGGTTTTGTTTACGTTCAATTTTGCATATTATACATGTGTATTATGTCAAAATTTAACACTTCTGAAGCAAAGCCAACCGTATATAGATTATTGAAAATCTTTTGATTATTAGCAGTGTAACTATTACTCTTATAAGTTCCTTATTTTTTGTAATGCCTCGCTTGATTATTATTTACATTGTTAGCGAAAATCTCTTGCCTAATTTAAATTAACTATGATTGTACTTCATTCTGTGAAAATCAGTTAAATAAAACAATGGTACATGTTAAGCATAGTTATCCAAGGATTATAGTATACAATATTAAAATATATTCTCATAAATTCGATATGATCTGACGCAGGTACTCAAATGAGTTTTTGTTTATTACGTAGTTATTGTAATCTTTATATAAGCAGTTTTTGTTTCAGCAGGGTTATTATTTACGATTGTTTAAATTATAGTATTTTGATATAATAATATAAAATATATAATAATATAAAATAAAATAATTTAATAAAATGTTTCATATAAATTCAGCTGCTAAAATTATTAAAGTGCACTAATATATTAATTTTTCGTTCTAACTTTTCGATAGGCTACAAGACTTGATGTGTATACAATCACACATAACACCTAAGAACACACACAAACTAAAAATTTCTTCACAGGTGTGTGTAGGTTTCCTCAGGATATTCACCTTCACATTCGAATAAAGGTACATATAAATTCAAAATTTGATAACACAATCGAACTGGGTCTGTATGTATAAGCTATAATAAATTCACAGAGTTTATTAAAAGTAAACAAAATATTATAATAAAACATACAACAAAAACAAAAATACAACAAAAAGTTCATAGACGTTTTAAAATTCATTTAGTGAGTCGGCGCTAGCGCCGCCGGCGATATCCGATCAATTCGGTAATAGTTCTGATCATGCCAACAAATAACCACAACTTAAATATGATAATATAAAAATAATTTTGAAAGTCACGATTATAAATAATGTATCGAGCGGTTGTTGTATCGAAAGCTGCGCGGGCGCAGATAGAAAGCTCAATGGAGACATTACAACCGGTCGCGGCAAAAACCGGCGACGTACGATACTCTCGATCTAGAAACGCAGTAAGGCGATAATATTCGATACTGTTTATCAAAAAAGTGTAAAAATATCTTTCTGTTATTATTCTATATTAATAATGTTTATATTAAAAAAGGCAAAAAGGAACAAGGTTCTCAGGTTACCTATATTCTTTTTGTTTCGATATATCTCAAGTATCAATCCCTATCTGAGGTAATTCAATTAAAAAGTTTTACTTAGTCACGTTTTATCAAAAAGTTTGGGGGTGTTTTAAGTAATATTTTTGCATTATGCATTTATCTATTAAGCTAGATATGACCAGAGAAATCGGCACTGTGTAAGTTTTAGTTAAGAATGTCTCATTTAATCAAATATAAATCAGTGTCACAAAAAATAACACACATGCTCAAGTTCTATACATATAAAATTGAACTCGTTGTGCAAAATTCTTCCTTAGCACGTTCAATCAAAAGACATCAACGCGCGTACACACGTGAAACTCTCTATAGTATGGAATCGCAAAGAAATTGTTACCAGTTTCATAACAGACCGGCTCCTAAGGAAGAGACCAGGTGCTTGCGACATTACCATTTTTGGGTTATCTCAAGATTGTGGCGTACTTTCTGCAATTTAAAGCCTTTTTTGTGTTCACTAAGAAGTTTCCTATTTACACATAGTTTGTCGCAGTTCATTGATATGCTCAATGTAGGGACGATGAAGTTATTTTATTGATTTGTTTAGCCATAGTTGGGATAAGCAAATCTCTATCGGTTGACGATATTTATTTAGGTGCAGGTGTTAAGACTATTTTATATATTCTCAATAAGAGTTAAGTTATTTCAATATGTTACTAAAATTTGTCTTAAGCTTTTCTAAATTGTGCGTTTTTGTAAGAATATGAATGATTTCATTGAATTTATTAAATTTACATGCATACAAATCCATTATTAGATTATTTAGACACTTATTTGGGTTGAAGTGGTGAAAAAGATATTCAACCTCGAAGCTGCAGAATAGAGTTCTTTATGTCTGGAGATTTTTGGGAGTTGCCTGAAAAAACTATAACAATTAGATAAAATATTTTCTCGAGAAAAAAAACACAAGAATACACATTTAATCACTTAGACGTATTGACGTAAAAAAACCATTAAGAGGTTTGTAGCATCCTCCCACCATTGGGACATAAATCCCAAAACACTCCTCACACTACACTACTCGAAGCCACTTCCAATGGGTATAAACGTTGATACGTTCGAGTACTCCCCGTCAACCGTCTTAACTCTTGCAACTCTGTGGTGCTCATCTCTTCTCAAATAGACTTTTAATATAACTCCTAAAGGCCTTACTTAATACGCTTCCCTTCAGTTTATCATCGCCTACCTGTAATTTGTTGTCCCTCTCCCTGCCCTTCTGTATAAGCATTGCCAGATGGTCTTTCCTAAAACGCTCTCTCAAATCTCCCTTTAAATAAATAAATATCGCAGTCGTCTATTTAAAGAGGCATGATCAATTTGATCTACGTCAATAACCTCACTGCTAGGAAAACTTTGTAGGAAACAAGCCGGTGTAAGTGGCCGAAGATTTTCGGTATCATCTAAAGGAAACTTTTGGCCTAATGTGACTTTTATTTATTTATTTATGTCATAGGAAAACTAACAGCTAATTAAAGGTTTACACTAGACACACACAATAGACTAAGTTATTGATATATAATATAAAAATACTGTCTGTTTCCCAATAAATAAATAATTATTTAGGTTTACAAGTGTTTTAAGCGCCTTTAAGTGATTGAGTCATTTTACCAATTGTTAGTGTGCGTATCTCTGATTCTTAATGTGTATGTGGTATTATAATATATATTTGTAGGACTATTTGTGGACCGATTATTATGTTCTCCTTAGTTAGCTCCTTGAGAACTTATGAGTTTCACTTCTGACAAGTTACCAAAAAAAAGGAGACATAATTATAACGAAGCAAATACCTACCAAATAATATTTCCACTCTTACACATATATTATGCATTGTACACACACAAACACGCACATCTATACACACACACAAATTAAGTAAACGTTACGACGATTATAGGGATGTTAACTTGAATGCCTGTCAAATAAGCTTTGTTTTCTCCCTTTCGTCAGTTGTACCATGGAAAGTGCTCTGAATACCTCTTTGATCTTATTCCTCCACTCCTTTCTTACTCAGCGTATCGAATGAGTGACTACGTAGACCAGCACGCGTGCTGTGCTGTTCTACACACACTACGTACTCATTCGATGTTTCCGTTTCTACTTTACGCACAAAGAGATTTCGTGATCGTTTTTATCACACAACCGGAGCGTGGAAAATCTTACCTGCACACGTATTCGCACCTTCATAACATGGGATGCTTCAAAATATTCAATAAAAATAATAAATCCAAAATTTAAGCTAAAGTTGGGTAGTGCATTGTCAAGCTGCACTAGCTATCTTCGCATATGGACTCCTGCTATTGCATACGATCAGACCGCGTGGAGTCATTTACTGTATCCACTTTGATGATGATGACGAGCAAATAACATTTAAGCATAGTTTGTTTTCAATAAACAAAATGATTATGATTATGTAATTTTAATCTCGGAAACGAATCAAAAAAATACCTCTAATTATATCCGCATACTTGAAACTTATCTTTTATTATTGATAAACTTAAATTGACATCACTGGTCATCTGTCTTTTTCTAATGGGATACTAATGAAAGAGACGTAATGGACTTCAATTTAATTTTAGTTCGTGCATAACAGAATCGAAGCCAATATGTATATATCGATACTAGTAAAACAAACAAAATGATTTTCCAATAATGCGAATTCCACTTCCGAGACAAGGAAACTTCGAGCGCGGTCATATGTTTAAAATGGAAAGTGGTGTGCGCGGGCGCAGTGAAAGTGGCACCTTGCACTTGAAAGCGAAAGCCACTGACCGACCGAACGTGTCGTAACGTGTTATTATATTACCGACGGTTACCGGCGAATAATCGCTGATTGTTCTAATATGTGATTCGCTCGCGTTTTGTTAAGGTAAATACACATTGTCGTGATTGTGGCGCACGCGCACGGAAGTCTGAAAAAGATGCAGTGTAATGACACGCAAAACTAATATAATTATTTATTTCTCCTTCACTTGGCATGATACAATCAAATTTGAAATATAGTGAAAGATGAAAAAATCCTTAGTAGTCTAGTCACGTATACGCAGTCACTAGAGTCATCTGATCAAAATTTGTGTTAAAATTATTATATTGTTCAAACTATTTATATAAATGTTTATTAAATGAATAAAGTATACTTGGACTAAAGGACTAAACAAAAGGACTTTAGAGTCCTTTTTCGTATAACTTAAGATTAAATTTTCTCCGAAATATTTATAAATTTATCCATTTATTACCATTTCTAAACGGGTTAACTTTTGGCCTTCAACTCACCTGATGGTAAGTGAAGATTAAGCCGAATATGGAAGCGAATTACATCCGGATTCGTCAACCACAGAAGAACTGGCTTATCTTACCTCCAACTGCCAGAACACAAAAATGTTTTTTTTTTTCAATATTTTTATGGCAGCAGACTGAGGTAAGATGATAGCCAGGCGAACTTAAAAGACCTACCACTTATCAAGCCCAGTACAAAATTTTTAAGAACATGTCTGACATGTTTCAAATTTTAAACATATCAAAATTATCTAATGAGAATATTATGTAAAGTTTCCGAGTGATCAATAATCGATTATCTGATAATATTAATCTCTAATCAATTCCGAAAGTTACAACATAATTTGGTAATTTAATGTTTCTATGTAATTTAATGACTTTGAGTGTTGAGTTGAAAAAAGTTTATTTGATAGAGCTCCAATGTAAATGCCAGATAGCTTGCCAGTCAAGTTGCTTTCAACAATGGACGCAGTTCAGTTCTTGCACATATGCATGCACTTGATTGGCATACCAGTAGCGTACTGGAAAACTGGTCCGTTCCCCTTTTCAAAGTCAAAGTTAAATCATTTTATTCAGCTCTGGTACATATATACACTTACTAGTCGTCAATCTAAGCCATCTCTTCGTAAATCTACCAAGTTTCGAAAGGGAAAACTCTACTTTGAAACACTTCTACTTTGAAAAATCTACAGTCTACACAAAAAACAAATTTAGATCTTAATAATTTGTCTCTGAAAAATTATTACCTATGTCGTTTAGTTTATTCATTTTTTGATTATGTTGTAAATACCAAAGACACATCTTTTATCCTTATACATTTATATTGTCGAAGGTGTATAACTCTTATTAAATAAATTTAAATTTGGTCACGCATGCTTAACATCTAAATATTCCTGAAGCTTATATTTATATTTCATTAAATTTTGATTAAATTTGTGTAAAGATATTTAATTTAAATGGTGTGACTTTGTTATAAATGTTTGTGAATGTGTATGCGTTTCGCCATGGAAGAATAACTACCAGTGTAATTCTAAAATCGAGTATTATAAACATGTTTGTTGAATTTCTAGTTTCTATGAAAGAAGTATCTCAATCAAGGTTATTTAGTGACTATCACTGAAATGCTAATAGTCATAAAAGCGTTCATCCTTGGCATTTAACATTTTAAATAAAACAACAAATATAATTACTAGTTTTTGTATATTAATCTTTAAACTAAACAAGGTAGCTTCTATTTCAAAATACTTGTAATAAGTCTTTATAAATTAATTTCTAATAGGTTAGTACTCACTTGAAACATTTCAAAATCCAAAAGATTGTTGCCATTCAGATTTGTAATAACCTGCAAATTGAGTATTAATTTTCAATACGTTTTTATTTTATCGCGAGTCTGTCTGTACAAATAGACAATTAGTACTTTAGCAATTCACCTATATTTATAAATATTTAAATAAAACTTGATTTTGTCGCAGGTAAAAGCTAGTAAAGAGTACCTTTCTATTGAGCGGGGGATTAAGTTGATTTTAAAGGTAAAACTGTGGGTGGTAAATCATAATCATCTGTGCCTACGGGTGTCCACCTATGATTATGATTATGGTGATTATTATCAATATTATATTAAATATAACGATATAAAATTGGTGACAGTTTCCAATCCTTCTGTGTGCTGCATTTGAAAAAGTTTGCAAACCTATTATGTGTTGACGCCTTGCATCTGTGCGAGTCACCACACCCACACATGCAACAACGGCTGAGCAACTTTATCTGTGCCACACAGACAAGAACGACCGACGACGAACATTCATTCCTTACCTTTGTAACGCGTCACCAGCAATGTGTCATTAGCATAAATTTGTTAATATTTAATTAAAGTAATTGTACATCTCATCAAACCTATTCATCAAAACGCAACCCTGCATCAGTACCTTTGCCCCGAACATGGTCCTTCGAGCCGGATAACAACAAATATGCGATTAGCGACTAAGCCTTGAACAAAGGGAATACTGATGCGTTGCGCACGGTCCGCCGCCATTACGTGATCGAAGCATTACTTCTCAATATTGAAGTCGAAGATTAAAAACAAAGCAGCCTGAACTGGATAAAATACATGAAGCATAATTTGGATATAAAATCGAGTGCATTACGATTTACATTAACATGGAGTGCAAACTGTGAGTTCGTTCCAATACGTCCCTTTATATTAAACAAAACATTTCCTTATTTCTTTATCTTTAAATTTGGAAAACGTTTTAATCATTATTCATATTAATCTAGCTTTCTATAGCATTAAATCATTAATTTAAATCTGACTTCAGGCTTTGAATAGGTTGAGATTGCCTGTGCTGTGTGAAGTGTGTTCATTGCTACTTTATTGACGGTGTTATTTAAATTTCAGAAATACGATAATAATAAGCTACGCGCTGTGAATGTTGTGGATTGCCAGTGCTATTATGCGACGCGCAATATAATATACATATCTCATCTGCAAGCTTACATAACACATGTTTTTGCACGCACCCTCACTGCACCTTCATTATAAAATTTAAGTATAAATTTATTAATTTGACACGCTTTAATTAATAAAAAAGTTTATTACAGAAATATATTTATGCACATAATTGGTGAGAATACATTGTATAATGGATTATAAGGCATTAATTAAAAAACGTGGCAGCTTTAAAGCTAGGCTTACTCAATTTAAATCATATTTAGAGGTTATTTTGAGTTGTGTTCCCTTAAGTACATTGCAAAGCAACGAATTAAACATAAGATTAATAAAAATAGAAGAGCTTTATTCTGACTTTGATTCCATACAATCTGAAATAGAAAATTTATGTGAAATTCCAGATGAACAGTATAAAGAACGTGAAATATTTGAGAGCCAGTACTTTGGAGCCATTGCTGCTGCCCGAGAGCTGTTAAACAGGCAGCAGACCCCTGCAGACTTTGGATCGGATGTGGGTTCTGGTATTGTCTCTGGAAAGCAAGGTGGGCCAAGAGTGAAACTTCCAACTATACATTTACCTACCTTTTCGGGGAATTATCATGACTGGCTAGAATTTCGTGACACATTTACATCTCTCATACATTCGGATAGCACTATTCCTAATATTAGCAAATTTCATTATTTACGTGCTGCTTTAAAGGATAGTGCTGCTTTAATCATTCATTCTCTTGACTTCTCCAATGAGAACGATAATGTTGCATGGGAATTATTATGTGACCGTTACAACAATGAGCGCCTTCTGGTCAATAACCACATTCAAGCGATTTTTAGCATTGAAACCATAATGAAAGAATCCTCTAAATCATTACGCGACACAATTGATACAGTTAATCGTAACTTGAGAGCTTTAAAAACATTGGGTTTACCTACTGACAGTTGGGTTGTGCTCATTATTCACATGGTCTCAAATAAATTGGACTCAGTAACTAGCCGTGAGTGGGAGGCCTTCCGCAACTCATTAAAGGCGCTACCCACACTTACTGATTTTCGTGAATTTATAAAAAATCGAGCAGATTTATTAGAGACTATGGAAGAAGCTCAAAGCAGCAGTACACGACGAAGACATAGTGACAATACTCATTTAAGGCAGAAAACCTTTACTGTCAAAACATATTCTCCACCATCGAAACAGGCTTACTGTTGTCCTTTATGTAAAAATAATCATGCTATTTATCAGTGCACAAGGTTCAGATCATTACCCATTGAAATGCGAATTCAACGAGTAAAAACACTTAGGTTATGCCTTAATTGCTTACGTCAAGGTCATACTGCAAATGTTTGTAGATTGGGTCCATGTAGACTTTGTCAGAAGCCACACAACACATTACTACATATAGGTGAATCACTTAACAATCAACAGCCTCCTTTACAATTTAGCAATACAGATTTACCTATGACATCCATGCCACCAACCACTAGCGCCAACAGTGTTGTACTTTGTGCTGTGCAACCTAAAGATCATTCCACTTCTTGTTTACCTAAAGACAATGTAGTTCTGTCTTCTATTCATAAGCACTGTAGCATCGTGTTGTTGTCGACTGCTTTAATTGAAGTCGACGACTGGAATGGTCGTAAACATACAGTACGTGTATTGTTAGATAATGGAAGCACATCAAGCTTCATTACAGAGAGTTTATGTGCCAAACTTAGATTGCCAACCTCCTCAACGTCTACATTAGTTGAAGGCTTAAACTGTCAATCTTCATGCATTACTAAACGTTGTGATGTCTTTATATCATCATCACACAACAATCTTTATTCTAAAAACAGTAATTGTTTTGTTGTCCCATGTATAACACAGTTGCTGCCTAGTGCAAAGGTCGATTACACAACATTACACATACCCCAAAATATTACATTAGCGGATCCTTCATTCCACACACCGTCTCGAATAGACATGTTACTCGGAGCGGACTTATTTTGGAGTATATTGTGTTCTAACAATATCTCACTCGGTAAAAACAAACCGACGTTATGTGAGACAAAACTTGGATGGTTAATATCCGGACCTATACAATCTTTACATAACAAAAATACAGTCCATTGCAATCATACCATTACACAATACGACGACCAACTTCAAGAGCAACTTAGTCAGTTTTTTGAGCTAGAAACCGTTGCGCCCCACAAGCCTACTTCCAAGGAAGAAGAAGAGTGCGAGCGTAACTTCATACAGACTACAACTCGTGAAGATGATGGTCGGTTTGTAGTATCAATCCCTTTAAGAGAATCCCCTCAACAGTTAGGTGATTCTTATGAACAAGCATTATCTAGGTTCATATCTTTAGAACGTAGGTTCAAGCATGATCCATCTTTTAAAAATCAATATACAGAATATAATAATAATAATCAATATTTCATTAAAGAAGAGAGAAGAAGAGAGAAAAGAAAGAGAAGAATATGAGAAGATTCATTATTAATTGTCAGTCTCCACAAAATAAATGTACAAATTATCTATCTTTACATGAACTTAATTTATCTTTGATCACATTATGTAAGTCATCACAATTAGATTCATTTAAACTTGAATATATGTCATTAAAAAATAAAGGGCATTTACCCTATAAAAATAAATTACTTAATCTTAATCGCTTTCTAGACTTTGACGGTCTTTTAAGAGTTGGTGGTAGACTTTCCAACTCCCATTATGACTATGATACTAAGCACCCTATATTGTTACATGCAACTCACCACATTACAACACTAATTTTAAACATTATCATAAGTTACTATTGCATGCTGGTCATCCCTTTACTAATACTGCAGTAGACTATGCAGGACCAGTCATGATATTAAATCGAAAAGGTAGAGGCAGTAAATTAATAAAGGCATACATATGCATTTTTGTGTGTTTGGCTGTCAGAGCAATACATATAGAACTCGTAACCGATCTAAGCTCTGAAACGTTTATTTCTGCCTTCAGCAGATTTATTGCCCGCCAAGGGAAACCTGACAATGTATTCTCGGACAATGGTTTATGCTTCGTAGGCGCATGTAACGAATTGGCAAGGTTTCTAAAATTAAATTCAGAGTATTTAGGTTCATATGCATCAAATCTCTCAATAAATTTTAATTTTTCTCCAGCTTATAGTCCCCACTTTAATGGGTTAGCTGAGGGTGCTGTAAAATCTGTGAAATATCACTTAAAACGAATAGTTAGTTATGCAAATCTCACATACGAGGAAATGAACACAGTCCTTACACAGATTGAGGCTATCTTAAATTCTAGGCCTCTAACTCCCTTGTCTTCTGATCCATCAGATCTTACTGCCCTTACCCCGTCACATTTCCTTATTGGACGGACGTTAACAGTTTTGCCTTCTCCTCCTGAGCTAGATACAACAAAATTATGCACTCTCTCCCGTTATATGAGAGTTGTACAGCTCAAAGCACACTTCTGGAAGAGATTTTACAAAGAATATATTTCAGACCTCCAGAAGCGACAGAAATGGTGCACAGACAAGGGAGAACTTAAAATCGGAGAAATGGTTCTCTTGAAGGATGACAGGTTACCTCCAAACAAATGGCTGCTGGGGAGAGTAACTAGTGTGTACCCAGGTTCCGATGGCGTTGCCCGGGTAGCTGACGTGAGGACATCGTCTGGTACTTTAAGACGAGCTTACAACAGACTCTGCCCTCTTCCAATATTTCACCAACCTGATTCTGCTGCACAAGACAGCGCTTAAATACAGAAGCCTGATGTTCCAGCACTTTAACCTACAATCCTTGTTTCCGGGGCGGCATCTTGTTGACGCCTTGCATCTGTGCGAGTCACCACACCCACACATGCAACAACGGCTGAGCAACTTTATCTGTGCCACACAGACAAGAACGACCGACGACGAACATTCATTCCTTACCTTTGTAACGCGTCACCAGCAATGTGTCATTAGCATAAATTTGTTAATATTTAATTAAAGTAATTGTACATCTCATCAAACCTATTCATCAAAACGCAACCCTGCATCAGTACCTTTGCCCCGAACATTATGGATAGAATATATTACCTTCTTTATACCTAAAATAGTCTTAAACAAACCTGTGTCACCTCGAAGATTCAATCTAAACTTAAGAATTTAAATTACAATAAATAGTTATCACAGCAATGTACAGTAGTCGTTCACCTAGCTTTCTGTATTGTTCTTGAAACAATAGAGCGAGAGTTAACAATGACTGCTAATTAACAGACGACAGACGGAAATAATGATATATTTAATATACTTAGCACAAACTGGGAAAGATTATTTCGACATGCATACATCTAAACGAACTGTCAACTTGAAAACATGCGATAAAAATTTATTTAAAAATAGTCAGTCAGTTATAAATGATAATACCTTTTATTTAATAAACACAGTAACAACTGCCTCTACGCTGCAGTAGCTGAAATAACCACTCCAGATCTGGAGGGCCTAGCTTCAATGTCCAGCGGGGACTGAAATTTTCTGCTAGATTTGGTTGGCGGTAAGATTTTTTCTTAATCCACCTAGCTACCTCCATCTTACCTAAGTCTGCCACCATAACAATATTAAGAGTTCCAGCAGTTGGAGGTAATATAGGCAGTTCCACTGTGGTTGAGGGAATCGGGTGTAATTCGCTTCCAGAGCTGCCCCGTTAAGAATTTATAAATATAAGCATACAGTCAAAAGTGGTCAGCGCAGAGAGGATGTTTAGTTGTGTGGGGCGATACTACCCACCACCATAACTAGCACCGTGTAGCAGGAATGGTTTGTAATTCTACTCATCTAACAAAAACAACTGTGTGCAAAAACAAATGATGTCAAGGTCATTTTCCAGTTCTAAGCATAAGAAAAAATTTGTGCGCGTTTGACAAATGCCGAATTTACCCATGACTTCTTAGACGACGTACAACTCTGAAGCTAATCGCTCCTATGGCAGGAGCATCGTGGAACTGGAATTTTACTAATCCACAATCCTCTGAAAGGAAGAATCACTATGACATCCAATCATGCGTTATTTTTAAGGTACTTTGACTTTTACAGCTAATATCATAATCTGCCTCCCCTCTCTCTCTCTCTTCAAAAACTTTTTTTTTTCACAACTTTTCTTTCATATCACTTCCATATTTTTCTCAGGCGTCACGGTGACAGTTCCCTCGATGCAGTTTCACGTTCCCAGCATTGTGTCTGTATACGGAAAAAGTGCGTTGTGAACTTTTTTTTAGAAACTATTGCATTTAGAAATTTTAGTTTCTAGATTCATTGTTGGAGACGAGAAACGCTCTGCGATTAATTTGAATTATAATAATAAGTGCTCGAAAACGACTGTGCTGGGTTGTACTGGGACCGGTCCATCATTACGGACAGGACGGTTTTGGCTAACAAGCCTGATATCGTACTGATGGACCGAGTGGAATCACGTATGTTCTTAGTGGACGATGTGAGTAGTAAATTTTAAAACTGGGACAATTTGCCAATACCCTGTTAATAACCACTATTACCTTTAATTAAATTTGTTTATTTTTCTCATACATATTCCCTGTTATGACGATTTAACTTAGTAAATGAGTCTATTAAAATAAAGATATTTTGACTTTGACTTTGACAAGATAAAGCTCACCTTCTGCATTCCTGTCCTTCTTCTATTAACATTAGTATATTTTATATTCTTGCATCCACTTCTATGGTATCCTTCTTTTAAATTTCCAATCCTACAAATTGCCTGAAAGACAATGGCCACCTATTGTTTTGTTCCTTATTATAGTTGTTTATTATAATAATTCATCTACCTTAGCGAAGATATGAACATATACAACACCATAAGTTTGTAATTAGAGTTCTGTGGGACAACTATTTTTTAATACGAGTATAAGCATCTAATGTTATTATCCTTAATGGAACCGTACCAAACTAAAAACGCAAACAATAAAGTAAATAATTGTTTCAGATAATTTACCAATGTAAAACAATACACATTACGACACGCTCTCAGAAAGGCGAGGAAACACTACGCCATTTTCCCTTGCTCCATAACACATTGATTTTGTTTTTTAACCAATAGCAATAAGCTTTGTAATATTTGTTACAAGATTTTAAAAAAATATACATTGCCTCTTTTGTATGGGAGAGTACTGTACCTATGTATGTAAACTTTTTATTTGAAAAACTGACTCTGCAGGCATGCTTTAAATATAAGTTCAGCGACCTCTTTCTTTTATTTGTACCCACGGCTGTAGGACGTAGTTTGAAAATAACTCTTATTAAAACGGGATAAGGTGCCTTCAAATATTTATGCTTAAAATGCACTATAAACTAAATATACAAAATGAATTAAATGTTAACCATCTGTCATAAAGTTGCCGGATCCCACCAAAAACTTTTATATTTTAAATTTGGTATTTTATATTATCAACGGGAATTTAAATAAAAATTATTTAAATAGTTCATACATTCAATACTATGTTATTGGTTTCGCTCCGGCTCCACATGACTAAACTTCGACTCTGTTATAAATTAAATTAAATTTCATTCAGTACTACTCTTTGATTACAATACAACCAGACAGAATAAGACAGACAGTGATGTCACATCGTTGCTAAAATGACGACTTTTCAACTTGTTTAAGTGTCAAGTATCTTGTCGTTTCAAAGTCATTTTATTGATATTATTATTTTAAAATCAACTTCAACTCTTCCCAATCCTTCTACGGCTCGAGGGATGGGAAATTACCACTCGACAGAGGAGGCCAGACGGCCGAGGGTCAGGACGACAGAGAGAGGAATCGGCGGACAATTATTTATTATTATTATTATTATTCTGTCCCTTTCGTGTTGAATTGAAATGATAGAGACAAATAATTTTATTTTAGTTCAGAAGAATACCAACAGAATCACACCAATATTTAAAGGTTCCTTGCTTCCTTGGATCGTGAAAAGGCGCTTTGGACCGGCAAGGTGGAAGTAGCCATGACAGCTATCTTCGCATATAGATGAAAACCGAATTAGAATCCGTTCTATAGTTTAAAAGATCTGACGAAGAATGTGTCTCTATTTATATAGAGACTATGTAGAGACAATTTAATTGCTTTAGATATTATTATAGTTTATAGATGTTACAGTAAAGTGCATGTTAGTAACGGTGAACAAATAATATAAAAATGCGACCATGTTTGCGACCCATATCATGTATTACGTAACATGCTACGTGCTATTGCGTATCCCATGACGGATGTATGAACTATGTTTGGACCTTATTGCTTATGACAATAGACATTGCGCAAATATCTAAGAGTTTTTAATATGCAAGTCGATGCTTTTGGCCGACTTTATGCTGTCTTCTTCGTATCCTTAGCAAGTACCTGATAGTTACCTGATTATCATTCATCGTTTAAGGAAAAAAACCGTGTTAGTAAAATCTGGGTAGAATATTTAAAAATAGAATCCATGACAACTGTCGCACGAGATGTCTCACATGTCCTGTTTAAAATGGTTACACTATCCAGCACGCCGAAATAGGAAATTTATGTACGTTTTAGCGGCATTTTCTTTTATTTTCTTTTTTCACAGCTCCAAGGACTGTAGACCTAACTACATATATGGTTTTAAATACAACTTGATACCTCCAAGTGTTTTAAGACTTGGTAGACAGACGGACGGACAACAAAGTGATCCCATTAGGGTTCTGTTTTTCCTATGGAGGCACGGAACCCTAAAAATGATACTTTTGGTTAAATAGGGCAGTGTGTGTGACTGCTCCGAAATTTCAAAATAGTTAAGCACGTCGCGTGACAGAACGACGTGATATTACGAATATACCATATTTGATACGTTCTGTAAGCTTTGTAATATTATGCTTACATGTGATACTTTAACCGAAGAATGTGTCTCTATTTATTTTGCGATCTAGAAGCATTGTTGAGACCTAATACCAATAAGGTAAACCAGTGCGTGCATCCTACAGACTATATAAAATTCAATTTATCATTTTTCTTTAGTCGTCGCCTAAGAAAAGTACTTTTTAGAAAATTCAGAGTTCACTCTGTTGCAGTTTATTCTGAAAATTCAATTTTTTACTAATTTTAAGCAGCAAATCCATAAACTATACCAAATATTAATTTTAGTATCTTATCTTGTCTGTCATTAACTTATCTTCAGCTATCTTATCTGATCTCTAAAATAAATTTAACGAGTTAGTTATATAATCAGTAGATTAACGAACAGATAGATTAGATTGACGTTCATTAAGTGTAGATATATGTATCAAAGTTGAATTAACATAATTTTGACTTTGACTTCACATGAAATACTTTAAAGTTAAAAAAAGCAAAATGTATAAATAAATAAGTAAAGTGAGAATATTTTATATTAATATAATTGTATTTATATGCGTGATACGATATTAACTAATTAAAAAATAAAACACCTTTGATAAATAAAAATCTCACAACAATAGTGTTATAATTACCGCATAGGCGGTATAAATAATAAAAGGCCCAGTACTGACGAACTTCAATAGTTTCATGTCTATGGCGTCCCATTTTACTATTTTCCTGAATTTGACGTCACAGTTGACTACTTTCATATATTTGACGTCACAGTTGAGTATTTTGATATATTTGACGTCATAGTTGATTACTTTTAATTCAACTACGCCTCAGTTTACTAACAACTCCATCCTATTCTTTTTTGACCGCTTATAGCTTGAGGCGTTAGCCTGCTCGCAGTCCGTCACGTCACTGTCCACAGAGAAAGTAATTATTACACGTTTTATCTAATTGTACATAAGATAATGTAACTTACGCTTCAGGTGTTTGGTAACCGTATTACGATAGCCATGATGACAAGCGATTCTCGGTGGACAATTTATTTTGTTTTTTAAGTCATTGGACAGGCTGGTAAAATTCAGGAACTAATTCTACTCAAAGTGTGCTAATGCTGAACTAAAGATTTTATAGCTGTGCAGGGTTTCCTGGAGGTAGTGTGGATTTGTGATGAAGTGGAGCTGCAGACCCCGGTCATTGTTAGAGTGGCTATGTTCGCTCCATAAAATTTTAAGGACACGCAGATGTTACAACATTGATTAGTCTCTGCCTGTCCTTATTATAAAGCCCAGCATACCATATTTGACAAGAATATTTACAACAACAGTAAACCAGGAGCACAGCCAAAGCTTTCCTTTAATTTTTTATGAAAAAAGTTATTAAATCAATCCAGTTTTGGGGGAGCAAATATAGGATTTACAAAATGTTGTTTTTGTATACTTTTCTTGGGTATATTGGGTCCTAATTGCAATTTCAAAGTCCCTATCGCTTTTTTTTAACTGACTAATGCTTAAGGCGAGAACCTTGGAGAGTCCTCAAGTCTTAAGGGGTGATTAGCCTCAGGAGGAGTTCTAATCTAAAGGCATTACTTCCAGGGGTCCCGCTGTCTCTCTGAGTCTCCTCGGCGCTCGAGCCATGAGGGGCTCCCTATCGCGTTCAATTCGGTTGTAAGGGCACAGCGCTACATCTAAATCCACACGGATGAAGTCGGGGGAGAACCATAGTTACAAATAAATTTTATTACATATTAAAATATCTACTAAAAAGCTAATTAACTTCCTCCTCTCCATACTTATTTGACTTACATAACTATCTCAACTAAGCACTCAGTAGATTTCAGATTTTTGCAAGCACTTTCTAGTTATGTCAACGACACATCTCACCTACCCATCACTTGCATTATGTCATACTTAACTAATGAGATTAAAATAATATTGTCTACGTAATTATCTAAACAACGTTACATTAGTGAGTGCCAACAAAAATATATCGAAGCAAATTACATTTTCTTAAAAAAGTAAAAAATATAGATCCACCATTTTTAAAAATAGAATGTGATAGACAACGTTTGGTTTAAAAAAAAGTTATTTTAAAATAAAGGCAAAAGGCTTCTACGTCCTTACAAAATTTTATCGTTTTTTCCGTGTTTCGTAAGGTCGTTAAGACTGGTTTCACGCACCACATTGCCTGGTGTTATAGCCTAAAGTCCTTATGTTTCTCCCATAGAACAAGGCCTTTGCCCAACAGTAAGATTATTATGAACCAAAGCGATATTTGCAAAGGTTACAAAAGAATTTAAGTTTTCTCTATTTTGCCAATGTCTATAATAGAGTCAAGAGAAACCCATTAGTTTTCATTTCTTTTCATTATAATGCCATCAACAAAATTAGTTCCGCGCAATAATTACTGTTCACTGACATTTTGAACCGGACGTCTAATCATAGACAATAGCCGTGTAGTAAAGCTGCTTCGCTCTATGAATAAACAATCTCATAATCTTTGAACACAGTCTTTGTGGGCTTATTTCATGGTATTTAAGAGTTTGAAAGCTAATATTTACATACAAGTGATTTTAATGTAATTTGTTTTGCCTATTTAGTTTTGAGTTTCTTAACTGTTCTTAAAGTAGTGTCTATTATGATAAATTAATTTTATAACTTGTTATATAACAGTTTTAATCATACAATGGCGACAATTATGTTGACATTCACGAAAATTTAAATTACTGCCTTTTATAAAAAAATGAAATTTCAAGTTAGTTGATACAGACGGTAAAAACACCTTTAGTTTATTTTAGTTTCAAATTAAGACAAATTTTCTCCAAAACAAACATTTTTGATACGTCAAGTCAAGGTCAAGGTATAATGGAAGAGTTGCGAACTTAAATTTTATTTTAGTCATAAGTTTTTAGTCGACTAGTAAATTTTGGTCAACTCTGACTTCCGGTGAGACTATTTTTCCTTAGATACCTTAAACTTGTGTGTAACTCGGCTACACTAAAATCAATCGAATCTGAACAGTCATATTCCAATATTTATTACTAACTCACCTAAAATATTTAAAACTACGATTCAATACTTAACTCTGTGTACTGGAGGCACCAAGTCTCCAATTGTATTTTTTACGTTTGGTACTCTAGTCGATGATTTTATTACATAACATATATTGAAGCAAACCTCAATATTAAGGAGAAAGTAACAAAAACAAACAAATAACCAACACAAAAGTCTCGTTATACTGTGAATAAAGTTTAATAACAGATGTATTTACACTTTCACCAAAGTTAGAATGTGGTGAAAATTTATACAAACGAGGCTTTATGTTGTTATGATAAAACGCGAGAAATTGATAACGACATTAATTAACTGACACACCTCGAATATTCTAGCGTATCTAGCGTATGCTCGCCAAAGACGAGTGATGAGACTTCAACTCATATTGATGAGATTTTATTTAGCACATTGTTTCTGGCAAAAGGCCTCTTAAGCACAAATTTTATTCATACTGGATCTGTCAGCATTTCTTTTCAGAAATGATAAATAAATGTTCAATTTAAAGGTATTCTTTATTACTCATTACAGAAATGAAATACTTTAATAATAAATCGTGACAATTTTTCCTTATTGCATTATATGATTCTATTTCATAAATTTTGTCAGTACATATTTTACGTAATGATCTTACCGCCATTACTTTACCCCGGAAAAACTAATCAAGTTAACACCAATGCTCTTATGACTGTCAGTCGCATGCACTATTTGCCAACATGGTAGTTACACACGCCATGCAGTGCATGCATGCAACGTTGACTCAGTAAGTTCATTTTTTTATCTTTATAATATGGCTAGAAAAGAATAAAAGGTATCTTTACTGTGCATCAGCTAATTCAAAAATGTAAAAGCTATATAATCAATAAAATAACAGTCTTTATTGCACTTTCAATAAAGTTGAAAGTGTTTCATGTTTCCAAATGGATTTTGATTCCATTACAGTACAGGAGAACCTTGCTCTAGGGTACCTAAGGCACCATAGTTTTAATTAATTATTAATTGCTAGGCTGAAAAATATTTTTTATAACAATGTCTCAAATTCCGAGCGTTCCTTCTGAATACGATATTTATTATCTTCAATAACTTGCGCCATTTATTCGTCTACTCGTGCGCATGCGCTGTTTTTACAGTGATGATGTATGCTCAGTGTGATAGCCTAATGCTGCCCATTATTCACCCTGTTCAAGAGGATACTGTTACACAAGCTATGCTCGTTTCAAAAACGCCCACTGGTGGCTTGGGGGTGATTAATATCTTTTTTTATACAAAATACACAACAAAAATATTGCATGTTATGTATAATTCTTTCTCTGAGATTTTTGTTCGAATTTGAGAGATTGTAGCTTCTATTTTTAATGAATTAGGGTCCTTAATCACCCGGAAGTTGACGTTTCAATTGTTTTGTAGTAAGTACTATCTCAATAACTACAGATTAATACAATTATACGGTCTTTCTATCATTACGTAGTTGCAGAACTAAAATAAATAATTTAACTACAAATAAAAAAACCCAATTTTTATTTTAGTTTCATGATATTTGAAATTGTTTTTATCTGATATTCAATTCGACCGTTTTCATTGAACACCGTTCTACAAATTGCATGCTAAGTACAAAGCAATGCAGTAACAAGTTCACGGCTGCAAAGGCGCAGTAGAAAGTGAACAACAACCAAGCGCCCTCTCTAGTAAGACTTTCGACTGCTTTCAACCGTATCTTGATAAATACAACCTTTCCAAAACCATTAGAAATATTAATGACCCGCCCTGATGGTATATTAATAATCCTATCTTCCTGTCAAACCCCAAGTGTCAAGTGTCAAATCCGTCAGTTATGACAAAGGTTATAACAGCCAGCATCGTTCAAAGAGTCCGTATAACAGTCGATATGATCAAATTGATTACTTTTAAAATTGAAATGAAGAAATTCATTTGTATACAGAAAATAGAACACAAAATAAAAAATCAACATAAATCTTATTTATGTACATCTTCATGATTTGACACTTTCTTTTTTTTTAAAACTTACGTAAATAAACAAAATTATATGTGAACACAAACAAAAACGACACGGGCCACAGAGTTAACATGCGTAGAGTAGAGATAATTAGCATTCTAAATTTTAACCTGCTAATCAACTTTCTTTTTTACTCGACACTATTTTAAATCAACAAAACTATTATTAATAAATTTTATTTTATATACTCAAAATGCGTAAGTAGATATATACCATATGACGATCTTTAAATGATGTAAGTAATGAAGTGGTTTAGTATCTATTTCAGAATGATTGTACAGTTGAATTTGTATAAATAAATGTTTAAAAATTATCAACTATTTTTTTAAATAAAAAGCTCAGCAAATGACTAGACACCACCTGATGATAAGCAGTAGAGGAGTCCATATATGAAGATAGCTAGTGCACCTCCACCTCACCAGCCCAAAAAGTGCAGGCGAGGTGATGGTATATCGTTATGTAAGTTTAAGCGACGTGCGGTTATATCTTTTTCTCGTGCAGTTTTTCGATTACTTGTATTTCATTTGTTTTTGTACAAGACTCGAGGATTTCATTAGTTTTAAAAATAAACAAATGAATAATACTTATGAATAAAACTGAAAGTACTTCAAAGTTGCGCAGGAGTCGCGTAAATGATGCCATGTTTTCTCAAACAGCTGCAGAGATAAAAAAGGTTTCCCAATTCTGTTTGATTCGTACTTTTTATTTTCTTCGCCGCAAATTCATTCAATTAACGTAGATTTACGACAGACGAGCTATTACAGTTCACTGATTTGATACAAAACGATATCTTATGAAATTGACGCATTTTTTTATTACTTAACGTAATAATAGCTAAAGTTGATTCGCAAAATGTTCTATAAAAACATAAAGATAATCTCAAAAGCTATAACATACCTTCATTTGATTCAATTTACAGTTTGACAGGAAAGATTATGGGACGTTACTTATAATATATTAAAACCTACGACAGTCAAGCAATGATGTTCTAGTTAAAGTTTAGTTCACGCTTTTAAGGTATAAATTCTCTTAGAGAAATTCTTCCCAAATTTTTTTTCAGATATTACTTTCTCGATCAAGGATAGTTAAGCTTAACGTCATCAACAATATCACTGGTAACCTCAAGCATGCTGAAGATGGAAGCATTTTCTCCAAATTCGTTGTTAATACCACCTTTCTAAATGAGCTCTGCTGACCTTACTCGTTACAGGAACACTAATAGAACTCTCTACAAAACAAAACTCTCTCTCTATCTTCTGTATAACTATTTACATTAAATACGTATCATATCTTTGCTGTTTGTTCTTTCTGCATCACTTATCTTAATAGCCATCTAATATTTAAAGATTTAATATTTTTATATTTGAAGGGCTAAGCTCTTTAACAAGCACTCTACCTTTACCACAGTCAATTCTAGATCAAGTAGTATAGTGAAATCGGGAAACGTCTCGTCCAAATCGATATATATGTTCATAAAAGTCCTACTATTAAAATAATGAGACAGAAAATTTCAACAAAGAGTTTCCGATATTTATCCACCGGTTCTTCAAACTATCTTCAAAGAAACATTGAGAACTATCTTAACATTGAGCATTGCGTTGTTATGCAAAGCATTTTCTTTTATTGGAAAATGTAGAATAGAATAAATGTACTTCAATTTTTTTATTAATTAGGAGTCGCTAGAGTTCGCAGAAGCCTCTACGGTTTCACTAATCAATTTGTTCCGAGCCGAATCGGTGTATAAGCAGCCTTCCGTGGCGTCTGTCAACACTAAACTTACATTGCAACATGTCGTCAGAAGAAGTGGCAGTATTTGAGCGTGTGCGACGCGCCCCCCGCGGCAGTCCGACGCGGACGCAATGGCAGTTCGACGCGGAACGCCGGCGCGCGTCAAATTCAAACCCGCGCTCTAGTCATTCCAAATTTAATTCTTTTTTCTATAAGACTGATTCGGGTAGTAACTATGGAAACCACTAAATGACTAGTGACGTGACAGTGTGACAAATGACAGTGAATGACCGTTGACAGAGTGACAACCGACTGTGACATGACTTGGATTAACTGACTTAATTTTTTGACCTAAACAATATTAAAATGCAGGTTTGTTTGTATTTTTGTCACATCATATTTATGCCAACACTAATTAGTCCTCGAGATATCAAAGAATCGAGTGGCTAATTTATATTTTATGCTTGTATTTAATTCGAATCATTTGTATAAAAATTCTAACCCCAAAAAGATGTGTGGATATTTCAGGTGTCAATTAACTAATAAAATAAGCTATATTGTACCATTGAAAACTTTACCTCAACTGCAGATAATTTTTTCGTAGATTCGCTCAGAATCGATCTAATATTGTAAGATAATAATTTAAAATGTAGAATAGTTTCAACGTATTTCATATACAAATATAAAATGTTTAATAACAGAATAACACGTATTTCGCAACAGTTGGTGCTGCATGTCCATTATTACACTGTGACGTTTTCCACACGTTCTTTTAGTAAAGTATCCACTTCCTATCACCTATAAATCAAGAATAATCTAATCTGTTAACTTAAATACTGTACATAGAAGGAATTAATATAGTTTGTTAGTAACCACCAGCAATATCACATGATTCTTCATCGCTGGTGTCTACAACCAAAGTTACCACTTATCATCCAGTAAATCACCTTCAGCATAGATTAGAAAGAATATGTCTAAAACCTTCAGTTGGTTTGACATTTTTTACCATAATACCAGTTAGTTAATTAAAAAACCACCAAAGTTAAAAAAAATAGTTTTTAAATCTATGTATGTAGTCCATGACACTCTGGGGATGTATACGAATCTAATGTCACTTCACTTTTAGAAATCGGTCAAGTAAGCCGTTAAGGGAGTTTTTGGCGCGTAATGGCGGGGGCGGTTTTGGTGCTGTGTGTTTTATTTCATATATTATGTTGTAGTGTTGTTTTTGTCATAAAGTTGGTTTATTTTTATGGCAAAAAAGATCGTTAATTCATGCAATATATGGAATACACCATTCAGCGTTGATTAGTGACTTACGTGAGATTTTTCAGTGTTTCATTTCCATTCATTCATTTGTAGGGTAAGTTCATTTATTTAAAAACATTATATGATTTCATTCTCATTTACTTATCATTTCGTCTTAATCATTATCATAACATTCCATTTTCGTATCATTTTAGCATAATCGCTTACATTGTATTCCATTTTCAAAAATTTTCTTGTAAGTCATTAACAAAATAGCGGGGCCTACTATTAGTTGCCAAAAACTCCATGGGGCAAAGGGCTACATTGCACCAGTATCCTAGAGCCATAAATAAAGATATAAACTACATTAATGAAGATATGGCTTAATGAAGATAAGGCCAAATAATTGAAAAAAAAAGCCGTTAAGGCTACAGGTCACAATGGAACAGACGTACCAACCCACTAAAATAACATTAGCCTCCTTTTGGGTTAGTTGGGTATAAATATAGCTTGTTCATTGATCAGTTAATAAGTCTCATTGTGAAAAGACTGCACAAGAGACATTTAGAAAGTAATGAGAGTTTGTAAGATGCCATAAGCCATAAATTTCATTTAATGAACTTTTTTCTCCACCCAAAGACAAACTCTTATACAAATATTCATTTATGATAGATGAAGATTGGCTGCTGCCTTGGTATAATATCTGTCAGAGTGGTTTGATGCGATAAAAAGCGATACATATGAATATAATCAACACCAATTTAATTATCATATTTTTGTATCACGTGCGCTTTTGTGCATTAAAGTTTCATAATTCACTGAATTGATTTCGTTTATATTTTTTGACCGAAAAATGTGGGTCGGGATTCTTTTTTTCTAAATAAACCATTGGAGACAAGTCCCTTGTGCTCAATAAAATGATTCTTCAATTAGCTTTGGAGAACAATTTTTTAAAGTTATGTTCTTTGACTGCGAACTCTGAGATGAAAGTGCCACTCGAGTGTATTAAAAATAACATATAAAATCATATAGTCTAGCAGATGATAGGTAGGCGAATAGATACATAAATTTACACAAATGGTAAAACTCAAGTTCGCTGTAAAACTGGAGCGATCACACTTTGCTATTACATTCACCACAAAACGCTACTCCGACACAACATCCTCGCGTGGATAAGGTCTGAAAACAATGGAACATCTATAATGATAGTGAGATGTACCATATACCAGAATGACTCTTCTGTAAATCGCTTAAGAATCTCAGCCCAGGGATATAGAATATCAGTTATATTCTAGTTACGTTAAGATGGCTACAAAAACTGAACTGGCTCAACGCTATTATAAGATAAGATTGGTAAGATAAGTAGTATATAATGAGGAAACGATAACATGTATACAAGCGATCCCCTAAAAGCACCATCCCACCATTATACCACTATAATTATTAACTATTTATTATCGCTACGTTACATATGAGTGAACGCGTGCGTAATATACGTGGCGAAAGTACGCGGCTTTCGCTAGAGGTCAGAGATAAATGAATGATTAGTTGACAGCTAGGTAATTTTGCGTGTCAATTTTATAATCTGTTACTTTTTAAAGAAAAATGCAAAAGATAGCGCCCCAAAATGCACGACACGCCTAAAATGACCACAACTCTTGTTTATGGATGGCAAGTTGTGGCATATGAAGGTTGATTGTGAATTAAATCAATAATCAATCTTCAAAGTAAAAGAGATAGACCTTAGAGCAGTTCCCAATAATATGATCTTAGTGAGTATAAATAGGATGACAGATTATCTATGGGAGTACAAAAACTTTCATAATTATATGATTTAAACCCCAATTTGATATGTTGGTTTAATTGCTATTTATAAAATTGTTTAACAATATAGTTATGTAGGTATAACTTAGAAAAATGATGCTACACGAAAAAGAACATAAATCTTATCTTTATAAATAATAGAATTGCCTTTCCGATATGCGTATCATAGCCTGATCATTGTAGCTCCATGATTCTGATAGATGTCAGTAAAAAAATCATAACTGTAAAACCGTATGTATTATTTGTACTCGTACACTTAAATTAAATAAGAAATGTAAAGAAATAAATCCGGAAAGGTATTAAATGCAAAAATAGTAGATAGTTACTGAAGAATAAATTATATCGAATGATAAGAATCGAGTTAAAAAATGAATATTGAAAATAATGAGTAGATTACCTATGACACTTTTATCTCCTCCGTACGACTAATGAAGTTGTTACTACAAGTACCATAATGATAGCCCGACCCTGACCTGTTCCTGACGATAACAAATTAGCCTAAATTACACATAAATAACTCCATAAATACTACTTTATTCGATTCGTTTATGATAACGATGTTCTGACTTATGTTTTCACATCGCCAAAAATGGTCTTATCGCACAGTTTATCTAAAATCGAAAGTTTATTATGCAAAAGATGGTGGAGATATTTCTACATCCGGAATGTTTGCATACGTGTTGATGTTTAAGAACATTCATCTTTTTTCAGTGGCGGCGACGGGGAAGGCTTAGAAAGCCGCACAGAGGACGAACAGTTCCTAACCACCAGTAACCTCCGCCAGTCCCCCCTGATGCAGCATTGCCCTCTGAAGGGAGCTCCTAAATGTCCACCAGCCTCCAAAAGGTAACTTTCCAGAAGCTTACGACCAGGCTTATAATATAAGGTCGATCACCCAACACGGGAAATCGTTTCTTTTAGGAGATACATATATAGAGAAAACGCTACGCTGCTATCGTTAGGGGCTCGGACAATTACTTCTTCCTCGTCACATATATAAAACAAAATTGACTGGGTACTTTTAGCTAAGGCCCTTTCTCCAGCAATAAAACATCGCCCTACACCCTATGCTTACTAACTCCAGATATAAAGCACATTTCGGATTTCTAAACCTCAGATTATCATGTTTCCATGTGTGTTAAAATATACCTTATCTACCTCAATATTAATACTATTATAAAACCAACTGTCCTATATAAGTATGAAGCTCTATAGCCAGTGGATAGCCTGCTAAATGGAAAATTATCAAACAGTGAAAACTTTCTTCTGTTATCTTTCAGATACCGTACACATGATGGTACCTGCAATAACTTTAATCGTCCAAGATGGGGTTCCACTATGACCCCCGTCCAGCGATTCTTGTCTCCTTCTTATTCAGACGGAATCCAATCACCCAGGGTATCTGTTTTTGGAAGTAAGCTCCCGTCAGCTCGAGAAATCAGCACCTTGATTCATGGCAGCGAAAACGTAGAGAACCATGGTGTCACCCATTTGTTGATGCAGTGGGGTCAGTTCTTGGATCACGACATCACCTCTTCATCGCAGTCAAGAGGATTCAATGGATCAGTGCCTAGATGTTGCAAAGACGGAGGACGGGATTTTATGCCTAAGGAATTAATGGTGAGACATCTTATAACATCGAACTTTGAAAGTGTTATTAAACTTACAGATCACAGTTAAATAAAATTTCGTTCATCTGCCATACGCTAGCATATGCTAGCGGCTCGCGATAACCACTTGACAGAACTTAACCTTAGCAAAAGCAAATAATGAACTTTAGCCCAAACAAATTTACAAATTGATAAGAAAAAGGATTGGATTCATGAAAAGTATTGATTGTCACAGCATCCAGAATGTTTCCCGATAGCAGTGCCGCCTACAGACCCCTTCTACGGTCCACGTGGAGTACGTTGCCTAGATTTCGTCCGATCATCTCCAGCTCCTAGAGACGACTGCGCATTAGGCTGGCGAGAACAGCTCAACCAAGTCTCCGCATACATCGATGGTTCACCACTGTATGCCAGTTCGGCGCGCCAGTCAGACAAGTTGAGGCTTTTTCGAAATGGTGAGCAACAACCCACGGAATGATCAGACGGTTTTTTGGTTTGTTGGACTAATACTCCATAATCGTAGAATTATGGAGTATCAGTCCAACATCAGTCATCCAGCGGGATGTAGCATCCCACTTACTAATTTACTAAGTAGACTTAACTGGATTTACATATTTTGCACTAAATCTTGGGGAGTAGTTTTTCGTCATTCTAACAAAGTGAGTCAATATGACAGCGATCTTACGCGAAAGCTTTTAACATTTTAACATAAACTAAGTTAGCTTAACTTGACGTAGTCTAGTTTATTTTGAGTAACAGTAAAACAAATGGGTATACACACAAGCCATATTCTTCAGTTTAGAATATCTTGTAGGAATGCTACAATACGGTAGAGTGCAACAGCGGAGACCGCTGCTGCCTCCAGAGCGCCGTGATGAACTCTGTCGTGGAGGTGCGCTTTCCACCGACTGCTTCAAGTCCGGAGACGGAAGAGTCAACGAACATCCAGGCCTTGTCGCAGCGCACATCGTCTGGCTGAGGCAACACAACCGGTAGGCACTATTTTTATAACAATTTAGACTTTATTCTTAATATTTTTTTGTACAACAATAACAAAAGTTCAGATAAAGCAATTGATTTAAATTTTGTGTAAGTAATTTATTTATTTTTTCATGACATGAATATGGAGTTCAAATTTTCAGAATGGCCCAAGAACTTGCGCATTTAAACCCACACTGGAGCGATGAAAAAATTTACCAGGAGACTCGGAAAATTGTTGGAGCTTTAATTCAACAAATCACGTACAGGGAATTTTTACCTATTGTTTTAGGTAATTGAGTTTAATCGAGAAGATTCATATATTTACCACTAACAGTGTACCTATAGATATAATTTTGTTACACAGGTTCTGAGGTAATGAGGCTGTTTGAGCTGGAACCCCAAAATAAAGGTTATTTTAAAGATTACAACCCTAAGATCAATCCCAGTCCAGCTAGCTCTTTCAGCTCAGCTGCGTTCAGGTTCGGACACAGCTTGGTTCAACCATCTATGATGAGGTTCGACAGATTCCATCAACCTTTAAACAACAGTAAGTATTTTTTTATGAAAATTACATGTAAAAGACAAACTTGTAAATTTATATTAAATTGTTGATTCGTTTTAAGATGTATCCCTACACAACGAGTTGACTAACCCATCTAATATCTGGAGCATGGGCGCAGTAGATCGGCTACTCTTAGGCATGGTTAACCAGCCGATACAGAAGCGCGATGAATTCATCACGGAAGAACTGACTAACCATCTTTTCCAAACTCCTCATTTTGATTTCGGAATGGACTTAGCTGCTATTAATATCCAAAGAGGAAGAGACCACGGTGTTCCACCCTACACATCCTGGCGGGAACCTTGTGGTTTGACAGAAATTACTGAATTTGAGGATCTGTTTAGAGTGATGCCAGTGAGAGTAGTTAGGAAAATGAAGAGTTTGTATAGGTAAATTAAGTATAAATTATTTTACTTTTTTACTTCAATAAATATCATTTTCCATGTAATTTAATATAACATTATGTTTTAGAAATGTTGATGATATCGACTTATTTACTGGAGGTATGGCAGAAAGGCCAGTGGTTGGAGGACTAGTCGGACCAACCTTTGCTTGTATAATTGCTCAACAATTTTCAAATCTTCGTAAAGGAGATCGGTTTTGGTACGACTGTCATTATATGATACATATAATCACATAGAATTCAAAATAATCTATTTTCACACTTTTATATTCCACTTTCAGGTACGAAAACGGAGGTTTTGATTCCTCATTTACACCAGCACAGCTACAACAAATACGACGAATGTCTTTTGCTCAAGTTCTATGTCGGACTTTAGACACGATCGACAGTATCCAACCCTTTGTATTCCTCTCTCATGAAAATCCTGACAATGACAGAATCTCTTGCCACAATGGACTGCTCAATAACTTTGACTTATCTCCTTGGGTAGAAATAAACTCTGACTCTAATAACGACATCGGTAAATCGGACGACATTAAAGCTACTACTAAAAAACCTAAGAATACTAAACCGACTACTACAACGCACAGACCAACTACCAAAAAGTCTCAAAAGATTTCAGGAGCCGCTTCTAACAAAGTAACTCAAAAGAAACCATCCCCACTAATAAATTCAACTAAAACACAAAATTTTACTAAACTTATCAAACCAAACACGACTAATCTAGATAAAGACAATTCGACTGACATTTTTACATTTGACATGACTAAGACTGAAATGAATTTCACTCCAAAAATAGACGACAAACTTGACTTTAAAAATAAAAGTAAACGTTACGACGATAAAGAAAAAATTGACGCAAGACATAAATATAGACCTGAAAACATATACGAAGATGACTATGACGATGAAGAAGAGACTGTACACCAAGTGCAGTCGGTTGTTATTAATAATTTACCGCAAAAACGACCATATAACAGACCAGTTCTAACGGTAACAGAAAATACTAATAAGTTTACATATCTCATCAATTATGTTCCAAAACCGACGGAATCTTCGCGACCGACGACTAGGAGGTATCATGACAGAGACAGGGACGTTATTAAAGTGACTTACCAAGGTTACGATGATACTTACAGACGACCAAACAAACCTTACTATTATAAAAAACGAGAGGACTTAAAAAACAACAGACATGACGACTTTTACAGAAATAAGAGGCCAGCGATGCAGACTACTAGCAGAGAAAACTCACAATCGTCTGCTAGATCTAACGATGACATTTCACCTACAACAACAACAGAAACTACAACTTATAGACCTGTAGACAATACTTCATCCACTACAGAAAACTTGTTTAAACTTGTGACTTTTGGATATGTAGGGACTTACAAAGGCGACAATGTTACCGAAAGTAACTTAACTCTTAAAAACTTGACCTCTAACATAAAACCTGACGTAATTAGCAAAGACTTTTCAACATATGACACTAAAAGGCTTGACAAAATGGAGGACAAAAAGGCGGATAACATGAAACTTTCTACATTTTTCCTTTACGAAACAGTGACAAGACCTTACAGTAACAGTTACAGACCGACAAGACGACATGACGATTACGACTACAATAAATCTAATCCTCACAAATATTACTACGTTAAAAATATTCTTCATAAATACAGCGACTCTGACGCAACAGCTTCTGACAATCCACTCCAACTTAAAAAAGATATTCTTCGAGAGAATTACAACAATCCTGGCGTACCAGAAAATGTTCAAATAGAAGAAAGATCGTCTCTTAGCAAAATATCCGCCCAAGACGATATAGAATCAAAGCCTAATATAGGAAGGCAAAGGAATAAAGTTAAAAAGCCTTCAACTGAAGCCAAAACACCTTCTGTAGCTTTTCAAGTAATACCTAGTGAAAACAGGTAATTATTGTACTACAACTTTTTATTATATCAATTACAATATCAATCAATTATCAAATTTTATTATTTTAATAATATCATGGTTATTTGTAGATAAATTTCCAAGTGCGTTGTTTTAAAGATTCCAGCAAACCCTTAGGCTTAACACTTAATGAATTATTTCAAACTATTTTGTTTCAGTCCGAGCCTATGGGCAGTTTATGAAGAGAATGCAGATCTCGATGGGGTGCCGCACAAAATGCCTTCAATGAAAGTGGACCCACTTGCCCTGAGAGAGATCCCAAGACCCATGGCTTTAGGCAACTTAAAGAAACGACGACCAGGAAGAACCTGAGCACCGATACAACACAAATCAGATCTAATATATTTTTAAATATGACTGACTTAAAAAACTAAATGTACTCACTTAGACTTAAAAAACACTAAAAACGTTACTTTGACATCTAAAACTATGACACATAATAAAAGTACACAATAAAGTAGACTGTCAGCTTAATTAATTAGCCTGTCAGCTACATCACATAGTCAATGAAATTAAATGAACTGAACAAATACTTACAAAAATTACTTGTTATAACGTAATGTGAAGCGAAAAAGCACTTATTTACTAAAAAATAAATGACATTAATTAAAGGAATAACGAGACATGACAAAAATGACACAAGACTGACCTTTGACTAAAACAAGAAAATTTTAATAGACTTTATTTGACAGACAGACGATTGAAACAACGCATGGCTAATAAAAAGTCATAAGCAACGACTATTATGTCTTATATGACGATCTTTGAACAATTTAACATAATAAGCCTATATACGCAGCATCACCTTGACAGAACTAGATGTTCAGAATACAGATAATATACTCACATATGACTTGATTTAGAATTGACTCGACTCGACGTAAAATTAAGACTTCATAATATAAAACATAAAAACAAATAAAAAATTAACTTGACTTAACGTTTACCAATTACATTTAACTACATTTAGGACGTATAACATGACCACACAGTTTTGTTGTAGTAACTACTTTGCGACGTAATGCGTGACTGTAAAGACTAACGACTATGACTCGACAAAAAATATGACTTTTACTAACTTATTGTTGAGTGAAAAATATAACAATACTTTTTACTAACATTGCTTCCTTGACGACGGAATAAATACTATTAAAAAAATCACCAATTTAAAATAAAGGTAAAGGAATTTATGGTGTCTGATTCAAAATTTGCTGACTGACACGTGGCTGACAGTGAGTAACAAAGAACTTTTAAAATGACTTGATTTACTAACTTACAGGACTTGACGCATTCAATGTGACTTGCATAATGACTTTGACTTGCATGAACACAGACTTAAATGACAATCAACATTAAGTAAGTTGACTCAGCTCTTAATGTAACATCAACTCGACTGACTTGAAATTTAATTGAAAGATCTCTAATTAAGTACACTTTCGTATCAATACAAATATATTACATATATTTAAATGCTTTTCCAGAACACGTTTCTTAATTCAAATAAATGTAATCTTTAGAAAATGGAACACAAGTGGTATTTCCAATTTGGAAAATATTTCAAATACTAAATATAAATATTTTATCGCCCACCTCGAGAAGTGGTTCCAGTTATATAAACTAAGGATTTCATAATAATTATAAGTATACCACCGATATTATTACACATAGATATTTTGGTAGGTATAATAATTTTTATTTTCTAACATTTCAATAGATCCCTGCATGACGTGACAGACAAATAAATAACTTAGTTATGACGTTTGTATTGTATACTGCATAATGTACTAAATATTTATTGATGTAAGATATTAAAAACAAAAAATAAACAATGTTAAATACCTATCCAATTTTTTATTATGAAACCTTGAGTTATTAAAAATAGAGTACAACATACTACTACAAACATCTCAAGTAAAGTTTGCGTTCTCACAGAGAGGAATAATGTGCCTCTTTCTAAAATATAGTAAAATTTTATTATAGTACTTATGTCAATGTATAAATAGATATTAATACATACATCTACAACAATCAAGATCTAACAATAATTATTCCACAAGTATCTACCACCTACACATGAGACCTAGCACTCATAAAATATGTTATGAAAATGTTAAACCTTTAAAGTTTAATGAATTTATGAATGCTAAAAGACCTCATTATCAAACAAATGAATCAATTAATTTCTTTGGTATCATTCAAATCCAGATTTAGTTAAGTTAAAATTTGATTCAAGCAACTTAAGGCTGAAACTAAATTTAATAAAATCAAGATATAAATAATTTCCTTGCAACTTTAGCCTTCAACAATAAATAAACTACATATTTAAATAACATATATCATAGATGCAATTAAATAATATAAGAAGGGAATTGATAAATTATAAAATAAATATTAGCTTCCAATATTTTCAACAATCTATAAATTAAATCTATTAAACATAAGTGTCATGCTAATCAGACAGAGTGCTTTTCTTATGTTTGCTTAACAGCATAATTATTTTTAAAAGACAATATTGTTTAGGAATGCATTAAATGCTCTTAATAAAACAAAGTCAATAAAATATTTCTTATGATCAACAGACTATAAGTACCACAGCTAGCTAAGGCATTCCTACATAGGAGAAACACTTGGGTTTATTACTTTCAAGAAAATCATAGATATAGTGCTCTCATGAATTCAATTTGGAACATGTTTTTTTCATTACAGTTATATTTCATATTATTTCGAATGAAATAAATATCTACATCAATATCAGTAACAAATCAAAAACTGTTCTGTTTTAAACCTAGTCCCTTTCGGGATAATACTGAGCTAGGTTTTGAGACAATTCCTTTGCCAATTCTGGTGTACTAGCACATAAAACTCTTCTGGCTAACAGATCAAGAGGCCCTCCAGAAGGATCAAGGCATACTCCACCCGCCTCTCTAACTAAGATATCCCCAGCTGCAATATCCCAGGCATGTATTCCAAACTCAAAGTTTGCATCAGCCCCTCCCATAGCAACCATAGCCATATTCAATGCAGCAGACCCCAAAGATCTCACACCATGGCCTTTGCTCACTACCATCTTGAAATTATCTAACACTACTTTCATCTTCTCTTCATCGCGGCTTGTGCCTGCTTCAAAAGCTACAAGAGCCTTATTCAGATCTTCTATTTGTGAAACATGAATCTGTCTGCCATTCAAAAATGCGCCTTGACCCTTTTTGGCGGTGAACAGCTGACCTAAAAGAGGATTATAAATAATGCCAGCCACTGACTGTTTATTGATGACTAGACCAAGAGAAATACAGCTATGAGGGAATCCATGAACAAAGTTGAGTGTCCCGTCTACTGGATCGATTATCCAAGTCGGGTCATCAGACAAAAAGCATTTTGCCCCATCTGCGACCGATTCCTCTCCAATAAATTTGTGGGTGGGGAACTTCTTTGACAACCCGCCAATTAACGTCTCTTCGACCTTCTTATCCACTTCTGTCACCAAGTCAATATCACAAGATTTGTATTCAAAGATCTTACACCCGTTTACATGATCTGTTATAAGGTTTCCTGCAGCTTTAACAAGAGTTAAAGCTTCCTCGAAAAACTCATTTAAATTGTCAGACATTTTGTGTGAAAATTGCGAATGTGAATTCTAGTCAATATATATCGTACTACTAACGAAATTCTCTATGAAGTCCAATCACCATCCAATCATTTATGGGAAATAAAGTTAATTTTAATATAATATGATCTGCCGTCTCGATCACTCACCAATCACTTGGCTGTCAGTCAACTGTCATTTTCGGAAACTGTCACTGCCAAAATGAAGGAAGCAAAAGAAACAAAGCCCATACATACCAAAATGTGTCAGAAATAATATGTTAATAAATTTCTTTAATCACTAAAAAACTTCTTACTACTTACTTTCTTTCTTCTAATATTTAAGAATAATAATAATAAATAATTAATATTTAAAATTACAAGTTAAAAACTATATCTATCAGCCCCAGGGCTGCCGTCAGGAGTGGTGCCTAAAAGGCTGGCAAATTAGTTTATAAAAAGATTAGTTTCTTTTCTGAGGGCAAGCCTAGACAAGATGCATTTACATAATCACAATCTTACTTGACTTAACAATTATTGCTAAGCGAGGGCTTATATTAAATCCCAAGCATAGTAGTATTCTACCTATCACATTCTACACCTTAATTTGAGCACCCGTCTGGGGTTATTCCTTTACCTTAGTGAAGATCGCAACTAAGGAACACTTCTTAATTATTGAAGTTCATGCGTTTTATTGTATAGATAAAAATTATAATAATATTCTAATGGTTACCTATTACCAAGCCCAAATTAACCATAATTAAGAAATTGTGTCTGAGAAATATAGATGTAATATGTACAAAACATTTACTGAATAAACATATATTCAAGATTCATGAACAAGTATCCGTAAACTCATCATATATATTATATTGCGTTATCGGATTTAGAACCCGGGATCTCTTGACTTAGTAGACAGGATTACTGAACATACGACAATGTCGCTAGTCTTAGTATAAAATAGGGGGTTCATAGTGAACTCTCAATTCCATTTAGTTTAGTGACTTATTTTTTACATCAAGTACTCAGTAATAAAGTTCATTGCATCGTATTGTATTGTCATCTAGATGTAGTTAATAGAAATATATGTTGATTTACACCACTTTTTCATTATAATGCCATGATGCTCATAAAACGCTTTCTCTTAATTTTACAGCGTTACAAGTATAAAACATTAACATTTATTTTAGATTTGATTTTTAAGCCGGAAGAACATACAAATATGCACATTAAGACCTTTTAATTGAATCATAATGATAATTATTGGTAAAACCAAATTAAAACAGGAGTAACGGAAATAAAACAAATGAATTAAAAATCATGAAAAATTGTTTAATTGGCATACCAACTGATAACTTGTTACAACCTATGGCCAATTTTACAATTATCAATATTGTTAATAATTAAATATAATATGTAAAATAGGTTTATGCTGGTTTACTTACATTTAAATTTTATATTATTATTCGAAAAACTATATAATTAAAAAAGAAGAAGTCATTACAATATTAGACTTGGTAAATATTCATAAAAATTGCTTGTTACAGATACAAAATGTTTTTTTTTTCGTTTTTACTAGGCCTTCCATACAAAACAGAAAAAACTTTCGTTATACGCGCAAGTCATTATTAAAAAAAAAATAAGGCCACCTTTTATTACTACAAGTTTACCTAACTCTAGAATAAAACAAGCCATCTCTAGCGCGTCCTTCCGCCTGGCATTCGTTTATATAATACCATTGGTATGTAAAACAAATTTACATAGTCCACCCTGAAAGCGTATTTACACTTTCGAAGACGTTAAGTTGTTAAAACGTTAAACGTGAGAGTACAGAGTGGGGTACAGAATTAAAATGAAACGTTCAAATAACGCAGGAATTGTGTGAAAGCGTTCTTCTTTGTAATTAAACGATTTGTACTGAAAGACGACACTCGACAAGAGTAGGACACAGCGTGAACGCTCAAACACAACCCAACAAGCTTTCGGTCTAAAGCATCTACTTACTTAACAACTATCATTAGAATTTGTATGGCAACTAAGCGTTCAGTGACTCGCACTGACCATATTTACATGATGTACGGGCGCTGCGCGTGCGCACTCCTCGAGAAATCGTTTGTATTGTCGCAAAAACAGTCTTCGCCATCTGCCACGTAAAATGCATAATCAGTTTCTAATAGACACTTTTGATTAATAATACTTTTTAACTTTAATAATTTCATTACAATATCACCCAATGAGTAATTTAACATCTTACCGTAACCGACTATGTCTTGGTAAAACTAAAAACTCTCGATTGTTAGGAATGTTTCGTTATTAATACTGGCTTGTGAAATGATCTATTTTTATCTATAGAGATTCACAGACTGTAAATGCAATTTTAAAACAATTGAGCACCCGAAAACTAATGAAAAATGTACTCCGAACTCCGTAGAGGCTAAGACTTTAATGGTTATTAAATACAATACCGACAAACAAGGAATACAAATTATTGACACTAAACTCTCTATACATAGTTCATTAAATTATTCCATTTGACATAGTTTATTTAAACGGTTGTTTATAAATACATCTGGAACCATCGTTTGAATATCATCGCCCATATTTTATTTACTATCAATATTACCGACGGAAACAAAATTTAAATCAAAACCAGTGATAACCAAATTCATTCTTGCCAAATACTAGCGATATACTTAGCATGATCTTGATGTACATACATAAGTACAGAAGTTGTTGTTACAGTAATGTTCATTAATGTATGAACAAGTGACTCAATGGACATTATCCATCTTCCAATTTTAAGTCACCACCGCTTTCGCACAATTTAAATTTAGCACAAGCCAATTTTGGTTATTACAGAAATATCCGAATAACAATTATGGGATTATAAAACTGTTTACATCAGTAAACATATAATTTTATAATAATTAAACAGTATGAAAAATATAACGCGAATATTTCTTCAATATCCCAGTAATGAAATATACTTTAAATATATGTATAAAAGAGGGACTTAACGTGTTTTTTACTTTATTTCACATAGCGTAATATTTTTAATTTGGCCATATTTCTAAGTCCTGAATAGACGTAAAACGAAGATAATTTTATAACAATGTAACTATAATTCTGGTGGATAGTCTACTGTGCTTACAATATATATTGACTGGCAACACAGATGGCTTAGTAAGGTAATATCACTATCATTTGTTTTGCTTTTATATATTATTGTATGCGAGTGCGTGAAAATCAGTCTATGTGTTACGTCTATAAAGGCCGGTTTCTCGTCAAATCCCTCCCGTGGTTTTACTGCCATCATTCGACGCTATTGATAGTGTCGTTGACGTCATCAAAGGATTCATCGCCGGAACCGGCGCCGGGTGCTAATGACGAACGCTTCATTCGCGATGACGACGAACCACCAGAAAGGCCGATCGCACCGCCTTGCCGCCTGAAAACATAACATAGGTTGTTGATATTTCCTCAGATGTATGCAGTTAACCCTTTGCCTCCATGATTTAAAAAATACATAATGATAATGTAAACCATGATTTTATTTGTCGATTAATGTTATGATATGTATTTAAAAAAGTATTTGATAAACAACAATTGAATAAACAGTTTTACAAGAAAATATTAATTTATACATAAAAAGTATGGCAAGATTATTGTTAAAACGTTAATAAATCAATTTAAACTAGGCAATACCTCGGACGAAAGAAAACGAAATTAAGGACAAAAACAATGACAACATGCATAATGGACATGATTTTAAAATAAATAATTCCAGAAAGAAAACACTGATGGAGTGAGGAATTATTACAACAAAACATTGATTCTTGATCAGTTGTTGAGCTTAAACATAACGTATATATGAAAAAGCCTTGGATAAGTTTTAAAATGATATGACTGGACAGATGTTAACACCAACCAACGACACAACACCACAGCCCTAAAAACAGTCGAACCGGAATCATTTGTGATTCCTAACAATTAAAATATTTTTCTGAGAAGTTAATTTATAGATTCGATTGCATTTTTTCGAAGAACTTGAGCCCCTAACGAAACCACTTATGGAGAGATATGAAACCAAACAGCGATCAATAATTAAGCTCTCCCTACCTTTCATTCGACACAAAGAAGAAAAATTAATGTTATCTCATACTTTATTCAAAGTAAATGTACCTTATATATAATATGATTAAGTAATGTTTGGTGAAGTGAAACCATTTTAATCTCTCAAAAAGCAGTTAACAGTGGACACACATTATTAGCGGGCAACGTACGCAGAGTCTGTATATAAGATATTTTCAAATTATCACAATTGTACTGCAAAACTTATGCCTAATGCACAACCAATGTTACTCTAGACTTCTCATCAAAACCGTAACCTTCATCTATAAAGAATAATAATAATATAATTGACCCAATCAAATTCAGAGCATTGAGGTTTTGAAGATCAAAATATTTGGAAATTCCTAAATGATCATAAAACTATTGATGGAGAGTTATAATAGAACCATTGACCAAAAGGTCTCATAGAAGATTGAATATAATCTCAAAATACTAATAATTAATAATTAGAAAGAAAACTATAAAAGTATATTTAGGTCAACAAAAGAACCAAGAGAGACTCTGAATATGGTTTCCAGGTACAACAGAATACTCGGTTAGGGGTCCTGTGTTCTAGTCCCGGCCGGGAAAGATGTTTGTGTGATAAACACGAATATTTGTTCTCATGTCATTGATTTTTATGCTAAATGTAAATTATTTATTTATGTCTATATATTTATATGATGTCTATTATGTCTATTATTTATGTTTATTTATATCTATAACACAGGCTTCTAAGGATGTTTTGAACTTAATAACTGTGTGTAAGAAAATGATAGAGGCAAAGCCCAACTTTACACAATTTTCCAACTCAAAGTACCTAAGCAAAGCTCAGTATACCCTCGCGTACATTGCCATAAATGCGCGTCCAGCAAGCATACTTCCCACCATTAGTGAACACGCGGGTTACCTGCCTCTCTCGCCGGAGACACCTCACTCACTATCCTCGTCTGTGTACGAGGGCCTATTAATACAACATTCACTGTGAAACTAGAGTAAACGACGGACAACATGTAACACTACAGAAAGTTAGGAAAGTATTGGAAAAAATTGGAACAGTGTGCGTTAGTACACAAAATATAATACGAGAGATGCAATAAAAGAATTCGCGGCATTAAAAACTTCAAAACTTGTTTTTCTATCTGTCTCAGTCTCATATATATCAAAAGTATAATGACTACATCTAATTCAACTTTATCCATGTCTGCAGATGTGTATCTCATTAATAAAGACAAACTTTGTGCAAAACTCCAAATCATAATTGAGCACTTATTGAGTTAGATCGTTGGTCCCGGTTACTGCAAATATTTTCATCCACAAACCGCATTGAGCCTTTGCCCAAAAGTGGGAGACGTATTCCGATGTAATAGCTTGTTGATGTTGACTGTGATGATAATGCTTCACTAGTGGAAGCATCTATAAAATAAAGAAAGGGAACCATATGAAGCACCTCACCGAAGTTTGTTTCGCAAGTTGTTGCATTCACGTGTGAGGGTCTCGTGAGTCTCAAGCATATCCTCAAGTTCCCTCTGAGCCTTCCTCTTGCCAACTTTTTCTCGCTGAACTTCTTCTTCTGCCTCATCTAACTGTCGCTTGAGCGCTTTAACGCGGACATTCATCTGTAATAATATTTTTTATATTTAGTCCAATACCCAATTTTGAATGCATACGCCTAAATATATGAACAGAAGAAACCTTGCCTTGAATGGTCCTAGTATTAAACCTTGTGGTACGCCAATATTAATACACTACATTAAAACAATACAAGAACTTCATTGCATGATAACAGTTTGTTTATTTGTTTATGTTTATGTTTGTTTATTTATACACAACAGATAAAGAAACCGAGATTTGATTTATGTTCAACACAATCAAAAGCCTTAGCAACTTCAACAAATCTAAAACACTCCAAATTCAGGCAGATGGCAACTTTAAGTGCAATAGAGAATAAAACCATGGCCGAACGATTTTTTATTGTAGTAAAAATTCGTTTATAACTATAAATATTCTTCAGAGCGTACCTTCTCAATCTGTTCCTTGTACTGGTCAGCATGGCGGCGTTCCTCATCCAGCTGGAGGGCTAATTCCTTCATCTTCTTATCCAGCTTGCGGGACGCCTTCTGTTGCGCTAGACGTTCACGGGATTCCGCTTCTAACTGTTCCTCTAAGTTGGCTACCTTCAGCTCGAGAGACGTTATCACACCCTGGCGAGGAAAATATTAGTTTTGTACACTATAACCGTTTACACTGTGCACGCAACGAAAGCTCCGAAAAGGAATATTTTTACTGATTTTGCAACATTTTTCATTGATGCTCAGCACTTATTAGTCGTGGCATGATGTTATATAAGCCTTTGCGTTTCTCGATAAATGGACTATACAACACAAAAATATTATTTAATTTAAATTAGTAGTTCCTGAGATTAAAAAACTCTTAAACTCTAAAAAACTTCAGTTCTTTAATAAAAGCATAGAGAATCAAATCCTCAATAAACGGTAGCATCAACGATACAATACCTTAGTCTTGGTGCGTGCAGCTGTCTCCAGTTCAGCTAGTTTAGCCTTCAACTCCTTGTTCTGCCTCTCTAGTACCAGCTTACTGCTCTCAAGCTTTTGCGTTGCCGACTTCTCTGTGCCCAGCTCCATTGTCACTTGATCGATTTGGTTCTGTATAATGTAAATTAAAGTAATAAATTTGTAAGAATTTATGTTCATTTAGGATATTTATTATTTATAAACTTAACCGCCTCTGTGGTCTAGTGGTAAGGCCATCCATTTCAGATCTGAAGATCCGGGGCGAAATTTGATTGGAGGTCGGGTTTACTTTACAATTACCATCGGTGAGCTGACGGCTATAAAAGCTTCCCCGTTGAGAATAATCATTGTTATAACTAGATAAAAAATGGTCCTATTTAAAGATATCAAAATTTTATGATTTGCAAAGATCTGTTGTACAATGTTATCAATTTTTAAGTAAGTATGAAAATAATGAAAAATCAGGCTTCTTTGGCCAAGCAAAATTAAACTCTGAGTAAAGTTATCAAAGATTTTTTTTTTTTTTTTTTTTTTTTTTTTTTTTTTCTATTTATTTATTAGGACTTTTATCTTACAAAGATATGTCAGTCCTATCGGACTCACCCAACAGGTATTCACAACACATAAGCAATCATTACAAAAATTAGTTTAAATCGCAGGAGGCGGCCGCAATCTGCGCAGAAGGTTATAAAGGCCAGTTGCTCCTTCTGAGACTGGTTCTGCCAATAAACATTGAACCACCCCTATGTCTCGTCTGTTTACGTTCAGTCTGGCAAACAGCGCCCTCCTCTCAGGCTGTCCCCGGACACACTCCATTAACAAGTGTTGAACGTCTTCAATTACACCACATATTTCACAATTGGGTGAATCTATCTTCTTCATGAGATATCCAAACTTGCTAGATGGATAGTGTCCGGAGCGAAGTCTGTTCAATGCTATTATATATGACCTATTAATCTTATAATTATAAAACCATGGCATGCGAAGGGGCTGACATTGAAGAGTTTTGTACCAGATTCCTTTCTCCTTCGATCGTTGGTCAAAATATTCTTTCCAATTATTAAAACAAATATTTTTAAATTTACTTAAAATTTCGGAATAAAACGGCTGCACTAATATTTCTTCACCCTCTGTTGTTGCCAATTTCGCTAATCGGTCAGCCTCTTCGTTGCCGCTTAGACCTATGTGAGAGGGTATCCATTGCAATCGTATATTTGAGTTCTGAGTGCTAAATTTATAAATCTCCTCGATAACTTTATATGCCATTGGAACACCTCTGTGGCCTGAAGCACAGCGAGCTAAGTGTTGAAGAGCACTCTTACTATCTGTAAAGATAGCGATATTACTAATTCCTCTTTCAGTCGCATATATAATCGCTTTATGAATGGCTAGTAATTCCAATGACATAATAGATATGTTAAAACTGGTTTTATAAAGCCCTTTATCATTTAGAGATGGACAAAAATACGCCGCTCCATGTCCATAAACTGAAATTGACCCATCTGTATAAATTTTTGTCCAACTATTATATTTATTATTTATTTCTACTATGGTATCATGTTTCAAACAATTAACTTCATGCAGTTTCTTGGGTCCCTTCACACAATCTAGAGTCAACAGCAAAATTTTTGATATATTTATATTGGTTATCCATGTATCTAGACTATACATTTCTAAAGGATGAGCGGAAGCAATGCTACTACTACTCGTTTCTGAGATAAATGAGGATAGTATGGGTTTATTCTTATTACGCCAGTAGTTATTTTGAAATTGCGCGTTTAATTGTTTTAATATCTCTATAGTAATACCGTTCCGCCATGATTGCGCTTTTATACAATATTTGTAAGCAAGGTATTCCCTTCGTATAAAAAGTGGCGGTATACCTAACTCGCTCTCCATCACATGTATCGGTGTACTTTTAATAAAACCTCCAACTATTCTCAAAGCCTGGTTTTGTATCTTATCCAACTTGTATAAGTGAGTTTTGGCGCAATTAGAATACAGTATACAACCAAAGTCAAATCTACTTCTAATAAGAGATATATATAAAGTACGCAGATGCTTGGGGTGAACGCCCCATGCTGAGCCCGCCAAGACATTTAAAACATTAAGAAACTTTTGCGTTTTTTCTGCAACCTCATTTATATGCCTTTTCCAAAATAGAGAACGATCTAACCATACGCCAAGATACTTGACGCATTCTACCTGATTAATTGGACACCCGTTTATCTTAAGTTCAATGGATTGCCTTCGTTGACCTCTACTAAATAAACAGAAATTAGATTTAGTTGGTGATAAGTCTAACCCTAACTCTTCCAATAGCTCTGTCATAGCGTTTAAAGCGTTTTGTATGTATATCTGACATCTACCTATGTCCTTGTGACTGACAAACAACACAAAGTCGTCTGCATATTGATACATAAATGCATTTTGTATTTCACGACATATTCGATGTGTGGCAATATTGAATATAAGTGGGGACATGGGATCGCCTTGGGCTAAACCTTTATTTGTCCATCTAATTATTTCAGTATTTTCAGCTACGTTTTTAATTTTAAGATGTCTTTCACTTAAGAATGACCATATATATTTACAAATATTCATTCCTACTTCTAGTTTATCCAACATCACGGCAACCCTTTTAACACAAACATTGTTGTAAGCATTTTCCACGTCAAGAAAACAAGCTAATGTGGGATTACTGTTGGAATAACCTATTTGTATTTGTGTAACGAGGCGTACCAAGCTATCTAGACAAGACTGGCATCTTCGGAATCCAGTAGAATACTCCGACACAATTCCCTGTTTTTCAACATACCACTCAATACGTTTCACTATCATACTGTGGAAAATTTTACATAAGCAGGAAATCAGTGAAATAGGTCTTAATTTGGGATCAACGCTAACACCTGCATTCGGTTTGGGTATAGGAACTATTATGATATCGCGCCACTGATGAGGAATATACCCAGACTGCAAGATACGATTATATATATTCAACAGAAATTCCTTACCAGCCTCTGAAAGATTGAAAATCATTGAATATGAGATACCATCTTCTCCGGGAGATGTGTCTTTTTTCTTTAATGAATTGTTCAATTCTTGTGTAGTAAAGGTACTCTCTAATAATTGGTTCTTTGACGTGAAAATGGGCTGCGACTCTAATACCGAATCTGGGGATAATGAACTTAATAAATCTTTTAATTTCTCATGCGGTGGACAATATTTAGTTTGGTGACAACCTTTGACCCATTTCATGCGGCGCCACATCTGTGATACTGATGTAACGTCATTAATGCTTGAACAAAACTTCTGCCACGAGAGAGATTTCGCTTGAATTATCAGTCGTTTTGCCTCATTAACTTTATTTTTTAGCTTGTTCAGATTATCCGGAGTTGGATTCCTACGAAAATGTTTTAAAGCCAACCTACGCTGCGCTACGATGTGTGATAAGTCTTTACTCCAGTACTCTTTCGGTGCGAATTTCGATTCAGGATTAGGATTATATTTTTTAAAAGGGACATGTTTATTAGCTAATTGAGTAATTTCATTAAAAAAGTAATCATACATCTCTTGAACATTAGTGTAGTCATTTATGTTAGTAGAAGTAAAATTTAAAAAAGATTCGTGTTCATAGTTTTGCCAATTCGCTAATTTATAATTCCTCCTTTTCACAAAATGTTGTGCCTTTTGATAATTTATAGAATACATAATTATAAGGTGGTCACTACCCAATGTTTCATTGCTACTTTGCCAATTAAAACTCGACGCGATATCAGAAGTGACGAAGGAGACGTCTGGAGATGATTCCCTCAAAATGCCATTATCTAACCTTACTCTTGTTGTTTGTCCATCATTAAGCGAAACACAACCGTAATAGATAGACGAATCGAAGATTTGAGTTCCCCTTGTGTCAGTTTTAAACGACCAATTTAGATGGTGTGCGTTGAAATCGCCCGCAATTATTGTTTTCCTTCTAAACATAGAAAATAACTCATCCCAATCTGCTTGCGTAGTGTGAACTGTTGATGGGCAATACAGCGATACTATATTTTCTACATTTTTAAAATTAAATATTTGACAACCTATCACCTCTATACCCGAGTTTGTCATAGTTATATTGATTAACCTGCAATGTAGCGATCTATGTACAATTATAGCTACGCCACCGTAACCATCGAGCCTATCTCTTCTGAAAATGGTATAGCCATTTAGCCTCAGAGGAGTTTCAGGTTCTAACCATGTCTCACTAACTATGGCTACATGTATTTTTTGTTGCATTAGAAGTGCACCAAACTCACTTATTTTAGGTCTCAAGCTTTGAGAATTCCATTGCAAAATATTAAAAGCAGAATTTTTACTTACAGTTTTACTATCCATTAAATAGACCGATTAAATATTCTAGTGAGGCGTTCTGCGTTATCATATTCATTATAAATATCTTACATTCTTCGAACAATTCTTTTAACACTAAAATACACTTAGTTTGAAAATCTTTATCACATAAAATAATTTCCTTTACTCGCAGCCACAATTTTCTTATATTAGATTTCCTCTTCCTATTTTGCTCTTCCTGCTGTCCATTAACCTCTTCCTCGTTCCGTACAGTATTTTCATTATTTTCAAACAAACCCTCTTGATATGTAAAGTCCTGTTCTCTGCATTTTTTCTTTCGCTTCGTTGTCTTCTCAAGTATTTGTCTATTCTCAGAATCACTCTGGTTAATTTCTTCACTGTGTACCATAGCTTTGGTCAACAATACTTCGCTGTAAGTTTTTTGTAACGAATCTTTAGTATGGCTGGTTACTTTAGACAACTGGTCCTTTAATAGGGGATAGTTTTTCAAGGGTGGCTTGTCTTGTGGCATTTGTTGCTGCTGTATAAACAATTGCATCGCTTTTTTATATGTAGCATTATGTTCACACATCAACTTTCGAATTTTCTTCTCTTTTATGAAAATGGGGCAAGCTTTGTCTAACACCATATGTGAACCTTTGCAATTAAGACACTTTATATCTTTCAATTCACAGTTCTCGTGATTTTGTCCACACTTTGGGCATATTACTTTTTTAGACGGACAAAATTTTATTATGTGGCCAAATTTCCAGCAACCGGAACATTGGGTGACGGGAAATACGTATGGCTCTACTTTAACGCGACATCCGTATGCATACACATAAATGGGTAAACTAGAGCTATGAAAGCATAAACGAATCGATTCACTTTGAACCCATTTTCCTTCTGAATTCAATCGTTTCAACCTGTTAATGGATATGATTTTATGTGGACATTCTAAAGCTTCCATTATGTCTTTGTCTTCCATGTCAAGGTCAATGCCCTTTATTACTCCGTATGAAACGCGAGACTCTAGCGTCAACTGACATCTATATCCTAATTCTTGAATTTTACTACAACTCAATAACTTCTCGGCTTGAACTTTTGTTTTGAAACGTATATAGACTTTGTAGGGACTTTTGTATTTAACACGTAGTATATCTGTAATGTTTTCCGCATTCAACATTCTTGCTAGTGCCATTTGTTTAAGCAGGGGCTGCAGTGATGTAATACAGACTTCGGTTTCTTCTTCATGAGTTTGTGTATGAATCTCCATTAATGTAAAATTTTGATTATTGCTGGAATTGCTTCTAATTATTCGTTTTGGTTTTCTATTAGTGACTGTTGTAAAACCATCTTCGTTACTTTCATCGCTCGCTTCTCGAGGTCGCTTCCCTCTAGTAGCACCAAAACCTTCTGTTCCCAAGTTGTCCCATTCCATCATGTCTTGTAGGTCTTTTTCACACTGTTTTATCAACTCCGTATCACTTTTGTATGCATTGTCATCACTTTCACAATCAGAATTTTCACTCATGATTACATCGAAAAATGTGGGTAGAATTAAAAAGAAAAGTATTCAGCGGAAGAATAAAGACGCGTGCGCTCACTTCACCGCTCGGCGCGCGACTGATGAGTTATCAAAGATTAAATAATTTGATTTTCTTACCTGTGACTTGCGTAGGCGATCGTTAAGGATTTCGTTGTTTGATTGCTCTTCATCCAAATCTTCTTCCAATGCCGCGATGCGCGCTTCCAGACGTTTCTTCTCATCCACAAGGAGTGTGCCCTGGTACACGAAACAGTTAAATGATTGTGAAGTGCTGACTAACAGATGACTGCGAATTAACGCACAAAAGTACAGAAATTAAATATAATGTACAATCTGTAAATAGTCTAATATCAGTTGCGACTCTTTTGCGTTTCTGTAGAGGGTACAATGCAGTTTGATATTACCTATTATTAAAATGTGGTCTTTATAATAATGGACTGTTCTGACAAAAATGGTTTAATCATTTTTGTGCGAGATGAAGATATATTTAGCTTATGACGTTTTACCCGGTTTTAAGAGTAACCTCTTTGACTAATTCATTCATTTGTTTCTGCAATGTAGGAGGGCCTGTGTGAGTTATATGTATGTGGATAATGCAGGCGGGTAACCTTGGCGGCGTGGTTGTTGAGCTCGTCGAGCAGGTCGTCGCGCTCGGCCTCGGCCTGGCGGCGCGCGCGCTCGGCGGCGGCGAGCTCCTCGCTGTGCTGCATGGCCTCGGCCTCGAGCGCCTTGACCCGTCGCTCGGCGTCGCGGGCCGCGGCCGCCGCCTCCTCGCGGCCGGCGCGCGCCTCCTCCGCCTCGCGCACCGCCTCCTTCATCTGCTGCTGCAGCTTCTTCACTTGTTTCGTCGCGTCTTCTTTCACCTGTTCATAATATATTGTATTATATTCTCTGTGTATGTTCTCACACTCACACCTTTATCGAGCCTAAATTAAATATCATTAAGAGCTCATGTAATGAAAACTAAATAACGGAATAATATAGAGAGTAATATGTTTCTAAATATCAGAAATATACAAAATAAACATACAAACTTCCATGACTCGTAGAAAAAATTTGTACTCATCATAGAAATATCTGCCCCTACCGGAATTCGAACCCTAGACCTACTCTTTTAATTGCGTGCGCTAGCGCTCGGTTGCCTCTCACAAAGTTGACTAACAATCTAGTAAAGCCGCTGGATGCGGGCAGCGCAGGAATCGCTGGACAGGCCGGTATAGTAGTGATCGTCCTTCAGCTGTTACGATAAATATTTGGGTTTCTTGCGAAGACTTCAAAATGAAACTAAAATTGAATCACATGGTAATACAAAAATAGAACACAAACATCTGTATCCCCAATTTTACAATTTTTTTGTAAAACTTTTACGTCAGTAAAAATAGAATCACGACAAAAATTTAAGTCTCTTACTTTGTTTGCAAGATGCAAGCCCTGTTCAGCATCCTTTAGGTCAGCTTCCAGCTTCTTACGTTGCGCAAGCGCAGCGGCGCGTTGCTTGCGTTCTTCTTCTAACTCCGCTTCTAAATCACGGAGTTGCTTTACTATGCCGCGCCGTTTCTCCTCACCTTGCTCTTCTTTGGCCTGAAACATTATTTTATTAAATTATCGAAACATTGAATAATCAAAATAAAGGTAGTCAGAAAAATGTCATAGAATAAATTCATGGAGCCTAAGGCGGGAATCATTCAAGCATTTATTTAATTCTAAGAATGCATGAAACGAAAGTGAACGTATAAAGGAAAGTATTTTTTCGCAACAGGGCGAAAACGAGCGTCAGGTAGTAGGACCTAATTCTTTTACATTAAAAAAACTTTAAAATAACAAACCTGCAAGTCCCTTTCAAACTGCGCCCTCATAGCTTGCATGTTGACCTCCAACCTCAACTTAGCGTCTTCAGTCAGCTGCAAGTCATCTTCGATCTCTTCGTTCTGAGCTCTCAACTCAGCCAGCTGAGACTCGAGCGCCCGCTTGGCTTTCTCCAGTTCGTGGACATTTTTATCAGCAGTACCTTGAGTATTGGCTAATTCGTCTAACTCCGACTGGAGGAGACGCTTCGTTCGTTCCAATTCCTCAATCTGTGAAACAAAGTTTACGTTTTTCAATTGAGTCTTTTTAAGAGACACTTTTCTACTACATTTTGTAGCTTTTTATGTTCTATTTCGTCAGTTATAGATTTCATAAAGACGAAAAAAAAATCAAATCAAATCAAATAACAAAATCAAACCCCATTCTGTTCTTCTAGAACATAAATTTAATCACAATGCTGCACTTTCAATATATAACACCTAAAAAGGATGCATCCTTTTTAGTTTCAAGCGACTTCATTTAAAGTTTCTAGAACAGCGATTTATTTTGAAACCAGCATTGTATGCCAATTAAAATAAGTCAAAATTATACGGATCTACAGTGTCAGCTAACTTAACTCTTACAAAAATAATCCTTTCACTTTCCTTTTTACTTAAATTTGAATAAAAGAGAGGACGATAATTAAACTTAATTAATTTTTAAAAACACGGCTTGGATACTAGTAAATTTTTGGAATTGGTCTTTAAAAACGTCGTTTCGTTATGAACAAAAATTTATATAATGAATTGATAGAAACTTCATTTTTAACAACGAGCCCTGTAACAAAATCTGTCACGAATCTCAGCTTTTTTCGTATATAATAATGAATAAAACTATTTATTTCTGTCAATGTATGTTTACATCTCAGGCTGGATTACGTCACCTTCTCCGCGGCGAGGTCAAGGTCGCGTGTGAGCGAGAGCACCCTGGTCTCCTTGTCGCGCGCGTCTCGCTCGGCTGCGTCGCGCTCGCTCGCGTTGCGCTCGGCCACGGCGCGCTCCTCCGCCACCACCTGGGAACAAAGATATTATATAATCCTTTTCAAAATTCAGTATATTAAAACAGTTAACAACAAACGTAATCTTATATATAAAAAAAATATTCTCGCTAAAACTAAAAAATGGCTTGACGTTTTTGAATAATTTTTATTGTGTTTAATTCGATTGTTTTATTTCGGCGATTTGTTTCGTTTGTTACGGTGTTGTGGTTTAAAAATAAAAGAAATCCTTCCGCCATTTCTTTAATACTGGCAAAAATTTTAAAACCATCAATCACAATACAAAATCTTGACACTTTGTTCATTATTTTTATTTCGTCTCTCAAACTATTCATTATACTGTTGGCCGTCGGGGGAGACGTTTTCCGTTTACACTCATTACCAGTTAACATACACCATTTTATCTTATTATTTATAGTTGATATTGTATATATTTAAATCAAAGTCCATAATTCAATCAACCTTAAACATTTGTCAACGTCAGTGCCTTATTACTACCCCTCACACCGTAACGTTATAGTTCAATGCAGTTAAGACTAGCCTCCTCCTAAAATAATATGTTATTTTATCTTATTTAGGGTACATTTAAAGTCTCAGTTGACTTCTCCCGATCCTTTGGGACCACTCTGTCTCCTGTCAACTCTTACAGTTACCAGAATACAACTGCCTAACAATAACGACCTTCTGATACACGAAAAATATTCAATTTTATTTGATAATTACATAAATAGGGCTTCTAAACACAGTGATTTAAAGGCACGAAGCTGTGTGCAATGAAAAAATATAACTTTTCGCTCTCAGCGAGTAAAATATTAGGTTAAAATACTACTAAAAAAAACCATTTACTACATACTTTGTCAAAGCTCTTCTGTTTCTTCTCCAGCTCGAGAACTTTAGCACGTTGCGCTTCCAATTCAATGTTTGTATCTTCTAATTCGGCTTGAATCTTCTTTTTGCCTATAAAACAGTTAAAATTAGTTACTAAGAGAAATTGTGCCACCGCCCTTGAATCTGATGATTCATTTTTGTACGACTAAATAGGATAGATGAAAGTGATTTCACGTTTTAATATAGCTATTTTAATGCAGTGGGCCTTATCCTACCGCAAAAACTAAACCTTGGCGAAAAGGAATCGTCAAACCGCTAGGTCCAATATCATATCTACTAATTTTCTAAAAATAACTAAGGTCGCTTGGTAACTAAGCGGAAGTTAGAATATTGGAACCAGGCGTTCCTCCTCCTCCGAAATGGCTTAACGGATTTTTATGAAATTTACTATTAAATTGCATAACAATGTATGCCGGGTCAGCTAGTAGCTTAATAAAATACAGAATATACTTAATGAAGGAATATTCCGATATTACATAGTTTTTAGAATTAGGTATATAATTGTAAGTAAATGTTTTATTTAAAAAGTAAGTCCATAAAAATAGATCCAGTATACTGACTCTTATCCAGCTTGTCATTGGCCTGCTGCAGCTCGTCCACTTGTCTGTGGAGCGCCTCGATATCCTTAGTCAGCTTCTTGCGCTGTTCTTCAATCGCAGCCACTGCTTCAGCCTCTTCTTCTGCCTTCTTCTTCGCGTCTGCCACTTGCTGTGTGAGTGCTGTTACCTGTTAATGGACAATTACAAACTTTTATTAAAACGATAAATCGCCTGATTGTAAGCAGCGACAGTTGCCTAAGGACACTCCTAGCATCTACATTAATTTTTGAAATCAGGTTAACTGCACAGCAGTCTAGTCTCAGAGATCACTCTTCAATGAACTCTGGTGATATTACTCACCGTAACTTTGTAGTACAAGTTGTGCTATTTGTGTTCGAATACTCAAATCAATGGCAGCCAAAAATTGGCTCACATGATCACTTATTAAATAACGTATTGTTAACTTACTTGAACACAAACCAATGTTCGAAGTACACATGTTTTTGTATTTCTATATTAATTTCTATTCTATATTAACGTCTTGTTCATTGTAAATTTACTACATCAACTTTATGTGTGAATCTTTAATTAGCTTGATGTTACTACAAAGCTATAACTTTCAATTAATATATTGGCTCACGGTTTACTGAGTAAATAAATAAATAATACCATTTAATAGACCTTTGTTATCCTATAGAGAACAATAATGACTGATTCATTTTATTTCAAACAGAACAACCTATAAACGTAAGTACTAAAAGTGTGAGATTGTATCATAATAGACAACAATCAGGTGTTTTACCTGTTTGTCAAGGTTACGCTTGGCTTCATCATCCTCATCGAGCTGGTCTCGCGCCTGCTCTAGTTGTTGTTCCAAGTTGCGCAATTTCGTCTGCAATGCTAGCTTCTGCTTCGTTTCTTCTTCTAGAAGAGTCTGGAATAAAATGTTTTATGAATATTGATTATGTGTAGCCTGTAAAGATAAATTCATTTGACATTTACGGGCGCACACTTGCGAGCCTTCAGGCCGTTCTAGTGTGATTGCATCGGGCTACTCCAGTCTAGATGATGTTGTCCACGTCAAAGGCCGATTGGTCGCAATTGATACTGATCGTAAAAATGGACATACACCGTATATGGACATGGTACATTAATATGTGTGCTTCAATCAATGCTTGCTTGTTGCTAAGGTTTGTAATGGTTTCATGCACGGGGAAATTAAGTATTATATGTCGGACAATTTTAATTAAAATTCAAAATCTTATAAAATTTCTTTTAATTTTATCTTTTTTTAATTTCGTGCTTGCTGGTGTCCTAGTCAAAAATCGTTAATTTGAGGTTGCATGAAAAATATGGAATACCGGATCGAGGCAAGCTGGCCTTGAGTTCTGTGTGTTCCAGCCCCTTGTCTGGCGGGGTCACTGTACCTGTCCCCCTGTGTGCCCCAACCCTGTGCCTGGAGAGGTCAGTGTACTTGTACTCTCGCGAGCCCCACCCCTGTGCCTGACGCGGTCAGTGTACCTGTCCCTCCGCGTGCTGCGCGCCGACAGTGGCCGCTAGCTTGGTGGCGGCGGAGGCCTTGAGCTCAGCCTGCTCCAGCTGCGCCGCCGCCTGCTCCGCCTCGCTCTGCAGTCGCAAGCATTTCTCTTGCACTTCCGCTCTGCAAATAAAAGAACGAAATCATCATCATAAGATACTTTCATACATGGCAGAAACACCCAGCTTTACCAAAAACTCAAACTCAAAATGTAACCTCAAATAACATGTAGCCACAATCAGATTTTTATAGTTAAATAAAACGACTATGGCTAAATAAAGTGTGGCTAATTATCATTCTAATGCATCCTTCCACCATGGTGGTAGATACCATACATCTTTCCTTAATTAAGAGACAATTCCCAGCGTTACAGAGATAACAAAGAGAAGGAGAGTATAAATGGGAATGGGATGCCTAATATCCGCTATAACCAGGTCGTAACAACCTGGCTGCCGTAAACAATCTGGACCAACGGTATGAACAATAAAATCAAACTCAATAATCGTATCTGAACCTCGTTGTTTGTGTCTCTCCAACGCAATTCTTGTTCACGCTATGGATTCAACAATCGTAATATCTCACCTGGATCGTTCCAGCTCCTGCAACTTGGCAGCCAACTCCTGTAACTGAGCCTCGGATTGCTTGCGCCTTCTTTCTGCTTCCGCTCTTGCTGCACCTGCGCTCTTTAGTTCAGTAGCCAAATCTGCATTCTCAGCTTCCAGGGACTGTTTCGCTTTCTCTAAAGCTGAGGTGATAGAAAGGAAATGTTACAATGTCTCTTTGTAACAAAAAAAATATAGTAAAAAATAAAATATTAATACGGAAGGCTGTAGCTTTTTAAACATAAACATTTGTAGGTATGTTGATAATTAATAACATAATTTTTATGTTAGGCTCGTTTTCGAATCTAATAAGAACGGAGATATTTCAGATTTGGATCTTATGCATAGTGAGTTAAGAAAATAGTTAACAATTACTAGTAATTTAATGTATGATTTAATATTTAATGCTTGATGTTTTTCTTAAGTCTTATTTACGTTTTAAAACGTTATAAAAATATAGAATTTGTGTAACAAAACCAAAGAGAGGCACAACATTATAGACAATGTTTAGATTATAGTAATTCAATGGCTCGAAACTAAGAAAAATATAAATATTGGATTCCAAATGTTATTGATACCTCATAAAAATTCAATTAGCTTTAATAATGGGATAACAACTCTAGCTTTAAGCCGTCTCCACGCTCATAAGATGTGAAAAAGGGTATAGATTTATTTCCGTTAATGATTAGGTATTTGTTATTAAAATATAATAATGTTTATTATTCACATATCAAAGAGGCTTGGTTCTCGTGTGGCAAGCCTCCGTCACTGCACATATGCTGCCAGTAATTCCTTGCAGAACTGAACGAGTTGCCTTCAGGGAAACTTGCCTCAACCTCAAAGTTATCATCTTTAGATAAGCCGAATTTAACGTTTTTCACCTTACGCTCTTTTAGCGAACCCATTCCGAATCACCATAATACAAAACCAAAAACTTAATTTAGAAAAAATCACGTAAATTATGCACAAAAATTAAATGGACTATTCGTATCGAAAATATTGACGTTTTTGATTAGTTGAAATTTGAAATTCAAAAGTAATTGCAGTGACAGTGTCACATTTTTTGTCACTGCAAACCTATTATTTTTGTTAGTTTTTATTTCGATAAATAATTTAGTATAATAATATCGTTTAAATTTTTTATTATTTTAATTTCATATTTCGAACGTCTTGACCTTTTGATTGTTTAACCGGTCTAAGGATAAGCCGGCATTTTTTCCCCTTGTCAAAATTTCAAAATAAGAAGGGTCGGTTGCCCCTCTTATAATATTAAGGATTCCCCAAGCCTTGATCTGACTAAAGTATTTTCAAAGTGGGAGTCGAAATATTTTATTTACATATTTGAGGATAATTTAACAACTCATTAGTAAAACATCGTCAGTATTATTGAAACCTAGAAACCTAGCCTTAATGAATATAAACATTGGGCCAGCCATCTACCGGGGGTTATGGTCTGAATACTGCGTGAAAATAAAATAAGGTTAGTTCCTTCCTATACTTACACGTCATTTTAAAATTTTTGAAAAATGTAATGTTGTTGTTGTTTGTTTTTTTTTAGAAATATTGATAGCAATAGCTCATCATACAAATATCTGCCCCTACCGGGCTTCGAACTAGATAATGGGGAGTCGACCAGACAGCCATCAATGACACGGTGGTATAGTAAGAGTACAGTATACTGACCGGCCTTGGCCTTCTTGATCTGCTCGTGTTGCTCGGCCAGCTGCTGCAGCTCCTGCGAGTGCTTGTGGCGCTGGTCGGCCAGCGTGGCCTCGTGCGACGACGCCTCCTCCTCGAGGCTCCGCTTCAGTACCGCCACTTCTTGCTCGCGCTTGGAGCGCAGCTCTTGTTGTGCTAAACAATACAAGCTTATTTAGAACGCAGTTCAAGTCAATAAGAAGTCTGTTCTTTTAAATAAATGAAATCGATTCCCGGCTTCAAGAATTATTTTTTAACGAACACACGAATACAACTGGTCTAAAATTTAAGAGACAAAATGAGATAAGACTATGTGTGATACTTAATACAAACAAAAGTGACGGTAGTTGAATGTAATTTAACAAAGTCACTACCTAACGTTTAGGTATTAGATCTGAAGGCCCTGAGATTTTTTTTTAAGCTTTACTGGCCTGGATGCAAGTCCTTTAGGCCATAGGCCCTGAGATCTGAAAGTGTCTCACCGGCGGTAGTGTCAAGTGAGTCGAGCAACTCGCTCTTGAGCGCCTCGAGCTCCTCGTTGAGGTCCCGGCGCAGCTTCTCGGCCTTGGTCCTGGCGGCGCGCTCGGCCTCGAGGTCCTCGTGGGCCTCGGTGAGCGCGGCCGCGGCCTCCCGGGCCCCCTTCTGCGCCGCTGCTCGGGCGGCGCTCTCCTCGTCTGCGCGGCTCATTGCTACGGCCAGCTCTTCTTCGCGTTTCGCTGGGAAAATAATAGCAAATGTTTAGTTACAAGACATAACCGACAAATTTAATAAATACACGTATGGTAGATGCTTCTGAAGGAAGTAAAAATAAATAAATCCCCTGTGTGTGGGAGTGGATGCATATGCGTGTTTTTGTGTGTGTGAGTGGAAGTGAATTGCAGAGAACTAATATATAAATCTAAATCACAGTTAAAAATCGTTGAAATGACGACAAAGTAATAAGTCCTTCCCATTTTAAAGTTGAATTTTGTTGGATTAATATTTTTTACATACTCGTACGTCTAATATCCAATTTTTCTTTAAAGTTAAAATCATTTCTACCTATAAATAAAAATAGCTCATGACATACTTACTCAGAACTATCTGCAGTTCCTCAACCTGAGCCTTCCTCTCAACCAGTTGTTCCTTTACGTCTTGCAGCTCTGTCTCCAATTTCCTCTTAGCACGGTCTACTTCTTGTCTCAGTTGATGATCCTATAATAATAAACGAAATAAATATTAAAGTATTAAGGGCCGGAAATGTGGGGGTGGCTAGGGCAGTATGTCGCATGCTGCACTCGCTACCTTCACATATGGATTCCTCTACTGCTTATCATCTGGTGGTGTAGTCATTTGCTAAGCTTTTTATAGAAAAAAAAAAGTTTTTAGATCTCGCGTGACATTTTGACTTTGCGAATCAGCAATAACAATTTTAATTTAAAAATTAATTGTCATCCAAACTGCTGTACAACTGTCTATAATTCAATCCGATTTACAGCCTTTTTTTATTTCCTTTTTTTTGTTTATTTTATGAAAATCACAGCAAATCTTGGGTCCTTCAAAAGAGGCGTGAAGAAGCATCTTGCAGGTGCAGTGCTACTGCAGTGCATAGTTTCACTTGCACTAGCCACCTTTTTATTTGGACTCCACTTCTGCTTACCATCAGGTGGAATGGAGTCACTTGATTGATCTTCTACAAAATGCATCGAAACCGTAGTATGGATGGAGGAGTCCTTATGCAAAGACAGCTAGTGCAGCATGCGATATCTTTGCATTTTATGATGGATATTCCCATCCAATCGTTCCTAAGCTTTAAGGCTTCTTAAAATTCTTGAGAAGAATACTCAATAAGCCACCTAAGTATTTTAAACAGGCATACCTTAAGTAATTTCTCTTCCAATTCAGCAATGGCGGACTCCTGCTTAGCCTTCAGCTTACTAAGATGTTTTGCTTTCTCTTCCTCTTCGGCCAAAGCTTGTGACAGATCGTTAGCGCGCTCTTCTAGTATCTAAAAAGAAAATAACGTATTAAATATAAAAAAAAGAATGTTTCTTTTATAATGGGCCTTATAAGAGGACTAAAAGTCACCCAAAGGTCAATGGAAAGGGTTATGAGTTTCTCTGTGTGATCGAGTCAAAAATGATGAGATCATGAGAAGAAGGGTCACTGACGTAGCCCTTAAGTATTACAAGTCTGAAGTAGCAGTAGGCAAGAGAAATAAATAAATTATCTGAACCTCTGTCTGTTTAAAGAGAGATACCTGCTTGGAGATGAATGTTATTCAAATGTCATGAATTTTTAATGCTTTATCTATTTGATTTCTCTGTGATCTAGTATCCAGAATACAAGCTCTTAATGATGTAAGCATCATGAGCTTAGTGAGGGTAAGTTCTCGCTGATAATAGTGTTGAATTATTTACCTTTTTCTCCTTAACGAGTTTCTGGTTGGTGTCGTCGCTGAGCGCCAAGTCCTCTTCCAGCTTCTTGAGTTTAGCGTCACATTGTACTCGCTCTAGTTGCAGCTTCTGACGGGCAGCTTCTTCTTCCTCCAACTGTTCCTCCAGATCCTGAGAACGAAGAAAACGAAGAACTTGTTAAGGGGTTCAGGGAAAGTAATTGGATAGTAATAAAAGTAAATTGAATACTTCAAGGATCTATTAGATTTCTTCTAATCTTTGATTTCTCATGATGTAAGAATATATAAATAATTATAGATTCCAACGAAATTATTTATTTATAATTTACTAACGAAGATAAATAGTATAAATGAGAATTTTAATTTAAACTATAGTTACACACTAAATCAACCACTATGGATTTAAGTACACATATGAGCGTTTGTTTAAAAATTAATTTATTACCCCTTTACAATGCAAATTAATTTTTATATACAGCTTGGTAAACATTTTATTAAGCTCAGCTTTGAATAATAGTTAAAACACTAACCTGTATGTTAAGCTGCAGCCTCTTCTTCTCCTGCTGCAGCGCGGTGCATCGCTCCTCCTCCTCCTCAATGCGTCCCTCGAGGTCGTGCAGCAGTTCCTCCAGCTCCTGCTTCCTGGCCGCCGCGCGAGCTCTGCTCTCTTCTGCTTCTGCGCATAGTTCTAGTTCCGCCTGGAAAATATCAGCCGTGCATTATCTAGGAAACTTTGCTTCATTGTTAAGAGCCAATATTAATTATTCTAATGTTTTGTCTAAACTAATCCCAATAGAACGGTAACCGTATCACTTGGATCTGGCCTTTGTAAATGAATAAATTTGTAGATTTTATAACTTATTGATCTATAAGGACTGTACTACAACCTTTAAAAATTGCTATACGCTTAAATTTGAAGATCAATATCTTTTCTAGCTTTATTGATAAGAGAGGGAGAGATACATAAAGTAAGGTCTCCTTACCTGCAACTGTTCTGCCAACTGCGTCTTCTCAGCGCTAGCTTGTTGGTATTTCTGCTCGTACTCCTGGCACCGCTTCACCTGCGTGTCAAGTCTGTCACGGATCTGACGAAGCTCATCCTCCTTCTGGGTTAATTTCTCTTCTTGCTTTGTCACTTCTAAAAGAGGTTTCACCTGGAAGATAACATAATACTTCTGTATACAAAGTGTATTACTGAAGTTATTTTTTACTTTAGAAATACAGGTGAAGGAATATTATACTAACAATCCCACTAACAATGGGTTAAGACTCATTAAATACATTTAATAATTATAGGAGACTATTCAATATTTACATAACTTCAATATCAAGAGACGCTAAAATTGTTATGAAAAACGGTGCTTAATAATATAATAAAAATATTGTGTACCTTTATGTACAATCTCCACCACTGCCAGTTTCTTAACTTCAAGTACGCCGCACAGTTTCGCTGGATAATTCGGATAGCATTTAACTGCTGCAACCTCTTCTGGTAATTCCTCCTGGCTAAGAAACCACGGCAGAACGCCTGGAAGTTCACGATCAGATCTGTGATCTTGTAGTCACGCTCCTCTTCCAAATGGGCTAACACACCAGCCCTGAAGAAGATTTTCGACTGACCCACTCTGTACAAATTGTGGTCTAGCTCAAGAGCCTCGATCATCTGCTCGCATGCCTTCTTGCCGTCCATGAAACCCTTGGGAATGATATTAGGTGTGAGAAGCTCATACCGTTGCCTAAATTCTTGGAACGGAATTCTGTTGGGGAAGCCTTGCCTGCATATCCTAATACCTTCGAGCACTCCGTTACATCGGAGCTGATCCAACACCAGAGGCGCTTCGATCTTACCTGCTTTCTTTTCATGGTTCGGAATTATACATCTCACGAAGTTGGGGTTTGTATTTCTGAGTGTAGCCATCAGTTTCGTCAATTGTTCCTTGTACAACTGTGAAACTGTTCTAAACATACCCTTTCTCGTTCTGGCACCGAATTGGGTATCGGTCATCGCTTGTTGCGCCATACCGACGATCTCGGCGTCTTTCCAGATGTGACATACGAAAGGATCTTGCGACGATTGTAGAAGGGACACTACGTTCTCGTTAAGAGGATCCATGTTCTTCATCAACCATTGCGATGCTGAATAATCTACTTTCCCTGCATAATGAATAATTGCAAAATCGGCGACACCGCGGAAGTCTGTCTTCATGAACTTAGGATGGACGGAATGAGCCGAGACTAACTTTTCAACGAAAGTTTTATCAGTTGCTTTCGGGAACCAGCACTCTTCGTCCAAGAGCGCCATGATTCCCATGGGTTTGTCGATAAGGTCGATTGTCGGTTGCAGGTCTAGGCCGAAATCAATGAACTTCCATTCAATACCTTCGCGTTGGTATTCCTCCTGCTCCAGAATGAACATAGTGTGATTGAAGAGCTGTTGAAGCTTCTCGTTTGTGTAGTTGATGCATAGCTGTTCGAAGGAGTTCAGGTCGAATATTTCGAAACCAGCCATATCCAGAATGCCAATAAACGAAGCTCCCTGCCTCTTCGTTCTGTCTAGAGACCTGTTAATTCTGTTAACCAGCCATCTGAACAAGCGCTCGTAACACGCTTTGCCGATAGCTTCTACCGAGAACTCCACTTGCTCTTTGGTCTGTGCTTTCGTTACGAAATCGCGACCTACTTTGATTCTCGGTTTGAGGAATGCTTTCGTCATTTCTGTTACCGAAAGTCCTGAAAATACAAACGAAACGGTTAGAGTTTAAACAATCAAAAATAAAAATGATTAACTTTAGGTTTAGTTTCTAACCTAACAAATGGGCGATCTTCTGCGCCACAGTATTATCAGGTAAGGTAGCCTGATCGGAGTTCCTCTCTTGTTTGAACTGCATGGAGCCGAACAGTAGTACAGCAGACACTATTCTGAAGATGGAGTTGTAATCTTCCATATTCATGCCCATGATGTTCATCGACTTGATAGTGGCCTGGAACTCTGCTGCGTCGTCGATGCCGGGCACTGGCAATGCAGCATTGCTCAAGAAGGGGTAGCTTTTGGGATCTTCTAGAATGTACTCTGCCTTTTGCTGGGGAGTGGTTCCCGCTAGCATCTGATAGAATATATGGAATGTCCTTTCGTCTTTTGCTTGTCTAATCGCTCTTGACTTCTCCAATAAGTATGTTTCGATATTCGCGCCAGCAATGAAGCCGGATGCATCAAAGTTTATTCTTATAAATTTACCCTGAAATAGATCGACATATATTTATAGCAGTCAAAATAAGATATGTGTATTAGTAAATATGTAATTTTTTAATTTTACTTACAAATCTCGACGAGTTGTCATTTTTTACTGTTTTAGCGTTACCGAACGCTTCTAATATTGGGTTAGCTTGCAGCAATTGTTGTTCCAATTCACCCTAAAAAAATTAGTTATACAAGTTTTTCAATTGGCTTCCAAGAGTAATCAAATCAACAACATATTAGTTCAACCTTTTAATATTAAAAATTTAATATTAATGAAATATGTCTCATAGCCATCAATGTTAGTAAAATGAAAGGTAATGCATACAGATAAAGTGCATTGCCATGTATTTTTATTGCATAAATATTTTAGCATAAAGCTGCATTCTCATTACAGTTCAAAGGCCGACAAGCACGCACTCTGTACGCTTATTATTAGCAAACTATTATGCATGACGTCACAAATGGGGGTTATTTAGCATTACCTCAAACGTAGGTCCATTGCTCTACGTGGGACAGCAGCGTGGAATGAAAGGTTAGCGATTATGAAACTTGACTGTTATATGTATAAGGTCTGATATAAGATAAAATTGGCATAAATTCTATAACAGTATTTAAAAACAAAATGTGCATAACTATAGGAGCCAACTAGACTCATATATAATTAGAGTATAGAAGTATTCCACAGTGTGTTGCCTACACAGGGTCTTTTGATATCGTTATCTGAACAAAAATAACTACTGAAAGGACGATACTGTTTTCTACGAATAGTCATCGTTGTCCTGTTATCAAATTATACATATTTAAAGTTTCACAATATATATTGTAACTGTAATTTTTACGTTACCGTGGAAGAAATAGGAATACTTAATATTCAGTACATTCCTTTCTCTCATCATGAATGATGAAAAGGGAAGCAAAAACTAGACCTGTTAAATATCTTAATTAAGGCAACTTTTAACAACAAAAAGTTTTATAATGTATGTAGAGAGGTATTCCCTAACAGTATGTTTCAAAGGATGATTATTCAACATCTCGTTATCAAAATTATCGACAGATAAATTATTGAAGCTCAACTCAAAACCTACAAATTACCACGTTCAATAAGGTCCAGAAGGGAACACACAATTTTAAATGGCACGTGATATACAAGCTTGCTTTGCAGTCATATTGAGAGAACATGATTCACCGACTTTAAATTACAAATTTAAATTAAATGTTTACGTATAATTACAAAAACCATGTAACGGTAAATTGGATTAGCACTAACTTAGTTTTCGTATATGTTCTCCGATGAATTCTTAAAGTTCGTTGAACTGAAATTGGCAAAGGATTTATCATACGGCCAATTACACTGCATTCTTTAAAGTAATAAATTGAATGATTTTAACTTCGTTAAGGGCCAATATTCACTCCCGGACCATTAAGACCCAATAAGATCTTTTGTGCTTCAAGAAATTATTGTTTACCAAATAATATTGATAAACTTAGAGGATATTACTTCAAATTGTTTTAATTTTAAGAATAAAACTGAAATTTGATTGCAATGCAAAAATTAAAATAATTGATCAATTTTATAAAAATTATAATTATAAATTGAACTGTGTTAATTCAACATAAAATAATAAATCGGTCGTAATATTTGATCTAAATAAAACTATTTATGATTATTTAACTAGGAAGGTAAAGCAAACATAAAACATTTATCACACTACAATCAACCTTAAACGTAATGATTAAAGTGCCTATTTGAATGCTACCCGTATAATGATCTCAAAACCATGCAAACATGCAATTAATAATATCAATAAACATAAAAAGTGCGTTACAAACGTGATATATTGTCCTCAAATGTAAAATAATGTAAATTAAATGTTTCCGTTTTGTACTTTAAAAAGTAAAACTAACCTATTTGTAACTAGACTTTGAAATACGTTACTTCGTTACCAATACGACTCACTGAAATGAATATGAATATAATAAAAAATATTCAATTTTATTTATATTTTTTCATTGAATTGATAAAAGTAGCTTAGTCAGTGTAATTTAGTGTAAAATAAAAGTTGTTATATATGCACAGGATACAAATTAGCATGTAGCTAAACGGTATTCAAGTGCTTAAGAGTCAATTGCCTCTCAGTACGAAGTTAAATCGAGGTCTAATTAAAAATTCTGAGAGAAAGAAAAGATCTGAGGACAATACATCTGGGGTTTGATAGCAACTGAATCGCTAACAGTTTAACTGATCGGTCATAATTCTCACTTACTATAATCAATTGTGGAGTCGGCACCTGCAGCCCATCAGGTCGCATGAAGAGGGGAGGAAATAAAACAAAATATTATACATCGTGTATTCACATTTTGGGTGCCTAGGCGTGTATGCGCAGGCGACGCGCGTCAGACAGTTTACACGCCTAAGCTTATTCAGTACAAATAACATGGAAGCGATTCTGTACAACGTCAATGCAAAAATTGGTTTGTCAATTAATAATACATACAGACAGATTTCTAGCTTGTATGGTCAATTCCATAAAAAATTCTTAAAGAGCTTTCTTCAAAACTTAAACCTGGAACTGGAAATGTTAAAAAAAAGTTAGCTTCAGTTTTGGTATTTTTTTATATATAAATAATAGATTTTTGTAATTCATAACCACTAGTGGGTTAAAAAGTTATGTTCCAGAAACACTTATTTAAAAGAGCAATCTCAAAATAAACGTTTTGTTACAAAATCGCATCCATTTATAGTTATAAAAAAGTTTCACATTAACAAAAAGTATTTTAATAAAACAAGTCAGTAGAGTCAGCATTGCCGTTATTTAACTACGTTAGGTTAGAATGAAAATACATAATAAAATTCTCGTAGCAAGGTTAACTAACGAATTAAAGAAATTGTATCGTTTAAGATATTTGCAATATAAATAAGCTACCCACACCGTATAACCTTATTGGTCGATGTTAATGTGAAACGCCTTTGTACAGTGCTAAAATAAAACCGATAAAGTTTCCACTAAATAGCAATCCACAAATAATTTACATTCCTTATATAAACAAATTAAAAACGTGTTCATCAGTCTAGCTAAAACTCAAAAACGGTTTTAACGATTTCAATAATTTTTATTGTGTTTTGTTCAGTTCAATTAAGGGGTGGTCTTAAAATATAAAAAAAAAACAGGGAAAAAACTGAAGAAAATAAAAACAGTAAAAATTTTAAATTAGTATGGAAATACATTTAACTGGCTGGTTAAGTTATTCAAAAATGTAATTTCTTCTATCACTAATTGGGTCGTTTTTTGATTAATGGTGGGAGTGACAGATTGTTTGGTTGTAAACCGAACATATTCAAGACTTCAGACTTTTACGCGTAAAAATTAAAATAACTTTTAAAAATACCGTGTTTTTCACTTCACAATTCGATTTCGATTTATTTTATTTTATCGCATAGGAGCAGAAAGAGTTTCTACTCATCGGACCCAATAAATACATACCATTGGAGAATTAAGATCAAAATAATTTTAATTCTTCAATGATATGTAACGCGTGAATTATACTATGGTCAAAAATGGTGTATTAGGTTCAAGTGTTCTTTTTTGTAACACAAAACTATAAATGATGATTAAACATGCCACGATTTCATCCAAAAATACTGTTGGCTTACGACTGAAACTATGTATGCATAGGTGTTGCTATTTAGTGTAAACAGGTGTAAAATACAGTGTATCTGGCAACAAACTTCAACCAACACTGTGCTGTAACTTTGCACGCCACCTCCGCCATGCAAGGTGCACCAAATGTGGGACAACACAGAACAACACATCTTGAATATCGTATTTAACTTTTTACACTCTATACACGTCAAATTAAGGTATATAATAGCGAGTATCATTCCAAATGTGTTGCTAGCTGTTTTTATGTATACAAACCGCATAGATAGCATCTTAAAATGCCATTATATAATCGATATCACGCGAGGGCACGTTTGATACATTTGCATAAGGAATTTATTTTGTAATAAACTTTTGAGCTTATTACCTCAAAATGTTGTTACAAAATACCAAAATACTGCATGCTCCTTGCGAATTTTATTTATCTAAAATGGTAATGCGAATCATCTTATAGTTAATTATGAATATATTTTTCTCTTTACCTTATCATGGGGGCCATGACATACGTCAGTGCACTTATAAGCCTTATGCTTAATGTTATAAAGTCGCCATTTAAATAATTATAAAAAATAATCTAGCTAGCATCTTCAAGACTTGCAGTTTTTGTAAACAGCTGTTTTTATTGCCTTGAATAAACTTTTAGAAATAAAAGTACGTATTTTAAAATTACTCGTGTAGCTTTGAAATACGGAACAAGTTTATCAGAAATTCAAAGCTATCAATAATCTCGTTGTAAAACAATACTAAGCATCGAACGTGTGACTAACGCTAAGACAATAAGCCCATAATGATATAATAACTATGTTTATAATTACACTACGTGCATGCCCCTATATGAAAATATTATCGATGATTCACACTACACTATAAAGGGTGACAATAGTGTACTACTTAAACATTCTAGCAAGTGAATGTTATTTGAAAACTTCACAAGACACTTCTTCAAATGACGATCGAGTAATTAAATAAATTCACACTTCCTTTGCAAACAATTAGCAATGCTAATGAGTTTCTAGAGAATTCGCCGTAGTTTATTGGCACCGCAAGATTCGAAGCTTAAATGTTATATATTGAAGAATCGATTTTTTCTCAGCATAGCTTACATACAGCAGTATATTACCAATGACAGATTTAAAAAAAAAGAATCAGTGTATTTGTTAATTAAATACTTGACCAGACCAGATATTTATAAAAGCTTTGTTGTCTACCAGTTAAAAGTAATTAAAAATATATTATGAAATCGATTTATGCGTTGACAATTTCACAATAAACTTCTTAAATTTAGAAAAATACCCCTAGTAACTAGTCACTGCAAGTTTCAGGATTGTATACCTTTAGTACTTTGGTACTCATCATGTGTCAATACTTGTAATAGCTACTACTGAACAAGAACTGGTATACTACAGGTACGTAGTTAGGTACCAAAAAGCGATCTTCAACTGACTTACATAGCCTTAAGACCTTGAGAAAGTAGTAGTAAACAAGATCTTTTACTTCAAGACGTAAAACTCACCCTGCTCATGTAATCGAACCAATATTGGCCGCGCTAAAAATTACAACAACAATCAAAAACACCGGAGTCATTAATCTTGCTCTTGTGAAATTCTTATAGGAGTCGTATAAAAATTAATGTAAATGCCAGCTCAGGCGCCTTACAAGTCTAGTTTATGGTCTCACTTCAATGTGCAATTACTATAACGAGTGTCTTATTAACACCGCGTAAATCAGCATTTTGTCTTTAACTATGCGCTTGCGCATTCGCCTTTAATACCGATGTTTACTGCATCTAAGTGTCACTTTTACTATTAACTTAATTGTTTATGATTAAGGATAAAGTATATCTCTCACTTTCGTCATGATTTTTCATCACCCGCAGAAGTTATGTCAAAATATTCAGCATCTCAATGCTTACCGCTCCAGAGCCTTTGGGCTTTGATGCAGCGACATAGGCCAGGTACTGGATCACCTTCTTAGTGTTCTCAGTCTTGCCTGCACCTGACTCACCGGTGCACAGGATCGACTGGTCTTCTCGTTCTGAAATAGTTATATGATAATGATAATGTAAGTGTTCGTTAAGTTTGAGAACCTAAAATCTATCCCCATCTAATTGTCAGCTTCTTATAGCTTAATAATCAATACATAAACAGCTATCTTATCATATTGAAATAGTGGTTACAAAATGGCGTTATGTTTATTGCTATAGATATTTAAATATTAATAATCCGGTGTGTTGCTTGTGAGTAAATAAATAATACATATTGCAATGTTTAGGTTAGAGAAAAGATTGCAGCTGGTCTGAATAAGCTTGATCCCTTTGCCTTTCTTTTTACAGGAAGCCTTTTATTTGCGAAAGCGTTGGCAAACCTAGGTATTTGCCACACCAATTATGTTAGTTAGAGATTGTATTGAAACATAATAACGTCTACCCCTTTCCCAAACATGTAATTTCCACCTACCCACACCAGCAGGTCAGTTCTTGTCCATTAAAAAATATTCAGTCCGTTGATAAAACTACACATGTTATCGTAAGAATCGCCCGTTCCCAGTAATAAGTGGGTAGTAGGCATCCGTAGTTACCCCCCACTCTCCCCTTGTTTACTATGTGGGTACACTGTTAGTAAACATACCTCGTGGGTGTTTTCTGCCTCTTTACATTTATGAAGCTCATATTGCATAGTGTTTAGTGATGTACAAAACTCAAGTCTTGAGGCCTAAGTATGGAGACTCGTCTTGATTATTCAGGACTCATATCGTCAAACTCATTTATTAAGCGACCTTGATAAGATCGCCAGTTCTCTCATGGATATTACGATTAGGATACCACTTGTCATGGATATTATGAGATATCTTTGGAAACTTTATTAAAATGCATTATGACATGAATATTTGCATGAAAATCACGATATTGGAAAAAATTAAGAAGAAATATAAGATTTATACTTATACACCATATCGTCGAAATTCACAAGACTCGAGTGCTAACATCACTAATAGTGATAAAGCTATACCTATGTCCGTAGTAAGTACTGCAGCTAATGTTTGAAGAGACATATGAGTTTGAAATGATAGGTATATATGCTATTTGAATAGACATGCGAACTAAGCACGACAGATAAAAAGAAAAATATCGTTATTATGCTTAAAATAAATTTCTACTCAAGATTTTGTAAAAAATACAAAACCTTTAAAAAAAATTCCTTAGTCATTCGTAGTTTTAAGAATATCAATATAAACATAACTCGAAGTACAGCCGTTTGTAAATTCTCTGCAGAAAACTAAGAGATGATATGCTACGTCATCATTATTTGAATAAAGCCTGGAAACTTTCAGAGCCAGAGAAACTAAAAATTTTCTATGATCATGTAACAATAATATACATCTAATTGTAAAATACATCGACAATGCCTTCTAAAATTTTTAGACAACAGTCGCATAGCTAGGGCGTGTCAGATAAAAAACCGGTTCATGGAGCCATTTGTCTAATTGTTGTCTAATGGCTGGCAATGATACGGTAATGAATAACGACCGACGTTCTTACGAGTTCACATTGAAGGCACGAGTGCCTGGAGTTTTTAGGTGAGTTTCTGAAGAACGGAGATTTCTTCAACAACTTGTTTTCACAAGCTTGTATTTAACTTGCAATATTTGTATGTTCGGGTCAAATCAAGAAACCGAAATGTTGAACATTCTCATTCATGTTGTAGTAGTTAGTTGTATTTGTACAACTCTTCTAGACGAGTATTACCGGGTAGCATCTCCGCTCCATTATATTTACTTATGTACTAAATAGATATTCAAATTAAAATAACAATGCTCCATCTTTTGAGTTACAAAGCGATGAACATTGTACATTGACAGAACTAAATATTTTCGGGATCACACACAGAATTAAGTTTGCAATGACTTTGCAAAACATTCAAAAAACGCGCTAAATTTGTTGTAACTCACAAACATTTGAGCAATTAGGAGATTAAGGTTCACGAAGCTGTGTTAAAAAATAAAAATCAGCATAGCAATGATCCGCAACGCGTTCTGGATATCGCACATTGTGATATAAAAGATGGAACGGTATTGAACAATTATTTGGTCAGTTGAACTTTCCGTGGTCCAATGTAATTGAGTGGCTAATTAGGGAACGCTCTTCACGCTTGCTATAAAGAGGTAACTGACACGAATCGCATTTAAGACAACGATATTGGAATAGGAACTAATGATCATTATATCAGTTTGCTTATTAAATTAGCCTTCGTTGCCTCAATATTTATAATATCTAAAATCTTAATGCAAATAATACTTTTGTTAGAGCGTGAGTGATTTCAGATAAACATCTCCATGTAGGAATAATAATAAAGAATATCATAGGGTTAGGACAGGATATACAACATAGGGAAATGAAATATTCAAATAAAGTGATCTGCACATTGCCAAATTCAAAACTAACGATTGGAATGTGCCTTTCTTTAATATACTTTTATTTAAAATATTTATACTCTTTAGAGGTTAAAGAGAGGTTATCTGAAATTCCATAGTATTTTTACCTTGTAACATTGAGCGATAAGCTGTGTCAGTGATGGCGAACACGTGAGGCGGTACTTCATGCCGTTTGATGCCCTTATACCTCTCCATGATCTTCTCCGTGTAGATCGGTAGCTTCTTGTACGGGTTCACTACCACACAGAAGAGGCCGGAGTATGTCTGTGGAAGAAACGGTGACATTAGAATTATAACCTTTAAAGCCTTCGAACTAAGAGCCACATTTAATTATTTTATATTAATTAACATGGCAATAAAATTTAATATCAAGATAGACCAGTGTGTTAACGATTACTTGGTAATCAGCATTCTAATATTCTAGATATATATTCAATGTTGGTTCGTATTCATCTCTTTGCTTCTTTGTTCTTAAAAAATCCTAAACCACCGCTAAAATATCACAACCGTCAATAACAGATAGTAAATTAAATATTAATATATTCCATTAATTTCAAAATGCGCAAGCGCCTGCCTGCTTCATAAAATGCAACATAAGAAATAGTTCTTATAAATAAATCATGTATAGACATGATTCCACGTATATCTACTGTTTAAATTAAACTATTCAGTTTACATATCCCTTTTGTGAGATAGATTACATGCTCTAATGGTATATAAAGGTGTCCTTTCTTAGACTAAACATTGTAGAAAATAAATTTGAATTGCGCCTTGTTTCAACGAGTTACGGTTCAAAGTACAGTTATAGCTGTATACTTTAATTAAAATTTTGTCATATTCAATGATAGTTGATTATTTAGACAAGGATGGCTTGATAGAAATTGGAGACGGGTAACATTTATCTGAACATCATTGGCTATTAAAAAGTTAATTGAAATATTATAAGTTTTAATTATATATCATAACTTGATCAGTCAATTTACAGAGGTTAAATACGATTTATAAGATGAAATGTTGACAAAAATTAAATTGAAAGCGGTGATTCAAGAAACAGAAATGCCTTTTGAACTATAAAAAGTTTACCTAATTAATCGTCTAAGTATTTTGCTATAAATCCCTGATCCTTGATTTAAAAAGTCAGGCAGACAGGAAACCATTATTGAAACACAACTTTCTATATTCAAAACTTCCTGTAGGTACATAAAGAACCCCTGATTGAAACAAAGTAGTCATTTCTCTTGGAAACGTAAGAAACAAAACGAATCCATTTCCGTGTCCGGTGGCTGCGCAGACGGCGAAGTGAATCAGAGTCCAGCAATCGCGTGCATCCGCGCCGAGGCTGCGCAGGCGCAGCGAATTGAAAAATTTATTACAACACCGCCTACTTTACTTTCTTTTTAGACTTCATTTTATCATTGGTCACTAGGACAATTGTGTTCAGTTTTGTAACTTAAACTGCTCCAAAATTATAGAAATAAAATTGTCAATAGAAGAAAAATAATATGACATCTTTTACATCTGTAAAAAATTCATGATGATGAGAAATATAGTAAAAAAGAAAATAAAAGCGATATTTTCATTTGGATATTAATTAACGAAGATTGTGCTCCTTTTGGAAGAAAACCGATTGTACGTTTACAAGATAGGTAGGTAAGTATGTATATGTCTGCTATAACATCAAAACTACAAAAGATTGTGATTTACACATAAGGAGATTTTTCTGCTTAGCAACCCATAGAGCTACTTAAAATTTCAGGATAATAAAAAGGTTTAGTATATGCACTTGTTTTCTTTAGTCTATTCATTTTCTCCAAAAACTGTCAGGACAAAATGGTGCGACATTAAATAACCAGGTCAAGTGAAATACGATTGATCATAAAAGCGAAGTAAACAAGCAATTAGACGAGAATTATCGCTTTCGACTAATTGGTTCTGTCGTAAACTAACGCTCATTAGTTACTGTCCTAACAGGGTACGTGGTACTACAACAGTTGGCGGTATGTCCAAGCCCAGGTCTTTATGTATAAAATAATTTTGATACAAAATGTAATGCAGAATACTTGATGACATATATTAAAGAATGCCGTTTAAAAGTAATCATTAAATATGTTATAAATTTGCCAAGAATCGAAACGAGAACCGTTATGGTTATGGACTAAAATACTTTTTTTAAAATATAAAACAACAAATGACTCGACACCACCTGATGATAAGCAGTAGAGGAGTCCATATGTGAAGATAGCTAATGAAGCATGTGACAAACTGCCCTAGCCACCCTCACTTTGCCGGCCCAAGAAGTGCTTTTTCACGCCTCTTTTAAAGGCACCCATGTTATAAAAAGGAGGGAATTGACCTGCTGAATTGAAGTATAAACAAACAAAAGATGGTGATTCAAGTAACTTAACAGTTTTTATTTGAACGTCTCAGTAGCAAGAAAGATTCCACTTCGAATGATGATCCTCACGGCCTTTCATGTGCTGTAGAACACTCTGTCTACATAATGAATTTTGTAAGTCTTGAATTCGTAGCAGCGTAACCTAAAGACGAGTACAACTAAGGATATCAAAAACACATGTTATGAAATACCTTGTGGATCGCATCACTTATGGTGTAATGGTACTAAATCAATCAGATTAAGACTGCCCTGCAAAACTCAGGGATTATAAGATATTCAAATAGAGGTTGCCGTTGTTGGGACGCTAGTTACTATAATTGTGTGGTCGATATATACGATATACGATGAACTGACTAAATTTGAAAATCCAGTAGAATACTTGCAGCTTTTGTAGTAATTATTATGGATCACGAGAGATGCGAGCAAATCGAATAAAAACAAAAGTAATTAGATAAAAAGCATGCCTTGTAGAAGATCTCAAGAAGCAGTAGATACTTGTACGCAATAGATGTCTATTTGAATAGGAAGTAGCAGCGGCGAATGGAGAAAAGACTTCTGGACTAAACTTCCATAAATCAATAAAAAACTTTGCGTGCACTAAATCAGAGAATCGTCCATCTATATAAAAAAAACATATCCCTCATTAAACAAATTCTAATCATGCATACATTTAAAATATTAATATAAATTCCAATTATCTCCAGACCTACAACAAACATGGTTATTAATTAGTTTTATTACATTGTGAACCTTCGAACCAACCATCAAAGAACCACGACGTTGAGTTAGACTGATATCTTATCTACACTAACACAGTGCACCCGAATCAATTTGCGATCTGACCCGATATCTAGAAACATTTAAATTTAATATCATTATTAATTATACTTACTTCGGTGTATGTCATGATGTGTTTGTTTTCATATATAAATTTTCTTAGTAGTAGGAACATGTAGGTACATTTCTAACATAACTGAAGAAGGTATATTTCTAATACACATGATCATAATAGCAATTGATAATAGATAGTTTAATACTATGTTTGTAATGGTTTTCAGATGCTTTTCCCGTTAGCTGTAATAGAATCAAAAGACATGTTGTCTATGCTGTATGTTAAACAATAGATAATTGAGCGTTACCACTTTACATCAGACTTTGATATTTGTTTGAGTCAGTTCAGTAGAAATCTAGCAATGGAGACTAATCCACACCCGGAGTTCGATTGGAGAGCTTGTTCGGGAACTCTAGTTTAATTTCGAAAACTAACGATCTATCATCATAAACGATCCCTTGATAGACCAATAAAAATTATCTGAAGCCGATTGTTACAGCACCTTTTGCACTTACGAACCGGCATCATACCTTCGTGTTATGACCCAAACAAGTTTGTGCCCAGTAATGGGGTTATATTAGGCAACTGATTATCATAAAAACTGGATGAGCTCTGGATGCAGACCAATTATTCATTCAATATTGCCTAGTTACTATTTAAAATTTTTCCTTATACATTATTAGTTTCAGGAGTACAGTTAGCTTTACCTGTTGTGATGTTATTATCTAAACTAATTAGCTTAAAGGAAATTAAAACTTAAATTTAAATACGTCGATAATGATCATTTTAAATTAATCCATGATATATATTACTTGTTTTTATTTTAAGTGTTGGATATGAGAGATATTTGAGATATTTTATAAAGTAAAAAAGGTTACACAGAACATAAAACAGATAACTACTTCAACCTACTTAACTTTCACCGACACTTTTAATAATTAAGTAATAACGCTCGCTTTATGACTTAAGAAGTCTTAAGTCATAAAGCGAGCGTTATTACTAACGTTATTACGTTATTTTTATAAGTAATAACGCTCGCTTTATGACTTAAGAAGTAAATAAAAACAAGTAATATATATCATGGATTAATTTAAAATGATCATTATCGACGTATTTAAATTTAAGTTTTAATTAATTTAAGTTATCTACAAATAACTTTATAGTCGTTTCATTACCTGTAAGGATAAAAGTCTTATATCGTCAATTCGCTATACATACCTCATTAAACTATTCAGATTTCGTAGTGTAACATATAATATATCTTTGCTAATCTATTCTTCTTTAGAACAGAATGACGATACGAGAACAACAAAAACCAAAATCCGTTCTCAGTTCAAAGGATAGATAAAAAGTACAATTCAATAAACGCTGTTGGCAAAAATAAAGCTAAATCGATATGGGAATTTCCGTTTAGCTATAGAAAAGACATATTGTCCAAGCCCCTTAATTTTTATATTTTGACGTTATTGATTAATATATAAAGAACTAAAGTTGATCTAAAGCAATGTACACAGGCAGTAACTGAACAATGAGCTCATTTCATTTGTTTAATCATTCTAGAAAACTGATAAATAAAAAAATATATTTTACTTTGTCTATGAAGTCTTTATACTTGCATCTGAATAATGAAGAATATACTATATGAAGAATTGGTCGGATGGACTGCCTCTTGTGGATCCGCGCCTTCGCGCTTAAAATAAGATAAGGAATTGTGTGACGCAAAAGCGCAATCAAAATATTAACAAAATACTCTGTACAGCCAAACCAGGTGTGAAAGTCTCAAAAATCCAACCAGTTACGGCTTACACGACCTCTCCCTATTTGGTCAAGTCATACCTTTCTTGGACATATATGGAGGTTAGCTAACTCCTTGCTAATGCCACGGTAACAACTTATGGTACTACTATTGCCAAATGCCTACTTGCTCAGATTTAATGTTGATGAAAATTTGTTGTTTCGAGGAACAGAAATTGCCCATTCCATGCACTGATCGACAATGTCGTTTAAGTAACACAACGTAACTAGATGGCGCCACATGCATATAAGATAGTTACAGATAGAAACAGAAAAATCGACAACTTTAGAAACAGTCGATAGCGACAAAAGGTGCAATTAAAAAAACAAACTTTATTTAATTGCACCTTTACTTTAAAAAAATAAAAAATCTACGATATATAGTTCTTGGGAGTTCAACTAACCGGCCCATATCATGGGTTCCTTCAAAAGCGGTTTGAAAGGTCATTTTTCAGGCCGGCAAGGTGAAGGTGGTTAAACTGCTCTATCTTTTCATATGGACTCCGCCTACAGCTTACCATCAGGTAGTGTCGAGTGATTTGCTGTGTTTTTTATATATAAAAAAAATACTCTTTAAAGGTAATTATTATTAGGAAATACATTTGTAGCCAAGGTACATTTGGCCTTCGAGGTATACATGAGACTGTTAATTGAAATGGAAAACACCATTAGGACCCAACCTCTCATTAAAGGTAAAGCAGTGATAGATGGTTCAATTTCTCCCTTGTCGACAATGCGTCACATGTGTAAGTAACGAAACTTAACCAAACGTGAGCGCACAATGGCCGGCGGTGCCCGCGTCAGCTGATGACTCACCGCTTCAGTATTCACCTTCGGCAATGTGGTGCGCGTGCGCAGCTTTGTAGCGATTCCTTGAAATATTAAAGAAGGAATAATTCTTTTCGGTACGCTTTTCTACACAAAGGAGGCACATCCTTAACGGTTACATTACTCTTAACGGAATAGCGTAATAAAGCGCAAATCAAATAACTTAACACCAACATAAAGATTTCTTAATCAAACCAGGCAACTACATAGAAGTTTCTTTTACTACAAAGTCGGACCATTTGATTAAGATAGATCAGGTGATGTCAAGGGCGTAGTTTTGAAAACCAGGTAGAACGACCTTTTAAAATCACGTTAAATTTAAAGTCAATACGAATATTTTAATAAGTAAATTAAACAGATTAACTACTCAACCAATATTTTGAATGGACCTTAGCAAATAGTTGATGGAAATTCTCTTTGAAAAAAGCATCGTTAATAAATTGATTATAACTATTAATTATTTTGTGCTTCAAAGACAAAAATACTAAATTAGCAAAAAATAATATGAAATGGATATTGTATTAATTTCACCAAAATGACAGATGTTTTTGCAACCATCAACTATAAAAATGTCTCTCGCAATAATGTTCGAAGGAATAAATACAGTCGACTTGTGGTTAAAACACTTATTGTACTAAATAAAGGCGGGCTCAAAAAGCTTTTGAGTATTCGGCATTAAGTAGATGAACTAAGGAATGTCTCAAAGACAAAGTAAGATTGATGGGCCTTTTAAGTTACTTCGAAATAGGATAACGCAACCTGTCACAGACACAATTCGATAATTTAAAAAAACCACGAGAAAATAAAAGCTCAACTAATGTCATTTTGTCTCCATTATTAGACAATAGCGCACTGTAATAAACTGAAATTGAAAGCAACTTTACTTCATCTTAAGAACTCAAGCGGAAGCCAAAGTAACCTTTACAAAATCAAAACTAACAGTTATGTTCCTGATTTAATAGCTGAAGAGTTTTTTTTATAAATGAAACACCACAATTATTCCTTAACCGTTAGAGTGCCAACGAGCACATTTGCGCCTGCGCATCGTACTAGTAAACATGCTGGCACTAAAACGGTTAAACATGCATACCAATTCCTAGTGATACTCAAACATTACGACAGGACATAAGATAAAACTAAGTTAAACCAACCATCGCTGTTTACAATGGATAATGAACTGAAAAGTAAATAAATTTAAGCTTCCATTTAAAAGACTCTGAATCGGAATCAAATCGCTTCCGAAGTCCGTAAGAAATTGACGATATTTTCAATAAAGTCAACACCGTTACAAATCCATCGTATATAGTGTTCAAGTAGACGTACAATTTTAATTTGGACTTAGCAATTTTCCTTAAAAATAATGAAAATCGTTTCATGATGGCTCAGACATACATATGTTACCATTGCCATGCTGAGTCACCCGGCGCTCACATCTGAACAAACTAGGCAAGGCCGTACGAGGCCGCTTTTTAATTACCACTCACTGCACTTATAGTACAGTTGGAAAACTCGAGGATAAAGTGAAATAGTTCAAATAGGTTAAAAAAAACATTGCAACAGAAGAATAGCCATTTCTAGTAATTGCCTATTTAGGCCAAAAGGAAAGAAATCCCCAATTAAGTCTAATAACAAACAGAGGTAGCCATTGTAACTTGGGGCGGATAGAATTCTTGACAATTTCTGTTAAATTTGCTGGCAAATTCTGATAAAATACATTTCCTCACGGTTGCAATAGCAGCCAAGTAACTGAAAGGACCATAAACTGCCGATGTCAAAGTAAAAAGAAATCCCAATCCTCACAGAACTAGAAAATATCCGATGTTAGCAAAAACTTATAGATATAATTTGTAAATTCACAGGACCTAATGAGCAAGGCCGTTCTTGTAGACTTATTAGCACCGATTACCGATCGTGAATCGTGGACATATTCATGAAGAATAGAAACAATTTAGAATGAAATAATTATGACGTGGAAGATTCCAATTTAAATACCAGTTGAAAGTGACGAAAGTTTTCATAGGGATGACAAGTTACTCGATGACACAATTGTGATAGATACTAATCATTTGGCAAGCGCAAACATTAAAAAGTTTATACTCGTAGAATCTTTCCCTCATATTATGTGATTGGCGACAAAGAAAGATCGCACCGTTATCTCTGAATGGTGTGACTTAACCCAAGACCTGTTTCAGGCAGACGCAGAACCTTACGTAAATTAAAATGTCACTGGGCGAAGGTAAACAGGAACTGAGCATAATAAAGATAATACTCGAATTATTTACTTTAGTAATTTTATTATACGTAATAACTGTTACATACGTTCTATTTTTGGTGTGATTTATTTGTTAATTGTTTATCGTATTTTTATATTTCATTATTTTAAGTTTATATCTATCTATCTAAATCAGGAACTCCTAAATCATTACAAATGTTGCTACAAAATAGTCTGAAAATCCTTTTACCAAAATGAACTGATACATCAAATCCCCATTGCCAAATTACTTTAAAGGCCTATTTCAATTTTTTTTCTATAGATACAATAGACTTACCAATTTACAAACTTTTAAGTTTTGAATACTTATAGGAGCATCAGTTATTCTTTAAACAATGCAAGTTCAAAATTTAATGCCCTGAAAAGTTACGTAAGATCAGAAGGCAATTCATATATATATAAAGATATTAAAAAATTATAGTATCAATAAATGACAACGAGATAAACGCCACGTAAGTTCCTGATCACTGCCATAAAATGTGGTAACAAGCCGTAGATGGCTGTGTAATCCTTACCTATTGCCCACCTGACAGGTTGAAGCGGCGCTACTTTAAAAAGTACTTATTCTAATATAAATAGAACACCAAGTTCCTTGACTCAGTTGTAATCTCTCATATGACTCAGTGCCAGATCGTTTATGGGTAAAGAAACGCTTACAGAATAGGCTAAAGAGGTCGGTTGTCCGTATTTGGTTATTTACTGTTCTGATAACATCAAATTGTGCACGACTATACGCACCATAAAGGGAGTGCCTAATTAAAACGATCATAATGAAAATATAATATTTTTTATAAAGACTAATACACAAGAACCACATATTGACTTTGGCCTTATCAACAGATATGATTCGTCATTTTCCACTCCTAGAAGTTGTCGAGATATTTTTTCAAATAAAGAACTTTAAATAGTTTAAAAAAACTAGTACGATACTTAACGTTGTGAGTGTTTTGAGAGTTAACAATGTCATAACATTACAAATAAGATCATAGGCTAACAATAGACAACACCCACAACCTCCAAGAATCGGCAGAGGCACCGATCAAATTGATTTATATATTAACCATTACATTAATACATTTAACTCAAGCAACATCTGTTTCATTTGTTTATTACGGTTACTTGAAAACTTAGTTATAAAAATTACACATACTCATATTATTAAAAATCTCTTAGGTTTGTAGGAGCTTGTTACCACGAACGCTCTGCTTTCGATAACGAGAACGGGATTAACTATGGCAAAAACAAAGTAGTTTTTGCCAAAGTTAATCCCCGGATGGGTCAATTAAAATTGCTATCTCGAGCTTCGGAAGGCAAAGTAAGTAGGACCGCATTTGGCCAGAGTGGTAGTGTTATGGCCCAAACTCTTCATGTGGTTCTCTCATTTAGGTCTGTGCCCAGCATTGGGATGTTTGTAGATGATGAACTGTCTAACGCGCAGTTTTTATGGACCTAATCTATGTTCTATAGCATAGCATATACTTTTCAAGTTATAAGGCTTATCTACGCCTACTTAAATATCCCTATTATTAAGCGTATCATATAGAACTTAACCGATAGAAATATAACGTGTTACAATTTTAGCATGAGGTAATGTTATCTACAATAAGACTACAGTCATTCAAGGTATATAATTACGTTATCTGTATACAAAAAGAAACAAAAAAAATTATTATAATTTATCACCTTCGGGCTTAATAAAAGCCCGAAAACATAATTAAATTTTGAATTCCGAAAGTTTCTTGATAAAAAAAACGAGAAACAAGGCATAAAAGGCACAAATGTCACAAAATGCAAATCCGTGAAAGATAAAATCTCCTGAAAGTAGAGTAACGGTTTTTCATGTTTCTTAAAGCGACAATAAGTGATAATTTCACGTTTATAGGGTGACGCACGATCTCACAATTAGCTCAAAATGAAACTTGCTTAAATATTTTTCTGAATTTAAAATCTAGTATACATGCAAAATATTGTGTTGAGAGCAGTAAACGTTTCATTATTATGACTATTTCCCAAACTCAGTACAAAGTTTGACTAACGAATGCAAAATTAAAGTTAAAAAGTGCCATATTACAAGGAACAATACGCCATTGATATAATACACACACAGTAATAATTTACACAAACATATTCGTCGACATAGCTTTTGTTACATTGCATACAAAAGTAAACCCAAAGTGAACCCTTGAGTAACCCCTGCTGCATTGTGCTAGCATTGCGTGTTTTTCCAGTCATCAGAAGGTGGTTCTGATTGAAGCGTTTCCAAAATATTATCATCTCCTGCCATTAAATAATTTTAAAAACAATTAGCTACAATAATTTCTCCATTATCGGTGTTCCGTTGGTGTTTCCGCGCGGGTCGTTCAACTGAGCAGGATACAGGCTCGCCAGCCAGCGTATCGTGGGCATCCGCTGCGATAGTAGAGTTTAGCTTCAGACGATCTTTTGTTTAAGTCATTAACAAGCAATCACATTGTTAATCTTTCATAGAAAAAGAAAGTTTTAGCGTGACATTACGTTAACGGCTTCGTAACAATTATGCACCATACAAAAAGTTTCTATTGTGGTTTCGAAGATTCAAGTTTTTGTTTGCTCTAAACTCCAACTAGACTAATGGCGGATCCATCATAAGAACTACCATGATAAAATTGAATCGCTGATGTAATCCCGTCGAATATAAACACATGGGCAGTGACGTCAGTCTTACAGCCAACAATTCTATTTCAATTGAAGGTGTAACAAAATTAGTATACATGTTTTTGTAGCAAGATTGATCAGTAAACTCAAAGAATAAATCAGCAATTGTTTCATATCGTACGGAATGAATTCTCACATAGCGTGGCAAAGATCTTTTCTTGATAAATTGAAAAGTTTAACGACTCATTTCTAAGTTCGGCCGAATTTAACAGGACGCCCGGGTTCGGCCGTTGCACCTGGTGAAGGGGGAAGTGAGGGAGGTATAGACACCTGTCGGCATCGATAAGAAGAAACCTCGTTAAAAACTCGAAGGGAGACGACTTTCATTTCAACGAATTTAGTCGCGGGACATATTTTTCGTAGGTTACAGAAATGCATAGATCCTTTGGACACAAATTGAAAATACTTGATAAGATCAACAATCACACTAATATAACTATAAAAATACACTATAATTCATACATATTCAAACCCGCCGTAGGCATTATGATTAGCTAAAAAGAACTCAACATTTTCCAAGACTTTCTAAAGGGCCTTAACCCTAATCTATGTTGCAGTGTTTAGGGAACTATAAAGATACTTTTTGAGAATTTAATATAGGTAATTCAGTTATACTTATACGACAATTTTTTTCTTATACATCTAATTTCTCGTATATAAAAGTATGTTAAAGGAGTCATATCAATCAACAAAAAAATGCAAAGTGATTACGAGACTGGACACACCATTGCTGGTCCCCAATACAGTTAAGGTCAAGTCAGGTCACATTTCAACCACGTGTAAATATCCCGATAACAATATTCCTCGCGACGCGACGCTGGGCGTCGACTTGACGTGAACCAATTTTCCAGACTGACTCCTAATCGGCGCCCTTCCTAGCACTTACAGATTTATTAAAAAGCACTTGAAGTGTTAGGTTTGTTATGATGGTTTGCATGTCAGTGATCGGGTATTGAAGATGGTGACTTCCAACGTCTAACTAGATTGTAAAGAGATACATAATTATGTGCTATTAGACTAATCATGCAATTGAAGCGATTTGAAAAATTGGTCCTAACATACACTTTATATCTTTGACGATTACAATTTACGATATGGCCGAAACATAAGAAATAATCAATCCAAATATTAACAAAAGAATGGAAAACGAAGTTTCAGATGCATCTAACTAATCAAAGCCTTTTAACTGAAAGACATAAAACGAACCTATTTGGTTCACGATTTTACCACAAATCGGCAATTGAAAACCACTAACCACACCAGACGATTGGTAAAACTTAATTTTCTGAGAATGCTGGAGGCATGCCTAAATCGGAATGCGTCATTCGCTTTAGCGAAAGTATGAAAATCGCAGACTGTGATGAATCACAAAAAACTATGCCAATATCTGATTGACGCATATATTTACTATAACATAACGTGTGAAAAGAAACATCAATGACGTTTTACGAGGGATTCAAAGATATTACCTAAGCATGTATGCATGTCAATTAAAATAATTACAAATGGATTGTAATAGACCTTAAGATGTTGCCTCTAAGGGTACGATTAATGATGAGAGTTGGCAAAAAAATAATTGTATTTTAATTAAAAATTAGTTTCTATCATCGCAACCAGCACATGCATAATAATAAAAACAAGACAATTTTATGCGTCGACCTCGAAGACCACAAACATAGTATAGTTTGAAAGCGACCAAGTCAATTGCTAATTGACCCGATGATTGCATAAAAGTTTATCTGTGATTTGTTATACAACAAACTGATTGCAATATATGCAATAGTTTAATTTTGTACGATGACAGCTTTACACTCGAAATCAATCATCGCGAATCAACAATGATTTCAGAAGACCAATTTCAAGATTAGTCTTCTTTACCAAGTTCCTAATGTGGATTGGATCGTCATTTTCATTGCACTGCCTACAACTCAGTAGGACATTGTAAAGAAAATGAAAATTTAAAAGAACTGAGCGTGCGGGTAGTATGTATCAGCGCACATTTCATACCTCTTTGAGAATTTTATCAAAGGTGATTCATTTATCAATTATCCGTGTATCATCTGGGTCAACACTCAGAGGTATTAACATTGAATCATCGTGCCTCGCGAGTCACGCAAGAATGCTGCAAAATTTTTCACCGTCATAATATTCCCTTCTTTTTTCCAATACATTCAGAATTGGAAATATTAAAATGTTGTTCAGACCTGTTAAATAACAAAAAGATCCGTATCCGGCGAATCACTTCGAGATTCATAATTTAATTTCAATAATCTTCGCCCACTCAACAGGTAAGCTTAGCGCCAACGTTGCAGGTTCAACAACCGGCTCAAATGTGCTAATGTCACTGAGTTTGCCGAATGTTATTGGAATAGCAAAATAAATGGTAACTGCTGTTCCAGTGTTTGATTTATTGTATTAAATGCCAATTTCTCCATTAAAAAGACTTTACAGAAGGATGGAGTAGAAATGTTCCCTCGAAGGACGTTACAAGGATATGATCGAATGTTTAGAAGTTATTGCCATCTTGCAATGATAATGGAAGTCTTGGAAGGCAGACTAAGCACTTTGATATTGTTATAGTATGCATAAGGCTTGTATTGCTATTCAATTTTGAAGTCAAGAAAGATGTGAAGAAAGAACAGAATCAAATATTATTATATTAATCGTTCCGGAAAATTTAAAAGGTTTAAATTTTTTTACAAAAATCTCGTATGAGAACTTTCTTCATGTCACTATTAAAGTATCACTAATTGGCGTAGTCTCAAATTAACCGATTATTGGGTTTCAGGTTAGCTTATAGTCTAGACATTGTAGGGGCCAGCGACACTTAAATTCGGATTCAGAATTAGAGCGGCATGAGGGCTTGCTAGGATGATTCAAGATCAAGTCAATATATATATTTATTTAAATAGACTCATTTACTAAATTCTTTTAAATAGTTTTAACAGGAATTATGTATGAGAAAAATATATATAATTCAAAGTATGACACTACTAATAGTGATAACATTAAGTGGCTATTCTGCAAATTGTGCCAGTTTTAAAATTTTATTAAGTATTATATTAATTAAAACTAACACTTATATTGATATTCACAATTACCACCGCTTCGACGCATTAGTAGCTATATAGAAGAAGCGGCGCAAGAAACTCTAGTATTCGTAATGACATTCACAAATTACCTATGTCATTATGTATTAGTATTACTAAACATATTTTTTTTTGTTTTACAGCGCGATATTTAATACATCGATATGTATCGTCATTTTTAGTTTCTAGTTATTAATAATATTAAACTGATCGAAGAGTAGCCTAACTCAAACTTTGAAAATACATATTGTAAAGAACCTAATGGAATCTTAAAAATTAGTTACGATATATATGTACTTTAAAATATAAGCGATATATTAACTCAACCATCTCATTCCTTTATTGTAGATCTTAGGCCTTGTACTGAATATCAGACCAGAAAATAAGCTTTGTTATTATAAATAAGGATTCACACTAGTTTTAACATATGCCGCTGAATCATTAATAAAATATCAAACATGAATATTGTTCACGACGGTTGCTCAAGTATGAATAGTTGTAAACAGCAATTAGCTGTTTATGTGCGCAGGATTGGGGTCACGGCGCCGGCGCATGCAGCTAGAGTATTGTCTTAGATTTACAACTAATCATTATTGAGAAAGCTGACCGATTCGTGAGCATTTTGAATTTTTCATATTAGAACTAGGTTACGGCAGCGCATTTAAATGAGGTGTTTAATCGATAAAAACAAGAGTAGATCTGAACTACTGTTAAAGTAAGAATTTTTTTTACATTTTAAATTAATCTGCAAGCTACAATATTTATATATTGGTATAGCTTGGTTGCATTAAAGAAATCTTTGATAATTATTTTCTTTAGGGTCATAACATAATCATAGAGGCGGTTATGGTCTGCTGTAGCTCTTTAGTTTATCATACTTATATGTAAAATTGAAGTCTTAGAACAAGATACATATAAAACAAGCTTTCGCCATAGTCTTCGTAAAACCTGGAATTACTAATTACATCTTTCGCAAGGTAATCTAATCAGCAAGGAGTTTCCGTATAAGAAATGAGCTTAGTATACTATTTAGTATTCTATTGACGCTTTTCCTATAGACTTAGAATGTCTAACAACTCAAATGGTCGTAGTAATGCGTAAAGGATACACTACGGAGGTCAATCATGCATTTTGCATGCGTTTTCCACATAACTTAGTAGGAAATGGGTAGAAATTGGAATTCCCTTATCTCATCGCTTGTTGAGGATAAATTTTATACACTATTGCAGCTCTGGATAGAAAAACAGTTGGCATAACACTATGAGACAGAAAAATCAATCAAAGGCTCAGATGACAAAGCCAAGTTATAGATGTTGCCCAGAGAATAGCGAGTTTTAAGTATGTGTGTGCTGCTAAGCCATAAAAGAAAATTCATGGTCCATAAATAAAAACAATATGACGGAAAAACCGAAAACCTAGATAAGATGAGATAAAGCCAATAGTAGGCAGTAATTGGATATAATATATGTATAGTTATATTTTATTACCTTTGTGAAATTATGTTTACTATCGTTAGTGTTTTAAAATGAAACTGTCAATTGAAATGTAAGAAGGTTCTCTCTCCAAAAATTGAAGAACTAGAAAACGAAATGGATAGAGCATAGAATCTATATTAAAATCTTAAGGTATTAGAATATGTTAGCGAGTAGATAGCATATATATGAAAGGGTCTCGCTTGAGACCCTTTCAGGATGAAGTGAATATATGGTGAGTGTGTAAGTCTTTTGGCACTGCAACCATATGAAAAGAGGATGTTACTACTGCTTTTAGGGTAAATAATTAAACTGTGTTCAAAACAGGTAAATCGGTGTTCGGAAACTCTTTGTAAGAGGTGTGATCAACAAATAAAATCATTTCTTAGCAAAGGAAATGATAAGATAACTAGTAATAGCAAATATACTGATATTGTATACGAGTCATCATAAATTATTGCGAATTATATAACTTTAGCGTATTAGATGTAAAATAATAGGACCGTTGTCCGCATTAGTTCAAAATCGCCAAATAATAAATCGTTCCTTCACACACACACAAACACAACGCGTGCGCGCGCACGCACTAAATATAATATATAACGATATAACCTTATGGGGAAAAAGGATATATTGTTTTATAGAAGGATATAACATATAGTTAATTGAAATATTTCAATATTTATCCATGTTCTGGGGTTCAAGTGTTTGCCCGCCAGAGTAATTTATGGCGTCACTAGAATAAGAGTCAATAAAACAGGAATAGCTGATTCTCCTCCTGTTGTGGTTGTGTTCACTGTGGAATCAACACAAATCAACCAAAAGTTACCTTAGACTAGAGACTGTAGACTTTAGTCTTAAAGTATTAGTAGATATTTAAAACTGTCAATTATCTTTTAATTTTAATAGACATTGTGAACAGCTAAGAAATTTGGTGTATACAGCGTCAATAAGCTATGATTAACTTGATAACAGATAGACATAAAACTCAATCATATTAACAAACAACTATTTAAAACTTGTCAATGCATTGACACTATTAACACGTTCCATTAAGATTTAATTCCGCACATCTTTCCGTTACCTTGCCAACTGTGGTACAAATACAAAATCTATTTAATTTTTCACAGATGGAAACTTGTAATTCATGATAGTTTTCGCCTTCAACACTATCGATCAAGACGAATACTGCGTTGTTCAGAATATTTATTATTTTTACCGTCTGTTATTATTGTATACACATATAGCTTTACAACGGTAACTGTTCCATTATAATAAAATACATAGCAAATTGTATTTATACTGTGAACTAAGGAACTTGTGCAACTTACGAGTGTCACTCAATATCAATAACAGCACTGAACGTCTTGTCACAATTAATATAAATCGCATCTTCAGTATACAACTGCAAGAGAAAAGTCATTACAAGGAACACAGCTTTAGGAAACTATTTTGTCTCGTAGTTACCTGCGTTACTCAATTATCTGAGGAGTTTAACAGAATCTGTTACTTACTACACGACATTACTGGCTCTAGATAACATACATCCCAAAGTTAAAAATTATTACTGTTTCTAGTATTCTCTTCTTCCTATAACATTGGGTTACTTGAGAGTAGTGAAAGGCGTTTTAGTGAGTCATTGGTAGAGGCAGTTAACCATCTGTCTTCGCACATGGACTTTGCTCGTCTTATGCCTATTATGTGTATAGGTTACACCTTAAAATTAAGGTGTCTCATGTTATATTCAAACCCTGGCCGAAAAGTTAATTATTAGTTAAAGGAATTTCGAAGTTAAAATATTATGTTATTTCCATGACATAAGGTTCAACATCGAAACGAATTTCATTGTAGCTTAATTTTTTTATTTCATTTCTTCCTTCGTCTCAGTTTCGAATAGATTGTTTCATGGTAACATGGTAAGATCTTTTTGCCAAATAAGCATTAACCTTAAATTTAATGTCGTCAACATCTGCCAAACTTAAGGCGATTAAGGAATCGTAGCCGCGAGTCTAAATAAACTTAAATAGACTTCAAGATGGCCTCGTTATCTCGCCGATGAGTCACCAACGGTCGACAATCATAGGTTTTTGTACGCACCATGTTTCTACGAGGAAACATGTGCGAAACGCAATGAATCATATGTGAATTTAGAATATTTTCGTTTTAAAATTGCACGTTAGGAGGATTATTAGGTTTCTGCTGGTGAATTATTCAAGAAGTGTAAAGCATAGGTGGTGTTGTTGCCGCTATCTGATCATACTGCGATCCATATAAATTCATACTGTTACAAAGTCATTCAAAAAGTAAAATCAAGAAAATATGAAGAGTATGTGGACCAGTATCAAAGCGGTAGAACAGTTGTTTCACTCGAGATGAACTTATGCTGGGTTGCAATAATCTTTCTTAGGATAATTTAACTTACTAGACCTTGAACTTTGGGATTTTAAAATTCAACGCCTCGTTATCAAAACTATTCAGATTATTGAAACCCTGTCATAAGTAAACTTCGACAAATTGGTTGCTAACCATCTAGAGTGGGGAGGCGTATATGGAAGAGAAGAAGAAACTTCAAGAAGCCGTTTTTTCAACTAGACGATACAAAGGTTATGGAAAGAAGTGTAGCCACAAGCCACAGATGCACTTCAAATTTTCTTGTCATACGTGATCTACATTACATCACCAGTTATCAATATCTTCAAAAACGGTTCGTTTTCATTACATCTCAATAAAGAATCGCAAATGAGTACACGTTTTATTAGGTGTCTTTCGGTGAGCTCGTGTGGCACCCAAATATCGAGCTTTTTTGTGTACTAAGCATTTTTCAAATGGGTCAAAGCTGTTGTGGTCAATTTCCAGTTTCTCAGCTATGTAATTGCTAATATGCCGATCTTGCTCCACTTTTTCCATTTTATCCGTAACAGGGCAACCAGAGCGAGGTGCATCTTTGACATCAAAATCCCGGACTGAAAATGCTTAAACCAACTTTGTGCTACTTTTACTGACACTACATTAGATCCATAAAGGTCACAAAGTTGCATTTTTTCCTTTTTGTAATAAATTTTTAAACTGTATCTTATTTCTTCATTCGGTTCGCTAATTTTGACAGAAAGAAAAACTAATGAAAAATAGTGGGAAATAAGAATTTTCTTAATTTTATTCTTTTTTGAAACGTCATCTTTTTAATGTCCTGAAAACCAGCCAGATACAAATAGTACAGCCAAAGATATTTTATTTCAAGCTTATACATACTATATGCGAAAAAAACTTTTTCCCCGACCTAATATATTGTGTACATCACAGAAGTTAAAGCAGCAGTTAACATTATTAATTTGCCTTCAATATGCAAAGGATATATTGTTTGGTGGTAACCATAAACATCGAGTCAACGAACAATGTGCACTTCGATCCATGGAACAGACAGGGTTGCAAGAAACTCTGCCGACGTATAATATTAGCTAAAATAAATTAATATTAGCTAAAATAAACAAAATATAATTTCAGACCCATCCTAAAATAATTTAAAGATAGTACGCGCATTAGGTAATTTGTTTTTAGACTTTCCTTTGGTTCTGGCAGTTGATGATAGCGGAATCAGACCTGTTCATCTTCGGTTAAGGTTTTCGTATGTAGCTTGCATCCAACTTCAGCCTTACCTTACATCACTAGCAGCTAAGATGAACGCCAAGGGTTTATAATTAAAAAGGCCTTCAAAACTCCTTTTTATAGATGTGAATAACTTATTATAATTTGAATTTCGAACTTTTATATAATAAAATAATTTTGTTGATTTATTATTCTGTAGTGCAACAGTAAAACCTTTATGGTGAGTTTGTATAATTCATGATATCATCTTCTTTCCTGACTCCACAATCGACGATTGTCTTGTTTTGCGTCAGACGGTGATTTGCTAAATTAACATCCCTATTGCTTTAGGAAGTTATCATACCGCAGATAGATTACAAAATTGTTAACCTACCACTCTTAAAACCCAGAAAATTAATCGACAAAATGCACGACAATACAATCCATGAACGTGTTTGATACAATAACAAAGTTTAACGAACTGGAATTGTTTGCATTTTTCTGGTACAACCAAATAAAACTGTGGCCACTTGTAATAATAAACGTGAACGATTTTGGAATCTCTTTGGTCTTTTGTAGTTTTTAATCGCGGCTAGCAACCCTGACATGTTTCGGACGGTCGTTCGCACATTGAAACAAACACGTATGTTTTCTCTGGTCAATGTACTTTAAGTGCAGGGACGTATTGAGGGCGATGTTGTTACTTCAAGGGTCATTTACATTGTATAAAAATATTTATGTATTATATTGAGATCATTATTACCGAGAGTAAAGCAGTAACAGCAAAATAGTTACGGAGATATTCTTGTAGGCCTACGTTTCTGGCACTTTGCAGACGTTGGCAGCTTCTTAGAGTGGAGCTGCGATAAAACTGAAACCCAACAAAGGGCAGGAAGACTACAAATATCAAAACTAAATTTAACAAAGAAGATAAAAGGTTTCAACACTTTGATTACAATGACAACAACTAAGCTACCTTCACCAAGGTCAAGCCCAGCCATAATGCTTTGTAGAATTTTTTGCAGCATATTAATGTTGCCTTCCTACACAGAATCCAGCGGAGTCCTGAGTGCATACCTGATCGATCGCAATGCCAAAATAACGGCGGTAACGCGTGTAAGCGCAGCCGAGTGCGTTAATTATAGACTTTATTTAGGGACATCACATGTATTAATTGCATGACCGTGCGCGGGCGCATTGTCACGGCGAACGCGAGTTTAACCAAACGGCAACAAAGAATTCTTATCGATCTTTGCCCGTTTCGATAAATTATCGCTATTAGGTACAACAATCAGGAAGTTAACCTTCATATGGATGTTATTATCATAGCGCTCTATAAGGAAGACGACCAATCATAAGCAAGTTAAGTGTCTACAAAGTTTGTCCTAATGACAATGTATATATTATCGGATGTAATATTGGAACCTACCAATTACCTAGAACTATGAGTTGACTGTTACATTATTTACTTTATTGAATAACACACCACAAAATAGGGTCACACAATTATTTTTAAACCCACATTTATTCAGAAACATTGAGCGACGTTAATTCGGTCCCAATACCAATAAAAGCATTTGCGCAACTCCAATTGCGCTGATTCGAGCAACGAGCTCTCGGAATCATGTCATTAGGTCGATGACTAAGGGCTTTAGGGAGAAATATTTGTGTAAACTGTGACAAAATAGGTAATGTGACATACTAATTACAGATAATGAGCGATATTTTAGTCATGGACTTTTTCGGAATCAATGAATAAAATAATTATTTTGAATGTCTGTTAATTATTCTTAAATTACTTGGAACTCATAGTTGATTTTCCTTTCTACAAAAGGTTTGATTAGGGCTAATGATCTGCAAAACAGGTAATCGCATATCGATGGGGATAGTCCAAATACGCGTAACTAGCATTGAATAACTCCACGTATCTGACAATAAGTAGCCAAATTTAATACTGGAACCAACTTTATAAGCTGTCATTTCAACGACTCTGAAGTTCTTATAAAGTTTGTACCATCCTCTGTGAATGTAGATATAGTGTTGAATCATAGTAGACTTTACTTATATTAGATTAAAACACACGATAGATTAAGAACACAAATTGTGGTTATTTTCATTCTTGATACCTCAATTTTAATTTAATGTTCTCTTTCAGGAAGAAACTTGTATTTATCAAGATCGTTGAATTTTGACCTAGCAGAAGGCATTTGACTTTTAAAAACATCGTAAAGATTTAAATTAGCGAATGTCAAATTACCCATGTATGTCTTTTTCTTGATGAGTTGTAATAAAAAAGTGACATTCAACCTTAGATTTAGTTTTAATCGACGCACGACAGACTCAACCACGTCAAATCTAAAATCATGACTTCATCGAAACTTAATAATAATTGGATATGTGCACTAATTAGGAACAGGACCAAAATAGTTATTTAATTACCTCGTGATTAACTAAAGTCAATGACCTGTTAATGACTTTATACATTAAACCGCTTTTTATAACGCATTGGTTAAACTTATCGTATGCCTAAATAATTTTAATAGACTTCGCGGCTGCTTCTACATACATGGAAAAACACATAAGGAGTTTCATAATACAACGTTATGCTGGCCCAATCAAGATTTGTGGGTGAAAATGGTTGCAGTAGGAACTATAACCTACCTTCCGAAACACCGGTAGATAGATAGATATAGAATTTTTATTTGCATCATAAACACACATTTATAAAACTTAAAATTAACAAAGGACTTACAAAAATTAATTCACATAAATAAGTTGTGTCACAGCGATGCAAACAGGCTAAATAAAGCTCAGCGATGTATTTGCTCAAATAAAGCAAAACGCTGATTTTCAGCTTCTGTTTAGGTCAAGCTGAAGACTTCATTTTTTATAGACAGGAATGTACAAAGGCGAAAGATTCTTAAAAATATTACTATAGGTCAGGCTATACCTAAAAATAAAACATTAATAATAATTATTATTATTATAAAATAGGATTGGCCCGTACAGGATCAATCTTAACTAAAATTTGTTTTCAAATTAACATAATTTAGATAAAAATAATTATCTAGGTAGACGTGATATACATACTAGAAATAATGCTTCAAAGCTAAAGTCTATGATAATATTTATCAGTTTTAGTAAAATCGATAATATAGACCAGCAATCTTAGATAGTCATGTTCATGAATGCAAAGATATTTAGCTGAACTAAGATAAATAAATGTGAAGTTTCGATATTATGTAACATAACAAAACCTATTGTCAGAAAGGGGAAATTGGAAATACCTAGTGATTTTGTAGTTTATCTAAACAGGTTTTTATAAACCAGTCCAAGTTGATGATCTTTGCCTACCTATAATTAACATAACTTACTTTAGGTTCCTAAACCGAAATTGAGACTAATTTTAAAACTACAGCCAATAACATGTGTTAATTTCCTTTTAAAAATTAGCGTGACAAGGCACCTTATGAACCGACCAGTAATAGATCGCTGGGGTAATATGACACGTCGTCTCGTGAATTGGTTATACAGAACCCAGATCACTCCTGTAAGGGCAGTGGGGTTTCCGGACAGTTTTTGTGGATATATTGGTGCTGCTAAGATGAAGCGCTGAGCAAGCCTTACACACTCCAGCCGTTTAGTCAGTGGCGAGTCCTTCTTTCTCGCAAAAAGGGTAATTATGTCTATACGCAGTCCCGTTGCTGATCATTACACGAAGAGTAATAATTTAACTATTATTACCAAAATATTAATTAGATAAATTTAGTAGGAACCAAAGCAAATTATAAATGAACATCTAAAAAATTAAATGAACTTAAAAGTTGTTTAAAGACATTAAGATGCCACTGGTCAAAGACAGATCATAACCATGTACGTTCGCTACGCAAAGACACATCCGGTAACAAAAACTGCCGTAATTGTCATTCGGACCACAATTGAACGTTCGAGGAACGCGTACCAGCGACCTTCTGAGGAGGGAAGAGACGAAGAGGGGGCGGGACTCAGGACTCACGAATTGGTCGAAAAAAACGTTGAAACAACCAGACGGTAATGTCCTTGACGCGCCTTGCTACATTTCCAGTTAGATTTATTGTAACCAATATTTCATTCTTATTATATACGTATTAGGTCTAAAATCCAAGAAGAGTCTTTAAGCGTTAATGTAAAATAATTTTGTAGAACTGAATAAATTTAAATCACTAATGTGAAGTTTAAATTGTTAGTCTGCCAACTATCTAATACCTTTAGGGATTCGATTAATCACATTATAGATATGAAATTCACTTTGAAAAGTTACCAACATGTTAAATGTAACCATTTCCACCCGCAGCAACGCCCGCGTGGTGTTCGGTCTCTCACAAATGGTATATAGCCTATACCTTCCCCGATAAATTTACTATTCAACACAAAAATATTTTTTCAACTCCAAGCATTCGTTCCAGAGATTACCCCCTACAGCCTCAAAAACATTACCTCTTTATAATATTAGTATAGAAGAACAAAAAACGAAACTGAGCAGAGCAAAAAACATAAACAAATCTGACATAGAGGCAAAAGATCACACTGAATAAGGCACCGGTCACCTCCAACCCGCTTTCAAGATCGACGACAATGACCGGGCGAGAACTATGCAATAACGGACAGACCAATTTACCGGCCACAATATTTACTAAATTTAACAGCACATGAGCTTACATTAGTTACCAAAAAACTTGAACTGACTTAAAATTCTTAACAGCAGTATCATGTCATTCTATTTCCAAAAGTGAACACTGCTAAGGAAAATTTACATCACAATCAAACTTATCAAATTAACATTCCAGAAGATGACGTGTTAACAAATACAGTTTATTCATTTGCTATTAATGAAAGAAAAGCTAATATAACAAACGAACATTATAGAACAAATTACATATTACGCAAACCCAACAATAATGAGAAACTTAAGTATGTACCGGTTAATGAACTCATTTATTACTTTGTTTTAAAATATGGTATTATTTAAAAAGGTTAGTAATTATTACTTGTCTGATAGTAATTAAAAAACGGAGCCGACTATTTACGCTAACATAGTCATGTTCACGGAGAAATTGCAAATCTTCATTTCTTTATTAATGTCTTTGTAAACTGTCATTAAATGTAAATTTGATTCATGATCATGCCAGTGACTTATAAAACGGAAAGGTGCTACATCCCTCTCACTGACGTCAATTTAACTGTCAATGATAAGACTCATCTTCATAAAAGCATACGTCAGACAATGAAGTATAACAGTAATTGACAAAAATTTTCATAACAGCAGCACGTCGACCACTAAGATTCGTATAAATGAACGATGCAGACATACCAATTAGAAGTTGAAATTAAAACTAGCCAATTAAAATGAATCTAAAGTCAATTCAATAACGTCTATTGAGATACAAACAAAATCGAGGGATATAAGTGATAGCTACCGGTCTGGAACCTGTGACCCATAATCCAAATGCCGAAGGCAACGGTACCAACGGACCGGTTCCGAGGAGTAATTGAAGAATCTTGTGCCGATGATATATAATAAATACTTGCTCGTTGACGATGCGGGGTAACTTTCCATTGATATTGTTGGGATTTTATAGAACAAGTTTTCGAGGGACAAGCTGTGATCTTAAATATTTGTTAGAAATTTTTAAAAAACGCCACGAAGCGGAGTTTACTTTTATTGCAGTGTTCGAATTCAAAATACATGAAGAGATTAATACGAATTCTTTTCGCTTGTTCTTTTGTGTAACGTTACCACTCAAAAAGGTTCTGCTACTTACCTGAAACGAAAAAAAAAACATTAAAAAACACTTCTATAACAGTACAATACCACAAAAAATCATGTAATATTTGAGGAAATACATAGAGCAAGGAAATAAACAGCAAGCAAAGAGACAGAGAGAGTGATAATGAATCAATTAAAACACATGCAATACGGATGTATCGCATAACGTGTGTACAATAGATGGGAATGAGATTAACACGTAATGCATAGTGATGTCACCGAGCGTTCACTTCAGACAATAACCATTGTACTGTAAATGGGAAGCGGTGAAAAGGAAGGTCATTGAGACACCCGTCAATGGAGGAAGGATACTCCTGGCACGCTAATGCAAATTATGTGCGGTCCAAGGAAAACAGATACAAGTAATGTATTCTTTGGATAAAGCTATTAGATACAAAGTAAATATTCTGTTCAGTATCGTTGTCAATCATCTTAAAACATAGCAACATTTGAACATGTTTTTTTTTTTCATTATTCATTGAGTTTTGGTAATAAAATCATATACGCAAGCAATAGTTTTGACTTTAAGGGTAAATATTTGACAAAGGTAAAGGGTAAAGGTTGACTTCAATATAACAACATCGTCGTCCCATACGCTATCCAAAATCTGTTCAATAAAAAATTGAGTGCGAATGTTAGGCGCGACGGAGACATTGTCAAGTACCGTTACAATACGATTACACCACGTCTTCGTTACATCGTGTCCTGTCCGACCAGATGGCATTAATGTCGACCCACTTCTCGAAGGTCCGAGCGACCGGCCTGTCTCATACCATGTAAGGCCTCACAGGGTTACGCAAGCCGTCTGATTCTGCACTAAATGACGGCAACTACATATTGTTCAAATTCTCCTATTTTATGCTCGCAAAAAGTTCCACGTTAATAACAGTTGCCTTATAAAGACGACGCGTAAATCGCCTCAGACGCCGACTTTAGCAAATAAGATATATTGGTGGGAAAATAGAATTGCAATACCAATAAGGTAATCTAAGTGTGTTCACTTCGAGATAAAATATTGGAAAATGGCTTCACCTGTGATATCAAACTGAAAGCTAGCAAAAAAATTTTATGAGCTAAAGCGAAATTGATTGCAATCTAAAACCGTTTACAGTTAATAGATGCTATACCATGTGCAATGCTTAGATTTCTCAACAACGTAAATTCAATCTGGCATATGGTGGTTAAAAGATCTCCTTATAAGGAGTGCGCATATGGACGACGGTCTGTGTGGACTCGATAGTATTCATGTAGTATCGTTGGTCAACCGTATGTTCGAAACGATGACTAAAGGGACGTGACATGTATTTTTTTAATCTACAATTGATGTCATTGGAAATGAGAAATAGTCGTGACAAACCTCGACCTGACTTACTAACAAAATCACCTTTAAGATCCTATTATTTAATCCTCCAACAGTACCTGCATAAAGTAACAAATAACTCTTAGATGTCTTTAAAGAAATTAATACAAAAGGAACAAGAAACTCGAGTTGCTCCAACATCATAATTGTAGCCTGTAAAGAATAATGTTGAATAAAGCAAAGTCCCAACTGATTATATAAAATGCTTTTTAATTTATTTATTGGGAAGACTTGTATATGAATTTGAACCTTTTTATAAGGAGGCGAAGCGTGAGACTTATTTGTGAGTCACCGTTGATAGTGGTTGGCAGGTCAAGAACCGATGAGCATGTGCTCAGATGAGGCCAACCCGCATCGCTCCAGTGAAAATATTCGCAATAATGAAAGGTTTTGTGCTCATATCATTGACATACTTACTACTGACAAAGATGAAACTCAGCGAGAAAATGTCTGTTAACGACACATACAAATTATCATTTCCAAAACGCAAGTATTTTCACATAGCGGTCTCTTTAAATCACAGACTTGATAAAAGTTATCGTAATCGGTAATCAATATATTTCGACTGATTACTGTTTGATTAACCTCATGTCTAAAAATTACAATGTTAACCACCACGCCAATATCATTAGCAATATTACATATCGTTATCTTTTACATCTGTGCTCAAGTCGATATCAATTATACTCCACCTCGATTGCATATAAGGCAAAGTTAGTTGCTAGTCCGAGATTTATTGAGTCAGCTGTGCAAATGTTGATATCATGGAAGACGTATTCGTTGCTTTCAAACAATTTAGTAATTTGCAAGATGAATTTGAACGAGTGTCGTAAATGGTTCAATTGCGGTTGCTATAATCACAATTACCTAAATTCAGAATCTTAAAAGATATTACAGACGATGATTGATTTTTGTATCGTTATAATAGGTTGGGGAAAAAGTTTCTCCGCATTTTATATGAAAATTCAAGAATTTTTTTTCAAAGTTAATTTATATTTCATTACAGTATATATGTGACATTTTGTTCGTAGACTTTCTACCATCTTGTATGTAGAGAGAGACATGATCCCGTTACTGTAAAATTTTGGGACTTCTAATCAAAAAATGCAGCAAGTAGTTTTGGTAGTCTGTCTCTTGATCTTAACTTGACATTGCCTAGAAAATTCTGAATAGACCGAAACAGATGGAAATCTGAAGGTGCAAGGTCAGGGCTATATGGCCGATGAATTAACACCACCCAGCCAAACTCTTAATTTTCGCTGAGAGGCTAAAGATGTATGTGGTCTAACGTTATCGTTATGAAAGACCACACCCTTTCTAATAAACAATTCCGGTCGCTTTCTCTCAACTTTTTGCTTTAATCTCATCAGTTTTTGGCAGTAGAAATCCGAATCAATGGTTCTGCCAGGCGGTAAAAGCTCATAATGAACAATGCCCTTCCAATCCTACTATAGACTTCACACCTTCTTGCGAGTTAACCCAGGTTTTGCCAGTCTGTGAAGTCTGAACGACCTTTGACCGCGACCTTTTTCGCACTTTCTTGTCATACGTGATCCACTTTTCATCGCCAGTTATCAATCTCTTCAAAAACGATTCGGTTTCATTACGTCTCAATAAAGAATCACAGAGTACACGGTTCAGGAGGATTCTTTCAGTGAGCTCGTGTGGCACCCAAATATCGAGCTTTTTTGTGTACCCCGCTTTTTTCAAATGGGTCAAAACTGTTTTGTGGTCAATTCCCAGTTCTTCGGCTATGTCGAAACTGCTGATATTGCAGCTTTTTCAAAAATAACGTCCATTTTATTAGGGCGACCAGAGCGAGGTGCATCTTTGACATTACGATTCCCGGATTGAAAACGCTTAAACCAACTTTGTGCTGCTCTTACTGACACTGCATTAGGCACTACACTGTCTATTACTTACTGCACTATCCATAAACGTCACAAAAAATTTTCGCGGCTTCCGTTTCATTTTTTCCTTTTTTGTAATAGTTTTAAAATGTTTCTAATTTCTTCATTCTATTTTGACAGAAAGAAAAACAAATGAAAAATAGTATGAAACAAAATTTTCCTAATTTGGTTCTGTTTTTGAAATGTCACCTTTTCAATGTCATGAAAACCCAGCCAGATACAAATAGTACAGCTAAAGATATTTTATTACAAATTTATACATGCTATATGCGAAAAGACTTTTTCCCTGATCTAATGTTTTGCAACAGCTTTCTTTCAAAAATACCATATATTTGTTAGTATCATAACTGATAGCCTGAGATTCAAAACGTACTTATTAATCCACCTTTTTATCTTGCGGTTAACCATTAAGCTAACAAAGTATCAGTTTACGAGTCGTCTTTCAGTACTCAGACATGATTAGTTATATCGATGGCAGCTCGAGATGAACGACGAGTTCAAGATACATTTTTGATCATTAAAACATAATTTTAGGACTTATACAGATAGAAGTAGCAAACTTAGAACGAGTTTCGGTCAATTAACACTAGATATACCAGCGATTTGAATATATGTCAACAACAAAAATTATATTTGTTACTAATGTATATAAAATAACATTAAGTTTATAAAACGTACTCTCTAATTATAGCTACAAAAGTCATAACATCATTTGTGAAAAAAAAAATGTGTAATATAGTAGGAATTTTGAATTGAAATTGCACGACCAGTCTAAATGACTGGTCTGGTAAATCTAGTGTTAAATGGAAATGACTAAATTTTGATAATACCAGAAACCAAACCGATCATTAAAGAAATTTGTAAATTTATGTGAACTTCTCGACCTGAAATAGAATACTAAGTAGATTCAATTGAATCATGAATAGTTTGAGAAAAAAATTCCAGAGGTGATAGATGGGGATGGAATTGAATGTTTAGATATCAATAAAACAAATCATAATAGTATTGATTAAAAAGCACGATATACTTTCAAACCAAATATTGAGTATTCTCTTCGCTGGCAATGATTCGGCACTATCCCGTCAAGGACCTGGGACCACCCTCGTTAATGTCTGGGCTTTACGGCGGCCGTCTAGACGGCATAAACAACACGCGATTCAGATCGAAAGGAATCAGGGTGAAAGAGTACAGATATGAGTTGTTCTGTAAGTACAATTTTTGTTCAAGAGTAGGAACTTAATGTACGTTTTATTAAAGATTCATTTAGTAAAACGCTTAATTATGTCGGAGTCATATGACGACTGGATTTAAGTATCGAACATAGGGTGTAAAAACACAACGGAAAAATCTCTTTTCCTCTTATTAAATAAAGTCCTCGCTCCGAATTCGACTTAGCATTCATCAAACACTCCGCACGATATGCGAAGCGTCATTCATTAAAACATGTTAACACACGATACGACAACATGACAATCAATTAAATATTATAACCTCATCATTAGGACACGGTCCAGAGATACTAATCAAGATACGGCTCGGCTTGATTATTTAGAAAGGTATAAAAGAATTAAGTATATACATTAAAACTTGATTACGAAAAAAGATTGTAATATCCGTGTATGCTATCTACAATATTAATGTATTTTCATTTAGCATCACAAACTGGTCCTACAAGATATCTGGGCGAAGCATTTATGGAATTCTTTATGATTACGTAAGATTTCTTGAAAAAGAAATATTTTTTGTTAAAGAACCAGCTGTGCATACGGTTTTATTCTTTGCCTGGAAAATAAAAAATTTGCAGGAATTATTTTTGAAGCACGTAACATACGTAAGTGTGAATCTTCAAATTTAATATTTGGTGAATTCTAATCAAAGTCCAACAAATATTAATTTTAAAAAATAAACTTCAACGACATACATCTATTTTAAACATTTTAAAATAATGAAAGTGAATTAGGAAGTCATACTTATTAATAGAATTTGGGATTTAGCCATATGTAACAACTGGATATTACATCAGCAACCGTTAAAATACCCATTTGAATATTACAAACATATATTGATGAAATAATTACGCGCAGAGCCACAGTTGTTAAAGAACTACGTACTGATGATTAATTATTTAGACGATGAAACTGTTCTTAATCAATATAGACATGATGTGATAATGCCAAAGGGATAGAAAATAGCTATAGTCTTACTTAAGTAAATTTTCATTTAATTGATAATTTTAAAATAATAGTAGACTATAAAGCTAAGCTAAATTATTGATAGTGACAGAGATAGAAGGCAGAACTCGATTAGCCAAGCGCAGATAGGCGCAATGCAGATAAATGAATCTCTCGACTACATAATGGGAGGATTGTTTCAATGCAGAATTTTATGCAGATTTGAAACTAAGGGGTTTCGTACCTGAGTGCCTGATTTAAAAAACCAAGGAGCCGAACAAATGTTATTGCAGAGATAAGTTTATTTGCAGACTTAGAGGTCAGTGCGATGTTATGCATGCTCCTGTCACAAAATAACGAGTCTTATCTTAAAGAACGTTTATCTAATATACCATCGTACCAAATATCAGTGTTGTAAAAATTGTCATAAGATTGTGAGTACGACACTTTCAATTTTAACCAGGAATATTTGCCTAGATTGAATTGAAAGTACCATTACCACCATCTAATCATCATCACTAGTCTAACACAAACTGATTTTGCGATCACCCGCCACAATGCGGGTTGGTTGACACATAATATGATAGAAAACGTTGTTGGATTACCAAAGTTTTGATTAGAAATCGCATTAGATATAAGACACACTGACAACGCTTTCCCATAAGCAACTATTACAAAGCAATCTTGCATACCAGACCTGAGCGCATAGAGGCAGTGCAGAGCACAGCCGAGACCTGCTTAACGTCATCTGCTTATCGTCGAAAAATGGAGGTGCTGATTATAAAGTTTTATAGACTGATGTAATCAACCATGGCAAAACTTAATTCATTCTTGCACTAATTAAAAATGTAATGTGGGAGGAAAATCATCCTATTCGAACTAATTTCTCCGATAAAAAAAAATCAAAAAGTTTTGTGTAGTCGCAATGGCGAATTTAATGTTTGAACATATAAACACGGTTGTTCTTATGCCAAAACAAATAATCCCTCCTACATCATCCGTCGACACACGCTTCTGTCAACACCGATAACTATGCCTGTTTTTATCGACCCGAGACCCACCGTAAGTATCATTTGTATGCAAATTAAACATTGCACATTCTACACGTATTGTTCTAACTACAATTCAGTAGATAAATTCTCAACTTAGGCATTCCCTTACTTGCATCATTATTTAATTGAACTGTCGTCGTATTCCAAAAATAATAACTGTCATAATTTGAAAACGATATCCAGCTTAATTTGCATTAATACCAATTGGTTATTCAATGTTGCCTATTTGGGCAAGCCCAAAAAGGAAAGGTGGGACACTATCACTTATTTATTGCAGTAGGTACTAGTTTGAATTATTTTGGCAAGGTTGTCTATGTCATATTAAAATGGAATACCGATTTTATACACACCAACTTTCGCAGTTTTATGGCCTCATTAGTATTATGAAAACAGATTTTGTAAATTAAAATATATTTATACTTTCAATTTGTTTGATCAATATCAAACAAATTGAAAGTATAGAAAAAATAGAAAAAATATAAACAGATGAATGCTGAATATGAACATTTGTGCGTGTGGAATTTTTTTTTATTTAATGTCTAATGTTTATTAAAATTAATATTTTATCCCTCACTAACTTGCCGACGCACTTAATAGAAAAACTTTGTTAAAACATTTCATATGCAAATCTGAATATCTGCAGCAAATATAAAAGTTCCGAACAGTTTTTACATAATAAAAATTGTTTCTTCATAAAATACGTTTGTCTAAGGTCTGGTCCCTTTAGCTACCCCATTGATAGACACCCCCCAGACAGTAGAGGGACATAAAAGAGAGACGAGCAAATTATTTTGACAACTAATGTAAAGTTGTGTCGACCTCTCTGCACCGACCTCTTAATAAAGTAATCAAAAATATAATTACATAACAAATTATTGAATTCTTTGATCCGGGAGCGTAACGCTTTAAAATTATTTAAATTTTAATGAGATTATCAAACGATTAATTAACTAGTCATTTTTAGATGGTGAATTTATTATAATTATATTCAACGGACTTACACTATACTAACAACATTAAATTATAAAATAGAAAAGATCTCCTTAAATTATAGTATTTGAAAAAAGACTGTGACGTAGATGTATAAATTAGGTATGAATATCAACTTTGTTCTCGTCGTGTGTACACCACTTATCATCCTAAGTCATTTCGTCACTTTTATCGAGTGTCTTGTAATAAATGATTGTTGTCACATAGGTTTTAACGCGATAAAGGTACAGCAAGAAGCTATTTCAGACGACCCACGCGGATTGTAAATTTGTACTCCCGTTAAGAACATGACTTGTACATTGCACATTTATTACCAGTTAAAACTAATATCGTCACTTAAATTAACTCGTTATAAGTTCTATTTATGTACGCTTTTACATAAGTTTAATCTTAGAGACCCATGGAAACCGGTAAGGTGACAAATTTGACATTAAATTCAAAACAAACCGTTTAGACTAATTAATTCAGTAAATCATTGTTTGCATTTGAATTTATTTTAATTAACATTATATTATATTTGAAAACCTCGTAGATGTTTGTGCGAACATAACGGGATAAACAAATGTGAGCGTCATTTATTTCATTGTAGGTATTTGGCAACACTTCAGCTAAAATTCATTTTTATTTCAAAAAATGATTCGAATTAGTCACTATAGCTTAAAGATGTTTTTACCAATCTCAAGACTTTTGGAGAAATTTAGCAAAAGTACCAGGATACTAGAACGTTAGTGGAGTTTGGACGCAAGCAGTGTATTCGCGTGGGCCGTGCCTCGCTCCCCGCGGGGTCAACGACTGCTGCGGTCGTTTCGGCTGGCGGCGCGCCTCACCTTGACATTCATCTCGAATACAACGCTTTGGCCAAACGTTTGAATTAACACGAACATTTGAAGACGATTGTTACCCTAAGACAACTGAAGAATATGGATCAATGGTATATGATAGTTGATGGAACAAATACAGAAGATTTATTTAGTGACATTTTAAACCTAATCAGCCAAACTCTTTTGCTTGCTACCAAACTATCACCTGTACGAGCCTTGCATTACATTTACATTCATTCACATTTAGACTATAATAATTTATTAGCGTTGGCCATTGCCTCTCCTCTTGATGACAAACAGAGACACAACACCACCATCCATCATACAATCATTAAATTTGACAAGCAACACAATTTGGTCAGCTCATTGGCTAAAGAAAACTGGCTAACTATATATCCCGCCATAAATGATGTATAGAAAACTGGAGACTGGATAGAATCCAGTTTAATAACAGATGGTGGAAAATATAAGAGCTAGAAAGAGGTGAATAATTTATTTAAAGTACATATTATATCTTATATATTTTCTACAATTTAATAGAAAATTTAGTGAAAAATAGATTTCCAACTATGATATAACTTAATATGACATGATACTAAAACATCCATCCCTCAGTAATAATCCATGTACTGAGTCAGACTGTACCATACTTGTTGAGTTTTAACATGACATATTCTGTGGCCTAAGTAAATTCATTAAATATATTGTTAGCAGTCAATTATTTCACAGTAAATCATATATATTTTTTTTACTTCACTAACTTTTACTGCTAATCTTACCTACTCTATACTAACTTTTAATGAGAGTAATATAGAAATAAGATTTTTCTTGAATTTATTTAACAGCCTATATATGTCCATGGATGCAGGCCTTCCTACAAATGAAAAACACATGAGGAACATATAAATCAGCAAATGTTCCTTTATAGGCTAGAATTGTGCTGGCATTAATCAATGTTTGCAAAGTTAATGGGACGTGAAATCCTTTAATTTGAATAACAAAGGCTTTGTGCTGGTTACCAGTGCGGTGACGGTCAACGTTCGTTCGCAACAACGTTGCTGCAGTTACTTAAACTAGGCTTATGATGGTAACATACTTTAGCATAAAGTCATTTAAGGATTTAAAATTCAAAATAATAAGTGCATCATCAAAATTTAAATCCCCAATATTGGTAAATTTTATAATAAAACTAGTGTTCAATGAATATGTTGATAGCTTATTCAATATAATTTTGGCAACCACATATGAATTTACCAAGATTCTACATAGAATTTTGTTAAGATCTAATGAACACAAAATTATATAATTTTATATAAGTATTCTATTATCAAATAGAATACTTCGTAAGCCCATTATAAATACTAAGAAAAAAAATTTTTGTCCTTGCCACTCAAGGAGGCATCATATTTGAATTACTTTTTTATACAAAGTTCCTTCAAAATAAAAAAGCTATAATATAACTCTAAGCTATAAATAAAGATATATCTGATATTATATCTTATGTCTTATGTGTTATATGAATATATGTACCTGTCTGATTAGTATTTGTTTATGACATCAATATCAACTTGTAAGATAATAATAAAGAAAGTTACATAATATTTAATATGATATTTAAGAATATTTTTTTCATTAATAAGTAGATCTCAATAATAAACACATCACACACATCAACAAAATTAATATTTTTGTAATTTCAGTGTTTACATGTTAAGTTAGCATTACTTTTATTTTATGTTAAATGTGGGTAAACTAATAGTATAAATGATTTTAACAAAGAGAGTTGAATATTTATTTTATCAATTTTTTAAACATACTACACCACATAATTTTGGAATCACATAAAAAAGTTATACCTTTCTAAGCTTATATTTCTATTTTATCACTTCTCAGACACCTATTATCACATATTTCTTAATTATTCTTTACTATCATAAATCATAAGGTCATAATATTTAAAAATGCAAACCATATTTCTACATCAATATCAATGTGAATGATATTAGAAATTTTATAATTGTTCAATGCAACTATAACATTCTGAGAGCATATGCCAGCATTTATTTATTGTGATTTATCATTTAATCTTCACCTTAAATGGCTTGGAAATTGGGATCATACTAGGTACAGTGTTTTAAATCACATACAGTGTTTTTTGAAATCTGATGTTGGCAGAATTACCATAAATAAGCAGTAAAGCCAAATATATAAAAAAGAAAAAGAAGAATGGATCAGATGGAGATGTAGGTAGACACCAAATATTTTGGACAAGCAGTCAACACTGTATTTTATTTTGATTTATATAGTTTCAGTGTAATATATCATTACATAAGATAGAATAGAAATACTATTTAGTGCCCAGAACTCCCAGACTCCATGTGACAGAGAAGATGCAGTAGAAAATCTATTGCGTCTGAATAAGTCTACCAGGATTTATTAAAAAACCATTTACTATTAGACATAAAAAAAGTAAAATACATGACATTCAATAATCAGTTATTACCATACTAAATAAATAAAGCATACTATAAACTAGACAAACAGCACTCTAAAATAGAATTTGCAATACCTGAAGTATTTATTTCATTTTTTATGTATGCTTTGTGAGCATATTTAAAAAAAAAAATGTCTAAAAGCATTACTACTTCTACACAACTGTTAAAACAATCGCAGTAAAATCATTAAATTACATTTTTTTTTATTTATCTTATGTGTTTTTGTTCTCACATGTTAGTGAATGCGAATGCAATAGACTGATGAATAGTTAAAGATGAAAACTCATAGAGTTTTTTCAGATAATTTTTAAATCTTTCCAAAATAAAAGCAATAATCTTATCATTATTTTCATTCTGATATATTATGATTTACTTTGATATAGGTTTTAGTACTTAGGCCAGAATTATTTAATTGTTACAGTTCTTTCATTTTCAAAATAGATATGTAATGTGAAAAAGTTATCTTTATCTATGATAAATTACATTAGATTAAATTAGATTTAGTTCTGACTGATATAAATCTGAATCATAATCATATCCTTAAGATCAGTCTTACATGGAACAGTGGTTTTTATTTGAGTGGCATTATACACTTGGATGGCTTGAGAAAATTAAAAAAACATGCACTGGATTATGTGGTTCACCAGTTATCTACCTTCTAACAGAGTATCCAATTTATAGGTGCCAAATGTTTAGTTATGACTTCATGTTTGGCTATACATGACTCATCTACATCAACACACTGTAATGAGGAAAAAGACTCCTTTTTTAGATTATGCATCATACACAGTCAATTTAATCATTACCTATAGAAAAAGACTAGCAAATAAATTCAATCATTAATATTGTGTCTCCCATTTAATCCTATCAAAGTATAATATCAGAGTAGCTAAATTTTGGGTTCCTTTCGCTAGGTTACATAGTATCAGATAAAAATCTTACTTATTGGAAGGTTGTTAAAGTAAATAATCAGATATACTTACATAGATAAGTCCAGAGTAGTATCTGTCTTTGATGTTATGTAGCACAGAGGCCTCATTCAAACAGGTCAGTTCTGCCATATCTTCAACCTTATCAAACTTTGGAGGATTCATCTTCTGTATATCATCTATTGGTACCAGGATTCTCTTTCCAGATTCTGCTATCTCTACTTCGACCTCGTCTCCTCGTTCCCCTTTTATCCCGGCAGCAACAAAACCCTGAGTATCGTGAGGCACCCATACCAAACGTTTTTGTGTCCATTCTGCTTGAGTAGCTGGGTCGTTGAAGCTGTTCCTATCGACCGAAAGGTACCGGAGCTCCGGATCGTTCCTATCCATGTCCACCATCGTGCCGCTTAATCACGCCGCGCGGCCCGACAACCGATAACCTAACACCGGCACTGGATACCACATTAAACGGTCACGTTGACCGACACTGCACCTCACAACACTTTAAATCCTTTACTATCACAACCGCGTTGTTCTACCACGCGTTTGCCGTGACCGCGCACGGCGACGATACGTACAAAATGACTATTGCGAGTGACAGAACAGCAACGGTTACTACGGGTAGGAGGGATGGATGGACCGGTCGACGCCCGAATTCACGTTGAGTTCAGCCAAAATTCAAATGAACTTTAAAATTATTTATCAATCTTAAGTAATTTAGACCAATATTTAATTATTTGCAATCACTAATAAGGATTCACAATGAAATATTCACTGTTCACCGAGTGAATAACAAATTATCTTATAATTAAAGTAACAAACAAACTCCACTAGCCAAATCTTTCTTTTACTCGTCGTACGTTACTGTTTGTTTTCTGTTACATTTCTATTCTGTACAAGCACAGATTCAAAAACGTTTTTGTTTAATTTGACTGCCAATAGTTCCTTAATCATTGGTTAATAGTTTTTATTGAGTTTTATTTCATTGGCTTGTTCTCATATTAGGATGCTTTAGACAAAATTTTGCCCAATAGACAAACAGTGTTGTGAGTATTAGGTAGAAGAACATTTTTTCCTTCTATTTTTTGTCAGTTATTTCATCATTGATTTTGAGTGTAACAGTTATTTAGTTAGCTGTCAAAATCACCTCCAGCGTCCCGCGAATTAAATAAATATTTTCAGGTCTATGGCTACTGACAAATTACTATCTTTACTGTAATATATAATACAAATATTCTTTCTTGCAAACAAATTATAATAATAGAAAAACAGTACAAGAAAACATATAAATAATAAAAATAATAATGCCTACTGCTAGTTAGCAATATCTTCCAGAAAACGAGTGATTTAATATTAAACGATTAATACCAATAAATACATATATAAGAAAGTATGTTTTTAAACAATGATTGGAGGAGGTTTGGAAGTGAAAAATGGTTTTAAGATAAATGGGTGTTATTGGAAGGAAAAGAACATTATATATCAACGCAAGCACGTGTAAGTCCTTACGCCGGCGAATATGGAGCAAATTCAATAGGAGACGTAAATTTTAAAACAAATGTAAATATCATAGTGATAATAATAATAAAATATATTTATTCAAACAATATAATATTATGATATCTGCCTACGTACTGTGCGGTCGAAATAAGAATAGGACCACTGGTTAACATCTCTCCAGACAAGAATGTCAACCAAAAATACAATACTCATAGTATTTGTAATATAAATAATAAAACTTTTTCTAATATCTAGCCCTACAGAGATTCAAACCAGGGACTTCTGGCTCAGTTTACAAAAGTACAGACTACTAATCTACTATATCTATTGATTTCAAAACAATATTTCAATGAGACTATATACAATGGCTATTGCAAATGCTTTATGAAAAATGTGTATAAGGTCGGTTAGAATATTTTGTAAACTTTCCCTTGACTAAATTTATCTTGATCATTTGCTAATTTGTTAGAGGACGAAATCTCAAGCCATAGACTTTTATCCTTTTTTATGTTTTTTCTCCATAGTAGACTCCATATAGAGTTTTATATCATGTCCGGCCTATTTGCCATGAGTTACAAAAAAGATCTTAAAATGGAATACGATGAAATGATACGAAAATGAAATGAAGCGTTTACTATTATGATGAAATCATTTTCAATCAATGAATAAAAATATTCAGTACGTACAGCCTGTATCAGCCATAGACCAGTGCTTTTGAATGCATGACATTAACATGTTGTCAATGTCAAATACACGTGTGAGAATCCAACCAAACTAATCTTAGATCTAATTTATACTCTCTAATCTGTGGATCTAATCTGTGAACCAAACCCGGCTGAAGATTTTTAATTTTATTTGGCCCTTGGGGAATATATTAACATTGGTTAATATGAATACAAATCATAGTTACTTTACTGATTAGTCGGTCATTTTGTTAGTTAACTTTAAAAAAGTGACTTAAATTTTTATAACTTTTGTAAATTAAATTTGTGTTGTTTGTGTTTATTCCAAAGACATGGCTTATATAGTGGATTTGCGATCAGACACAGTAACGAAGCCCACAGGTGCCATGAAACGTGCTATGGTCGACTCTGCTGTTGGCGACGACGTGTACCACGAAGATCCCACAGTAAATTCGTTGGAGAGTAAGCTCGCCAACATGTTAGGCAAGCAAGCGGCCCTTTTCGTGCCTTCAGGGACAATGTCCAACCTTATAGCAAGTTTGTAACTATATTTATGTATTAGTATTTATATTATGATATAATTTAGTTTTCATGGACAAGTAATAAGCAAAGAAATTATAAAAAATGTTTCTATTTGAATGTACCTCATTAATTTGCAAGAAACTATACAGTGTAAAGTATTTTCTGTTGCCTGCAACTTCATTAGTTTAGTTAGAAAAGATTCTAAGGGACTATTGTGACTGTTGTGGACAGGAGAACAAAAATTTTTGATCTTGTTTATTCTTCTATTAAAAAAATCTTTTTTATTTATAAATAAACATTTTAGCTCAATAATATGATTAAGTACATAAGTTTTAAATCAATTAGAAAATTAAATGAATATCATGAACTGACAGTGTAACAATAATATAGTACTTAACTAAAAATTTTCAATAAGGCTGAACTAACACACGACAATTAAATAAAATTTGCTTTGAGAGTCTGGTCTAACCTTACTTGAGTAAAAACTTATTACATTAATAAGACAGAGGGGACTGAGTATGAACTGCCATGCAGCAAGTGGTTTATACAGATGTAATGGACGGTTTGCACAATAGCAAGTATTTGTTTAGTGAATATAGTCTGGAGAGCTACTCCACTAACTTTGGTCCACAATTCCAAATAAATACCATATACATATAAATACCATGTAAGAAAAGAGGTTACTATCTTCTATTCTGTTTTTCAGTTATGGTGCATTGTAATAAAAGAGGTTCAGAGGTTATAGTAGGAGACAAGACACACATATTTAAATATGAAGTTGGTAAGTGACATTGAACCATAAATATAAATAAACTGGCTGTGAATCCTCATCATAAATATGTAAAATAACAAGTTTGCAGTAAGTAACTATGTTCATTGGTGGAGAGCCTTGTGACCATAGCACAGGTTATTGAGTACAGGAACCAGTCTCCACAATAAAATTACTGGCTCAATTTACTGTTGTAATTACTTTGAAATAAATAAATAAAAGAAAAATAAAAATCACATACAAATTAGATAGATAACAAAGTGATTTAAAATTATTTCAACCACCAATTCATTGGAGGCCTTTGATCAATCGATCTTAAAATGGATAAGTAGTCTTATTGTCCCTTCTTCCAGCTGTAATAGAATACTTAGCAAATATTTTTGTTACGAAACTCACAGGTTTCTTAAATTTGTGATGACTTTTACCCAAACATTAAATAATCTAAGCAATAGTTATGATAAAAAGTGATATAGTATCTTTTTTTATAATTATTTTCTATATAGAATTATTTATCCATGAAAAGAAAGAGTAGACTTCTTCCATGGGTTATTTAAAAAGTACTTTTTATAACTTGCTTCCCTTTCTAACCAACATTAGATCCTTACTGAATAAAAAAATATTATTTCTTTTTTTATGAATATTGAAGGTATTACAGCATAAATCGATTTCTTATTATTAGTTTTTAATAAGTCATAATTAATAACTAGGTGGTGCATCACATTTGGCTGGGGTGTTGTTAAGTACAATCCACAACAATCCTGATGGAACTTTTGACCTGGCCGAGCTAGTTAAACTTTTCAGAGGCACAGACATTCATGAGCCTTCCACTTCTTTAGTGACTATAGAAAACACCCATAATTACTGTGGAGGGAAGGTATTAAAATTTTTGTATTTATACATATTTATTGTAATAAACTGTTTGTAGTAAACAGACACTGACTATCACGAGTATCGTTTCTCTTTCAATTTAAGTTGAAGTGTATTTTTAATGTATGAAGTCAAATTAATTTTTTTTGATAAAATGTGTTTGTTCCTTCAATATGCCCACATCTGTCATATCCCATACTGTTCATGAGGATTATTAACAATATATGTATGCGGGGATTCATTGATTTAATAATTTATATACACACACATACCCACAATTGATTATTTAATTATAAAAGCAAATAATGAAGAAAAACTAACCTGGAGTAAGGAATAGAAATATAATTTGGTCTTTTAGGGACAAAGTCCCTCAAAATATATCAATTTTATTATGCAATATGTATACAATAGTTTTTCGTAACTTTATTTCAGGTATTACCACTAAAGTGGATGGATGATTTGGCAGAAGTGTGCAAAAAGCACTCAATACCTATTCACATAGACGGAGCTCGGTTATTCAACGCGTGCGAGTATCTAAAAGAAGCCCCGGCGAGAGTTGTGAGGGACTGCGCTAGTGTCTCTGTATGCTTCAGCAAGGGACTGTCTGCGCCTGTGGGCTCTTGTCTCGTCGGCTCCTACCACTTTATTGAGCAGTAAGTCTTTAACAATATGTTTCAACCATAAAATGTGAAATTTGCGAGACAGCTGCATCCCTGTTCTCTTTTCTTCCATTTAAGAACTACTGCTCATGACGGTGGCGTATACGCCAATATTATCTACCTTTTGTCAAGGTTTTTGACCTTTAACTCTTTAACCTCCTGATACGACACGGCTCCAATATTCCGGCATCCAAGTTACGTTAAGTTTTTAAAACTGTACTGCCATTAATTACAAAGCACAATTTATGTTATTTTCGTGGAATTAAATTCCGACTTTCGTCAGTACGCTATGTTTTAATATTATCGATAATATAGCTAGTAGTGGATTGGGCAAAGTGGAAAGACTCCGTAATGTGTCCATATTGCAGCGGTCATCAATAGGTGACACATGGGGGAAATATCTATTAACTTCTGTGATATATTATGCTGAAGAAGAGTAAGCAATATTGAGCCTTGAAGTCGCACGATAGAGTTCTTTAGATAGCCTCGGCTATCGCTGATTTCTTTTTGTCATGGGTCATAGTTTCTCGAACATTACAAATAATCCCGCACCAAGGACGCTCTTCTGAAATTTCCGGACTTAAAGAACGCTCCCGGTACATGTTAAGTGGATTGAGTGTTAAAATAAGCGATAAACATGACTAGTGGGGTGACTATCACTACCATGATATTTGTTACGATAATGGTACCGTTGAGTTTCGGAATGAACAGCTTTCTTATCAAGTACGTTTCGTATTAACGAATGTAAACTTTATCAGCGACAAGTTTAAAAAAATATTACTGCCTATTACAAATTATGAAACCCAATATTGTCTTTTTCCGTTAATTCGTGTCACTAATATGAAGTATAGGATATAAAATATAAACAATTTGAAGGAGTTAAAAGGTTTATGTTTATAGTGAATGTTGTATATGTGAATTGTTTTTTGGGGGTGTATATAAATAGTTGTTTAAGAAAGTTCAGAGTCGCAAGACCATTGTTGACTTATCTTAAACCATTGAAATCGATTAAAGATATCATTACTGTCTTGTGTAATTATAGTTTACATTTGAATTATTAAATAATTATTTGTTAATATAAGCGGGTGGTGGAGCTTTGCAGTGGACTGCGACTAGCTTTTGTAAAAAAAAGTGGTGGATAAAATACCTTGACATATTAAGTACAATATACAAGCATATAACATAAGCATTAAACAATTGACATATTGCCTTATAGTTAATGTGTAAATGCAGGCGGGAAACCATTGACAATAAGTATTATGATTAGACTGGCACAGTTCAAAAAGATTTTCTAACTTTAAGTAATTCCACTTTGGGTGAGTTTGAAAAAAATTAGTGTTTGTTTCAGAGCCCGCCGCGTCCGCAAGATGTTAGGGGGTGGAATGAGGCAAGCAGGTGTACTGGCGGCTGCAGCCATCGTGGCCTTAGACGAGGTGGTGCCGCGCCTTGCGTTAGACCACCAGCGGGCTCGGAGACTGGCATTGGGTAAGTGACACTTGATTTTAGGCTTTACTCAAATACATACCATTATACATTTGGCAACTAGAACCAAAATTAGTTTTGAGGTTTAAAAACATAAACTTTAACACATTAAGTGGCAAAATTCTAACAATCATGTAAACTTGTCGCAGTCTAATAACGTTTACTTTCATAAAATTATTTAGCATCAACTCTAATTATGCCTTTGATTTAGGTAGGATTTCCAATATAATAATTTCGTATGACGTAAATATGAGTGTAATATTTTCTTAATTGTATTAATTAGAAAGGTTTATTCAATTTTCGACCTTAAGAAATGTGCTTATATGCCTGTGTTAGGAAGCACCTCTTTAAATGCCTTCTTAAATTATCTATAGTTCCATTTAAGTTGTACTATCCTGTAAGTATAATATGAGAGAACAGGATATACTGTACTTAAATATAACTTACAGTGTGCTATCAAAATTAGCCCCATTAGCGCCGCTATTTTAATTGTACGTCCCACTGTAATAGGACTTCCTACATCCCGGCTCGAAGCGGGAGATAACAAATTTTGATGGATCCATCCAGCGACCAACGATAGCGAAAGTTGCTTTGCTTTCGTTATGGAAACCAGATTGTACGAACCTCTACAGGAACGAACTTAAAATGACCTTAATTTTTACTCTTAAAGGTGTGTAGGTGTGAGTGTAAAGTACTTTAAGGCTGAGGGGTTAAGTCATTTGTCGAGTCATGTATAAAAAAGGTACAAAATACCAGTGTGATTTCCAGTAATCCAAGGTCTACTGCTGAAGTCTTTCTCGGTGAACGTGGAAGGGCAGCACTCCAACATAGTGCTGGTTCGTATCCCGGCCTCGAGCCCGCTGGCGGCCCCGCGCGTAGTGGAGCGCCTCGCGCAGGTCTGCATTCATGAGACTCAGGTATGGAGAATAGTCAGATCTGCACAGCAGTTTCTTACGTCACGATTCACAAGAGACATTATAAGAGTGGGCTCCACAAATACGGGTCGATTTTAAATATTCACCCTGCACACAGTTATAATCAAATAAAAGTATATGGTACTTTGTAAATTTGATCTAAAACCGAAACAAAAAATGCCGAATACTTTTGCCGAATGGTGCATTTTGTGATAATCTTACATTGTGGTCTTAATATTAATTATATCTATGGTTTTTTTATTTGTTCAACCCTTTTCATGAAGGGTTATCTACACAGGTGACTCTAAAATAAAAGTGTGTGGTATCTGTACTTAATACTATATGCATTAACTATTCTGCGTTTGTGTGTATGTGTTCACATACTGGCTGTTTCACTACTGCAGCGCTGCTCATAATAAAATTTATTTATTTATTTCACTAGTATGGTGGGATACTGTTTCTGATTATGTGTGTATGTTACAGCGTGTGAAATAAATTAATTCAATCTCTAGTTACTTTATCTTGCTACAAACAAATGTACTTTTATAGATTATAATAATTTGTGACTTACGTCGTATACTTCTGTAGTATACTGTGCCTGCTTCAGGCTATGCGATATTGAACCTTGAAGCTGTTTTCGGAGCCGCCTCTTATAGGTAGCAATCTTACAAATTATTTTGCTGGCAAATAAATAATACAATTGATAGACCCAGTATATATTGAAAATTTGAATAATGAAGACACTTATAAAGTATTAAATAAACAAAAATAATTTTCAATTCCCAGGGCGATTGCAAAACAGCGAACGACGAAGGAGTCATAGTGAAGTGTATATACTTCGACGACAAGACAATCCGATTCACAATTCACCAGGATATCCCCGACGAAGACCTTTGGCTTGCCATTATGAAAATAACGTACGTCTTCAAGGAAATAGACGCTGAAATCAAGTAACGCCTTTAAGCGCGTAAGGTTTTAAAGACTTCATGAAGAACTTAAAACGAACTTCATTTGTCGCTGACGATTATTTAAACTTTTACCGGCCCTGACTTCAAGGGTTTTTGCCGACATTATTTTATCTGTGCCATCAATGTGCCATTCTTATTTAGTTAATTTAAATATTTACCAAATCACACTTTTAGACACTAATATGAACTACGTAAAGTACGATATAATTTTTATTATAATATAATAGGACTAAAATGTCGCAACGATATTATTAAGCATTTACTTTTAAATATATTTTACGTTGTAAGTTGTATTGTAAGTTTCTGGTTTAGTCCTGGTAGCATTCATTGCACTGCGGGATGAATATAAGTACAGGATCCCATGGTCATGCCTCACGGTATTAATTTTTTACTATTTTTGGGAAAACTAATTAATAAATAAATTATTGAGGAATTAAACCCGAATTAAAATCAATACAGAAATATTGTACATAGAAATTTCAAATTTCTACCAGATTTTCTAAAATAAGTCTTGTGACAGTAAAATTTCTATCTTCAATTTCAATATTAATTACCCTCCATGTGGCATATTCGTGAGAAAAAATGACAAATATCATGACAAAAAAGATGAAACAAATAGAAATATTAGATTTTTATGCATTTAGTTATACTTGTTATTCATATAATATATAAGTTGTTAAATATAAATTGTTATCTTCCTTTCATGTTAAAGAAAGGTTTCTAGTTATTTAAATAACAATATCTATTTCTCTGAACGCTCCAATGTGAATGAAATAAAATATTATTCAATATTTTTATTACAATTTTTATTGTAATTGCTGTTTGTTATTAAGTAATTGTTATAAGTCTTGACATATTTACAAATGTTAATCTTGGCAAATAAATTTTTACAAGAAAAATGTACTATTATTTTTCAGTTTAAACTGGAAAACAAATTAGTGTTTTCTTTCTTCTCTCATAATTAAATATACAGTTGTATATAATCTAAATAATTTTTAATGTGCCTTCGCCTTAGTTGAATTGTATGATTAACAATTAATCGATTAAATATAAATATACTATTATTATGAACACTTAAAAATATAGATACCTTACACTATAGGGTAGGGCTAATTTATAAAAAGTCTGAACCTCAAATTTTTCTGTACTGTTTTATTTTTTGCAAAAATCAAATATGAAAAAAAATCAATATTTTATAAATAATATTTCCGAAATAGGTACACACTCAATTTAAATTTCAAGATCTGCATCTCCCATTCTCTTATGTACAAGAAAAGGATAGCAAAAATTAAGAACCGTGACTTATATAAAGAAATCAAATGGATGCACTAAACCCAAATAGCACCTTTGCATATTAACCAAATCTGACTTCTTCAACCTGGATATGAAAATGAAAGAAATTTAACAGTACTTTAAGATACTTTGTAAAAACCTCTTAATAACACAAAACATATTTACAAACACATGTTCAATGTTATTTGACAGACTCCATTCATAGAGTGAAAGGGAAAGGTAATTTATACTTAAGTGATTGTAATATAACATCCTTAACTCAGTCACACAACGATGACGTAAGCGTCCATCCACACGGATGATAGGGAACTTCTTCACTCCAAAGACTCAATATTAAAATACTGATAAATAGTTGTCATCACAGATGTGTTTTTGTATGGAGTCTTTTGAAATCGATGTTTGTACCGGCACGTACTTATTTCAATTGGCGAGGTTTTTGCGTTATCACATTTCAAAATGTGATGTTAAAAATAACATAAGCATTTGAGCATTATAAAATAAAATATATATGTGAGTTTAGTTTTTTGCAACATCACCATAGATATTTTCTCACAAAGGTCTGCTTCATTGAATATTGCCGTCCAGCTCTAGGGTTAAATTACTCTAGTCACGATCAAGAGATCACGACAAATTTTACTTATATCAAATTAAATAAATATAAATTTTCATATAGAATTTAGAATTTTCATAATCTTCGCTATATCTCTACACATCTTCACAATGAATCACTATCAGACAAACAATAATTCTTATATACCAATATCAAAAAGAATTACTTTACCAAAGACTTGGCAAACACTTATAGTTAAAAAAATCTAAACTTTGGTATACATAGACAAAACGCCAAATAGCACATATAAATAAACTAAGTACAGTGGAATGAGCATAAATGCTTTAGATAAGTTTTTGATGGAGCATTACTTCCCTTTTTGTAACAATAATTTAAAAAAGAATTAGGTACATCAAGCATATCATTTAGACCTTGAGACTGCCCTTAATCAGTAATATTATGAGATTTTTGAGTACCTCTCACTCTCAAGTTTAAAATAACAAAATCTTTACTTTACAAATAATTATTATTGTAATTATTAATAATATTATTTTTTCTTTAATGTCTGGGTATTTCATTAATTGTGTTAATTGAATTCTTCGTCCTTTGTGCACACCGGTGGTCTTTGAGTGGAAACTGAAAATTAGTGTTTTTGCTCGTAAGGTAAAAATATCGAAGAGATTTTACCCATTTACAGCACACACATATGCAAATGAGATTTTGTTGTGTATGTGTATAATGTTGATGGGAATAAACACATTTATATATCTATCTAATATATGCATATTTTTAATCTATATGAATACCACTACTAGTCACTGAAGTGAAGTTACTTTAAAGTCTATGACGTAACAATATAATGACGATCACATTCATATTATTTTTAACCGGTCTGTCTTGCTTAAAAAATACGAATTTTAGTCTATACCTTATAATCTAGAAAATATGTCTTCATATAACTAGCTACAGCTTAATTTGGATCTGATTGCTGAACCAAAGTGAAAAAGAATACAATGGGTTTTATAACAACATCAATATGTCAATGATAGAATTGGACATTTTCTTCAACTTAATTAATCAATATTTCAGTCATTTTTTCAATTTATTTTATAAAAGGTTCTCACAATTTCTGTCAGTTGATATTTGACGGTATGTAAACGTAATATTTCCAGTTACTTCTATTTTAAGAATTTACCCTTAACCGTTAAGGGAATATGAGTTTACTTTGTTATTTTATATATATTGCATAGATAATGAGTCCTTAATGTATTATTTTTCTATGTAATTTTGTGTCATTTTAATTATAAATTGTCACAATCTTAATACTTATTACTCTCAATATATAAATTGGCCTTAAATATTAACTGAACTTTAATTGCCACAAGTGTTTTCGTTAAATCATTTTGGTTTTTGGCTTACATTCTGTTGTGCATTTAGACATAATGTTTTTAACTAGAATATTAACAAAGTTAAAGTAATTTCATATTCTTTTCGTATCTTTTAGTAGAAATATATGTAATTATTTGGAGCACTGTTCTATCTATGTCTGGAGGGAGGCGCTATTAGCTGTAACACAGTTTTAAAAACAGTTACTATTGTTTATTAGTTCCAATGATAATCTCGAGATACACATGCGTATATCGCGACTGAATAAATTAAATTTAAATGCATATGTTTCTGTTTTCATACAATCTTGAACTACAAAAATGCTTTATCTTACATAATATGCAATTCGAAGGATATTTTATCACCCGTTTTAATTGTATTTCTTTCTCTTTGACGTTGAATGAAAATGAGGCAGAACGTATTTTTTAATTCTAGAATATGAAAACAGGTTAGATTAAATTATTTTTTCCAGTTCAATAAATCTATGGAATATTTGGAAAATATACAAATTAGAAACATTTAATTCCACAATGAAAAATAATTAAAATTTTTCTAATATGGAAGATTCGTCAATTCTTCCAGCCAGTCTTTAATCTTTCATCTTCGCATCATTTTGCTCAGTCCAAACCCTTATCAACTCATCGTGGTCTCCATAGCCATGTGACGCGATCACGTCTCTGTACCCCCCTTTATCATACTTCTTTTTATAAAAGTGAAACTTCGAACAATGCTCAGGAATCACCCCCACTTTTTTAGCAACAATACCTAAGTATACATCATCGAATCTGAAATGTTTCACAAACAGACTACCCACGTAGAGAACTTTCATAGATCTATTTGAAAGGAGGTAAGCCCCGGCCGTAATGTACGGTGGCCATTTATCCCAAGGGTATTCCTGCAAGGAAACCCTCCACTTACTCGTCCTCATTCTCAGAGGGGTCGATTTGAACATATAACCTGTGTATACATGTTTTTCTTTAACATTGTTTGTCTTTGCTTTCATAGGGACTATCTCATCATGTATATGGTCTAAAAGGTTGTTAACGGATATATACATGTCATCATCAGTAAATAAGTAAAAATCTGCAGTGGAGCAATGTTCATACAGCCAGCGGAAAGACATCATAGTCTTTATAGTGTTGTTGTAGTAATTATCACGGAAATCCATCTGTATTATATCTTTGAACTTCATCATTTCTTCATCGATAAGTTTTTGGGTTGCGCTTTTAGGGTAGTTTTCCTCAATACCCAGGAAGAAGAGCAATTTGATGATCCTGCCTGGTATAAGATCTTCTTGGCCATACGTGAGTCTTATAGCCTTCCTATGAGCAAAGTTGTTCATCGCAGATTTCACCACAATGAACAAATCAAGCTTCTCAATTGTATTACACTTTCCAGAGTTGGTTAAAAATCTGTAGGGATAGTAGTTGATCGGCGCAATGCTAGGCTTTTCCCCCGCCATCACTTCACCGACCAACGGCTGTATATCAACGTTCAGTGGGTAATCGAACTCTTTTTCGAAATTCTTCGAATTGACGTAGTCGTGTAAACCGAAAAAATAATAAATACACATCGCCACCACACACGCACACAAGATCAGTTTATATTTTTTCCTTTTATTAGGCATATTGGTTTGAGATTCACAACATTACTGCATACCACCTGTGAACAACTGAGAATCATGGGGTCAATAATGGTGACTATGGCGGTTTTGTACTAAATTACATCAATAAACTACAAACCAAATTAAACCCTATGTGCATCGAAAATCCTTGACATTACACTCAAGTGCTTTTCAATCAGAGAAGTTATCGTTACAATTTGATATAATGCCGGTTAGTAATACCTAAGGCTATGTCTGTTATTAGATCATCGTGTTTTATGCAACTGGAATGATATTTATAATCGTGCGTAATACTGAATAAATGTTGAAGATATTATAGCTTGGAGCATTCCGAAGCTGATAACGAACACATACATACTATCTAAGAATCTCCTGATAAATTAATGACTCAGTAATTTATAGCAACGTTTTAAATGTGCTAATAAGATTTAAATTGTACATGAATTTGGCATAAGAAAGACCTATAACATCGTGTGGAATAATTCGCACACTTTTGGCGTTTTTGTTTGTATTACGTTCTCAATGTTTATTAACAAAATTGTAAACAAAATTTAGTGTTGGTATTTACACGACATCTGAGGCTTTAACTTCTCTAGAATGTCAATGCACTTGCCATATCAAGCGACTTCCTTTACTTTGTTAATGACTGTTATATATAAATAATAAAAGCGATACGCGTTACTTTAACCTATAAACACTAGTTAAACAATTGATAAACTAAATCTTTGCTGGCCTAAACATACATAATAAAAATAATAATGGAGGGTATTGTGTGATATTATATGAACATTTAAGAAATCAATAATTGAGGTTAATATAAAATGTAAGAGTAACGTAAATCTAAAATATATGGGTATACGAACTGAGTGTATTCGCGCTAATGGTACGGCGATGTGGTTTAAAAAAACAAGGTTGCTCAATCAAGGTTGAAAATAAAGGCATGTTTTCTTTCAGAAACATTTGCCATCATCAATATTAAGTGTACTTTTCCTCCAACCACGGTCTTTTTTGCACTCGGTATATCAACAACAGTATGCAGTATGTAAGGGATTGCTCACCATCTATAGCGATGTGTCAACAGTGGAACTGATGGATACAGGTGGCAAGTAGTGGCTGCGGATCTGGCTGTGAAGACGCGCCACCTCACCATCGAGGCTCTCCATGTCGCGGACCAGCTGGGTAAATTGCACTATGCCTGTAACATCATCATTTTTATTTCAATATCATTCAGTGATATTAAGATAGGCTTAGGCAATGCTTTTGGAAAATAACCAGTTAATCCAAAAACAATAAATCGGCTACAAAAACCTTAAAAGACTACCAATAATAATTTACAACCACAAAGCTGTTGTATATAACTATGAAACTTTAAACTACCTACATTAAAAACAAACTTCTTTTTTAAAGGACATAGTATGAAAATTTGTTTTTAAAAAGGTATCTTTAGCCTTAACATTTGGTAGCTTTAAGATCACAATGTAACATAGCCTTTGCTTTGCGAATTTTAAGAAGAGAATCAGTTGGATTTGTTGATTATAAATAATATTAAAAAACTTTTAATTTTTATAATGACTGAGATGATGATGGCACACCCTAAATCTTTATTTCTATAGGAAAAAGATAACAAGAATAAAATTTGTTACATAAATTAGTAAGCTTTATAAAACAATGATCAATACCATACTTTAATGAAAATTGAATGCACCTCTCAATATCACATGATGGTCTCATCTCAAACTGTCTTTTATAAAATCATATTGGTAATAAATATAATTATTATAATATTTATCTTAACATAAGATTATTATTATCATATTAATCATAACAAAAGAAGTATTGCGTTTTAAATTTACAAATCAGCATTTAATACACTGATATAAGCTGGCAATACCAAAAGATGGCGGAATTCCAAATACTAAAAACAAACAAAATCTGTATAGTTTAAAAAAATATAAATAATAGCCTGACAATTAATTTGTGTGTATGACAAGCACAGTTCCGATGGACAAGTGTCCATGCGGGGTCTGTGCTGATGCATATATAGGACCCCTCAAGCCCCTCATCCCACTTTTACCCCTGAACCGGTCCATATAGTGCTGTATGCATCACTAATCAGTTATTCTATTTAAATTAAACCATATCAATAATATAATACATAATATAAACTACTTAGTTACAAGTGTAAATGTGAATATCAATATCCAAATAAGTTGCAGATCAACATCAAATGTAAAAATTGAATACCATCAGATCTAAAATGTACAAGGAAGGCAAGGTAAGAACTTTTACACAATCAATAGCCTTTAATATTCATCATAATCATCATCTTCAATGGCCTATTTACTCCACACTCCTGGTCAGAGGCCTATATAGGAGTAACATGCCTTCTGATGTACAAGGAATAACAAATTCGATTGACCCATCCAGGGACCAACGATGGCGAAAGTTACTTTGTTTCGTTATCGAAACCAGAGCATTCCAGCCACTACGCCAACGAGCTTCTTTATTATTATTAAAATATATTACTTGAATTAACTGTGTGGGAAGCCTAAAATAAAAGTCTAACCTTCTCTGGAGCTGCTAAATCCATGGCGTTTGATGGTTTCCATTTCAATTTGTACTACCATAGGGAACACAATTTGCATCATCTTCAGCATTTCATTACCGGCAGCCTCTTTAGCTTCATCTAATTTGGATGAATAATCCGGAGATTCCAAAGCATCTATTACTTCATTAAGAATCTGTCTCATTTGATCGACTGACACGTTCTGAGGCGATGCCATGGCGAAACAGATTTTTTCATCTAGGGGCCTGAAAAATAAGTTTCTGTTGCTTAGTTCATGATAGCTATGTCTAAGAAAAAGTTATTTGGAAGCTCCAAATAACTTTTTGTGTGTTATTCGTACCTCTATTTAGAATCCTAGTTAGTGTTAAAAAGTATTACTTTGTAAATAACGTTTTGTGTTTTGAAGACAGAAAACTTGAAAAAACTAATCACTATAAGTCACTAGTATCACTACTTGTAAGCGAGGGTTTTATGAAATTACAATGGAAAATAAGATATAAGATAGATTTTTCCAATTATTTGGCCTAGTAACTAAGACCTTTAAGCCATATCTTCATTAATGTAGTTTTTTTCTTTATTTATGGCTCCAGAATACTGGTGTAATGTAGCCCTTTGCCCCATGCTGATTTTGGCGATCAATGGTAGGCCCCGCTATTTTGTTAATGACTTCGTGTAATTTTTTGAAAATAGAATGCAATGTAAGCGATTATGATAAAATGATACGAAAATGAAATGTTATGATAATGATTACGATGAAATGATAAGTAAATGAGAATGAAATCATAAAATTTTGTTAAATAAATGAACTTACCTTACAAATGAATTAATGGAAATGAAACAATGAAAAGTTACACAAATGGATAAGCACTTAGAATATTTTTTTTGATGCGCTACCTAGTGAAATACCCCCTAAAGCTTAGTGAAATTAATTCTCTAAATGCACCCTAGATATAACTGTATAACAAAGTATTAAAAACAACTTTATTTTATAACTTAACTTATAGATTTTAACAAGAGCCACGCTATACTACCGGAAATATCGAACCAGTTAAGATTTAATATTTATATTCTAAATTGCAAAAATGATCATTTTAATATACAATCAAATAAATGATTTATGACTTACTTAGGTATGTTGGATAAGCTTTAAAATAAAGTTTATTATGATGTCCATTTTTGCATTTGTTGAATTGATAGTCTTAATAGAATAATTTATTCATGAAAACAATGATGAATGGAACTGTGATTGAATGGACTTAATCTTTAAGAAATATACAATATCGCTAAAAATCTTCTAAAAGTAATAATAGTTATAAATTAATATTTCTGAGTTTCTCCAACTATTGTGTTGCGTTTATAATCTATTAATGGCAGAATCTATTAAGGAAGCGCCATAAAACCCCAAAGAAGAAGATGAAGACTAATGGAAGACGCTGCCATTTTTGAAGAACTACCAGAACATTGTATAAGAAATACAATGAAATATGTAATTTAATGTATGAGAATGACATGTCATTTTCATACATTAAATTGAATTTATCATTGGAAATGATTAAAAATTGAACTATCCTAGAAATGATTGAATGAAAATGAAGCATCTCACTGAAAGTCAATTGGCATAGGGCCCAGACAAAATGCATTTTGATAAGCGCAATCCAATCACTAATGTATCATGTTTGTTATGCTTGCGAGCGTAATTTTCCAATAATTTTTCATTTATTGTTTAGATTGCGATTACCGAAATGCATCTTGCCCTCAGGATTGTTCTCTGAGTCTGTGAGAAGATTATAATAGTTAGAGCTGACAGCATTATTAATTCTTTCGGACCGCAGGAATTGTTGACATGTTGTTGATAATTGACATTGACATTAACAGCGAAAACAGATGATTATTTTTGTAGTGATTCATTTTATTAATATTAAATATTTGACCACAATAGATCGGAATATTTGTAAGTAGTTGTATATTAACAATCCAAATAGTTAACACTATTGATAGACCAGGCAAAGATAATGATTATAACAATTCTAATTTAATTAAAAAGTAGAATTTGGCTTGATTTTATTTTAATTAATTCGGTACCTATATATTCTAAGCTATTATGTATTTTTCTTTATAATCGGGACGGGTGGGACTAAAATTTATTTACTAACTAAATTATAACATTAATAAACTGTGTTTGGGCTAATTAATAGTAAAATTTATAACAAGTTGATATACCAAAGACAAGAGAATTGAAGAGTAGGTATTGAATGGGCTTTGAATCTTTCAATAGGTATATAGGCATTTATAAATAGTAATGTGAAAAAAAAGAAATCAAAACTTGGCATTTGATAATAATATTCATTAACTGTTCTTCAAACTGTTTTTATAAGAATTAATAAGAAAATTTATAAGAAATATTGAAATATTGCTTATAAGTTCGCATAAAATGTGGTTCCCAAGATCATATGATAAACACTACATGTTGTATGCAAACAGTATAGGCTATCTCAACATGAAACAAATCGATTTTTGATAATTTCATTGAGTAGATCACTCAGTTTGTTTTATACCGAATATTTAGTCTCAAATAATGTAGCCGAATTAAGCAAAAGGAGGGGAATTTATAAAGGTTGACAAAGATTATTAGGTTGACACACTTGGTTTTTTTTATTTTAAATATTGATAAGTTCTTGAATTTGAGTATTTCTTGTTTGTTTCTACCACCTATATTTACTACACTGCAGATACTTTAAGAGACTATTGGGTTTTCCAAGATACAGGCCTTACCTAGCTTGGGATCTGTGGTATTTATTTTGTCAATGTTCTTAGTAAAATGATTTCTTTTAGTTCCATGTGTCACAAAATGGGTCTTTAATAAAAATGTATTATGAAAAATAATGATTTTTATTTTTCATTATAGCCTTAAAACAATATTGAATTTTGCTTCATTCTAAATTCAAAGCAATTCACTGTGCACTAGTATTTTATAAAAAGAATATTTTGGGTTTATAAGATACAAACCCAAGTAAGGTCCGGGAAACCATTATTTAATAAAATATTTTAGAAATAATAGACAAATTGATTGTTGTAATAATAATCAATATGTCAGTTGAGAGACTCCCACAGCTAGGCATAGATGCCTCAATAATAAATAATAATCGGTCCTGCACTCTCGTATCCAGCGGCTTCCCACAAAGTTCAACCGTTACAAAGTTCAACGATCCCCCTTGTGGGAGGCCTACCAAAGCTATGGTATTTTTGTAATAATTATAAGTAATTTCACACAGCATGTCTGGATTCATATTTCTGTGAACTAATATTTTACATTATTATCTTTTCCAGGTAGTTGGTAACGATGGAGGACGATAATGATGTGGAGGTGGAAGAGCGGCGAGCGACCATTCGGCGCACGTTCACGCTGCGTAACAGTGCGGCGCGACAAGTCGCCATTAATTTTATGCCATCGCGGCAGTTGTCTTATAGTGAGTTATTATTGTACTAAGGACCGATTTTCCAATCGTCAAATATTATTTATACCGCCAATAGTTTTGACGTTGGCGTGGACTGGCGCACGAAGCCGATGCAGACTCAAAGTAACGGGCAGTTCGCGTAGCACCGTAGCTCTTAGTGTTATGTAAGAAAGATTGGTTTCGTTGTGAACAAAGCGTTTGTCTGATGTGCACCTGTCGTGCGGTATCTTGGTCAATTTTTTTCTCGGCACACGAAATAAAGATTGTTTCAGAATAACTTAAAATTACACACAGACGTGGCTCAGGAACAAAGAGGTGTCGGCTCAACATTATGCTCCGCATAGCCCATTTAAGGAGGGAAACTCCGTGGTGCACTACAATTACATAAATACGATAAGTTCTATAGTTGACATCCGTATCTTGTCTTTCGCGCTCGCCGCTAACGCCGTAGTCGCGACTACAGTATTCACCCGTTAAAATCAAGAGAAAATGATTATATGTTGACAGAACAGTGGGTGTATTACGAACTCTTTTTACTAACAACTTCATTAGCAATGCCATAGAGTTCATGATTTAGCAAAAAGTAACAGACATAAGAGATGATAAAACACTCCATGTGACAAGCTTCTCTATGCGCGGTAGTTACTAACCTCAGATACTTGAGCACTACAAAATTATGTTATATTTCGTAATACCAAAAGAAAAGTCCCCGTATATCAAAGACAAGCCGCTTGAATTTTGATTATTCAAAAACATTTGAAATGGACTTCTTTTAGAGACTCATTTGAATTCGATTTGATGTCTCTTTTATATACAAGTATTAAGTATTTAGAATAAAATAAAAGCAAGAATAGATCTAGATTTTCTCTAAATATAATAATAATAATAATATTTCACGCACTCACCTATTATCTAGCCTAAATTAAGCATCATAAAGAGGTTGTATAATGGATACTAGATAACAGATAAATACAGATAATATGTATGATAATAAATATGTATATAAATATCAGAAATAAACTAAATAAACATACAAACATCGTACTCATCATACAAATATCTGCCTCTACCGGGAATCGAACCCGGGACCTGCAGATTAGCCACAGGTCCCGGGCTCGAAATAATTAGACGGGATAACTCGACCATATGGTCGTTAATGGTCAAACATGTTGGGTACAATAAATAGAAGAGTTCAACACATTTTGCTATAATGAATCATAGTATTCTATTCATTATGTCATCAGGTAATTGAGCAATTAAAAACCATTTGCCGTGGAACTAGGTCCAGCTGAACAGAGCCGTTAGGAGATATTAGTGCAACACCTAACGACCACTAATTAACTTAACATGACTGTTTCATTATGGACCTAGTATGAATCAAACATTCAGTGGCATATTCGCTTTTGTGGAAAGAGCAAGTGTAACGAACAATAACCCTTGCATTCGGGATTTTTTCCATTGTTATTAAAGTCGACTACCTAAATACAATCCAGACGATTAAAGATGCTAACTTCCCTCTAATATTTCGATCACTTCTTAGTCTCCGTTTGTTTTCAGTGGTTACGTGAGATAAAATAGAAATGGATGAATTGGAAATGGACGAGTTGTTGAGCGGTTCGTTCTTGCGTATGATTTTGATTCGTTTTTGCTACCAGAGTTTTGATTTGTATTACTACGGATTACTTCCGTTGTTGACAACTGTCTAAAATCATTAGAACTGAAGAATCTTTGTCCCTTTATTTTTAATCTGGCGCTTCATTTACCTATTTGTGAAATGAATATCATTAATATGTGCATAAAGAAAGGCCGCGTCTTCGAAATATAGAATACAATCGAACAATAATCAAAAAAGCTCTTTTATTATGATTAACAAACAGCTTTATGATTAACATTAATACAATAATCAATTACTTAATTACTTTATTACTTATTTTGCTCAATTACTTACTGCCGTTTTCAATAATCTATATGCAGGTAGCAAAAGGCCTACTACAGTAAAGTTGTTTTTTTAAAATAAAATAAATAAAGAACGCGTATTTTTAGAATAAGCCCTAAGCCCTATTTTGTTTTATAGGAACTTTTTAATATTTTGCAGACACGCTACGACTAAGACGCTCAAATTCTGAGCATAATGCGCTGCTCGAAGAAGCGGCGCAGGCGCCGGACTCCGTCGATGCAGACAAGCGCGCTGACTTGATCGTGCGAGAGATGGAGCAGCATCAGCGTCTGATGGAGGACAACTTAGAGTCCGAAGAACTGCGAAGGTCTGGTCACTGTTATTGACAATAAATACCCATTCTAAGTATATTGATATATTTTTTGGAGTGTATTATACTTTTCCATCTCGTGATTATACTGTCAATAAGCCTGTTCAACTAAAGAAGAAAAAAAATTATATAAATACCTCGAAAAAATGCAATTAAATTATTATCTATCAATAATATTTATTAAGTTAGTAAATTAGATACTGTGTAGTTTTGAGGCTAACTTGTCGTGACGAGTGTTAGAAATAATACAAATAAATAAATAAAAATGCTGAAAACTACTGTTCCGCTGCTCCAGTGGGAGCTATCAGATCACTACGGCACCAAGATACTCAAGCACTGAATCGATTTTTAAGTCTCACGCCTAAATCGCTGTACCAAATGAATTGAAAGACATTGTAAAATGTTGAGTGGACTATATTTAAGGGCTAATTAAACGTCAGAGATGAGGTGCGCGCATTTTTATTGCAGTCACAGGAATGAAGAGAGCGGCACAATTGCCATTACAAAAAATACAATTAATTTTAATGTAGGGTTGCCAATATACATGGCGATATGGGAAGGTCGTAGCCAGTTTTGATCCCGAGGGAAATCAAGAAATACTTTCTGTGTTAGAACGAATTCCACGTGGGTGGAGTCGCGGTATTATAATTTCAAGACGTACATAAAACAAATACATTGCTTAGAATAGTGTTAGATTTTATTCATAATCCTTTGCTAACATATCTTTCCTACCAGAGAAGCGTTAAGAGACCTCCCACAGGGTCTGACGATGAAGAGGCACGTGCGTGCGAAGCTGTCTGCTTCCGTCAGTCTGCGCTCCAAGCGTCGACCTATCTCCTGGTTCAAGAGGCTCAAGTACAGAATCAGCTTTGCCTTTAAGAGGGTGAGAGAAGCAAACTATATTCTCATAAGTTTTTTAACACTAGATTTACCAGACCAGTCATTTAGACTGGTCGTGCAATTTCAATTCAAAATTCCTACTATATTACACTTTTTTTTTCAGTTATAATAAGAGAGTACATTTTATAAACTTAATGTTATTTTATATACATTAGTAACAAATATAATTTTTGTTGTTGACATATATTCAAATCGCTGGTATATCTAGTGTTAAAGGTTCTTTTTGATATTATTTATTTTAATCTGCAATCATGTTTTACCTTTTTTTATTTAATTGATCGTTTTAAATATTTTATTTTTTATTTTGTTCGCATTAGTTCACAGTAATTCATAAAGAAAAACTAAAATAATAATTTTGAATTACTAACGTGCAATACTTAATCTCATTTCTTGCAACACCACCTCGAATTGCCTAACTTGATAGACGTTCTAGGCGGGTTGTTAGTGATACAGAGTTCACTGGGTTAAATAGTATTTCATAAAACATAGTATTAATGTAGATAAATTATCGAAGCCATTTTGATGATATTGAAAATGAAGTGAAAATCTCCTTTATTTGGCGGAAATGAGAATGGAATGTGGTATTATGAGTATTTAAACAGATAAATGATCGTCTCCGCGACGTGATATTCTCCGTCGAGCTCTGGTACGAGGCTATCCGTAACATCGAGGGCCACTTCGGGTCCGCAGTGGGTTCGTACTTCTACTTCCTGCGCTGGCTGTTCGTCCTCGACCTTACCATGTGTGTGCTGCTCCTGGCCTTCGTGGTGGTGCCTCAGACTCTGTATACTCCGCTCAATAATGCCACCATCAACAGAGGCTTCTTGGACTTCATAGGGGGAAAGGTAATTATTATATTATAAATTTTCTTTTGGATACTAGATATATTTTTATTCAATGTTCGTCACCGCCTGAAGGTAAGCAGTAGTAGGAGTTCATTCGCTCATATAACTAGTAGCCTGACAAGTGTTTGACGTGGACGCTTTGTTCGTATATAACTTACTTAAAATATTTATACTTAATTTTTTTATGAATTTATTTTATTTCTTACGCGACCACAATAATAATAGAATGTCTATTGTGTCCAATATTGAACGATCAACTAATTAAGTACTTACTCATTTATAGAAAACGTTAAAGGAATATTACTGTTAAATTCACAGTTATAGTTTTATTTGAAACTTTTTGGCTGAAGACCAATAGTAATGCTCCTTGAGTTGCCATATCAAAAAATTGTTTTGATTCCTACTAAAAAAAGGTATAATATTATTTTAATAAATGTCTATGAATGTACGATGTATATCATTTTGTGATTTTTCGATATACATATTTTAATTTTATTTGACGTTTAAATAAAATTCTATAGGAAGATCTATGAGTCCAGGAGAGGAAGTTTTATTATGTAAATGATTCAAGCCTGCTGGCTTTAGTCACTATAACGATAACGAGTTCGTCCCATGTCCTGTAATTGCACTGGCTATATACATCTATTTGTAAACTCTATTATTTCAGGGTAGTTTCGAAGATTCTCTGTTGTTCTACGGGCACTATCACCCTGGTAATGTTGGCAGAGCCCTACATTACGACATGTCGTACGCGTACTTCTTTACCATGGTGTTTCTGTACATTATGTTCTTTGCTGTTCTGTGCTACAGGTAAGTCTGTTTTTTCCACCATTCAACCCCACTGCGCACATGCCTTACTACATTAGGAGTTTGGACTATAATTTCACTACTCTGGCCCAATGCAGTTTGTTAGGTGAAAGCGAGAGCCGTAACAACCGATAACAAATTTCGATTGTCCTATCAGAGACCTACTTTAGTGAAAGTTGCTTTGTTTTCGTTATCGAATCCAGAGCCACGACAACTAGTGAGTTTTTTTATTCCTTTGATGTTGTAGAATTATGTAATACGTAGAGAGGATTTTGGGAATTTTGTGTTGAAAGGGATCTATCAGTCAAGACTAGAGTTATACATATAACGTTATAGAGTGTTACGAAATATTTGAAAGTAAATTGTCAAAAAAAACTTATATTATAGCCCTTATATTAGAGTGCTGTCAATAATGTCCACTTTATATCGATAAAGATCTTGTATTTTCTCGACTGTTTCTTATAGAACAGCGTATTCCTACCGCCGCAATTTCATCGAAATCTCTGGCGGTCTGAGCCAAGTGTACGCCAACAAAGTGTTTTGCGGCTGGGACTTTGGCATCGTCACCGAACACGCAGCTGCGTTGAACGCGGCTAGCATCTACAATGAGTTCAAGGTTCGATCTTGTCTATGTACATTTTTATGTTTTATTTGTTTGCACTAACTTTAAAATCCATATATATTTAAAATTTGACATTTTGGAAATGTAAATATTGGATAGTAATTTATTATTTCAATTACATATAAAATACTCAATAAGGTTTCATGTCAGGTACTGTAGGGACTGTTTTCATTTTAAAAGGTACCCTCATGTAGTCAAAAACACAAATCTATAAAAAGTTAATCTGAATTCTTTGGTTTAGTTATATTAAAGTATAGATTGTATTGACACAATGCACAGGGTTACATCCGGTACACTATTCTTCGGACAAATTTTAATATCTTTTGGAGAAGGTTGAGTCACCTAAATGTGATCGAAGATGTCTTACATCTGTTAACGGGGTGTGCCAGAAACAATAGGCAGACGATAGGTAATTGGTAAATTACGTTAATGCCTATGCCCTACGTCCAGCAGTGGACGTCTCTCGATGATGAATTAAATTGTATGAATTTCGATGCCTACTTAAGCATCCTAGCAGAACCATTGTCTGATGCGGCGAAAATGCTATATATATTATTTCATTTCGATATATCTCAGGAAATATTGATTGTAACAACTGTTCAAACATATCGATATGTCTTAGATAATATTGATTGCAACAGCTCTTGAAACATCGATATACAGATCAAATCCCAGTATAACGAATTTCGCGGGACCAAAGAATTTGCTTTGCTATACTGAAAATTCGTTATACCGAATTTTACTTTGTTTTGGGTACCATTATACCTACCTACTGCTATCATGTCATTATACCTACCTACTGCTATCATGTTATACCTACCAAATACAAACAGCATGAATCATCTTTTGACGATTGGCCTCTCAATTCATAATAATATCCTTCTTTCCTTCTTCCTAAATATATCGATCAACATAACAGCTAACTGCTTTTGTATTTGTCAATGTACTTAGTGTATGATAGGAACCAAAATTATTATGACTATCACTTGTGAACCATATGTTACGCAATCACTTATAAACCCGTGCTATACCGCTTAGTGGCAAAAACAAACTGAATTCATAGAAATTATCGTCTAAAATTGAATCATCATTCTGAAATTTTGAAAAAAAAATTCGTTATTCTGAGATTGGCTTCGCTATAATGAATTTTGGCTTAGTACATTTTGTATGAAAGATTATCGGGGACAAATTATAGCTACGTTATACTGGAAATTTCGTTACTTCAGTATTCGTTATTCTGAGATTTGACCTGTATCTCAGAAACTATTGATTGCACATATACGGTTGCTTCTGCAATATTTTTATGACATTAAAATAAATCGTTAAATACTCCATTCTTTTCTTCCCAGGAACTCCTTAACGAGCAAAACAAGCACAAAGCGGCCAAATCGTTCTGGACTCGCGCGTGGCAGCGTTTCGCGAATATCGCCGTTACGGTTTTTGTAATAGGAGCCATAGCTGCGCTCGAGTATGGACTGTGGCTCTTGCTGGGTATTGAAAGGTCTAGGCCGAGGTGGGAATTGGTTGTATCTATGACCCTCGCTGCTATATTGGCAGTGTGTCCACTGGTTTTTGGTCTCATAGTCAGGCAAGTTTATTTTATTTTAAGTTACAATAAAGTCTATAGTAGCTTGTTTTCCAGTATTACATACGGATATATAAAATTAATTCGAACTTTAATTTAAGTAAAGAGCGTGTATATTAGCAAACTAACGTAATTTTAGTCATTACACAACAGAAATATGGCTTTATGACATTTAAGCTCGTGGTGGATATAACCCCGGCTTTCTAGAACTTAAGGTGATAAGATGATCTCAACAATTCGGCGGTTTTGACTGAGTTAACTATATCTCAATTATTTGAGATTAAAATTGAATCTGCCATAGGAATATATTTAGGCCATTATTATTATCATTCATATGAACGTAGGTTGGAGTACTACGGCCCCCGCACGGGTCTGTACGTGACGCTGGCCCGCACCTGGCTGCTGGACGTGGGCACGCTGGCCCTACTGCTGGGATACTGGGCCACCTCTGGCCGTCAGGTCAGTACTGCTGGAAGTGGGCACTTTGGGACTACTGCTGAGATACTGAAGACGCCTACACTCTCCAGGGTGCATCTCGAACTGGCTATCAGAACTATTATGGATCTGAAATTACGAATCTGGATATAAATACGATGAATAATGGTCAAGATCTCATTACAATTGACAATAAACTATGTCAGATCAATAAGTCTTATTTTGATTTCAAATCAATAATTTTTCTAAGAAACTTTCTTTATTAGTCTATTTACTTTGAAAAAAGAATTAATATAGCCATCGAACAGAGTTGCCCCGCGATGTATACAAACTACCACGGCGTGACTTCATACTGCAGTACCCTTTTCATAAGAGCATTTTCGGGTGTGTCAATAAATGTGCTATTGAAATTGAATTCACTCTTTCACTGTCGCCACGTCTATTTATGCACATGAGATTTCGTGACGCTTATCTCCTTCGCACAGCTAGTCGTAATATGTTGAATATGTCGCTCTAGCTGAGCGACATATTCAACATATTCCAGCACACATTCCCTCTTTCATACAACTGGGTTCCTTCAAAAGAGGCGTGAAAAAACACTTTTGGGCCGGCAAGGTGGAGGTGGTTAGGGCAGTATGTAGCATGCTGCACTAGTTATACGAAATATTATTTAAAAATATTACATTATATTCATTTTGAACATATTTCGCCATCAGAACCTTCTATAGATAGTCGGATTTTCTAAGAAGTTGGTTTCTTGATATTTGGAGTATTGGAAGCGGCCTCTTATAGTAGTGATTCGGTTTAGTGCTGGGAGACAGCCATGGGGCAGGAAGCGTACCGCCTGGTACTCCTGGATGCGGCCATCTCGCTGCTGCTGCTACCAGCCATCGAGTTCTTTAGAGCTTTGCTTTTTAAGTGAGTTTTGGTGTGTTGTTTTTGGTTGTATAACTGTTTTTATTTATTCATTTCGTAGTAAGAGTGTACGTTAATTGGGAGTGTTAACTTAAGAAAATCTCAGTAATTTTAATCGAAGACAAATTAATTTAACCATAATTTATTAAATATTATCCACACTTGCCTAAAATTATGGTCTCTATTGTTAAATAATATAATTTTTAAATTATATAAGATGGCTTTGATGATTTTTTCGCGTTACATTTATTGGAACACATTTGTTGAATTTTCTTAATCACATAATTCTTAATCAAAATTCTAAATTAAAATTCTTATTATCGTGTTAACAGCTCAAGTTATGATTGCCAATTGAAGTTGGTCAAGTACTAGTTATGATTAAATAAATTGATTAGATTATAGTTTATTACGTACTTTTTACTTTAGAAATACACTTTATTTTCTATTTTTGTTGCTATTTTTTGTTATGCATACACTTTCCATATTTTTATGAAAAAAAGAAACACACACACACACACAAACACTATTAAATACACATATAACAATCGTACCTTAATATTCTATGTTCTTACGCAAATTAAGATTATACACGTCACACAATCAAATTAGTAAACGCATCCGTTATTCCAGATTTAACCCTACGTACAAGGCCCCAGAGTTCAACATCGCGTACAACTCATTCACTGTAATCTACAACCAGGCGGTGCTTTGGTTCGGCATGCTGTTCTCGCCTTTAGTGGTGGTGGCTGTAACACTCAAATTCCTAGTGCTGTTCTACGTGAAACGCGAGTGTGCTATTAGAGCTTGCCAGCCGGCGACTAAGGTGAGCATCAATAATGATTTTGAAAATATCTATGATAAAACTGTGTACGAATATTTGGAATATTCTCGCATTCTTTATAGGACTAACTCGTATTACATTATTGTTTTATGAAACATATAGACCCAAATTCCATTGTATACGGACTAAATTAAAATTAAGTTATTTGCATCTCTTTCAAACCTATTCATTAAGAAAGACTTTAAGGTTTGTCAAGTTGGTTGACACTTAACAATCCATACAATTTTGACTTATTTTAATCGGCATGGTGTATACGCATTGAATTAATGCAAAAACGCTTAAGAGTCGCTGTTTTAGAAACGTCAAACGACGTCATCGGTCATCTGTCTCTTTTTGGTTGTATTGTACTGAAAGAGTAGTACTGAACTTACATTTAATTTTCGTGTACTACGGAATCGGGGCCATTGTTAAAAATCATGAAAATAAGTTAATGCTACATCAAGAAATTTGCCATATATATAATACAGTGGTATATTGTTATTATAATAAGATTATTTACAATTCGGTGGTATAATTTTATATAAATAAGATTTACGCTCACGCCATCACCCCAACACCGAACGACTGAAACGGAAAAGGTAAATAAACTAGGGGATTATTATTTAACATTAAAATAAAATGTATTATGTATTTCGACTTAAATCTTATTTAGTCAGGAAGCTGCCAGTACCTAGGGTCAGAACTATGATAGTTTTGCGAAAACGTTTTCTTGTTACAGCTACATTTCGACTTACAATATATTTTTAAAACTTCATCAGGTTTCCCAAGAAATAGGTTACATAGTTTGGGAACCTAATTATAATGTACTGTGTATTTTATTATCTTATTTACTTATAATTCTCTTATGTAGCAAAATTGTGTCTTTAATAAATATATAATAATATAAGTATATATACAGGTGTGGCGCGCTGCGCAGACGCAGACAGTGTTTTACATGTTGGTGACACTTTCTCTGTTCACGACGCTCTTCGGCATCGGCCTTTTGTTCCTCAGGTTTGTATGAAATGTTTTCATATCTGTTGAGTTTCTTTTTTCGTCGCTGTTGGGGCAAAAATTTAAATACTTTAACTGGGACAATTTGAAAATGCCCGGTTGATACCCAGTTAAAGTTATGACTATTGTCTTTAATTATATTTATTTGTTATTCTCATATATATTCCCTGTTGTGACGATTTAAAAGAACTTAGTAAATGAGTCTATTTAAATATTATTTTGACTTTGACAACATTCTCTTTTCTTAAATTTACCGTAAATTCTTCTTGACGTTACCAGATTGATGAACCCTTGGATCTATATAAATAGATCAATCATTATGAATGGGCGTAGTGACATGTTTCTTTTTCGCACATCCAGAGCGTGGAATTCTTTACTAGAACTAAGAATTTATTACTAGAAGTAAACGTGGATTACGTCATAGAACATGGGTTCTCAAAAAAGCATGAAAATGCGCCGCTTGGAGCTGTCAGATGGAGGTGACAGAATATCATATTACTACTATATGCTTACCATCAGGAAGTTTCGTCATAATTGCTGTGGTTCTTATATATTTTTGTAAATTCTAAACGGGTAGCTCTTAGCTTCCATCGCACCAGATGGTAAGAGAAGATAAGGCCGAAGATGGAAGCGAAAACACCCGGATTCCTCATCCACACAGAGACATTTAGCCTTAGAAAAAGCCCTAAACAACCCTTATATTAAAGCATTCTGCCATTCCAGGTCGTCTTCTAACTCATGCGGACCCTTCCAGCACTATAACCAGGTGTACAGCGTAGTGACTGAGGGTGTACTGGACCTGGCCAACCGACCTGTTCTCAGGAATGTTTTGACGTTTTTGACGCGGCCAGGAGCCATCGCTTTCTTGCTACTGGCGCTATGGTGAGTGCGATAGTCTTATACGAGTAGTATAGCGTTCGTATTATCTGTTCCCCTTTCGACTAAGCTAATTTGAAATGGCTTTAAAATAATAATGATATACAATTCATAGTGTTATGAAATTAAAAGGTTTTTGAACTATAAATAAGTACAAAGAAAAAATATATATTTTTATCATAATAAAGAATAGAAATGCTAGGAAAATCCCGCCGCTACGGCCTACTGGTATCCGGTGTTGGCCGCTATCTGGTATCCGGTCTCGCAATTCATTGGTTTTCATTTAAACGCTGGTTATTGTCTACGCCTCTGTTTCTGCCTGAAAGTTGGAAGGAATACAAAAACTAAAAACCATCCTCATGGCAATAAAAAAGTAAAAAGTTATCAAATTTAAATTATTTTATTTATATATCTTTAAGAGTTCTTTTTCATTGTTTATTATTTTAGCTCTATAATAAAAAAATAAAAAAGTACTTTATAATATAAAATATTAACTTTCCCAAGGTGCCGGGTGTATATCGAGGCTAAATTTATAATATTATTCAGAATTAAGGTATATTTGACACTTTGATGATTGCTTTATTCTTTTTTTAATTAGTTTAAAAGCAATTTTCAGAATAAAAACAGTATTTTATATAGCTTCGTGTCAATGTTGTGAGGTGTAGGTCTTAAGCAAGGCATGTAAGCATTAATATCCGTGTGTGTTGCGCGCAGCGTGTCAGTGTACTACGCGCGGGCCCGTGCGCGTGCGCAGCGCTGCACGGTGGCGCTGCTGCGGCACATGCTGCGGCTGCAGGCCAAGGACAAGGACTTCCTACTGGCCGCCATCGCCAAGGTCTCCAATGGAGGTCTGTACAGGATACAATGTTATGTATAAAGAAATAAATTACCTAGAAAGATGAAAAGGTAGGCTAATGTTCCATCATTTCGAGAAAAAACTATGATTTCTTATAATAAAACTATTATATATTATGAATATATTTCGTCTTATAATAGTTTTTTTGGGGCTAAAACTGGTTTCAAAATTACCGGTATTTAGTTAGGTTAATATGATATGGGTATTTAGGTTCGACCAAATTTATTTGCAAATGCTATTTTACACTTCTGCCGAAAATTAACCGGTTTTCAAACCCTAGTTTTTTTTACCAAACTAAAAAGTGTAGTTTCTTTTCAATTTTCTCATAACCTCTATCAACATCTGTATTATCTGACAAAATTTTATCGTTGCTTTAAAGACATTGTAACAACGAGAGAATCTACGAAACACCCAAACAAAGTGCCGTCCATATTTTCACAGTTAAACCAACCATTTATTTTGGATTTTGAAGTAGGGGCTAGCTAATCTAAGCTGACCAACCTAACTTGACTGTGTTGTGTGTCACATGTATATACTTACTAAGTATAGTTTTATATTTCACTTGCTTTATCTTGTACACAAGTGTCGGCGCCCCTTCAGGCTTTGCTTAGACTCTAGCCTAAAGCCTGGGGGTAAATTAGTTCTTGCTTAAAATTCACTAATTCCGCCATTTGTAGTCGTATTTTACATTTATGAGTAGGTCCTCTGTCCAAAGAAATTTGTATTTAGTATATTAAAAATATTGAAATCCAAAAAATAATAAGAATGTACATATTTGTCAGAGTGGATGTACAGCGCCCGGGCGGGGGCGGGGCCGGGGTCGGGGGCGGGGGCGGGGGCGGAGGCCGGCGGGTGCGGGGGGCGCGAGGGCCGCAAGCCGTCCAACGCAGGGTTCCACTTCGACGCGTCGCGGCTCAGCCACTCGCTGCTCGAGTCTCGGCCGCGCTCCTACGTGCGGGACTCCTTCGTCAGGGACTCGGGCAGGACTCGGACCAGCGACGACGGCGACACCGACAGCTCCTTCAGCTGGAAAGGCTCCAATAACTATCTCAACCAGGAAGGTGCTCAGGATGGGGAAAAGAAATGGTTTTAGTGAACTACCGCCAAATTTTACTTATGTATGTGATAACTGTAATATGATTTAGGATAATAATTATTAAAATTTATACTTAATTAAGTAAAGATGGGCATAGCACTATTTTAAATTTTACATAATGCCCGATGGGCTAAACAAACAAATTAAATATTAATAATAGTTACACTTAAACATTATTAATTATAGTAATAAGTATTCAGGCTCTTTGGCTTTAATTCTGTACAGTCTGCGTAGATGAAGTGGCGGTCAGAAGATAGATGACGTCAGTTATCATACTTCAAATGACCATCTCATTCATACTTCAAAAGAGTGAGTGAGATAGTTGATCATTTTTCATTAAATAACGAATTTATTTATTAATATTAAGTTCAGTGTCTCTTTATATTAACTGTCTTGAAAGAAAAGACGACACGTTTACAGATGAGAAAGTAAAAAATATATATTTTAAATACTTTACGTATAATATATTATATGTTAAAGAAAGCCGTCTAACATATTTTATTATTCTGTTTGTAATAAATCAAATATTTAATTTCATATTTTTTGAAGTGTAATTAAAGCGAGGCGTTGTACATAATTTTAAGATCTTACAACAAAATTTTATCTAATTATATTAGTTCTATTTGATAAAATGAAATGGGTGCTATATAATTAATTTGTTAAATTAAAAACTGACATCAAGTCACACTTTTGACTAAAAAAAATAGAAAATATCTTAAGATATACAAAATCACTGCCTTTTTCAGCTTGGCTGTCTATTTCACACTCAGCCCAAATTAAGCATCATTAAGTGCTTGTGTTATGGATACTAGATAACGGATATATATATATATATATATATATATATATATATATATATATATATATGTATACACATGAAGTCATCTTCGAGTTTAATTAGCAACTATACGTAAATTATTATTTTAGTATTGAACTGTACACACACCTTTATTTCAATTAACTTTTTAATGTGAATTTTTCAGATAATACACTCATTGGCTCTTAACACTGATGTGTGAATTAATTTCATATGTATATTTTTTGTAAGCTCTACATTACAAATTTTGTATTTTGATTTATATCAGTGTGGGTCTATAACTGGTTTACTAACATCTACTTAAATTATTGTTTTTTATTGTGTAAACTGTTGATTTACCAATAAATTATAATAAATAAAATGGTAGGTGGTGCACTTTAGCGCTGATTAATTTGGTCAGCGTGTGTGCATATAGTCTACCTGTTTATAACTATGGTAGTGTCGCCACACGCATGATAAGCATTTATTTGAATTATCAAACAAAACACCGTATAAATACGAACCGAATGAAAACCCTAACATTAATACAGGTCTTATTTATACACTCTACGGTCGAATGTATTTATATAGATAATTATAAATTGGTTTTAAGAGCTCCCAGTAGCCTAGGTACGTTATATGCAAAATATTTTTTCTAAAAATAAGTGAAGGAATATAATAGTATTATTTTTTTATATTTAAAAAAATAACCTACTTATCTTTTCCACAATTCTAACTATTAAGGTAATAGAACAACTCCAGTCTTCCTGTGAAACATTTATTCAAAAATTTGAATATTGTAATTTATTGTATTTATAATGATTAGATAGTAAATTTAGAAAAGTTTGGTATTTTAATATACCAAACTTTTTTTTAAAAAAAACATGTGTTCAGAGCTTTATGTAAAACAATATTTTTATATACTACTTATAAGTATTAAAATTGTTCTCTTCACAAGCAAGTCTCAAATTTAAACTATCAAGATTGTTTCATTGAGGTATTCTATAATGTTAAATAGGTATTATTGACTTGTTAAGATCGATATATTAAATTTTATAAAACACATGTTAATAAATTAAGTATCCAGTTGTTGTTATACACAAATTACACTTACGCGCAAACGCCGGCTGATCATTTTTAAATTGTGTCTTAATCCATTGTTTTACGAGTAATTTGGCAACGCTGTTTTTCTCACATAGTTTTTTTTATATTAAACTCAGCAAATGACTCGACACCACCTGATGATAAGCAGTAGAGGAGTCCATATGTGAAGATAGCTAGTGAAGCATGCGACATACTGCCCTAGCTACCCTCAGCTTGCAGCCCAAAAAGTGCTTTTTCACGTCTCTTAAAGGAACCCATGTTGTATGAAGGAGGGAATACGTGTGCTGGTAAGGAAAATTGTATAAAACTCATTTAAAAAGTCATGAGTATGACATTGACACATTTAAGATATTCCTATTAAACGTTACACTAAAACCCGAGTGTATTTTTTGATAAGAAGTGCCAGATTTTCTACATTTAATGTCTTTGATTTATCTTTGTCTCATTAAAATAATATATGAACTGTCCAATTCAAATTAAGGCTGTACAAATAAATTGAATATTTTTTTTATTATTTAGTTTAGCAATGTGAAAAGGTTTCTTTTGGTTAGAGAAAGTGGAAGTGGCTAGGGCAGTGTGTCGCATGCTTCACTAGCTATCATCACATTGGACTTCTGCTTATTCATGTGTTTTTTTAAATATTATCGGGAGAAAGAGATGCTACTATATACACGAATACAATACCGATCAAAGGTAGTAAGCCATTACTTATTACTTACTTATTATTCAAATGCTATAAGATTTGTTTTTTAACCGACGGGTTACGCATTTCATAACCTATTATAATAAAGTACTATTACTTTAAAATAATCTATTAAATAACATGAAATATTTATTTTATTTCAAGACACTCCAGTGTACTGTACACTTGAAAAGTGGTACATAGCATAGAGACAATAATGGTTCTTTAAGGAGGCGAAGCCGGACCAGGGACATTAGCAACTCCACATAACCATTGGCGAGTAACACGTTTATTCTGAATGAAATTCATGTTCTCGTTCATTTGAAACTATGTAAAATAAATAATACGTTTAGATTTGTTTAATACAAATGTCTCTTATAGCAAATAAAAACTCATGAAATAATAATATTCGCGTCGCGTTTATTAAGCAAGAAAAGGATAGACAAATATAATTCACATAATTAAACAGGTGATCTATTAACAAAACCGAGGTAATGAACCCGTGGTAACATTTTACGCTATTGTTATAACTAAAAGGACCAAATATTCACTTCTTTGTACATATTTACTGAGAAACACTGCTTCGATGCTTTATTGAGAAACAATAATCAAAGTTTGTTACTGATATTTTTGGTTGCCTTAAAACTATTGTAATAAGGATAATTTTTCAAGTGGTCGTGTTACACTTGATATGTGTTCGTCTGTACTTAGCTCACCTAAAATTCTTAGTGTCAATTGATTAAAGTCTATTGTAGATGTAAGTTGAATGTCAAGCATTTATTTATTTTTAATATACTTACCTACTTTGTACGTATATTTTTATTTTTACTTAAATAAAAAAATTGTAAACTTAATTGTTACTTATTTAAAAATCACATTGAAAACCAGAGTCCACTTTATGATTTGCAATCATCACAAGAAGGGACTAATTTTAAAGTACACACTAAAACGTAATTTAAGCGCATTGCATATTGAACGGGAAACTGCTCCGGCTACCAGGGTTGTGTAGACGAAAACAGTTTTTAGACTGGAAATAAAAAAAGTGCGAGCGTACATCGCGTGCGGTGTCAATATCAATCATGGCTCGAGCGCCCTGGAGAATCTAAGAGACAGCAGGACACCTCCCCCGGAGGTGATGCCTGTCGATTAGAACTCCTCCAGAGGTGAATCACCCCTTAAGGCTTGAGGACTCTCCAAGGTTCTCGCCTCCTAAAAACCCCGGTAACGCTGTAAAGGCCATCTGCGGCCAACAGTATTACTCAGTCCCAAAAAAACAAAAAAAAAGTGCGGTGTCAAGATGGCGCAAAGGTAAGAAAGAATAAGACTGCGAGTGAAAAAAGGTTTATTCAATTATCGACCCTAAAAACGTCTTAAAGTGCAGATTTTAGGAAGTGACCCCCTACATGCATGCTATAGTCTATGGTTCATATGCATATAGTCTATGGTTCCTTTAAAACTGTCTTAATTTAGATTATTTGAAAAGACGCTTATTATCTACCTCAAAATAAGCATTATTATGTTGTGTCATGGATATTAGATATCGAAAAATTACGATTAGTAAATAAAATGATTTAATAAATTAATTAATATAAAACGCAAAATAATACAAAAACCTACACGCATATTAATGTTATTAAACATATTTTTTATTTAAGAAATATGGAAATATATAAACAATCATGAAACGAGAACAAATTTTAATATTTGACAAACATTTGCCTCGGAGGAGACTCAAACAAAGATTACAGGTCGTGTAGCCCGTTAATATTCAATAGATTAAGAGAATTTATGTCAAAAATTTACTGATATTAGAACAATAGGAACCAATAACAATACAACCAAAGTTATAACTAAGGAGCAATTTCTCTCAGACTTGGCGTCACGACTAATCATCCGTTCACATCGCATGCCGTGGCTGTCTTTAATTAAAAACTACTTAATTTAATGTGTATGCTATAGTTAAATATTTTTGTTGGTATGTGTTTTCGTTGACTGCTCTTAAAAATAAATAAATAAATAGATCTCTGTCGTTGTGGCACTCGCGTCGCAAATTGTCGCTATAGCAACGCTTCGCAAATTGTCGCTATAGCAACGCGTCGCAAATTGTCGCTATAGCAACGCGTCGCAAATTGTCGCTATAGCAACACGTCGCTATCTGTCATTGTTGTTAATAAACAACAAGTGGGATCTATAAATAATTAATGTTTATTTCATTTTTTTCATAAAATCAGTATGATTTGTTATTATAAGTAAATAGTAATATTAATTGTGACAGGTCAAAAAGGTGCGTACTAGATAATGGGGTAATGAAATATAATTAGATTTAAAATATTTAAGTACGGAAATAAGCCCGGGCTTTTATAATCGCCACACCTTGTAACACAAATGCCAGACACAATAGATTTATTATTATGTGTGCTGGTAAGGAAGGAATCACCTTTTCGTTATGTTTCTTGTGGTTAACATCTGTGAGCATTTGACTCAATACTTCTATAGTTAAATTTATGTTCAGTACATCCCACTCTCTCATCATGTTATAGGAAAAGGATAGTCGGGATTAGAACTATCAAATAACCCTAATTTTAGAAGCCATGTAGCTTAGTACCGTTTCCTAAAACCTGCACTTTAGGACTTTTTTTAAGGTCGAAAATTGAATACACTTTTCTTAATGTCACGTGGTATGCCAGCTGTACTTTTTGTACTCATCCTGATAGAATAAGATACAATGCACTTAAATTTAATTTAGTAAAAATTAACTAATTATTCAAAACTTAGTTAAAGCAAAAACTATATTTGAACGACTTTAGTTTAGTGTGTACTGTAGAATCCCATCCCATTGGCATTTTATAGAGACGTGAAAAGGCACGTTTTGGGCTTCTAAGATACGTGGCAATCTCATGCTAAACGGCTTCCACGAGAGCCGGAGATGGTTGGATTGATTGTTAGCTCGCTGCTAGCCACACCCCACATACAGCCGCTTTTAATGCTGTATCTACAGATAGAAATAAGCTACTAAAATTTTTACCTGCCTACATAATTTTCTTAATGTATCAAAATATTTATTTTTATTATCATGAGGTAGCTTGGTAACTAAGCTATTGCTATCTGTGGATAGAATATTGGAAATGGTCGTTAGCGGTAACGGTTTCTGTGATAGGGCTAAGAGAGCAGTTCCCGGCAACCCTTCTGGGAGTTCCATGCACATAACTGCCTGGCTCCTCCGGCCTTGGTAGTTAGTAAATATAAATGACTTCGTTTGAAAAAAAAGTATATCGCATGGTGTACTAGTGTACTGGAGTACTAGGAATCTTGGCTTTTGGACTGCTCCTACTGCTTACCATCAGGTGGCATCAAGTCATTTTCTGTGCTTTTTGTGTCGTGTAAGACAACGTTAATGTGACCGACTCGTCGAAGTTACCATTTTGTAAGGAAGGCCTTCTTACACGAGGAGTTGGTAATCTTAGCCCATTAAGCTGCTGGGCTAATTTGGGTAGGTGAGCGAATGCTGTTGCCGTAGCAACCGGGACCTGTGACTTATTGTAGAAACTCAAGGAGCTCAAACAATAATTACCACTAACGGGATGTGGTTCACTCATTTTCTCTTAATGTATTCTTCAATCAAAATATTTAGTCTTATATTTAAATATCACATTTTAACTATATTTATTGCTGTAAGACACAGTATCAAATAAAATAAATCTACTATATGGCTAGGAAAAACAAAATGGTTGTAGCCTACAACCATTTGTTTTTCCTTATTATAATTTGTGTAAAGGTAATATGTAATCAAAATAATTCAAATAGTAATTGACCGCTAAGTACCGTACAATTTACTGGAAGTATTCGAATTGAATAATTTTAAATATTATTATTAATATTAAGCTACTAACTCAACACTTTTCATTATTATAATTATACTCTTCAATCTTGACTTTCATAAGAGTATGTAATGTACCTAGGCTGAATAAATGATATTAATCTATTCTGGTTGAATGAAGGCGAAGTAATTGGCTTTTTTAATTTATAGTAGAGCACGTGGAACACTACTAGCTTCCTAGTAACTCTCAGTATCAAACAACCAAATATATATAGGACATGAAACACAACAATAAAATTAAATATTTGAGCAGCGTTTATTCTGCATTTGGTTATGATATAACAAACCGGTTGAACTTTAAACTGCGTATTAATGTCAAGCCACGTATATGTAAAGAAAGCATATGACGACATTAATCCACTACCTATATGAATAGAGCCGTGTTTTACCTCCGGAAACCTCAATTCAATTCAATTCATTATTTTGCGTTCCATAGTTACATAATATGTAGATATTAAGACTATTAATGACACTATGGACCCTGTCGGACACAACAAAATTTTAGGATACACAGGAGAAAGGTAGGTTTAAGTTAAGTGTGTAAATTTGTATAATGGTCAAATTCAAATATATGCATTCAAAATAATAATTATCTTGGCATTGTTTGTTGGATTGTGTACCTCCTGTAACTTAAAAACCAATTGTGTCTTTGACTTTACAGGTTAATATGTCAAGTGGAGGCGCTCGTAAGCGTCTTCGTAAGGACACCGGTAGCACGAGCGGCGCCAAGCCTTGCCCGCCGCGGTTCACCGGTGCCGCCCGCTCACAGCCGACTCGGGCACCTCTTACCCGCGCCGGCTATGACCACGAGCTCGAAAGGGACAGCGTGCTTCTGCGGGCTGCCAGGAACTACTATCCTGAGGGCAAGTTGCTTCATCTAATACAGATGGCAAGGGCCATAGTCTCCTCGTGTTCACAGATCACAAAGAAAAATATCCAGATATGAAAAAAGTCTGTCCTAAGCAAGGGTGATTTCTTTGACTACTGAGATGACCAGTACTTGAATTTCTCAATGGAATTCTTCTAGTCTTAATGATATTGCGGAATTTATACTACCTACTTTATGATATCCAACTTTAGTAATTCCACTTTCTAATGAGTAGGATTTTACTAACGATTTTAAGGTTAAGCGAAGTATTGCATTTAATAAAAATGTTTGAAAGATATTTATTCATGGGATAAAACAGACGTCCTGAGGTAAATAACCCCAAGTCTTGTGTAGGTCAACAGCTGAGTACCGGAAAAACATTTCTAGTTGTCTTTAAAAATATCTTGTTCTATAATATTTAAGGCATTCATACCATTATATCAAGGAGCTTACTGGCGTAAGTGGTTTGAGAATTTAAGCTTTTTGATTTGGAATTTGAAAACCAATGTTCACCATGTTTTATCACGTTACTGAAAATTTAACTAATGCATGCTTTCTGAAGCAACCAAAGCATAGGTCCCGGTTGTTACTGCTACCGCTGTAATCCGTCAACCTTATTGAGCTAACATTAGTATTTCAGTGGGGATATGGCCCAAAAGCTCCCTCGTAGAAAGGCTATATACCAGTGATAAGAGTTACCTATGAAGAGTCTTTCGATCGATTTTAATTTGGCTTCTGATAGTAGCTTTCTGGTCAATTGAAATTGGAAGTAATAAAAAAATAAATAAGTTATTAATTTTATAATTTGTGATGAATTTACAGTTGACATACATACAGACTTTCGAGTTTTGCCAAATTATAATGTATTTTATTCGTTTAATTGACTAATAATTATAAAAAATTATATAATAAACATTTGTACGCTGATTTAGGCAGAAATTTGATGGGAAACTCCTGCTAATATACATGCTTGAGTATATTCTGAACCCGAAGTTCTTATCAATTTCATTTCAATACCAGGGGAAGGTGTTGGAGACTGCAGTGAGTTTCCACCACTTATGCAGAAGAAGTCCTGGACTCGCGGCGTACCTTACAGGGACAGTTTTGATCACGCGAAACCAGCTGACTCGACAGGTTTGTTTGAAATTTTGACAGTGAAATAAGACTATGGAACTTTTAATAGCTCCATAGTTTTATTCTCTTATAACTCGAACAGCCTTATTGAAGTAGAACCCAGAAACTGCTAATATTATTCGTTTCAGCGACATGTTTCATTTATAACACATGACAGAAAATATATAATAAATATCATAATACATGCAGTTACATAAATATAAAATAAAATGAAGATAGAAAGTGCTTTAATACTTTCTTTCGAAAATGACAATATTAAGACAGTCTCAGATATACGCTGGCTTATTTTTCATATTAAACTAAGACATATAACATCAATTAACTGTTACTAAAAATTTAAGCTATGAGTTACCTTGTATTGACAAGGTAAAGCGTAAGTCGCAAACCACATCTAATCTTTTTTACGTCTAGAAGACGTATTGTATTAGTATTGCCTTTAGAGGCACTTTCACGTTTGTCGCTCCCTCATGGCTCGAGCGCCCTGGAGACTCGAGACAGCGGAACACATTCCCTCGAGGTGGTGCCTGTCACTTAGAAATCTTCTAGAATCTTCTTCTTCTTCTTCCTAAGACTTGACGACTCCCTAATGTTATCGCCACCATGCCTCGTTAACTCTGTAAAGGCCATATGCGGCCAACACCATTAGTCAGTCCAAACAAAGAAATACAGTAGTAGTTGTATGTTCTTGTGATTTTTGTGATGTGTTTTTGTTGTACAATGAATCAATAAAATAATTCTTCTTTCTTTCTGATATCAATAGATTACTCCCCGCGCCAGTTCAAAAAACTGCTCCTTTATTTATTCTAGCAGAATAGTTCAAAGGCAAATGAAGCAAGTACTAGGTTGATAGATCTCAACGAAAACCGGCAATTACTTTGCTTCACTTCTAGGTAACTGCTACACGCCTGCGACTAAGGCGATGCGCGTGATCTACATGCCTCCGAAGAAGCGACCACCGCCACAGCTGTACGGACCTCTTGGACCCAAAGGAGAGATGCAGTTTCCCCCACTCAAGACTTGGCAGGAGAAGGAGCAAGAAAAGATAGAGGCAGAGAAGAGGGAAAAGGATAAACATAAGCTACAGAAAGGTGTTGCTTCATTATTATAAGCTATTATTAAATAACAAAATTATATAAGTAAAGAACCTCTTACTCATGCGACAGAAACCAAATGGGCTTAATTCTGTGATATAATTTCAATAAATGCTGTCATATCATATTTAGAAAATATTTTCAATTTTGGACTTATGTGATTTATAACGCGATATAACACAGGTTTACCTATATGTGCTATGTTGTAAATATAAATTTTCTAAAATTGCCTATGGTTCAATGGTAAACAGTTTTTTACGCATTTTTATCCTCATCATATTTTCATAGATTTCATTGATAATAATATATTATCAAAGAATCTAGTTATCAAAATACATTTTAATGAAAAACAACCATACGTGATTTTCACTTGTTAATATAAATTTCTTTACAGGTTTAGTTTTACTAGAGGATTTAGTATCTGGTGAATATGACAGAAAGAAAAAGGCAGAAGCTGAAGCAAAACGAAAGAGAATAGAGAAAAGAAGACAAGAAAAGTTAGATGCTGAGCTTGCAGCAAAGGAAGCACTCCAAAAGTAACTAAATTTTTGTTTCTTGTATTTTTCGATGTATTAGCAAGGTAGATGAAGATGATGAGGTACTGTTTGGTACATGAAGTACCTCATCATCATCAACCTGTGCCTCATCATCTTCGACTAAATTGTGTAAACTTTCATACCACACATCATACCGTCTGAGAGCGTGCTGGGTGGAAAATTATGAACTGTATCAGAGCCCCCACTGTGATGTGTGGATTGAACTTTAAATACTAAAATTTACAAGTTCCATAAATGGTGGTACAACTTTTTAGGCACCTGGAAAAGCTTGAATTTGAACTGCCTCGAGATCCTGACCAACAAAAAGAAGAGATGATAGCAACTACTGAAAAGGAACATTACAGATATATACATCCCAAAGATTTGGAAAGGATACAGTATTATTTGACCACAGTAAGTGAATTGTTTTATTCAATGTTGTTTTTAAATTCCTTGATATTAATAATGCTTATTTTTCAATTTCTGTAGATATAACGGGCAGTTGTTTCGATGCTCTGAAATAATATAGTTAAAAGCTAAAAAGAATTAAATTTTGCAGTCCTTGGTCGGCAAACATTTGCCCGAGTTTCCAATACACCTATACAAAAAAGCTAAGGCTGAAGTAGACAAACAAACGGCCAGCATTAAGAAACGCCTCCTGATCCTCACATATCAGGCCTGCGTGAGACAGAGCGAGGCTGACATTAAGGATAATTTTATTATGAGCATGAAGAGGTAGGATAGAGCATCAACTACACTTATGACGTATAATGAACCTTTATTAATTTTTGAGCTTTGTAACGTCCAAAAACTGTTCTGCCATTTGTCATATACAGTTGGAATTCAACATTGAGAAATCATTTTATAATAGGAAACATTTTGAAATTCATAGATTTGACCACGATTTTTATGTGCAACGCTTTAAAATTTCGTTTTTCATTATAGATGTTTATTAGCATATATTTTGGAAGACCCTGCAGAGTGTGTCCGTCTACGCATTGCTTTCTTGCCGCCGCTTTGGCCATCGCTGTGCATTCGCGCTCCAGTCCCCTGGCACTGCACTTATGTGCGTTGCCAACAGGCCATGCATTATAGATACTATCACGGAAATCCTGTTCTGGTGGAGCTAAGGAGGATATGGCATGAAAGGTACAAAGTTATTTACTTTCTTGAGAGATTAGAATAAAGCCACACAGTCCCGAACTACATCGACACGGTTTCTGCGAAGAAAAGGAACTCCTGTATGAAATACTTCGTATCGATGTATTGTTTCTTTGTAAATGTATTGAACTGGCCGTTTCCAGCATTAAGGGACATGTTATTGTTTTCAAACCTGCGTGTTATGGCGTCAATGCCAGATTGTAGTGCGGTGCAGTCATCAATGTCATTTATTTTACGAAAGATTTGATCTGCAAAGGCTAACGCTCGCATTCAGTACACTTAGTAGGTCATTAATAAAAATCAGGAATAATAAGAGCCCTAGGTCAGACTCGTGTGGTAGTACATTTACTGTACGGTAGTACATTTACATTTACCGCCGGAGGCAGTACATTTACTGCCTCCGGCGTACCACAATCTGGATGCGATTTAAGTGCGTAGCCAGCGTAGAACCGAACCGTTATACCCTCGTGCTCAGCCTTAATTCAAAGTATCTTGTGATCAACGTGATCGAATGCCTTCTTAATGTTATCTCTATGTATTTTGATTACCAATTTATCAGATTGGTAGAACATACAATATAGACTTAACTTTGGAGATAGTATCAAATTGCAAATCCGCGTGACTAACTCCGCGTATCTGAAAAATGTAGCCAATTGTAAAATAAGCCCAAAAGTCGTTTATATAAGCCCAAACTTATTATGTTATAATATAATAATCCTGTAAAATTAAAAATAGTGCGGATACTTGCCAATGTCTCTATAAGACTTTCAGATCTGTACTATCCCCGAAGATATAAATAGATTTTAGGTTAGTTAGAGTAACCTGTAACAGAAATTTTATTAATAGGTACCAAAATATGCTCATCTGTGACATGAATAAAATGCAAGCTGACGTTCGGTTTCCTCAATACATAACTGAATTCACGGAGAATCTCAATAAGCTCTGTGCGGAGACGAGGACCGACCTGATGCATAACTGGCTAATTGACGTCGCTGACACAATGATTAAGTTGAAAAAACACTGGTCAGTGTACGTAGCCAAGAAGAAAAAGGAATCCACATTTCAAGTAGAACAGTTTTTCAGGTAATTTTTTGTTTCTCAAAATGTAATATAAACATATATATAAATCTCCACAGAAGTACTAAAGCCAATGGCATAGCTAACAGGCTTAGCAAGTTGAGATGACAATGGGCAGGCCCTAATATACGGTAGAACGGATGAACGGATGAACTGTAAAGTTCTGGGATAGCAATTTCGTGTTCACGCAGGGTTCTTAGAAAATTCGTTTGAAATGAATGGGCGAGGACATTTTTCAGCAGTGGACGTCATGGGCTGATGATTAGGATTATTAACAGGTTGGTTTTGAGGTCTCTTTAACTGTCAGAAAATCTTTGCCTCCTACCTTTCGTCACTTATCAGCCCTCGTCCTCGCCTTCTAATGTTAGATATGTATGTGAGTTCTTCGGGTCATTCTTACCAGGTTAAATTCATAGTAATATAAAAATATCTCGATCGTAATTATAAGCAAAACAAATTATACATGTTAACTAACAACTTATTTTAAAATTTGCAGAAGCATCCACTCGTTGATGTCAAGACAAATTCGCGACATGGTTGAGAGAAGTGTTTATCATTTCGCTGATTATTTCAAATATTATTGGGTATATGTTATAACTTCAAATATATTTTGCTAAGATGAAAGCTAAAATATTTATGACTTTTATTATTCTTTATCCATAGGATGGTAACAATTACAGTGGCAATTACCGAGACTATATGTTCATCAAGCGGCCTTTGTTCCGTATTAAGGTGGTGGGTCACCCTGGTACCACAAATATCACGTTTGAGCCGACCCTCGAGCAGATGCGTGTCCAAATTGTCAAGTGGTTCCACACCATAATAAATGTTAACTACCAACTCCCCAGCGTGGATACTATAATGTACCCTGGTACTGTTTTATCTTATTTATTCCGCTGTTTCACAGATAATATTATATTATTCTTGTTAATAACGAAGTTATAAAAAGAGTTTTAACAACTGCAAATCGATATGATAGTTGTTAAACATTACACATATATATGATCCTAAGTATTATAATGAAACAGTTTCACTCATCTGTAATTTAGGTGTAGCCCGTCCAAAACCATATTTGATGACGGTGTACCCAGACGATTCGTACATGGTGAATCTGATCAACGACTGCATTAAGCACTTTAACGTAAACAAGCCCGGGCCCGTTAATTTTCTCAACTGCTACCAAGAGTACTACTATATTCTCGATGGTACTGCCAAACAGGATCTCCTGCTATTCTTCGCTCAAGAACCACCACCTTATCTTAAGGCAAGAAGTTATTTTTTGAAATGAGCAATAAATTATACCCGTTAGAATCTATTGATGCAGTAGATTTTTATTTAAATGTTTAAGCTTGATGGTTAATGTGTTACCATATTCTAAAGATATTAATAATATCAGACAAACGATCTCGAGTATTAATGCTCACATCTAAGAAACTATTATTTTCGTGACTAAAAATCGATTACTTCTCGATTTTTAGTCACGAAAATAATTTAGTTTCTTAGAAGCACTACTTTGATTATGAACATTCCTTGCTGCTAAGTAATCTTCTTGAAAGAAGTTTAAAATTTAGGTTACAAAATCACTTTGCGTGAATATGATTTTTACAAATAGTAGTAGTTAAAACGAAGTGAAGACGAACATATTTTTGATGGGTTTCCAGGATTTCTCGTCACGCATCTTTATGTATGAGAGCCTTCGTGATGAAGTGTTGTTCCTTCGTCGAGACATTCCTCTCAACATGGTGATGCTTGATTGTGGTCCTATCAACGACACCATGTGGTCCATTGTTGATGGGTTGCGGCAATATATCGTGGACCACTTTACGCTCATCAATAGGAAATGGAATCGATCGTTAGTAATTAACAAGATGATCAGCTCTCTTGCTTAAGAAACGATTTTACGATGTCTTTCAGAAATAAGTACTTACAGAGCTTACATTTGCATTTATTGGATAGTGTGTATAAACTCTTGGAAAATTTACATTGCTTCCGCAAAAATATTCTACCTTTTTTGTACGACGAAGCAAAGGTAAACGAATGAAGAGTTTTTTAATGTTCGAAGATTTTGCTTTGATTGAAATACGAGAATGTTATTTTTGACAAAGCATATTTTTTACATTTAAAAATGGATCACAAAGCACTTGTAACTATGTAAATTTTTGCGTAATTAAAGAAGGATATAACTACTGTATAGAAACCATAATTTTCCTCACATGGGGATTTAAATTTAATACATGAGATAAAAACTCAGAATGAAATGAGACCCTGAACAGTACTGTACAGCTAAATAATTGTTTGATTCCTTCTACTGTTGCTAATTCTTGCTGATTAGGTTCTTAATCTTGATTAATAGTTATTATCTGGTTGTAAATCAAAGTGTTAGCAGAAAATTAAGTGTCTGTATCATTTATGTCCAGTATATGCAACGTTTATGAAGAGATGGCGGCGCGGGCGTCAGAAAGTCCGGAGACGACTGCACAGCTAGTCGAGCTGATCAACTATATCCAGGATTGTCGGGATTGCGCTATGTTCGACTTACGTGAAAAGTCTCGCACCACTGCCGAGTATGTCCTGTTCCTTATGCAACATGCGCATCTTCAATGTGAGTAATTTACGTTCACGGTTTTATTCCTTTTTGAACATCGGTTCATCATTACTGTGAATATTGCAAGATCATTCAATAAGTCTCGCTCCGTTTTAGCGCACGTTACTGTTCATCTACAGTCCGCTACTAGTAAATTTCTATTAGTTTGGCATGGTCACAAAACAAATTATAAGTCTTTTATAATTAGGTCACTTAATCAAAAAATTAATATCATCCTCATCGCCAATAAATAAGCTATTTTCATTTTCTGATAGTTAATTCTTATCTAATGGTTAGTATGCTGTTCAAATACTGATGCAATTGAAGGTCTTTGACAATGAATCAACCTACTGATTCACACACGTAATTCCAGTTGAGGATATAAATTTGAACACGCGTGTCTTTCTCTGGCCTTTGGATATGGAAGAAACCATCGATTTAACGCTGAAGACGCTGTACACAAAGAAGACAATGGCAGAAGACAAGCTGCGTAGCCGCAAGGCCATCTTTGAAGAGAAGCTCAAGCGCCATGAAAAGGAGCTGGAATTGTTCCGAAGGTTTGACCCTCCACTGCTCAACCTAGACCTTTTGAAAGAGGTCGTCGGAAAGGTGGACGAAATATTTAAGAATTTAATGGTGAGAGACATTGTTTTTTCTACCTATGGTATGTCGTCAGAAAATGTGCATTCTGGAAATGTAAACTCTACATCCTAAATCGATCTTATCATACAAAACTTGCCGTGCTCAAATAACATTTTTGAACGTATTATTTAAGAATTATTTATAATTATTAAGTGTTTATTGTATAGACCCAGGTGATTCATCAATTAACAGTGTCACTGGTAAATTTATATTGCATCTTAGTAGCGTTTCCATTGTATTACAGGAAGACAAGCGCGAGGCAGAGGATATCGTCAATGAGGAGACATTATTAGACCAGGAGGTGTCCGTGTACTTCAGCTTGCAGACCATGCTAGCTGGCATCGACCCCTTCCACAAACTATGGCACACTTCATTCGACTTCTACGATGGATATGAGAAATGGTAACAATAACTATTACATAAAATAGTTCTTAATCAGGAAATCGAAATGTGTGTTTTAGAATTTAGATCATAAACTCCCAATTGCCTTATGATTGGGAGTGGATACAATCCCGATATGAGTTACAATTCCAATGTCTCCTATTATCATTGTTTAACTGTATAGTTATTGTTTTTTTTTAATATGATTATGTATATGCAATAAAGCATGCTTTGTTCGTAATGGTGATTTGCAATCGATCCATTTTCCGCTGACAGTCACATTAGCGCCGAGTTGTACCAATTTCCATGTAGGAAATATATGTTTTAGCATTGAAACTTATATGTATCTCAGGTATCATGGCCCATTCCTGGGTTTAGACGCCGAACAGATATCAGAAGACGTTGAGGCGTGGTGGAAGCTGCTGTACAAATTAGGCAAGCAGTTGTTTGAGTTCCCTGGCGCCAAGCGCATTGCCGACATGGTGCGAAACAAGGTTGAGAAGTTCAAAGTGCTTCTGCCAGTGCTATGCGCAATCTGTAACAAGGTAAGGTTGAAAATTGTGATATAGGCATGCTACGAAGTAAAGTTTTAAGATGATTATGAATTGAAGCTAACAATATTCATCTTTCTTCTTTCAACGAACTTGTACAATAATCTATAGCGCCATTATATTATAGAACAATATTATGCTTTGAAGGTTCCTTTGTACGTTGGAAATAACCATAATCCAGAAAAAAGTTTAACTGTATTTCTCTAAAAGGCCGGTGGATTACAAAAATTAAGCAGAAGAGGGAAACTTATAAGTAGTCAACTCAAATTAACGGATGAGGTTCCTTCTCACGCCTGTCGCCCCTAGCATGCAGTATTAGAGCAATCTTTAATTTTAAATATATTTTATACAACAGATAGTTTGACAATTAGTTATTAGATTATTGACAATATCTAACAAAATTAAATGAAAAAGGCTACTATGTTCTACTAAGTTCAGGAATATTTAAGTGAATGTATGAACGTTGACTATTTAAAAATGCAGTTTAAAAAAACGCAACCTGTAATTATACTAAATTGAAAATTATACAAACTAGAAATTACGGTACATACCGATGTATAAAATATCACACTGTAAAACAAAAATATATGTTTGGTAATACCAACACATAATGAAATAGGTAATTTGTAAATGTCATCACAAGTTTCTTGCGGCGCTTCTTCTCTGTAGCTACTAATTCGTTGAAGCAGTGGTAGGGTTAATTGGGAATATGCATATCAGTGTTAGTTTTAATTTTAGAATAATTATTTACGACTCAATTAAATTCTACAACTGGGACAATTTGCAAATACCCGGTTAATAACCACTTAAAATTATCACTAATACTAGTGTTATACTTGTAATCATATTTATTTAATGTTTTTCATACATATTCCCTGTTATGACAATTTAAAAGAACATAGTAAATGTAATGAGTGTATTTAAATAAACTTTGACTTTGATATATTAATTTATAAAAACGCGTTCCTAAGACCTGAAAAATCTAATGAAAAAGTCGTTTTAATCTTACAGGGCATGCGCGACCGTCATTGGGCCAAGATTAGTGCGTTAATTGGTGCAGAAGTAATACACGGACCTGAAGCTACGCTAGCTGATATGGTAGAGCAAGGAGTGCACGTACATGCCGCACAGCTTGAAGAGATAGAACAATATGCGTCTAAGGAGTATTCACTGGAGAAGGCGCTCAACAAAATGAAAGAGGAATGGTTTGGCGTCAAGTTCGAAGTCGTGCCATACAGGTAAGACGGGAGAAACTGTACTGACATAATCTTGTATTTCATCAAGGTTTTTTAAGTACAAACAGATTATATATCTGATGGTAAGGGGGGTTAACCATTTGCCGAATGACACCTGCAATATAAAAAGTACATTCGTTCATCTAATCCAGATTTCTAGGTCAATGATAAGGTACAAAGTAAGTAATACTTACTTCCTAGGCTCTTTTACTAATTGGTACTTTTTTATGAAATTCTGACTACTTCTTCGTAATTTCAGAGATACTGGCGTTGGCATCCTTACTGGCCTGGACGATATACAGCAGCAATTAGACGACCACATCCTGAAGTCACAGACAATGCGTGGGTCGCCATATGTAAAGGCATTTGAGGCTGACATGGCTGCTTGGGAGGAAAAGCTCATCAGTATGCAAGATATACTGGATCAATGGCTTCAGGTTAATTTCGATTCGTTTTCATAGTCGAATTCGTCAAGCTCCTCCTGTACCTAATAAATCTATAAAAAATTTGTTTTTTTCCTATCAGTTGACCCCCTTTGCAGCGTTACCATAAACGGGTCCTTTATTTTCTAAGATTGCAAAAGCAATTGCTTTCAATTTGACATTCATTGTCGTTATAATTAGTGTCACTATTGCGGTCTCTATCAGACCAGCGATTGATTTACACTTATTGCAAAATTATGGAGATATCAATAGAGATTAAAATACAAAATAAGTCTACGGATCATGAAACCGTATTTCATTCATTATCGTTTCTTAAGAATTTTTAAGATTAAATTTACTATAGTGATGACACTATAGTCAATAAATATTATTCAAACATATGAATGTTTGATAAATATTTATTGCTGTCGCCTTGTAGTAATATAAAATCAATTGAGTTTTATACTATCGTTTTCAGTGTCAAGCAACTTGGATGTACCTGGAGCCCATATTCTCGTCTGAAGACATAATGCGGCAGATGCCAACTGAAGCTCGAAATTTCCGGGATGTAGACAAAGAGTGGCGCACCATCATGTCAGCTACGCAGAAGGATCCATTAGTGCTTCCTGCCACGGATTTCCCAGGACTGTTAAAAAAGCTTCGCTACAGCAATGCTTTACTGGAAGATATTCAGCGTGGCTTGAATGATTACTTGGAGAAAAAGAGGTTGTTTTTCCCAAGGTAAAAAAAAAGAAAACCATAAAATCGCATTTTTCAGACGATTATAAAAAGTAATAATTATAAGGCAATGAATGAACTAATTATTTTTTCTTCTTCCAGATTCTTTTTCTTGTCTAACGATGAACTGCTAGAAATCCTATCTGAAACGAAGGATCCTATGCGAGTGCAACCTCACCTGAAAAAGTGCTTCGAAGGAATTTACACTCTGGAATTTAACGCTGCTAAAGAGATTGTTGGCATGACATCTGCTGAAGGAGAAATCGTCAAACTGTCTACAAGCATTCAACCTGCTGATGCAAAGGTAATTTTTTATAGAGTTAATGTTTTAGAAGCTTTTGTTTATCAGTTATCGATTCAGTAGGAGAAGGACCAATTTATAATCATTGCACTGATTGCTAGATATCTAGTGTATTTTAATTTTTATGCCCTATACATTTGTATTTTTATCTCTGTTATCATTTTTATATTATAGGGAATGGTAGAGCGATGGCTTCAACAACTAGAGAACCAGATGATGGTGAGCCTTCGTGATGTCGCCTCTGAAGCAATCACGGCGTACGCGACATCTAAGCGAGAGGATTGGGTTCTGATCTGGCCCGGACAGATTGTGCAAGCAGGCTCATGTGTGCAGTACACTGCCGAGGTACATGGCTTATACACGCAAATATTATTAAAGATTAAATGTTTTAAATTATACAAAAAACATAATATGTTTTTTAAATAAATTCAAATTTACCTAGAACTTAAATAGAATCTGAAAAAAATACTTACTGTTACTTGCGCAGCTGATCTTAATCTCTACTAACATATTAATCAGATTCGAAAAAGGTTTTATAACAATTCTACAACGTTTGAAAATACTTTCTACGTTGATCTCTTTTAGGCTATAGAAGCCATCAAAACCAACAGTCTGCCGGAGCTGGTTGAGCGAAGCACAGTGCAGATCACCGGTCTGGTATACCTAGTACAGGGAGACTTGGACCCTGGCAATAGGATCACTGTGGAAGCACTAATTGTTCTGGATGTACATGGTAATTTTACTTCGTATAGTATTGTTTGATCACATCATCAATCAATGAAGAAAAATATGAAATATTTTGACATTTAATTCAGCATTTCTTAAAACTATTGAACTCGCTTAAAAACTTATATTTTCAGCTGTATTCATCAGGTAATAGTAAAATAACTAGGTATATAGTACAAAAAATATATATGTTGTATTGTTTTTCTGCTAAATCAATAACGATTATATCTTTGATGGTAGTTATTGATTGTTGTCGGTAAAGGTCGCTCTATACTGGAGGAGATGGTAACTCGCTCGGTGAGTGAAATCACGGACTTCAACTGGATCTCTCAACTGCGGTACTACTGGCGTGGCGACCGAGTCACCTGCTCCATGATCACTACTGATGTGGAGTACGGGTTCGAGTACTTGGGCAACATTGGGCGGCTTGTTGCTACGCCGCTAACAGATCGGTGCTTCAGGTGATAAATATGAATCTAATTGAATGATTACATCTAAATGCCTTGGTATTTCGTATTATTAAGAAATAGCTTTTATACAGAGCAAATGAATCCTTACCGTGAAGTCGTGATCGGTAAGGAAAGTATAGATATGTCGATCTGTCTCAGTTTGTGAATCCAAAATAACAAAAGTTCCAAAAGCACTTAAATATATAAATAAAATCAATTTAATAGTAACTTTATAAGTATGTACTCGCAATATTTCATTCAATGCAATCCTCAGTAAGAAGATCATCAATGTAAACTTCTAAATAATGTTTGATCTCAGGACATTAATGAGCGCACTAAAATTAAATTTGGGTGGTGCACCTGAGGGTCCAGCGGGCACCGGGAAGACAGAGACCACAAAAGATCTCGCCAAAGCCGTGGCGAAGAAATGCGTTGTCTTCAACTGTTCAGACGGCCTGGATTATAAAGCGCTTGGAAAATTCTTCAAGGTGATTCTACTTAGTACTTCTCATTTTAACAGAAAGAAAAACAAATGAAAAATAGTGGGAAAGAAATTTTCCTAATTAGAATTTTTTTAAATATTTTAATGTCATGCAAACCAGTCAGATACAAATAGTACAGCCAAAGATATTTTATTATAAGTTTATAAATACTATATGCGAAGAGATTTTTTCCCTGACCTAATATTTATTTTAAAGTCACATCGATAAGATTGAATTGAAGTCGGATTTTTTTTCAAATTTGTACATAAGATTCTAGATTTAAAAATTTACAGGGTTTAGCCCAGTCCGGTGCATGGGCTTGTTTTGACGAGTTCAACCGTATCGATTTGGAAGTCCTCTCGGTGGTTGCTCAACAGATCCTGTCCATTCAATTGGCCATTCTGCGCAGGGAGAAGCGGTTCGTCTTTGAGGGCACTGAGATCAGTCTCAATCCTACCTGTTCCGTATTCATTACTATGAATCCTGGGTGAGATAAAATAAAATAGTATAAGTTGATAAAAAACAGTTGCTTATAATACCACTACCTACTTAAAGATTATAAAGTTGTTTTGAGATAAGTTCTTATTATATAGGTATGCTGGCCGCACAGAATTACCTGACAATCTTAAAGTACTGTTCCGTACTGTGGCCATGATGGTGCCTGACTACGCCATGATTGGAGAGATCACACTCTACTCCAATGGGTTCGTCTCCGCTGGACCGTAAGTTCAAAAACTTATTTGTTTAGAAAACTACGAGTGTTCAACTCGTGACATGTGACAGTAAAAGTGACCCAACGATTGCACGTCGCTCACTCGCTCAACGAGCTATTAAAAGTAATAAAACCCGGGATGGATTTATTTGCAAATAACCGAGGGTAAATAGCATCGTTCAGCAGTGTACCTAGCTGAAGTGTTCTGCTTGTAACATTATCACAGAACTGACGAATGTTGGAATAGGCTTTCTATTCTTTTTTTTCTGTAAGTTTAATAAAAATTAACTGAGCAGAGGTAGCTAAAAATTTGACCACTTTTAACGCAATCCTATAAAAACATCTTAATAAAATAAAAACTATTAATTATACTTAGTCTGGCGCGGAAGATCGTCCAAGCGTACAAGTTGTGTTCAGAACAGCTATCGTCACAGAACCACTACGATTACGGCATGCGCGCTGTCAAGTCTGTGCTGTTAGCTTCAGGCGCACTCAAGAAGAACTACCCGGAGAAGGATGAAGCGCAGCTTGTTCTGCGTGCTATTATCGACGTCAATATGCCTAAATTTCTTTCTCAGGTATGCTAGTTTCATTTAAATTCGTTATATATATACTGGAAAATGGCTGCACAGCCTAACAAGTACATTTTCCGGTCAAGTAAGTTCAGAAATAGAGTCATTGGATAATTGTTAAGATAAGGTATCTCTAAGTAATACTATATTTATCAAGTCTATCTAAAAATGTAAAAAATCAACACTATCTAAAAATGGCAAGAAAATGTTTTCCCTTTTTTTAATGAATCAGTAGATTCACACAACGAAAACTGCTTACACGTAGTCTTCTTACACGTTTCTCACCCCTTGTATTAAAAATCACTATTCCCGTTTCCAATAAAATATTGCTTTTTATCTAAGGATGTGCCGTTATTTGCGGGCATATACTCCGATCTGTTCCCTGGGGTAGATATCCCACAGCCAGACCGAGCGGAACTGCTGCGCTGCATTAACAAGGACTTAGAAAAGAGGAACTTGCAGCCAACTGATTGGTACCTTGAGAAGATTATACAGGTATGATGCTTATAATAACATAATAAAAAGTCTCTCTCTTAATAGAACTATTCTTACCCGTGATAAATTTTTACACGTATGAATCCAAACAGATCTATGAAATGATGCTAGTACGCCACGGATTCATGATAGTGGGTCCCCCAATGGGGGGTAAGACACAAGCATATCAATCTTTAGCCGACTCGCTACGAGCTCTACAGCTGATGAAACCACCACCACGCCACAAAGAATTCGGTGCAATCTTCCGTATAATAAACCCCAAGGCTATTACCATGGGACAACTCTATGGCTGCTTCGATCCTGCCTCGCATGAGTGGTAAGAACAAGTCTTCATTTAAATTATATTACAGTGTGTTACTGTTTGCTTTTCTCCAATATATACCAATTCTAACATCCCCGACCTGAAATAATCCTAGATCACATTTTATCCCATAAATATTTAATTGTATGCTTTCTTAATCAGGTCAGATGGTGTCCTTGCGATAGCATTTCGAGAGTACGCAATGTCGATCACGCGTGATCGCAAGTGGATCCTGTTCGATGGACCTGTGGACGCCGTGTGGATCGAGAACATGAACACTGTACTCGATGACAATAAAAAACTATGCCTTATGAGCGGCGAGATCATACAGGTTTCGATTTACTATCATTGAAATACATTCTGGTGCTATATTCAATGTCATTCTTTACGTCTTTTAATTCACTTACAAAGTGGCAAATATGTATTATATTTCTAGATGACAAACAAAATGAATTTGATCTTTGAACCAGCGGATTTGGAGTTTGCGTCACCAGCCACCGTCTCGCGGTGTGGGATGATATACATGGAACCTGAACAGCTAGGTATGCAGAACTAAACATGATTTAGAGAATGGATTATAAACGGTTTTGGAAGCTTAATAAAATAAAAATATATTTGGTTTGTTCGATGATTATTTACATGCATATAAAGATATGCTTACCTTCTCCATGTTGTAAATCGATGTGATTTCACAGGATAAATTTCGTGTTCTATTAGGGTGGCGTGCATTTCTCGCCTCGTACAATACTCACTTGAGCAAGAGACTGATCCCAGAGCAATTTGAACTTATTCAAGAATTGATCGATTGGCTGGTGCCGCCAATATTTGAATTCCAGCTCACCAAGTGTCATCACTTTGTCGTTGTCGGGGAAATACATCAGTTCTATGTAAGTCTTTTCAAACTAAATAACAAAAAATGAATTTCGCATGTCTAAGTGATCAGCTGATTTTTCAAGTTATCTGTATTTTTCGTCAGTCGTTTACCCGTCTTTTTACGTGCCTACTGGAAGGTGAATCCCAGTTCAGCACCATGTGGCTGCAGTGTACCTTCGTGTTCGCCTTGCTATGGGGTCTATGTGCTACTCTTACTGGTAATAAAATATATTTAACAATCAAGGTATTGTCATTACGTCTTTGTCAATAAAAACTCTTTCTTTGATATTATTTCATCCTTAGGCAATAGTCGCAAGTCCTTTGATGTGTTTTTCCGCAAGCTTCTGGACGGGGCCAATGCAACTTACCCCAAGCCAAAGTCGTTCAAGCTAACCAAGAACCAGCTGTTCCAGGATAAGGACACGGTATTCGACTACGTTTATGACAAGAGAAACAATGGCACTTGGATACCGTGGGCTGAACTAGAAAAAGAGATGCCACTGGCAGCTAATGTTAAGGTAAAAGAACAATGTAACAAGGCCTGTGGTCAAAATAAATGTAAATATGCCAATCCTCATGGACAAAATGAACGCAGAAGTATTTAGAAAACACCAAATTTCTTTAAATAGTCTTAAACGGTTTTCAAGCTAGATAATACTTGTGACTGTATGACAATCACTTTAATTAAATCATTCGCCATATACTTCTGAACAATAAAACAATCAAGGATATTTAACAAGCAGAAAGTTGAACTAATAGTTAATAGTAATTTTTCGGACATGGAAATCTGTTGACTGTTCTATCAAGGAAATTCAGTGATACTCATAATGCGTGACATTCTAAATGCGTTAGACGTTGATGTGAATGATTTTGACTTTAAGTTGTTTAATAGAATAGAATATATCTTTATTGTATATCAACCAATTCAAAATGAAATACATAGAGAATAATTTTACAAATTTTTACAAAGGGCGACATTATCATTAAAAGCGTATTTTTTTCAGTTTATTTTCTGTATATTATCTTAGACGTGCATTACTTGATTTATGGTAAGTTCTTCTTCACAGGTGAATGAAGTTATTATTCTCACAAACGAAAACGCGTGTCTCCGTTACTTCGTGTCCAAAATGGTAAAGTCCAAGATACCCATCCTATTGGTAGGACCTACAGGCACGGGCAAGTCCTCCCTAGTGCTTAACTTTTTACTGTCACTGCCTAAGGAGAGATACATCACTAATACCATTAACTTCTCAGCAAGGACTACTGCTAATCAAGTATGTTCATTTCTTGTTGATAAATTATCACTGAAATATTCATTAAAAAAAATATATATTACTATTTATGATTTGTTGCAGACACAAGATATTATCATGTCAAAAGTTGACAGGAGACGTAAAGGAGTATTCGGACCATCAATGGGTAAAAAGGTTTGTGAAACCATAAAGAACGTGATAGCATGATATTGAAATTAAGTGTTTCTATCTCAATAATGTGAATTCTAGTGTGTGTTATTCGTGGATGACTTGAGCATGCCTCAAAAGGAACAGTGGGGAGCTCAACCTCCTCTGGAACTTCTCCGGCAATGGATAGATCACGGCCACTGGTACGATCTTCGCGAAATGGTACGACAGGAGGTCGTTGACGTGGTAAGAAGCATAACAGATGTACGAGTAATAATAGAAAACCGTTTTCCAGAAGAAATTCGCTAAAGTTTTAGCAATATAAAATAATTCAAAAGCAAAATATGTATAATACCGACTAGTATGGTGAGCTATTAATCTAAAGTCTTTATTCAAGCGAACAAAATTACCGTGTGTGCGAAAACAAATATAATTCCTTCATTCATTTCACCATTTTATTCTGTGCTTGGCGAAAGAAGCATAGAGTAACTTACAGCCCAGAATATATTCTACTATTGACAGCTCTTCGTATCTGCAATGTTGCCTCCTGGGGGAGGATCCAACCTGATCTCATCACGGCTGACGCGCCACACGCTGCTCATTACGCTGGACTCCTTCGAAGACAACACTCTGAATAAGATTTTTGGCACCATAATGGACTGGCATTTCACCAAGGGCTTCCCTGAGGCCCTTATGAGGCAAAGTAAGGTAAGATTTTTACGTCCGAAGAATTTGAAGTTAACACAAACAAAAATATTAACAAATAAATTGAGATAATTCAATTAATTGGTGATTTTACTTAAGCAATAGATATTTTTCTCATATATTTCTCAAATATTGACGATTTAGGTTGATGAATACAACATTAAGGCTCATATTCCGTTATCAGATCATAGGTTCTGGAATCATTTAGGTCGGCCATAGATACACTATTTTTTACGGATTTCGAAACTTCTTGGTGACATTGTTCATTCTGAATTTTCTTAGAGAGTAAAATCATAAATATTTGATTTGAATTGAACTTTGAAAGTTTGCAGATATACACGTACATATACAAGAACCAAATAAAAAGAATCATTTTAATTGAAGAATAAAAAATGATTCGATTTTTTTTGGTTCTTGTGTATGTACGAGTATATCTGCAAACTAACATTACTCTTCACTTAGAACGTAGTAGCAGCAACGATGGAGGTATACAAGGCGGTCACAATTCAGTTCCTTCCGACACCAAGCAAGTGTCACTATCTGTTCAACTTGAGAGATTTCGCCAGGATTATCAAAGGCATCCTCTTGGTCCCGTCCTCTCACATGAAGGACCTAAACAAACTGGTTATCCTATGGATACATGAAACTTATCGGGTGTTCTACGATCGGCTAATTGATGACGCTGATAGGTGAGTAGGTCTCACAGTGGTACTTTTATTGTAATACTAGTTAAATATAAATAAACAGGATTGATTGACGAATATATTTGAATAATGCTATTGTCTACTAAACCAGTCTATAAAGGCCAGCGTTAGTTTACATATAGTAAAACCTTATTATAACAACTTTCATACTTGGTTCTTCGAATATTGTGGTAATAAAAAAGTAATGAGACATAAGATCAAAAACTTTCACTGCAAAGTGTAACACTTTGTATGGCTACTTTTTTCAAATTGCTGTTGCAAGTATTTTATCTCCAAGATTCGATAAGTAATGTAATTTTTTAATCTGTAGTTCTACTACTTCACAGACTAAGATTGTTCGACGTGGTATACAAAGCGGTGTACGGAAATTACCGCGTACACATGGACCAGGTGCTGACGGAGATGGGCTACGTGAGTGACGGGGAGAAGTGCTCCAACAAGCACGCCGCTAACATTTTCTTCGGAAACTACATGGAGCCCGACGCTGATCCTAAGATATACGACCAGGTCAATTTAACAAACTGATGGGGCAATACTCAGGTCTGAGTATAAGTCAAATTGATGATTCACAAATTTTGAATTACTTTTTCATAGGTCGTTGATTTAGACGACATGGCCGTGAAGATGGAGTACTACCTGGAGGAGTACAATGTAGTGTCTTCGTCACCGATGTCACTCGTCATGTTTAGATATGCGCTGGATCACATATCGAGGTGCACTAGAGTGTTGTTGCAGGATAACGGTAATAATTGGTCTTTTTCATTTTTTCTTTTCAGCATACTTGCTAAACGTCGATAGCACACTTAAATAAATTATCTGCTTACGGTTCCATCTCTATCCATCTTAATTATCTAAAACATTTACATAAAAATCGATAAAGTTAAATATAATATTTATTACTAATTTGTCAACACTTTTGTCAATGCATTTACATAATTTATTGTAATCGTATGTGTTCTAAACAAAATACAAACATACTACGCTAACAAGTAGTAGCCGGTGAGTGAATGAGTAATAGTTCTCGAAGATGTTCTTTATGTGCTTGAAAACTAAACAATAATTACATTTCTAGGCAATTTACTGCTGGTGGGAGTGGGCGGCAGCGGCAGAAGCAGTGCTGTTAAGCTGGCAGCGAGCATATTGGAAATGAATGTCATTCAGGTATGATACATAAAACTAGATATCTTATACAAAAGTGTTGGAAGCTAATTGAAAATATATTAAGTTAAATAATTTTGAATACAGATTGAAATATCCCGTGTGTACGGGCAAAACGAATGGCGTGATGACATCCGTAAGCTCTTAATGAAGGCGGGTATTATCGGCAAACCGCTTGTTTTCCTCTTTGCGGACAATCAGGTAATGTTAAGAAAGATACTGAACACCACTTTAGTTCAGGAAATTTTGAATGGAAATTATGCAAATTATACATCGATCTCACAGTTTATAGACGTTAAACCCCAATAAACATAGTTCTTTCGTTTCCTTACACAAATTTGTACATTAAATTAGTTATATACCGTGGTCCCTCAAAACAGATAATGTACGAGGGCATGGTGGAAGATATTAACATGCTGCTGAACACTGGCGATATCCCCAATCTATACGGCATGGACGAGAAAGTCGAGATCCTCGACAAAATGCAGACCGCTGTCAGAGATTCGGTAATATGATAATTTAGTCTATGTTCTCATTTATCACGAATCAGTCATGGTTTCACTTCAGTGTGCTGTTGCGAAAACTAAGGGAAAAGTAACGAAACCTTTTTAATAAATGGCAAATCCCAAAGAGAGGAGTTCATTGGCGACGGTTCCATTGGTCTGATTGATCCCTGGATGGGTCAATCAAATTGTTTTATCTCAAGCTCCTCCGTACATCGGAAGGCACGTTAAGCCGTAAAGTTGGTCCAGGTTGTTAGGGCAACAAAAAATATCACTTTAGTACTGCATAAGAGCTGATTGTTTTTTTACCTGGAGTTTTAATTACAGGGGAAAAAAATGGAAACAACGCCCCTGGCTATGTTTGGGTTTTACGTGGAGCGTGTCAAGGCTAACTTGCGCATCGTTATGGCCATGTCGCCTATCGGGGACTCATTCCGCAACCGTCTCCGCATGTTTCCTTCGCTGATCAACTGCTGTACAATTGATTGGTAAGATAAAAAATTAAAGAATGTGTTTCAAAATAGTTATGGTAAATTCACCTGCGAGAGTCCATGTGCAGGTCTTCAGAGTTTCCATTCCAGTCCAAAGAAGCGAAATAAGTTACGGAAGAAGATGCCTGAAAAAGGCGATTAAATACTTATTATAATTAATCAATGTTGCTGAGTTTAAATAAAGATTTATTGTCTCTGAGATATCGCATATTAAGTTTGGAAAATTAGTTTGTGTAGCAAACTTCTAAAGTACTTATAATTTTTTTTGCTACCATAAGTTATATCTTCTTTCCAATACTCTTCAAGTGAGGGCTAATAAAGAGTATCTTATGTGCTTAGATAAATCTCCTTCAGTTGATAATACTCGGTGGGTAATATTCATTTGCTGTAGCCTGTGTGAAAAAATTATTTCCTTTTCGTTGATTACATAGGTTCACAGCCTGGCCTCCCGAAGCCCTCGAGCGAGTGGCGTCCATGTTTATAGCCCGTATGGATAACGTCAATGATGAGTTGCGCGTTGCTTGCGTCGAGATCTGCCAGCTCTTCCATATGACTATTGTGCAACTCAGTGACAGGCAAGTGTATACATGAAAGTGGTTAAAATTGTTGGTTCTTACAGAAAAAATACAATATTTACCAAGGATTTTTGTATATGTCAATTTATTATTTATATATGGTCAATTTATTCACCATGGACTGCTACTTCATTATAGATTCTATTCAGAACAGAAGAGGAAAGTATATGTAACTCCGACAAGTTATTTGGAGTTGATAAAAGCGTTCCAAAATCTGTACGCTCTCAAAGTGGATCAGATAACTAAAGCAAGGACTCGGTAAGGATACCTTAATTTGAATGGACTACTCTATTTAATATTTAGAAATTATATATTAAAAAACCTCTACATATTATTATATATGCGGAAAATTCAAACATCAGTGATTGATCTCATAAATACCCATTAGATATGAGACAGGATTAGAACAGCTAGACTTTGCGGCGGGTCAGGTGGCAGTGATGCAGCAGAACTTGCGCGACCTGCAGCCACTGCTAGTGGAGACCTCTGACAAGACGGAAAAACTTATGATCAAGATTGAACAAGACACCGTCGTTGTCGAGAAACAGAAAGAGGTTTAATTTTAACCTATTTTTATTTAATTATAACTGTAAACAAATCCGGAGTCCCAAAACACATTTAATCTGTACCCAAGAATTTATTTCGTAAATTTAACTAATTTTCTAAGGTAACAAAAATTTGAGAAATTGACTCGAATTTTGATAAAATTTAGGTTTAGTAGCCATAAGTCTATCTGCCATATTTTTATTTAGATAGTAGGTGCGGACGAAGCCCTCGCCAATGAAGCGGCGGCAGCAGCGCAAGCCATTAAAGACGATTGCGAATCGGACCTAGCTGAAGCAGTGCCGGCTCTAGAAGCAGCCTTACGAGCATTGGACACACTTAAACCTGCTGACATAACGCTTGTTAAATCTATGAAGAATCCTCCTGCTGGTGTCAAACTGGTTATGGAAGCTGTGTGCGTCATGAAGAGCGTTAAAGGCGATAGGAAAATGGACGCAAATGGTACTGCTACCTATACCCATTTATTTAAACACATTCGATCCTAAAGAAAAGTATACTTAAATCAGATTCGATTTGAAATAAGTTTCCTCATAAGAACAATAGGCTGCGCATTTGTGGTTGTAAACAATAATTATTTTTTCCAAACTATCTATGCACAGAATACCTTACCTAAATTTGAAATTAGAAGAAGAAAACTTTTATTACCACTGAACAGGGAAACCGTACGAAGACTACTGGGGTCCATCACAGAAAATGCTTGGAGATATGAAGTTTCTCGAAAGCTTGAAGAACTACGATAAGGACAACATACCCGTCGCCAGCATGAAGAAAATCAGGGAGAAGTTAGTGAAAATTTTCATTGAAAAGTTTTTAATACGACTTTCTGTAAACTTCAAAGTAGCCTAAATATGCACTTTTTGGGCCTGCACGGTGGAGGTGGCTAGGGTAGTATGTCGCATGCTGCACAAGCTATCTAGTCATATGGACTCCTCCTACTAGGCGGTGTCAAGTCACTTGCTGTGCTTTTCACATAAAAAAAACTGCAAAACGTTATTTAAATAAGATATTTTTAGAATTAAATAGTCGAATATAAAAATGCTTAAGTGAATCTGAGTAAGCAAATCTGGTGCGGCCTTCAGATTTATACCGGACCGTGAGTTCGACCCGGCTGTGATCTCGAAGGTGTCTTCAGCTTGCGAAGGCCTGTGCCGCTGGGTGCGAGCCATGGACGTTTACGACAGGGTCATCAAGGTATGCTAAAACTTTAAAAGTTAAAAAAAACTCTATGTGGTCTTTTTGTAATAAGACATTCTAAATAGATATTTTTTGTATGCTCGGTGATAAACTGGTACTTAATCGAACTTTCGCAGTAGGAGTGAATAATCATAATATTTCTAAAGCTAAAATTTTAAGCAAAAATTGTTTCTTAGGTAGTAGCGCCCAAGAAAGCCGCTCTTGCTGAAGCCGAGAATGAGCTTCAAATGCAGATGAATACCCTCAACGCGAAGAGAGCGCAGCTGCAAAGCGTATTGGATAAGCTGCAGGTGATTTTTTAGTTTTAAGAGTAAGTTGTATGGGATACCGTTTGCGTACAAACGCTGCAATTACTGTAATAAAAAATCAGGTACTTAATTGGGATTTTGGGTTATCCGTATTACTACAACGAATCTATATTCTATGTGTTATAAAGAAGTGTATTTATCTAGCTTTCACTAATGGCTTCACACTGAATACTTTTAACTTGATGGAATAGGTTTAGGGAATGTAAATAATGAAGTTAATGTGGAATAAGTTGGGATTGATTGCATAGAATAAATAGTAGAGAAAGGATTCTTAACATACTGTACATTAACAGTTAAAAATTATCTGAAGTTATCACGCGTTTTCTAGGCTCTTAACGACGAGTTTGCCGAAATGACTCGCAAGAAAAAGGGTCTAGAGGATGAGATAGATCTCTGCTCTACCAAGCTTTCTAGAGCTGAACAGCTGATAGGAGGTCTTGGCGGAGAGAAGTTGCGTTGGACGGAACTAGCAAGACAGCTGCAAGAACTGCTTGGGAACATTATTGGTCTGTATTTCCACTCAAGTGCCTCAGTTTTTTTAATGAATGGGTTAAATAGACTTGAAGGAATATGGTTTTTCAGGCGATGTTCTCCTTTCGGCTGGTTTCATAGCCTACCTTGGGCCATATACTGTTAATTACAGGAGAGAGATTATACAGATTTGGAATACACGTACTTTCGAATTGCGTAAGTTTTTAACTATATTGTCTTTATTTTTCACCAGATATTTTTAATTCATTTATGTTGTTGTCAAACGATTACCTTATCCAATTTAATATAATAACATTTTATTATCTATTACAATATTAGACGGTACGTTACATTCTTTGTTGAACAATGATTAATAGAAAATTTATGCTATTACAGAGATTCCGTGCTCAGAAGCGTTCTCTCTTATAACAACGCTGGGAGAACCTGTAGTTATCCGCGCTTGGAACATCGCTGGGTTGCCCGTTGACGCCTTTTCCATTGAGAATGGCATTATTGTTGGCAACTCTCGCCGGTGGCCACTTATGATCGATCCACAAGGTCAATAAATAAATTGTAAAGTTGTTTTATTTATTTATAATTACTCTGCTGTATTTTAGCTTTCTTTTCCCATATAACTATTTAGTGTTCAGTTATATTATTTCAGCACCACGTTGGGCTCCAAGTTACTTTAAACCTATTTTTATGTTCTAGTTAGAGAAAATGATTGTACTACTTAGAATTACAAAAATATATAAGAATAGCTAGCTTGATATGGACTAGCTAATAATTGATTACCCAAATCCGACTGTATAATTAATGGACCCTACAATACCCAATACTTTATACCTTGTATTAAAATGTTAATTAATATATAGAACAAGCAAACAAATGGATTAAGAATATGGAGCGGGATAACCAGCTAAAAGTGATAAAGCTGACAGATTCGAACTATGTGCGTGTGTTAGAGAACGCCATCCAGCTAGGAATGCCCGTTATGCTGGAAAACATCCGGGAGCAGCTGGACGCTGTACTAGAACCGGTTTTGCTGAGAAACATCTTCAGGTTAGCAGATTTTAGTTTTGGGAAACTCGGACATTTATAAGGATCACTGTGATAGACAATGAAGAAAACTTTTCACGATTGAGTACCTATAGTCAAATAATTTTCATGTTTAAGTTTTCTTGTGAGATCTTCTAATAGCAATGTATAATACTATAATTTTCAGATGTCCTTTATCCTTCAAACCAATTTATGGAAAATGAAAGTTAACTATTAGGTTCATAAATCGTAGAGGTATCTGAGAATTTAGTCTATGGTTTTGACCAGAATCCGACTGCTTCGCGTACAATACAAACCACAACATTAGACTTTTATTGCTTTTAATGACTTATCCAGCTTTTCTTAATTGTCAAACTCAAATAATTAAGAGGCTTGATGTGGAAATTATCTTTGACAGATCTGGTGGTATCGACTGCTTGAAACTGGGCGATAACATACTGGAGTACAGTTACAATTTCCGTTTTTACATCACAACTAGATTGAGTAACCCACACTATTTACCGGAAATAGCTGTTAAAGTAAGACATAATTTATACATTTTCCGATTTTAAAGATTTATTTATTAAATATTCTGTGAACTCGTCACATATATAGTGTGCCTACCCAACAGATTTTCTATTTTCCGTTGATAAGGGTAAGAAAAGCTAATACCACTAGGACAAACACTACATAATGTTGATGATCTAGGTGACACTACTGAACTTCATGATCACGCCGCAAGGTTTGCAAGACCAACTGCTGGGTATCGTGGTGGCTCAGGACCGACCGGAGCTGGAGCTCAAAAAGAACCAACTCATAGTTGAAGGTGCAAATAACAAGAGGACGCTCAAAGAGATTGAGGATCAGATCTTGGAAGTAAGTAAGATGCTTGCTTTTGTTAGGATTTAAGTAGGTAAAGTTAAACTGATGTTGGTAGAATCAGATCTCTAGGTGCTTAACTGTCTTCAGTAAAGGCGATTCGTACGATAGATTGCTTACAATATTAGGGTATGAGTGAACCCAAATATCAACGCACACATCACAACAGCCCATCTGTCTTCTCCCAAGTAGGTGCATATCGTGATAAGCGTATCTTCAATTGATAAAAGTGGTATCTGCAATTTTCTTATAGCATTTTAAATCAATATCTATTATATAATAGGTATATTCTAGCAGTATTTTGATCTTTTTGATTAAATTATTGGTTTATATATCTAGGTTCTATCGTCAGCTGGCAACATCCTTGAAGATGAATCCGCAAATCAGATCCTGTCATCATCTAAGGTGCTCTCAATAGAAATTCAGGCGAAGCAAGCGTCGGCAGCCATTACAGAGAAAGAGATCGACGAAGCGCGACTGTTATATGTACCAGTGTCGAAGCATAGCAGCGTGCTTTTCTTCTGCATATCTGATCTCGCGAACATAGATCCTATGTATCAGTATTCGCTGAACTGGTCAGTCACTATCCTCACTATTTATACACTATCTATTATTTCATTTTCAAATAAAATCCTTATGCCTCCCTCTCCTTTCCTACTCAGGAAGATGCGTGTTGGTCTTCGAAGTCACTCATTCACCTTTAGGCACAAAAATATTTGGTGGCTCCTTTCTTTCTCGCATAGATAGGGAGTGGGATTCCTTACCGGCACACGTATCCTTATCACATATCCTTCTTGCAACATGTGTTCCTTCAAAAGTGGAATGAATAACACTTTTACGACAGGCATGGTGGATATGGCTAGGGCAGTATGTCCCATGCTGCACTAGCTATCTTCATTAATTGACTCCTCTACTGGCTACCATCAATTGTTGTGTTACTTCCTGTGCTTTTTATTTTAGAAATATATCCAATCTAATTTACGATGTTATTAATTAATGACAAAAGATTCTGCATATTACGAATAAAAATTTCATACCAAAATTTTCAACAGAATCTAGATGAATAGTTATAATAAAATAATTAATATTCTCTGCAGGTTTATAAACCTGTATAACCAAGCAATCATCAACTCGCCCAAGAGTGATAACCTGGATGAACGCCTCGCTGGACTAAATGCGTACTTTACCAAAAGTATTTATGAAAACGTCTGTCGAAGCTTGTTCGAGAAAGACAAACTAATATTTTCTTTGGTGTTAACCCTGGGTATTCTCAGACCAAAGGTTTGTATGTCTTCAAATAACTCAGTTTGTAGTTTATTACTTAAATGGAACCATTTTATTACGAAACTAAAGTCTGGTTAAATTAAAAGATATAATGTCGTGTTGACTCCTCAGGGGATGATCGACGATGAGCTGGTGGCTTTCCTACTGACCGGTGGAGTGGCACTTGAGAATCCTTACGAGAACCCAGCGCCCACCTGGCTCACGGAGAAGGCCTGGTCCGAGATCGTGCGCTGCTCCAACCTCAACGGGTATAGATAAACATAACGTATGAACTTTTATTTAATTGTAACTATTAACTCCAATTACTATGATAACAGGTTACGTGGATTCAAAGAGAATTTCGAAAAAAACGTGAAAGCTTGGAAAGATTTCTACGACCTGTCGGCGCCTCACGAAAACGTATTCCCGACGCCTTATCAAGATATTTCTGGGATACCGAAACTTATCATTTTAAGGTATAAGATAAACCTAAAACTATTGGATCACTCATTCGGGACTTTATTGTCAAAAAATATCTATTTTACTTAGTCAAAATGAAAAATACGAACCATGTACATCAGTGTTTTAACGAAATATTTATATAATGCCTTTCTTATTAAGACGTAAGAATAGTGTTTACTGAACGCGACAAACCAAAATCGTTTCGTTGGAATTTGTCAGAAAATTTGTTAGAAAGTTATGAGACTTTTACATTAGGAATTAAGCTCTTCTTTCTCATTAAACACTCGTGAATGGTATCAATGTATTATAACAGGGTTGCAACTATTTTCTATTTGTATAACCTTACAAGACAAAACTTTACCTGCTCACGTTCAAAGCTGGTTGTTTGGTTATTAAGACGAATATAAGAATATTTTGTAAGAAACCGTCCAAATACAAAATTATAAAGAAAGGACAACGCGCACTTGCCTTTGAATTGCCTGACGTTTCGACCAGGTTTCATATGCCGTGGTCACAGACTGACAGCCTAAGCGGTGCACGCTCTCCGCGCCCTTCGTCTGCGTGTGGTAGACGTTTCTTCATTTACACGCACGTCTTTGATGTTATCGATATGTTTTTGTTTACATCAGACATGAATGGAGTATAATTACGCACATACTGTGCGCGTTATGTCATATATACATAATTTTAACATTCACAACATTTTAATTGGATTAGTAATGTTTTGTTATAGTTATATGTTGACGTGTATCCATTTTCTTTCGTAATTGCAGTATTTTATAAGTTTCTTCCTGTATTAGGAACGTACATCAGACATGACGTTGTACATAATTTTCTTCATGAATTCAATCATATCAGATGCATCCGGCCGGATAAGCTGATCCCTCTCGTCCAGCAATATGTGATCGAAGAAATGGGTCGCACGTACATTGAGCCGCCGCCCTTCGACCTGGAGCGCTCCTACAATGACAGCAATTGTTGCTCGCCGCTCATCTTCATTTTATCAGCTGGTTCTGATCCTATGTCAGGATTGGTCAAGTTCTCTATGGAGCGGAAGGTTGTCAGCTTTGAAACTATTTCACTAGGACAGGGGCAGGTTAGTAACTTTATCGGTAACCTTTGACAGGTTAATTTTCCAGCAATACGTGTCAGATTAACGATGACTGGGTTTTGTCACATCTATTGATCTAACCAGTTTTTTTTATTTCTAATCTATATATCTAATTTATGGATTTTTAGTTATTTTTAATCCATAAATTCCAAACATTTTTACGTGTAGTCAAGAAATACAAGTGTTTACTAAAATAATCACTCAATCTGCTTTATAAGATGAAAGAAAGCGTTTAATCTAAACAAGACTAAACCAGTTTCATGATATTTAACGAATTAATTTATTTATCTGATCTGATTTGATTTTTCATTAATTGCCCAGGGTCCCATTGCCGCTAACATGATAAAGCAAGCCATCGTGACAGGCGGCTGGGTTGTACTCCAAAACTGTCATGTGATGGAGTCCTGGATGGGTGAACTGGAGCGGATCTGCGCGGAGGTGATCGTGCCTCAGGCCACTCACCATAACTTCCGATGCTGGCTTACTTCTTATCCTAGCAGGGCTTTCCCAGTGACTGTGCTCCAGAATGGTATGTCACGTAAAGCAAGATATTAAATGATTGTAGTGTCGATACCAAATTTCAGCAGATTATAATTAATATAATATAACTTTAAGAAAAAATATCTCCGGGAGATATATCGTCTAATGCAGTACACAGAAAAATCATTTTCATTATTGATAATATTTTAAATATTCATAAAACTTTCTTTCCATCTACACTGAAACATAATTGCGAAATTTTATGGTCATATAAATACTGACAATTTTACTTGGTGTTTGAAATTATGTGTTTGTAGGTGTAAAAATGACGAATGAAGCCCCCAAAGGCCTCAAGAACAACATCAACCGGTCATACATCTCTGACCCGATTTGCGACCCTGAGTTCTACATCTCTTGCCCACGCACAGAAGAATGGCGGCGATTGTTATTTGCGCTGTGCTTCTTCCATGCCATCGTGCAGGAGCGCCGCGCCTTCGGGCCGCTCGGGTGGAACATTCAGTACGAATTCAATGAGAGCGACCTCAGGATCTGCATCATGCAGCTGCAGGCAAGACGATATATACCACACTCCCAATAAAATTGAGTCTACTCAAGTGCGTGCTTTTGTTTTGTGACTTTATATGTCAGATAGCTGAGCAGACGCCATTCTTTATTAAGGAATCTAATAAGCCTTTCGTACCAATGATTGCACCAAAAACTCAATATAACTTATTGATTAACTGAAGTATGAACAACAAAAGTTGTTTTAAACGTACGCCTGCATAATTACTTAAACTGTATGTACTCAAGTACATTACCGGTATAAATAAGGATTACGTTACAAATATAAATAATAAAAAGGTATTAGAAGTCAGGCCGACATGAATCTTGCCTTTTTCTTATCGGCTTTTTCTATACGTGAATGATTTTCCTTCGACACAAATTCACCCAGACTGTCCTTCTTCACTGGTCCCAAAGGGCTTCATCTGAAGCAAATCTCGTGGTCCTCTACGTCATTGAGATTTGATGTCTTATATCTAATTGTTATGTAGCAATGGATTGGAGAAAGCCTCATTTCGAATCTTATTAGCGGGAAAGTCTCATTTCTGTCCGAACGAGTGGTACCTGGAACGTGGACACGGGTCTCATTTAGACACAAATTTCACGTGGATCTCAACTCGATTCTTACCAGTATATAGGTCCACTGAAGCCTTACACTCCAATGATGATATTAACTGAAATATTCTACGCCAGATGTTCCTGACCGAATACGCGGAGACCCCATTTGAAGCGTTGAACTACTTAGCTGGAGAGTGTAATTATGGTGGCCGAGTAACCGACGACAAGGACCGCCGCCTTATCATGTCGCTTCTCTCCATCTTCTATAACGAAGACGTCACTACTGAAGCTGAGTAAGTAACTCATAACTATTGTGTCATCACCACCCATTGTGATGTGACAATTCGCTCTTAGACAAGAAATGTTAAAGGTAATCTTAAAACTCAATTTATCTATGTACAGTTACTCGTTCTCACCGAGCGGTAACTATCGCATGCCTCCGAGCATGGACTACAATTCGGTGCTCGAACACATCCGGGCGCTGCCGCTCATAGCCAAGCCTGAGGTGTTCGGGCTCCACGACAACGCCGACATAACCAAAGACAACAAAGAGACAGCTGCGGTGAGACACAGAATCTATATACTAAATTACTGGTATTTCAACTCCATAGATAATTAAAACTTTAAAGATGATCCCTTTGACGTGGTATTTAACAAGTGACGAAATGATAAAGTATGATCTATCTCTTCAAGACGTGTCTGTAACGTGATGTGTTTGCGACTACAATCCTGTCTCCTCCTGAATTCGAATTTGTTACCTTGCTGAACTTTCTCTAATAAGACATTTTTTAATCAAATAAAATCGCACAATTTTGCTCACATTTCTCCGTAGATTCGTCATGCCTTATGCTCATGTGTCACTTTAAAAACCAACAGACACCGAAAATGAATTTATTTCCTTGAGAATCTAGTTTTTTTTTATTTTCTTAAAGTGCTAAACAATAATTGTGAAACAATCCGTGGAAATATAATCCTGGATTTTATTGAGTAATGCTGAATTAGAGCACACGAACCAGCCAAAGTAACGTTAACAAAGTAACAAAAATAGTAATCGAATTTTTTGAACAGTGTCCTGTATGTCACCCTGATGTTATAATTGTAATAAGTTCCCATACACATCTAGCTTCTATTCGGTTGCCTACTTACCCAAACATCAATCGTGGCTGGCGGCGGCGGGGGCGAGGGTGGCGGGGAGGGTATCGTGGAGCTGACGCGTGAAATGATGGGGCGTCTGCCGCCGCAGTTCGACGTGTTCGAAGTCAGCCAGATGTACCCTGTGCAGTACTACAACAGCATGAACACAGTACTTAAGCAGGTAATGTATCAGAAAGTCAAGCAAATTTGGCACACAGGGGTCTTTCTCTATTTCAAAATAAAATAGAGAAAGACCCCAATGGGACTTTGTTCAGAAGCTCTTTGGTGGAGACAATGGCGCGCTCTAGTTTCGATTACAAAGCAAGATAACTTTCGCCATGGTTATGGCGTTATGATCCAAACTCCTTGTGTGTTTTCCCATATCGTAAGGCCTCAGCCCAGGAATGGAACTATATAAACAGTTTATAATGAATAGGCCTGGATCTAAAGAACATCATATTCTTAATCTTAATTTAAGAGTAGTGCATCTCATCTTATCAATTTGGTTTAATAGTTACCGCCATTGTTTGTAAATGTCTACACCTCAGAATATGTCATATTTTTGAAATAAATTTTTACTTGAAGTCATGTAAAAATATAAGATTTTATATGTTTGTCAGCTCTTTTTCTTTTATAACCGCAGGAATTGATCCGGTACAACCGTTTGCTAGCAGTAGTTCGGAGAACTCTACACGGCGTGCATATGGCAGCACAAGGCCTGGCCATCATGAGCGCTGAACTGGAGCAATGTAACAACGCCTTTATAAAGGGGATTGTGCCTGGAGTCTGGATCTCCAAGTCTTATCCTTCTATGAAGCCGCTTGGATCCTATGTAGCTGACTTCTTAGCCAGGTTGGTGAATATTGAGAGGAAACCTATCCGAGTCAACCACTGGACATAAGTTTTTCTTAAAGCGTTCGTACCACTGACCTACCTTTATAACAGAGCTATCTTTCCCAGGTCTATTTTTAATTGCAGTTTAAGTAGAAGTATTATCAAAGCAAAAACAGTTGTCGAGAATAAGGATTTATTATGAAACTAACGAAGAAAGATTGCAATATTTAGTTTAGAAGTTTATCGAGTTTTCTTTCCGTATTGGTGGCTTTTTGTGTTTCCACGTAACTTGACTTCTTCAATCAAAGACATTCGAAATATATTTTGTGTATACGGATGATTAAGTACCAATTTTATATTGATATAAGAAACTAGAAAGTGCTTAGTAAATCACTTTATTATATATCACAACACATTAACTACAGCATGTAAACTAATATAAATACAATTTTGTACTCAGTCTGTTCTTGTACTGTATAATGCTGTCATAAGCTACATTATTAAATGTTACCCAATACAAATTACGAAGAGTACACACCTAATAGTTATGACAGACATAAAAAGTTCAGAAGATACAGATAACGATACTATCAACTAGGTTAATACAGCTAGATATCTTCCCGTTGCCAAGCGGCACGAGGTACTAGTAACTCGATGGACCCCAATAAATTGACCTATCACAATAGGCCACGTCAGTCAAAATTTTGCTTAAAAATATTGTGTGGAGCAGAACCCTGTGCGAACAAACAGCATCTACCATTTCCATATCTACTTGTGATCGTGGCAAGGCTTTAATATAAATTAATTGAAAATATAGCACTGATGAATACTGACTGGTTTTCTTGACACATTAGAAGGCTACATCTAAATGATTAGCCGTTGTATTCGATAAGCAACCTTCAATATTCAACCTTCGGAGTTCTTGGCAAGATCTAGGAGTCTGTTCATGAGTTCTCCTCCGAAGGATTCCCTGTACTTTTGGCTGATGCTATTTAGTAGTGCATACGGCGTTTCGTAGTTCATATTTTCTATAGTGGAGAGTGTGGTGTCGTCGTATTCTCTTCCGACCACCCTGAACCCGGCGGCAGACATCTCGATACAGTAGTCGGCTTCTTCGAGGGTGGTGAGGTTTATGTAGATGCGCTGGTTGCTGCTCTTGAGCAGCTGCGATATGTTGGCGGACTTGACGTGTTTACGGATGTCGTTAATGGTGGACTCCGCCTCTTGCGGCCACGTTTCTTCGTCCAGTACTTGGTCCGACATTGTAACCCTGGAATATAACACAAAAATATATAAATATCATTCAACATATTGGTTGAAAATTCGTATGTGGTATATTTGTTTGTCTGCAATTTATGATGCATGATTTTACTGCTTATCAAAGCGACTTACTACACAAACTAAGTATAAAGGGTTCAGCAGTAAACCCGATAGGAGCATCCGAAAAGAATACATATGTAATAAATTTAATTCTACCTATTAAGACGTTTTTATTCTAACTTCCTAGGTTAAAATTCCTACAAGACTGGATTGATGAAGGTCCTCCTATAGTGTTCTGGGTCTCTGGCTTCTATTTTACGCAGTCCTTCCTCACTGGCGTGCTGCAGAACTACTCACGCCACAATAAGATCCCTATCGACCAGGTGCACTTCGAGTTCACCATCACCAGTTTCGAGGCTGAGTGTGATCAGGAGCCCGTCTTTGGAGTCTATTGTAAGGTATGGTATTGATTAATTTGTAACTAAAATAATTCAACAAAATAGTAGTTCAAAAAGAAATTTTTGCTGATATCAGCGATTGAAATAGGCGCTGCATAAATATAGTAACTGTACGAGTGGCGGCAATGGAAACTCCGCTGTCTATGACGATTGTGAGGAGATATAGAAACTTGGTCGCTACTTTTGGTAGCACACATTTGTACTGAGTATATAATCTTCAAGTGCCTATCAGTTACGTTCTCCTTCTTCTTCTAGCATAAATATGTTTAATGCTTAATGCGTTTTGTTGACATCACATGTTTTTTCACTTTCAATCACCATCAAATTTAAGTGATCACCTTTGAAAGTCCTTAAGCTTTGGTGATAAGAGTCATTATATGTCAACTTTAATGTTTATAGTGTTGTCAAAGGTGAAAATAACAAATCAAAGTCAAGTCAACAAGTCGCTTCTATAGTCTGAGAATTATAGGGGCGATATTCTCACATTTAAAGGAAATAACACGATTTTCGACATTATTACTATTTATGGTTATTGGCCCATACAAAACAGAAAAGTATAGCTTCTATTTTTATTATGAGATGTAATCGCCATTGTTTATGATATTAACCTGTCTATTGCTAATCGCAAGCAGCAAACACAGGCAACGGACAATCAAGGTCAGGATCATAGTGTGTTTGTATGGGTAAGTTAGCTACAGAGTGTGATGATCATAGTTCTGCTGATTTTGCACTGAGTCAGACTAACACATTCCTAACTTTGCTTTGTCAGTAAAAAATACCTTTACTGGAATTTTTTTTTATAATTTATTGTTTTAATTATAATATTAGGCAGGTATATTTTATTTGAAAAAAAAAAATAACACATTCCATTTATGAGTTTTATTAGTTCCACATGCTGATTTATAGATGCCAAAAAAAATTTCCTAAACTATGATGTTAAAATTTACGTAGCAATATTGGTAATAATTAAATTACAAACTAAAACATTAATCTAGAGCAGCATTGTTTTATCTTCTTATTCTTATAGAGGCTTCAATGCATTTAGGTCATTAACAATTCACTCTATTAATAATTGCCAATTGTATATGTGATTAGCAAATTAATAAATTTGAAATGCATCATTGACATGAAATAGCTTCAGAAAAAAGCCCAGCAAAGTAAAGTAGCAATTATATATTAAGAGGTACATATAACTTTAAAAACGATCTTTTTATTACATAATATTAAACATCATGTAGTCTCTTAGAGCCAAGTACAGCAACAAATACACATGCAAATTAAAGTAAACCATCATTTTTTGAAATTTATCCCATACAGTAAATGTCAAAAACCATGTTGGTGAAAACTTAATAATTGTATTTTTATATGTTTTTATCAGTATCATTGCAAAAATTATTAATAATGACAGCTGATATATATAACTAGCCAAATACTAATTGTTTTCAGTCAAAAACAACAAACAAATTGTAAGTTTAGTGAAAATGGTTTGTATTAAGCCTTCTTTTTTTGTACAACAATTTCATTATGAATGTTTATGTTATTTATATTAGAGTAGAAATTTTTACTTCATTTGTATAATGGTTTTTTTTTAAATAAGTTACCAACAAAAGTAACAGTAATCAATAATTATTTTTTTCACAGGGCTTATTCCTAGAAGGTGCAAGATGGAACCGAACTATCATGCAACTAGACGAATCCTATCCCAAAATCCTTTTTGACACTATTCCGATTATTTGGTTCCAACCGGCTCTCATAGCCGATTTTAGTCCTCCACCATGTTATTTCTGCCCAATTTACAAGACAAGTGAGAGAAAAGGTGTGTTAGCTACCACAGGGCATTCAAGCAACTTTGTTATGTACATCACTTTGAATTCTGATATACCACAGAAACATTGGATAAATCGCGGTGTAGCTAGTTTGACCCAACTCGATGATTAAAATCGGTCTTATTTCTTTACTAATTTAATAGTCATTAATAAATAAAATATTTTCTATATTAATAGTATTAATTCATAACCAGATGGCATGCAAGTAAATAATTGGCTGTATTCTGGATGTAACATATATTTGTTATGAGTTTTGCGAATAAAAAACAGAAAAAGGCACAAATTTACATGCGAGTTTGTCATGTGATTATTAAATTACTTTTATTTATTTCTTCAATCCGAGATAAATAAATATTTAAATCAGTTTTTAGAAATAGGATAGAACAGGATTATGCATTATACAACTATTAGTTATTCCTATAACTTATATCTTTAGTAATGGTTATTGTAAGTATTGCATGGCTAAATTTTTAAATTTCGCGGTATAAACATCATAAAGCGCTTACCTTTTCGAGCAATTACGGTATTCTAGAGATAGAAATAAGTAAACAGTTTTGATATCAATGAAAACAAGTTAATAATGCATGTTTATTTTTACAAAATAAGATTCGTAATAATCTATGATTCGTAAAGAATCTGCTAAAATGAACACAGATTAAAAAGAGTACACAGATTAGAGAGTATCACAGATTAGAGAGTATGTCTAAAGAATGAATGTGACACTGACACAGACTTCTTTTTTTCTGTTGTTGTTTTCATTTTCCCTATTATAAAGCAAAGGAAACGTAAAGCCATACAGCAACATTTGATACGATTATTTTTTTATTATTGGCTCCGGGATACCGGTGCAACGTATCCCTTTAGCCCAAGGAGTTTTTGGTGACTTATGGTAGGCCACGCCATTTTGTTAATTTTGCCATTTAAGTTTTCCGTAAGTCGAAAACAATTTTGAAAGTGGAATTGAATGTTAGTGTTTACGATAAAATAATGATAAATAAACGACTTACCTCATGAATAAATGAATGTAAATGAAACACTGAATAATATCACGTAAGACACTAATGAAAGTTGAATGATGTATTTCATATATTGCACGATATAGAGATCGTTTTTGGCGTGAAATTAAACCAATCACATAACATAAACTTCACTACAACACAATACATGTAATAAAACATACAGCACCGAACCGCCCCCTACTAATGCGCGACAAAAACTGTTTATTTTTTGTTTAATTGTCCCTATTATAGGGAAGACAAAGGAAGCTAAAGACCATTCAGTCATATCTCACGTTATATTTCTTGCTCCGGGATACCGGTATTATGTATCCTTTACCCCTAAAGAGATTTTAGCGACTAATAGTAGGCCTCACTATTTGTTTAATGAGTTACAAGAAAAATTTGGAAAGAGGAATCTTTGCATTTTCCATTTAGCGATAGCGATTGTCATTTTTTTGATGTTCAGTATATTTAGCGCCGCCTTAATTTCACCGCAGCTAGTAAATCTTCCAGTAAGGTGTTATTATAGACAAAATCCCAAAATTTTCATTTACATACATTTAATTAGCAATTCAATTGCGATTATTGAAAGGCATGTCCTCTAAGCCCCAGTAACCACAATCTCTATCTCTAAATGGAAAATTTTATCGGAAAGCGTTTTGTCTAAGGGGGTTATATGGCACGTTGTCTAGGTTATCTGAGTGTTGAGATAATGTCTTTCGATTTGACATAGTCCCTTGCAAAATTATACAGAGTAATTGTCAAATTTATCATTTTGAAATTCTATTTGATTATCGAAAGTCATTTTGTCTAAGGAGGCTGATTTAGAATTTAAATGATTAAATTGATGAAAATTGGTCAAATCTAATTTTGGGCTGAACCTCAAGAAACTAGAGCCCATACAATCTTATTAAAAAGTTGTTAGCATATTTTGTCTATTATTTGTGTAGATGGCGCACCGAACTTGTAAACTGCGTATGCCGAACTGACTGACGTTTTTGGTTATTTTTGTTCTCGCCTCGTGTTTACTTTAGTGTCTTATTTCGGTATCATTGCAAAAATTTTGTTGTGCAACACACGAAACGTTATTATTTCCTATTTAGAGGGAATCGTCGTGCAAAATAGTATCGATCCGTAGTTCCGGAGTAGGTATATGTATACAGTTTTATCACGTGGTGGTGTGGTGGTTTATATAATTCTTGTTTACCGCACAAGTCGAAACTTTGCGCATGTGCGTCCCGTCAGTAACCTCAAATAGTAGAGTTGAGTAGACACTTATTCGGCAGCCTCCGGATATCCGGGTCGCGACGCGAAGACAACGGTTCTCGCGGCGGGTTTGTGATGTGCCCTCGTGCAAGTCGTACACGCCCCGTGAGTGGACAGCGCTGGTGATATTGTAAGCGTGTGCCAGAAATGGCCCAGACTCAGTTCACGCGAAGCTCTGAGAGCGACGCATGGGCGCTCCTATCCCTGAAGTCGGCACCGCCGTCTCCTTCAAAGGTGCAGTGGGCTCAGGAGCCGGCCCCAATCGCGATCGCGCGCCTTGACGGCCGGGACTTCGAGTATATCATCCGGCAGAAGCGAGTCGTCATAGGCCGGAACTCGAGTCGCGGTCAAGTGGACGTCAATATGGGACATTCTAGTTTCATATCTCGCCGACATTTAGAGTTGTTTTACGACCACCCGGAGTTCTACCTAACGTGTAATAGCAAGAATGGCGTGCTGGTGGACGGCGTGTTCCAACGGAAGGGCTCCGCCGCGATGCTTCTGCCCAAGAGGTGAGTCGTGGCTTAGTAAACACGCGGCGTCATAGATAACGTCTGCCGCGGCCATTTACTTTATTTACGCGTTCCCATTAGCTCTTATGTTTGTAAACAAACTTATTTGTTTATCATCTACCCACCTGCACTTAGATAAATGCTAGAATTTTACACTATGTTGACACATATGGTTTGGTAATATTTATGGTATATAAACATGGGGTTTTGTCAACTGCTTTGAATCATATACAATGATGGTACTGCTACTAGGGTAAACTCAACTTTGATAGAAATTTGAAAAATCATATATATGAATTGTCACATTATTAATTGTGCTTTATGTTTATTATGTTTACTACAAAATATTACTGTTATCTATGTACCTACTTTATTTTGTTGTTTAAGTTATTAAAACTTAGCTGTAATTAATCAAGTTGTTATAGGCAGAACCAAGTTCATCCAATATTAGTGATAACTGATAAATAACAAATCACATGTGGATGATGCAATTCACAGAAATAAATATATTTAGTGAATGACTGTTTCAATTCTGTCATCACAAGAGATATATTGGATAATATTACAAATATTTTTTTTCTAGGTAATACAGATAAAGCATTAAATAATGTGGCAAAATCTATAATTCAACAATAATGTTGAATTATGTTACAATATTGTTCAATGTCAGGTCAAAATATGAAAGCAATTTGTGATGTCATGTAATGACATGGAACTAAATTTACTTTAGGGATTTTGCCAAAAACTTATTTTATATTATAACTTTAGTGAAAAAGCTTAAAAAAATAGATTATCATAAAAACATAGTAAGTAGTCATTTAATGTTTGTTGAACTTTCTTTGTGAAAATAAGTTAGTGTTGCAGACACAGATCTAGCCCTCAAAAAAGGTTGTGGTCACACATCTGTAAAATGGGCCAAGTGTGAGTCCATGTATGAACTTGCTTATAATCTTCGTTTGTTGTGGCTCAGTCCTATTCTAATTATGACCACTTGGTAGATACATAATCTCTGAGTAAAATTTATATCATGGCCTGCTCAAAAACCTTTTCCTTCTTTTCATTTTTTACCTTGATAGTTCAATATGGATTAATAAATCTGGTGCACCAACATTCTGGAGTTGAGATTATAGTGCTGCACATGCTTAATTACACCGGCTGCTTATCAAACCAAAATGCAGTGCACTACTTCACATACAATCTGCCACTAACACCATTTGTTTTAAAGTAATCTAAACTGGCAATGGACTGATTTGAAATTATTATGCATGGGGTTCCACCTCGTTATATAAAACTACCCATGTATTAAACCTACCTAATACAAAAAAAATTGGTAAAGATGTTTTGGAGTTTGTTACGTTTGTTTTGGCTTTAATCATTTTTATTATTTATATTAAATTAAATTTAATTTCAAAAGTATATCTGATATATATCAGATTTACTTACAACAAACCAACATTGTACTGACACTGCTGCTTACTGACACTGCATTAGGTTCATAATTTTTTTTCCCGGCTTGTGTTGCATTTTTTCTTATTGGTAATAAAATTTTAAAATATATCTAATTTCTTCATTCGATTTTGACAAACTTAATATATATATTATATCAGATTATAGATATCATATAGCTGTGAAGTGTGCCACAAAGTGCCCTCTGCAATGTTCTAGATATAAATACTAACAGGTATCATCCATTAAAATATGAAATTGTGTCCAGTTCAGTACTTACTTGGGCCTTTCAACCCCTTTATTAAGGTAAATTTCAATCAAGATATATCCATTGAAAACGTTTATTTTGTTTTTATTGTTTATCAATTATGAGAATTTTTTATCTTATTTTAAAAAATGATTCAACCTCACAGCCTCAAGACGATTAAAATTTATTTTTATCTGGATTGTTTGGCTAGACAGTTCAAGGACATTCAATGTAAATTCATAGCTAAAAAGTAGCCTGGCCATGTAACATTCTTAATTTCAACTTCAATTTTTGAATGACATTCAGGTCATACAATGGATTGTTGTGGGCTGATGATGATAAGATTACAAAATTGTATTGCTTTTACTTGGTTACATTTATTGTCAAATTCTCTATATGATAGCCACTCACATTTGTCAGCTCAAATCACTTCTTACCATTTCAGTGGTAAACAGCCTTTACCATTATGTCAGTGCTCACATATGATGAGAATCAATTTTGTTTAATATGTGGGTATTTGTGAAATGAAAAAATGAGAAATTTTTCATCCACTCTTTCCTTGCTGCTGCCTTGCTGGCCCAAAGGCACCTTTCACTACTCATTTGAAACAAAGCATTTATAATCGTAAAGGGAATTCATAGATTGAGTATGTGTTCCAGTAAGAAATTCCTCATTCAGGGTGTAGACTTAGAAAGGAGTTATAAAAACACTTTAAAAAAATCTCTCTTACCTTCCTTTTTACAGATCGATAAACTACAAATTTTGTTTTTTTATACTTTAGAATGTATTTTACAGAGCTGAAAGTACAGTTTTAGAAACTTTGAACCTGATGTGGACATAAAGTTGGTCCTTGCGTATGCTCATGTTTTCAGTGTTATAAATCTGCGGGTCGTCACAAGCTCTAAGCTAGTTTCTTGTATGTGTCATATATCAATATTACTGGTACATGATTTATGTTCTATTGATAATGCTGTAATTGGTTGACACAGTATATAATACTAAAGAGAATCTCAAATTCAGCATCGCAGAACATAAAATTTTTAACAAGTCTTATTTGGAGACTAAATGACAGTGGACCTCTCTATTTGAAACATTTTTAAGTGACTTTGCATGCCTTTGCTGCACACATTTTGATATAACACATGTTTAGCAAATTAAAATTCTTAATCTTGAAAACTTTCAGTATGGACACGACCTGTCCATACTGTATATATGTCAAATTTATGTTGGTTTGTTCGTTTTTTCAAAATCATGCTGTTTTATGAGGAAACTACGTATTTCACCTAACTTTCTGCAGCTATATACGTAATCATACCGTCGAATGAAACGATATTAAGATAATTAATTCGTAACTGGCTAAGTAGAATTTCCTTACTTTATTAACTAACCAAATCATAAAGGGATATGTTTTATGACTTATCTTTACTTGTGTATTGTGGTGTACTGTGTTGGGTCCGTGATTTTAAAGCGGCCACGATATTTTATAGGAGCAAGTTAAGATAGATACAGCCGAATACTTGTAGCGACAAATGCTTGTGGAGCCGATTAACATGAATATGCGAAAGTTACTGTGTAGTTTATTTGCTGTGTATCATGTAAACACGTATCTATATAATAAAACTAACGCTATGTTCAGTTCTTGTATCTGTGTCACATATGTTCTAACGAGTGTCGTGGCTTTGGCGACCTTGCTCTCCCTACACAGATCCTTGGGACCCTTTGAGTGTGGACGCTCGCAGGTGTTCATACTAAATTCGCCCGAATAAAGATGTATTGAAAATTATGTAACCATTGTGTGAAAGGTTTTGGTCGGTTTGAAGGATTTTGTTTGGTGAAGACTACACTGCCGAGTCTAATTGTAGGATGTAAGGATTCCTAAGTCATTCCTACACCCTATGCTCCATGTACAAGCTTAGCTAGAGTCTGTTATATCTCTGACCATAGAACTATCAATCGATAAAAATTGTAAATTACAATTCGACTTCACATCCGAGTCTTTCATACAAATTTTGACATTTGAACTCGATAAAATTGTTATTGTCGAATATCTTTGTCAAATTTCCTCTTATCGAGAAATTCGTGATCGAAGTAATCTGTGGCATGTCATTAAATCACCGTTAATTTATCATATTCTATATATTTTAACCGGCGGTGTCGAAAAAAGCATATTTTTTTCATTCTTAAAGTGCACCATGTATTGCTAAAGTTCGGAACTCCTGCTCGTGATCACTTGAAAACTAAGGAGACATCTGTGAATAGTCAAGTTTCTTTCTGTCTTTCTTCATACGAGCCCCCTTTTTTTTAAATGTTATAGTAAGAAGATAAACTAGGGGTGCTAATTAACCATTAAAAAAGTTCCAATGCTAAAAGATTCTTTTAAATTATATTTATTATATTTTCTATTTTAGCTGTTTCAATAAAAATGTCGTATTCAGTTCATCATTCTAAACATAAATTTTATAGAAGATTGTAAAAATCAGGAAAATAAGTCATAAGTTTACAATCAGCCACTACAGTCAGACTGCAGACTGGTGTGGCTTCTAGGAAGTGGGGAAAGTGCGTGAGTCACACCTCTTGTGAAATAAAATCTGTTCAACATCCGTTTGTTGGCCGCCATGAAGCTGTCAATGAATCACTTTGAAATAATTAGTCAAGTCATGTTCATTTTCATTTTCTGAAATTTAAGATTTCGAATCGTAAAAAGTATCTACATATTTTTATATGTGCTTCAAATATGTACCAGTATTCCTATTTTCTATTCATTGTCTTTACAATAAATGTCACTATGGTAACGGTATTTACTCGACCAGCGATGAATCTACACTTATTGTAAAATTGTCAGAAATAGTTAGTGTTCGGGGTTAGAAAATAAGCATGTACAAAAATTTCACGAGACAGTGTGTCAAAGTAGACTGCGACAACTTTAACGGCCGTCTGGTCGAGTGGTTAGTACCCCTGTCTACCCAGATGTGATGAAAACGAATATTTGATCACAAGTCATTAATTCTTGTTCAGTATATTTCTGATATTTATATACATATTACTAACTATATTTCTTAGTTGTCTAGTATGTGTGTATTTAGGGTATATAAAAGGTGTAAGTGCGAGAAATATTTGCTATTCCAAACTTGAGACTTGACACGACAGTTTACTTTTCAAAAAGAAATGTATAGACATTTATTACAATGTCCCGCCAAATGTAACTGTGCCTTTACACAAATAACAATATTTAATAAAAATGTTAACGTATGGTTTATATATATGTAGCAAAGTTGAACATAATATTTTGAGCTTGAATTACTATCAGCACACACTTGGGTTTGCTCTATAGTAGTAGAGGATTTAATTCAACAATAAATTATCCATATTTAGGCTATGCTTGTTATTAATATCGAACTGTAAAAGCCCGCAAGGCAATCGTCATATCAGCATTACCTACTTACGCGTCTATTTCTACACCGGTGTTTACATAGTTGGCTTGTGACGAATTGTTTGTTTGTGCGTCCCTTACGTAACAAACACGCGAACATAGGGCTCGGAATCACTCCCTGTGAAGTTGCGTGTGAAAGAAACGCCGGAATTAAAAATAATTAGGTATGTAGGGGTATATTGATTATTGCAATCAGAAACTTTATTGGGGAAAGATATGTAAACTTTTATTGAATTGTTTTTGAAGTAATTATCAACAGTGTTACTATTTTGTTGATATTTAATGAGTAATATTAATAATAAACGAGAATGCAAGAGGGGCATTGACTCGGTCCTAAATTAATTCTGGACTAGGGCTGACAGCGCATTGATTAGCATATTTTTTGTGACATAAAAATTAACACCTTGTAATATATACGTTTTGTTGCCCCTTCATTGCCAAATATTGTTTTCAAGTTGAACCAGTTTAAATTCTTGCAGGCGCGAAATAGACATTAGAAAGGTCTTGGGCATTTCGCGAATTGGCTGACAAACTACAGACCGGTCAAAGTACAAATACTAACCAATCGGCACGACGACCAAAAATATTATTTCCGATCCAACATTTAACTGTGGCTTTCTACTTAATTTGAGCTAGGCGGTACAAAATAGAAATACTAACCATTGCGCGCAGCTAGCGAGAAATAGTATTTCTGATGTAACATTTTTATGTATGTTATGCAAAGTATAAAAGCTTACATTGCTTTTATTTCTGTTTTGTTTTTATTTATAAACGCATAGTTTGTTGATACAAGTAAAAGCATAAAATGTCCAATCTTGCATGTTTAAAAATATACGTTTTAAATTTTTCTAACGCTCGTTGCGCTGGCGCATACATTGTACAGGCACAAAGAGCGCATGCCCATTGCGCCGGTCTACCGCTGCCAATGGCATTGCGCAACTGACTTCTGTTGGTAAACACGCTCGCGCTCGTGGCGCGGTTGATAACAGATACTCTGACCGCGATAATACTTTTCTATAAGAGCCTATTGTATAATAATACTATATTCAAAAGTTTATTTTTTAATGGCGTTACTTATGACCGCTAATTAGCTATTTTATAAGATTGTAAATGGTATATTGGTATATTATGGCTGGAAAACCAGCCAGATACAAATAGTACAGCCAAAGACATTTCATTACAAGTTTATACTATATGCGAAATGACTTTCCCCCCGACCTAATATAATTAAAATAAGTGTATTGCGCAAGCGTTGATAAATAAGATCACTAATAAATGGTATTACATTTTTACATATTAATAACAATACTGTGGTAATACCTAGTATTGTCATCTATTGATAAACCTTGAAGGTTATATACACGATTTTTTAGATATTGTTGTTCAAAGTTAATCGGAGACATGAACAACGCACGGTATGGAATTTCCTTAAATGTCGACTACAAAGTTTAATGACGTGTGTATTTTATCTATGATGTATTACAATCTTGTTTACAATGTTGTTTCATTTATAATTCATCTGTAAGAAAGAGACGGCATAATGCAATTTACATATTTATTATTAAGTCTAGAATGATCGCCAATGTTTACGTCGGCGAGAACTTCTTGCTTTTTGCAAGAGTAAACTTAAACAAGTGTTTATGCAAGTCATTGTCTTAATTCTTTGTTTTCCAATTGCATTCAACGGGTTATATCAGAGTTCATTAAATTGGGGGAATTGATCGCATGTTCGTTAATGAAGGTCTTTGCTTCGGCAGAACCCAGGTCACTCCCGTCAAGAGCTGCGAAGTTAACGGGGAGTTTTAGTGGGTATTCCTAGTGCTGATTTTATCAGACACTGGGCGAGCCCCACACACGCCCGCCGCTTAGCTAGTGGTAATGAAGAATTGAATTGAATTGGGTAGCTCCGTAAACGGATTACTCCTTGAGAAAAAAAGGCGGATTTAGCTAATGTGAGCCACTAAGTTTGTCGTTTGATTTCATTTAACAGATTATTGGTTTTCGACGTGGAATCCCTACTTGTCCATAATTACTAATAGCACATGAGAAGTAGCTAAGAATCTCCTTGGATATTCGGATTCATCTCGCTCTACGAAATATCAGTTGTCGACGTCGTCGTATTGCTTAGGAAATCTATCTATTGGCATTAAATATTAGGAAGCCTCCGTTTGTTTTGACGGCAGTACAATTCGATGTCTCATAAAATTTGAAGGCTAACGCAAATTATTGCAGCGACGGGAAATTAGTTAACATCCATACGATCTATTAAGTCATTTAGGTTCATTTTGCGCTGTATTTGTGTAACGCTTTAAATATGTCAGTACAGGTTTGACGACCTATTGAACGTCGTGTGATAATAGCGTGTTTGTCTAGGACGTTTATCGCGTACTGTCCTTATGTTTATGCAGCAATTTTTTAAATAAATTTTCAGTAAAAATTTTTTGACGATTGCTTTATAAATACTGTCTTTATTACAACTGTTAATAAGTTCGATTCAAATCGTAACGATTGTTGAGCCTCTTAATCTTATTAATTTCGTAAATTAAAAAACTGAATTTTGGATAAAAATAATTGTAATCGTTTGTGCCGGTGTCACGCTTTTGTTAACAGATAGTAAGTAAAAAGTGAAACGTATATCTCAAAATTAAAGGATTTTCAAAATTGCTATAGATTAAACTCGTTCCTCATGAAACGATATTTCGTATCCGCCACTTCGTCTGGTTCAGCGAAAGCCGACATTCACATGCACTTAAATATTTAATTTATATGGTAAAATTTAAAAGTTTGAGGTAAGTGATTCGAATTTTTCTCGTCGTATTGTGTTTTGTGCGTGTGCGTGCGTGGGTGTATGTGTGTGTGTGTTAATTTTCCCTGTTTACCAATAAATAGAAATGACAATTAATATTTTTAACATTACATATATAGCATTCTGGGGCAATAAGTTTTGATACAATTTTTTTTCTATACCGTAAGACATTATTCCGTAATAAAAAATGATATGAATAAATAAGTTTTCATTCAGATCAGTATAGAAGCCATTTCTACGCTAAGATGTAAAACGAACAAACAATATGTTGATGGGTACGGTCCCATTGAATCGCCAACGTTCTACAACGAACGGTGACTTCCTCGTCTACATATCAAACTGTACAGTCGACGAACATCTCCATTATAACCATTTATATGTTTTTGATGAGCTTCTCCAAACGTGACAAGCGCTAGTTTTGCATTGTACTTGTCACACTCACTGTACACAGTTACGGGACACACGCTATTGTCGTCACATGTCAGTGTTGTCACCTGAGAAAATAGGTGCTACAGTCTGTTTGTTTTGTCTATCATACTACATGCTGCATGTCGCTTAAAACCGTGGACTAGAAGTTAATTCTAGAAGATGTACGTCGTGACGTATGAAGCATATTCATTTGTTAAAAATTCATGGGAAATGCAACAAAGTGATATGTCACGTGACACGATTGACCATCCGGTTATCCTGATATTTTCACATATAGTTGGGTTATATCACACTATAAAGAATGTCTTAATATTCGTATCGTATTGAGCCATAGGATGACATTAGTATATGTAATTTGCGTATTGCTATTGATTTCTGCCGACCGGTCACTGCGACTACGACAACTAGCTAGGTTTTTAGTTTGAGCGTCAATGACCAGTTTTCACTGGACAATACTAGTCGTTACGACAACTACGTATCACTACCCAGACTATCTGGGCGTCAATGACCAGTCTACGACAACACGATCGTCACTACAAATAGGTGTCACTACCGGTTGTTCCGACAACTGTTTATGAGTTGTATTTGTTTACATTGGGTTCCAATAATCTAATTACGAATGGATTTGCTTACAATGGGTAGATTTTTGACATATTCTACATGAGTATTATGTCACAATTTAACACTTAAACAATAGCATCCATAAATGAAAAGTATGGTATATGTTGTAAAGATTTAGGTATTACTATGTTTAGATTTATATTGCCAAGTGACTCTATTTCTCTTCTCTGATAAGGGGCTTACACATTCCCCCTAAGACTCGACGAAATATACGAAGTATCCCGGAGTCGACGAGCTAACAGTTCAAACATTCGCCCTCGCTGCTCGCCTCAGTCTCGCGCGAATATGTAACTGCGGAATAACATGAAATTCAGTCCGCTTGCATTATATTCGTCTCAAATGTTGGCGTTGCCTTGGAGATAGTAGCTGCGATTTATACTGTGTCTCCTTATCGCAAGCAGTAAATGAGACAAGGACCACGAATGTTTGTGCCAGATAAGCTTCCACAGGCTCTGATATCGACGATAAGATGGCGCTACGCGTCTAAATAGTTTTGGTTGACTGAAAACTCTACGTGATTATTATCTACAATTCAAAGAACTTTTCTTTATTTTGATAATTATCTCTGATGTGATAGAATCGCTGAGAATTTGAGCGTAATATTTATTAGGAGTAGTGATTACCGTATTTGTTTACATTTTATCGGTATTAAAATTGGAAATGGGAAATAATTAAGCCCGAATAATTTTAATATTAGATATCAATAGTAAATTAGGTTGGTATGCGGTACAACAAAGTCAATCTTTGTGATATGATTAACTACAAACGGCAATAAAAATTATCGTATGTCATAAATACAAGTTTTACTAGTCGTCAATTGATGTATATATGACCTCGTGAGGTTACAAATTAAGTTTAAATGAAACTTAATACATTAATAACGAGCTATTTGATTTGATTAGAATGAGATAAAAAAATATACTCGTATACAAGTAGTTCTACGCCAAGACGATATGTAAACAAACAGGCGGGTTTATCTACAAGCCTACTATCGAAGTCATCTGTGATATCATTCCTTATTTGGCTGTTGCGGTGGTGTCTGCATAAAGTTGAGTGCGATGCTCCTGCGCAGAATGTCGTCGCGCACGCACATTTGCTCTAGCCAAAATAGGGCTTGCCAACATTTGTTCTGAGTGGCAAATAGAATAGCATAGGGGAGATAAACATTTCTAATTTGTGCATCTTTTTTTAGACAGAAGCTTTCGTAATGAAACGGTTTGTTTTCCTTTAGTTTGAAACATCCAACTGAGATTACACAGACAACACTAAAATTTCCCGCCACCATATTGTCAACAACATTACATACGGCATACTGCATAGGTTGAAATGCCACACTGTGCAAGTCTTTTAAATTTTCCGGCGACCAATATTATTGAATTTAACCATTACTAGGATCGAATCGATAAAATGGTCACGACACGAATTTCGGTGTTAATTCCTTGTCCAGTTACACCGGGGCCTCTGGCCAATTGTCCATTTACTTATTTCTTGGTGTAGCGATTTAGTTTTTTTTTAAAATAAAAATCTCAGCAAATGACTCAATACCGCCTGGTGGTAAGCAGTAAGAGGAGTCCATATGTGAAGATAGCTAGTGCAGCATGCGATATACTGCCCTAGCCACCTCCTACCTCTAGACAAGGTCTGACATGAGTGTTTTAAGCAAAATTATGATCTCGAGCTTTGCTTTGGACCTTCAGTAGGCCTTTTATTTCTACCAGGCCTAGAGGAGAGTTTCCAATGAGAAGTGCACGTAATGTCAGGGCTGGTGAGTAAATTTAGGAATTAATTAATACTATTTGGTTTGCCTACGAACGGCTGTGTATTAATTTTAATATGTCTGTTTGATATTAACTCCTATTACAACTGAATAAGGAAGTCTCAGATTATGAAACTAAATTTGATCGATTATTTTATATGGCACGCTAGATACTCAAGTATTAGAATGCTTGCCACGTTTTGTGCTTCGATTTTTATTTGTACAATATCTCCGTTGATGGTATCTTTTCAGTCTGTTAAAGGAAATGTAAATAGGTATTGAAATGCTTTGACATGTGATTAAATATTTAATAAAAGAAAAAATACTGAAATTGATGTAAAAATTTTACTTTCTAGTAAGTTTTTGTGAAACTTTAAATTTAATGTTGTATCGTTAACATCGACCAGTGTTCAGGTCCGCATATTAACAGTATAGTATTGAGTGCACTACTTACTTCTCGTTCGAATGTCTCAAATTGATTCTTGAATATTTGTAGAACTAATGCACTCCTTATCAACAATCCTCTATTACCCTGCTAATAAAGTTCGTGTGTTATCAAAATTAGAAGAAGGTAATACACTCTAGTATTTTTTTTTGGACTGTATAATACTTTTGGCCGCAGATGGCCTTTACAAGGTTACCGGGGTTTCAAGGAGTCGAGAACCTGGGAGAGTCCTCTAGCCTTAAGGGGCGATTCGCCGCTGGAGGAGTTCTAATCGACAGGCATCACCTCCTGGGGAGGTGTCCCGTTGTCTCTTAGAGTCTCCAGGGTGCTCGAGCCATGATGGAGACACTCCAGTGTTACGTAAGCTAGTCCACTGGAAGTCTAATGAATTGTAGCCGAAGCCCTTATTATAGGAGTAAGTTTGAACAATAATAAAGATGCAGATCAATTAAGACATTGATAGTCATAATATTATGTTGTCAGAGGATTTACGTTTGATGTCCGGCCGTCTGCTACATTATCTCTGTTACGTCACGTTATGTTGTCACCTCAATCAGAAAGTGTCATATTTCTATATCTATACGTGTATTATATGAAATACAAAATCAAGTCGGTAAAGTCAAGGAGGGGATAGAATAACATATTATGTGTATTAAAAATATCTATGCATTCATCAATGCTGAAAAAAGACAGAATGAACTAGAAACGGAGCTTTTTTTTACTTATTTCTTATACGTAATGTGACAACACAGTAGATTTGACACTAAATTGTAAGATATTTTTGTATGTTGATAAACATTAAGTTGTACAGCAAAAACTGTTCTTATTACCAACGGATGAGGAATCGTAATTAATGTGTTAAGATTCATGTAGAGCGATTGTACATTAAAAAAGGAACTGTGAATAATAAGATATCCAATAATAAGATACAAGCTAATTCGAGAGATTTATTAGGACACGTGGACGCTCTATTACGGCGGATGACAAAATCGTGCGTATACACATGCCAGCTCCAGCATTGTTGAATTCAATCATATATACTTATTTATATCCCAGATAGATTGTATGACACGTTTGATTTCTGGACTATTATCTATAAAATTACTAAAGTCAAAGTCACAGTCATTTAAATAGACTAATTTTAAAGTTCTTTTTAATGGCTTAACAGGGTAATAGTGATAACTTTAAGTGGGTATTAACCGAGTATTTACAAATTGTCTCAGTAATTTAAATATGTATTAAATAAATGAGTTGCCTATAATCTGAGTTTTATATGACATAATTCAATGCTTACTTTCTGCTTACTAAATTGGTGTAATAATTCATCTTATGTTGGGTATCATAAGTGTCATGGTGTAAAACTTCGGGATTTTTAGTGTCAATGCGTTTACCCATCTTTTTTCCAAAATAAAGCTGCAATAAGCTGTGGCTGTAGCTCTGTGCCCTGGACAGTAAGTCTGGAGTCTTCTGAACTTAAATATGCCACTTCAAAAGTTATAATTCTTTCCTCCAATAGGACACCCTCAAATATCTCTAGCTTCCTTGGATCTTAAAACTTCAACCTGTCTCAGTTTCGATGGTAAACCAAAGTTCGATGGTAAAACAAGTCTCCCATATGCAGTGTGGGGTAAAACATCTTTTACTTCCTGGATTTGCGGTTTCAGTATATTAGCTTGTCTTGCATCCTTAATATTGCGGTAGTCCTTTCAATGTTCACTCATCATGAACCACGTCTGATTTAATCTGAACATTGTTTGGTTAAATTAAATACACAAATTAATTGCGAATGAGTTGTTACGCGAATACTGAGTACGTAATAGACTTGTGACGAAGATTTGACGCAACCTGCTTGTTTACAAAAATATTTTATTACAATATTTTTGGTTATTTGGTGATAGAAAATTTTGGAACACAGCTAAAATACTTTATCAATGCGGCATTCTTCAGTTTAATAATAAAATAACATAAATAAACTAGAGAAAGATTTTTGAAATGTAATCGGTCACCAACCCACCCGTCAACGCCGTTACGTTGGCGATGTCTTTAAATTTTATGTAAATGTATTTGTATTTCAAACTAACTGCACTATTTGTATGAGAATGTTCAGCGTTCCTCGCAATCGATAATTAGCAACAGTCAGAAAGGAGAGCGAACCGTGACCGTAATATGGAACAATAAAATGGTAGACGCGGAACACGCTACTTTTGACATACAAATACTAATTATACCAGCGGATCAGATACACCCCGGAAGATACCACATGGGAACAGGCAATTGAATATGTTTTAACAATACGAAACATCAATATTATGTTCAAATGAAATAACAAAAATACTTGACAATTAATTATTTATTATGCGCGTTGAGTTTTTATCAGCATTGCTACACTGTTCTTAATTTGATTTGGCCTCGGCGTATATTTTCGTCTTACATTATTCTTCACCTTTCGACATATTGATATTGTCTTCTTTATATAGCTTTCGCATCATTAAAAACTTCTATCTTTTCTTCAGGTTTTCTCTCCCCTATAAACGTCTATATAGATTTAAAGCCTTTGGCTTGCGCGAGTTTAGTTAAGTATGTTTAGTTGTTATATTATATAAGTTCTAATTTAACAATTGTTATACAGTTTTGTGTTTGTTCACCTTTACAACATTATGATTATACAATTATTATACTCAATTCAGGAAAAGAATCACTAGCATATTCAGACGAAGCAATTAGTGCTGAGCGTAGAACTATTTGTACTACCTTTTTTGACGAGTCGACTTGAGCCGGCACTGGCATATTGCATTGCCAAAAATACTGTCGCTCCGACAGGCAACGTCTCGTCGACCTATTTCGGGTTTGCATGGTGTCCAATTTGTTTACAAAGGGACCGGCCGGCACAAAGGAAATTTACTTATGCCGCATTAATACTCCTGCTGCTGTTTTGTGACAATATTAAAATCGTGTTTGTTTTCTTAATTCGACGGTTCTAGAAGATTGCGTTTCATAACACGACATTGAACTTTCTGTACAGTTTCATTGTGTGTTATATTTATTTAAATCTCCAAAAACAAATACTGATTTGTGTTTGGTAGACTGTAACAAGATGAATCATTTCGTTGTTATATCGCCATTAAAATACGTTTATATTACTTTCACATTCTTACTCGAGAAATTAGTATTCCAACGATTGGCCAGTATCGAATGACGAGCCAAACGGTATTTGTAGTTCGTTAGCAAATGAAGTAGCTCGAAATATTGCAAAATAAACAGGCTTAATTGATTTTCTTGTTTCCAAGGAGAGGTTTGATATCACGAACCGCGACAATGTCTGGGCGTTCGCAGTTAATGAGAATAATAAAATTATATATTGACGTTGTTGTTACCGGTGACGGCGTTGTAAGGCGTGTTATGATGACATAATTCCACGTAGAAACGCCATGTTGGAGCACGCTACACGCAAAATTTTTCCAGTAAATTGCAGACCATAACAAGGCAATTTTCGGTATCAGTTTAAATTGAAACTCAAACATGAGACGCGTTCGAAATCAACAAAACATATTTTTTTAAATCACTGTTTTGTTAGCATCGCACTAAATACGTGAGTACACTTAATAATTGGTCGCAATGACCTTAAGGTCCTAAATCTAGGTAAAAAATGCGTTGTTTTGGTAAGAAATCTCTGGCAGATGACTCAGCGTTTAGTCTACACTGTGGAGAATGGAAGCGGCGTTGTTTTTTCTTGTGCCGTATTGGTGGACGGGTATTGAAACTTGCCGCCTATCTGGTTGTTGCCAACGTCCTTTCTCTGCGTGTTATGCCCCATATACACGTTGAACTAGTACGAACGTGAATTAGCACCAAGCGAGTTGATAGAATCGCCCTAATTTAGGGTAGGCTCGAGTTCCTCGGTCGGGATGTATAGGAACTGTTGATGTTGATGATGAGTTGACAGAGGTGACCATTAACGAGCTTTACATCGCTGCAGGAAAATCGTCACCGCTTTGAATCTGTATACCAAAGCGTCCTGTAACCTGTAAATAACTCGTTTGCGTCGTTGATTGCCAGCTAATTTTAATAAGTTTCTCTATCTAATATAGCTTCTGGGATATGTTAGTGGTAAAAATTTAAGCTAGATTGTACGGTCGGCCTTAGAACTAGCTTCGTTTCGAAGAAATTCGTTTTGTAGGGTTACGACTTTTAATGATTCTTTTTTGAGATTAAGATTCATTAATATTGTTCAATCTAAACGTTCATAAGAGTATGTTATGTATTTCTTTCATAATGGAATTGATTTAAGCGTTGTCTTGCGTTCAGTCTACCAGCTTTTGCCTATATCTGCACCAAGCTTTACGCAGCGTCCTTTCCCGCGAGGCTGGGGTCAGTGCTCCGCTGAGACAACATGACGCCATGCGGTCACGTTAATGGGCCTCCGCTGTGGGGTAGCCGTCTTTGCTTGTGTTCATCAATTCGTCGTCAGAACCTGCTTAATGGCATGTTAGGAATTGTTTACACTGTTTTAGTGTTCACCTTCTATATTGTAATGTAGGAATTGTCTGCTTTTAAAATTGTCATAAAATTATGCTGATGTAATTCTAGACAATAGAATAGTTTAAGTAAATTTAGCTTGTTTACGAAGTAAGGAACTTTTAGAATTGGTAAGATAAGTTTGTTTTTTCTAAAAATTAAAATGTGAAACTCTCAAACTCAATAATTATCAAAAGTCTAGCTGTAATAAAAATACGGACACATTCTCGAAAAATACTGCATAATGTTCAATTTTTCGATATTATTGTAAATATCCTGTTATGTCGTCATTCAATCAAGTCGCGTTTAAGTAGACTGTAGATTATGCTTTTGTAATAATTCTCTGTCATTACTCTTAGCTCATTCGCTTTAAGTTCAATTTTTCTCAGCAAAGAAATTGCACATATACTTTCGGAACCAGTTATTTTATACTTTGAACCTTACGATCGACGTGTACAGTTGCGTTTGCAGTGTGTAAACTCCGGTTGGCAACAGATATTATTATCAATCTTGGCTGTCTGGGAACCCAGCTACCGGCCGAGTTTTCTCAGCCTTTCGGTCAACTTGTTTCGCCGTCCTTTTTGGCAGTGCACTTCGTAGACGAGTTACTGGTTCCTGGGCAATTTCGTTGCGTTCGTTGATTTTTAATAAAAGGCTGCCGTATGCCGTTACCTGTCTCGATATTTGAAAACGATGGCACATCTATGACGTCAATAATATAAGAACTTATTACTGACTGAGTTTTCACATTTTCAAAACGAACGAACTAGTTATTCGGACGCTTTGGTTTCGATAAAGAGAACAATGCAACTTTCGCCATGGTTAGTACCTGGACGGGTCAATTAAATTAGCTATCCTGAGCTCGTCCTCGTATGTTCAGATTGTTACGGCAACTGCTTTCACCTGTGTGGTGGTGTTATGAACCAAACTTCTCATGTCTTTCTCCCATTTAGGAAGGTCTGTGTCCAGTAATCAGACGTAAATAGGCTGCAGATGAAACAGTAAAAGAAAAACAATATTGCTCGCTAGTTGCTTGTTGTACATTTCCCAAAGGATGGCTTAATTGACGTTTATTAAGTGTACATAAAATGCACCTATGTTGAAAAAAATATATGTTTCACTTAACTCTTCGAAATGATCGTAACAAAAGTAGTTTTAATATCCCTATTTGTTTCTTACATTACTGTGAACACTAAGACTGTCACAACAGTTCCCAGAGTTATTTTGTCACAGAACATGTAGGTTGAAGTTGTTGTGGCGAAGTGATCTCTATGCGCTTGCGTATCACGTCAGACTGCGTTAATAGAATGTAAATCATAGTTCAATGTAAAAGGAGATTTAATTCCGCTAACGTAATATTGTTGGTATGTCGAAACTTATTTTCTTTTGGGACTTGAATAACGACATTTTGGTATGTCTGACTATGTAAGGATCTTTGTGGTCTAGAAAAGTAATCATAGCTGTGCTTACGGTAGCCGCCCATTCTTCTATGGCGCTAGCAAAAGAAATTCCAACAAAGTTATTTTGTCCAATAATAATTCAAAGAAGCCGAAAGATACAAATAACTTTAATCCATTAGCAGTCATTTCGTTTATTGGTGTTTTATGAAACTACTACTAAAAATAGGATCGGTTTTTATTGAGTTCCCTTATCCTCCTCACCATCCTATCCGTAACTTATTCTTTGCATCTCAATTTCGTGTCTTGTTTTATTCTCGTTAGTACCCATTTAAATATTGTCAGATAGAGGAAAGTTAAAGTTATGACAGTTATGCCACTGATACCTAGATATATCAGATTACATAGCAACGCTACTGCATACTAAATCGTCTATTCGCCCCGGGAGCTCAGTCCTCGATAAATTACCTAGGTCGGTGAGAGCGATTTAATAGAAAGCCAATAACACACAATAGACAGTTAAAGAATAATTCGTTTTGTTGAGGTAGGTGAATAAAATCTGATATTAAAGTGAAAAACAAAAGTGGCTCTGAATTGGCATGTATAGAGAAGAGAGATCAGCGGAGAAGATATGAAGCTGATATAATCTACGTGAAGATAAACAAATCAGCCGTGATAGAAAAGAAAGGAAGATAATACGTCGTCATTGTATTTTCTGTATTGATTTAGTAAAAAGAATATTCCTAATATGCCTAAGGGTGTGTAAAAGTTATTAAAAAAAAGCTATCGAACACTAAATCTGCTGATTGAGAAAAATGACAATTTAATAAAGATTTAACACTTTCAAGGTCCCCCGACAAGCCACTTCTAAACTGAGTCACCTATGACGTCATTACTGATTACAGAATACTCTTGTAGTAACTCTTTTTTATATGGGTGGCCTTCCGCCCATTCATACGTCAGCGGCGTCATACTATATTGTGTGCAAATATTGTTTGTAATGGGGACGGGAAATGGGAAAACGTAATTTAAAATGGCGTTCGGCGCCAGCTGTTTGTGTTGGGTGGCTAGGTAATTATCATGGGATTGGTCACCCTTGCAGTTGCTATGTTGATTTCAAGATATGGTTTGACTAAATTTGCAATGGCGACTTTGGTTTGATGTGAATAATAAACGGATCATTTCGATTTAAATTGTGAAGTAGATATTGATGAGAATTATAACCCCTAATATAATAATAGTACATAACCATTAGACGACAGCTGCATTTTGGTACAATCAATTGAGTTCTTAGTGATATTTCTATTTGATTAGTTCTATAATTTATTAATTACGTGGTGTTCATTAATACGAATTCAGCCAAAAAAGGTTTTAGTTGAGAGATATTTAAATATAACCGTTAGTATTTGAAAAAGGAAACAATACTAGCTGGAATGAACACCACGTAATTAGTAAATTATAGAACTAATCAAATAGAAATACCACTAGCAAATAGAAATACCAATAGCATTAAATTGTTAGATAACATTAATTCATATTTTATTAATTAAACATTTAATAAATATTACTCTCTTAATCATGGGTAAGCTTCAAAATTATTACGAACTAATTACTAAGGTAACTACATATTTGAGTTTTAATATTTCAACCTGTTCACGTCAACGTTTGGTTTATATGACACTTTTTAAAAGGAACAAAAATAATTGTTTAAACAAACTGAACCTTTGTAGAATCCATACATACTACGCCAATAAGCCACTAAAGAAGATTTGACAGTTAAAATATAAATAAATCAAAAAGGCATTTGCCACAATGAAATAGCATCGAAAATAGACGCTTTTAAATTCTATTTGATGCGCCATGTACGATATCAATATATCTGGTATCTTTTGACCAGTTATTACGACCATCTGTCACACAATTATAATCTCATAAGCTAAATAAACAATCAATTAAAGCATTTTACTTGCGTTATATCTACAACTCAGTGGCAAGCAGCAAATGCATATAATGGTTCGACTAAGAAATCAATCAAAATACCACAATATACACAGAACGAACTATAGATAATGTTAAGCCATTTGATTAAATATATACATATGATCATATCACAAACAACAAACAAATAGATTAAAAGGTTTCAAATATAATTGACATGTTCGCTAACTGCTAAAGTATAGCTCAACGTAAAGCGACGGAAATTATCAAAAACAGAATGACACAAAAATATTATTTTCAGATAGATATTTATATAATGTCCACTTACAAGTTTCGATTTGCGAATGTATGTATATATATGTATGTTTGTATGTATATATTTATATTTATGTATACGTAGTATTTAATTGTAATTTTTTTGTTATGAATTTTAGATTGTTGTTATTTGCAACTAGTATAATAGAGGGAAACCAGTAATTAGCAGTACTCATAGATATAAGCACTAGATAATATACATTGTATATTACGTAGTTGGTCGTAGTTTCCACAATAAAATTAATTTAAAATGCATTCAGACACAGAGATTTCCTGGCTCGTTTCTCAGAGCGATCTCTTACGGCTACAAATATTCTTCTTCAATGCGTTTCTTCAAAAGGGTGAGAAGGAACTTATTGGGCCATCAAGGTGGAGCTTTACTAACTATCTTCTCATATAGATTCTTACTCTTACCATCAGGCCGTGTTGAGTCATTTGCTGTGGCTTAAATAAAATACTCGTCAATAAATAACAAATAACAATCGGTATAATGGCGTAACGAAAATTATAACTTTGGCTTATGAGCGCATTGAAACTGGAATTTTACGGGTATTATCCTGTTTTGATCTGGTTTATGATTTGCAGGTAAATATACTTGGCGTTAATGAACTTATCATGTATTTTTTTTTACAACAGTCCACATATTTAGACAAAACCGTCCTTTGTTTATGCATAAATATATAAATTAAAAACGTGTTTATTTACTCTAGCTTTGATTGGCCTATATAATGAACATGAACACCATTATTTGTAAATTATATTTTCAATTATAATGTGTAAAATTATTGTCAGTATAGGAATAAACTTTAGCATAACTTTGCAAGGTCAAAAAAACGGAATCAAACGACTTAATCAATACTCTTTAGTAACTATATAGAGTAGTAGTTCTTATAAATTATTCAGTAGACTTTATTTATAAAATTTGACAACCTAATCAAAATAATCCTGTAATCTATACATACAACAGCTCAATTATACATAAACCTTTTGAGTAGACGGCGATTGTGCCGTGGAGATTTTCTCCATTATCCCAACTTCTCCCTTCCAGCTAACAAACTGTCTTACTCGTACAAAGAAATTAGGTGACTACTTTCATTCTTACATAATCAAATGGAATTCCTTGCCAGCACATGTTTTCCCCTGTAATATATACATACAACAGCTCATTTCCCGGCTTCTTACAATCTTAGGTCCTTTAAATGATGCATTTTGCATGTCGGCAAGATAAAGATGGCTAGTGCAATGCATGGTTTCACTCGCACTATATTATTTGGACTCCACTTCTGCTTACCATCAGGTGGAATGGAGACATTCACTCGATCTTACTATAAAAAAACCAGAGAAACAATATTTAGGCAAGCATATTGCTATATCAGGAAAGAATCTGAATGAAGGTAGACAAGATAAACTTATTTTCATCACTCCTATTTTCGTAACTCTGTCAGTTAACTGGCCACACTATATCATCTGTATTTCTGTCTATATCGTCGCGTGGGTGACCTTATGTCATATAACTTGAGGGGGCATGCTCGCATTAAATGTCTTCATTGGACTATGTTCTCGAGTGAACACTTTAAATTTTACCGGTTATTACATATGAATGCAATGAAAAAATATACCTTTTTCAACTGTAGGTACGTGATAAATTCAGGTTCCTCAGACCTTGCGTGATTGCGATTCTATTGGTGTCCACACAGAATAACTTTCATAAATGTTAAGATAGTTGTCACTGAATGACGTCACCGGTGACGTGTACATTTCTCATCGTGTTGTAATGAAAGAGTAGCACGAAATTGAATTAAATTTAAGTCAGGCTTTAAGTTAATTTCGCGGCCACTGTCTTAGATTTCTGGTGAATTAATTTTGAAGTTATAACAGTTTTAATTTTTTATATTTAAATCGGGCCACTTTTGTTAGAGCCTCTACGTTTAGCATGTATATCTACAGGCCATGCTTAACATTCATTGATTTAATATATAAAAAAAGATATTAGAAGTATGTACGAAAATGTATATTGTAATATTTTAATTAACTTTATTTTTCGGAGAAAAACATGTTATACACAAATGACAATTTTATGATTTGACGATTAATATAGTTTGTAATATTCTAACACGTATTTTAGAACGACTATTTTGAAGCCAAAGTTTGTTAACGTCCGAGGGATCGGCCTTGAAAACTTAAGTTGAACAAACTTTGAAGTAATGTAGACCGAAAATCACAGACAAATACTATTCTAGGCAAAAGTTAGCAGGCCTATATTTTTGTCATTATTAACACGAAGCAGTTGTCGGGTGAAGGCCGTTCGTCGGCTGCGAGCCGCGACCTATTGTACTAATTTGCGTGTTACACCGTACGATGGATGCGATATCGGGTCGCGCTTATATCTGACCAATTATCGCATAGAAGTTTAGAACTATTTAGGCAATATACACAAACGCAAGGCATAATTTGCTGAATTTTTCAGTCTAGATGTAGCTCTTGTATAAAGTATTAATTAAAACCAGGCGAATACTGGCGCGGCAGCAACAGTTAGAAGTTATGTAGCGATTTACGTTGCAATGAACATAAATTACCTTAATATTGTAGTGAAAAATGAATAATGAAAATATTCTGTGCTTGTATTGGTGTTTCGTTCTAGATTTTACGACATTCATAAGCGACGACTTTATGACAATTAATTACAGTAAAGTACAGTCAAGTTAATTACAATGGCTTTATGAAACTGTCATTTCAATACTTTTAGATTACGTATTCATAACCAACCACCATCAAAATCCGGAGCCGTATTATCTCAAATATATAAAATGAATGTGGAAGTATCGTCTACACATACAGTGCAAATAATGATACTTGAAATCCATATTTAGCCGACTCCAAAAAATAGGAGGTTAAAAATTCGACGGTATGTTTATTATGAATTATATTTTTACAAATTTGATAGGCACGTGTCTCATATTTGCTTTTGTTAACAAAAAATCAAATGGATTGAAATCCATTCGAGTATTTTAAACAAACACCAAACGTCAGTATTGTTGACGAGTCAACAATACTGACGGTCGCTTATTTTGTGGGCTGTGTGAAAACAAAAAGATTTGACCAAAACTTAAACCGATTTCAAAATACTAAAAGTTAACCATTTTTTTTGGAGTTGATGCTAATTTTTTTCCAGAAACAATAGGAAGTGAAGCTTCCGACTCCAAATAATAATTTTTAATTGGATAAATTGTTATGTTGAATTATTGAATAATTATTTGTGTTAGAAGTTTTGATTGTCTACGATTGAGTTTTATGTAAATTTATCTTAGTTGTATGTAAAAACTGTTGTCAATTAATTACCTAGCATAGACCGGGCGTAATATATCGGATGGTATATAGAATACGTTAGGAATAACAACAAGCCTCACTGTCAATATTTTTTCGTGTTTTATTAGTTCTCTTTAAATATTTGAAATATTTCATGTGCAAAATTTTTAAGAATCCTTATTATAAAAACACTCTAATTTTGAATATCTATTTATATTTAACTGTACACTAACCCTTAACGGGCTTAACGTAACATAACCAATGTAATGGCTGATAAAAAATAGTTATTCGGTTATTATCATACATCCATGTTTCCATTCATCAAAAATTTAGTGTAGATATAATAATTTAATAAACACAAACTCAAAGATCTTACATAAGACACGTCTTTAATAAACATTTTTTATCAATGACCATTGTTTATATTTTGTTGATATTCTTATCAATTAACTGACGCACATTTTATACGTGCTTGCTATTTTATAGAGTAATTTAATATGACTTTTTTATTAGCATAGTGGATTGTACAGTCCCTCAAAATAGTTTGGGAATCCCTGATATAATTATAATTATCAGGGATTCCCATACTATTTTGGACAAGAGACCCTGCTTCCCAAATGAATTCGTTAGCCAAATGATTTTAAAAAGCCTATATAAGTTTTTTCCTATTGATACAAAATATATAAAAGAATCAGTTTTAGTTTATATCGAAACCGATTTAGACGAAGTGTTAGTCATAGGGCAAATCACCAATATACGTTTGTAATATAGTAATATGGATGATAATGTAAAGATGAAATAATAAAAGAACTTAAATCCTGAACATGAATCGAGTTTATCGAGACATTATAAATCGTAATAATAGTTGACAAGATAAACTTTATATGAAATAATTTATGGAAAATAATCCGTAGAAGCTATGGAAGATATTACTGTTTGTTTGTTTTGATTTAGAATTTACCCTATTATTTTACAATAATGTTAACAACCTTGTTTTTACGTTGGTTGGAGGTAGATAGCTAGCTCCTGTGTGGTTGAGGAATCCGGGTGTAATTCGCTTCCATATTCGACATTACCTTCACTTACCATTATTGGTGATGAATTAAATAACGCATTAACAATTAAAAACAAACTCAATCACGCCTGGCACGCCACGTCATGCATTCAGAAATATTGCGAATATGCGCTTGTGCATAGTGCAATAAAAATAACAAACTACATCACGTTAGTTCAAAGTCAAAGTCAAAATAACTTTATTTAAATAGACTCATTTACTGAGTTCTTTTAAATCGTCACAACAGGGAATATGCATGAGAAAAACAAATAAATGTAATTAAAGACAATAGTCGTAACTTTAAGTGGGTATTTACAAATATGGGGCATTTACAAATTGTCCCAGTTATAGTATTTAAATATGTACTAAATAAATAGTTTTACTCTTTCAAATGTGTTATTTGGAAATTTTTAGGGCCCTTGCCCTGTAAGTTTCCTTATATTCCATATTCATTGCTCAAATATACAAGTGAAGGTCATGAAAGTGGACGAATTGTGCAAGCTGGGACGTAACCTAATCTGCAAATATGTGACTATAATGACTAATGCGTGATATCATCTAGTATCTATGTCAAAAATTTTAGTGTGCCTGTTTGTTTAAGTGTTTGCGTCACTTCATCTAGTTAGCATGTAAAATGTATACTTATTATAAAGTTTGTTAGAAACTACTGCTTGAAATTGAAAATATATTTTGTGTTGGATAGTCCTTTCAAGGGAGGGTTGTATAATGTCACGCTATGGCTATATAAGAGATGAGCATCAATGAAAAAGGTTGCAAAAACGGGGAAAAAATATAATTTTTCACAGCTTTCGTTGCGTGCGCTGTTTAAACGTTTAAAGTCACGTATGCCGGAATAGTTCACATTTAAAAGTACTAAAAAAAAAGTCCGCGAGAACATATGCCTATATAAGGTCGAGTCACTATAACCTTTTTTGTTAATCAAATTTGTTATAAACATGATTTGAATCTTTAACCAATAAATACTCAAGTAAAGTTATGTAATTTACGACCCATACGTAAGTTGTTATTTTCCGATATCCACGCGAACGAACGCTGGGCACAGTTAGTTGATCTATAATGACGACACTGGCCTGTATTAATAAACGGTACTCAGCCTGATCAGTGGAGTAGAGAACGCAAATAATGGATCGCATTTGTAAAAAAGCTATGAAATTTAGACAGGTAGGGCTTAGTATTTTCGTCCGATTAGGGAAACGCTTTCAGCTTACAGAGAAACTAGCAGCCGAATAAGACTTCTTAATTTTGTTTTCATTGGGTGTGTAGAGTAGTAGGCGTACCTTCGTTCGCTAAGTCTCGTGTCGGTGAATAAGAATAGATCTATAGGAAGAGGGACTTAGCTGTCAACTTACGAATTTATAGACACCAGCAGTGCGAGCATGGAACTTGACAATCGACATACTTACCGATCGATAAACGGATTTCGTTTATCGAGCTATATCGATAACCGCTAGCATGGAAGTTGACTTGATAACTTTAACGAGACGATAAAATTTACCGAATTATATCGATCATTCGGTCATCATTCATTCTTATATTTTTAATAAAATGAAGCAAACGGACCTTGACCCAGAAGTTTCATAAATTTGCAAATATAAATACGAAAATTTATTGAAAATATTTTATTCTGTGTGTGACAGCGAGCGGATTTCTCATTGCAACACAATTATTTTTATGCCTTGTGTAAATTAAGTAAGTAGGTATACATATTTCATAGAACAATAACTTTTGAGATTGAAGACATTGATAGATCACCCATTGCTTTGGTATTGATTTTTTAAAAAAATTACCAGTGTGTCTTACTGAGACACTAAATTTAGCTGTGCCAACCAATTAGCTATGAATTTTAGTATGTTTTGGATTTTTTCTTAATAAATGTTACTACCATCAACTAGCATATTTCAAACCATCTTGAATTTAGAAATTCAATAGAAAAGGAGCGAAATAAAATCCTTCAAGAGATAATTATATTTTTATTTATTATATTAATAAAAAAAGTTTACTTGATTTTATCACATAATATTTTAATTTATAACATTTGAAGTCAATTACCATCATGTTATAACTAGATTATTATCTAATACAACAAGAGTTTGATTAGCTAAACATTAACTGTTCAAACATTTGTATGTTTCTTATATGTATACATATTTGTATTAATCACCTGTAGTAATGCATCATATTATAAATAGTGCAGCAAGGATACTATTATCTCGAATAATTCAACAGGCTAAAAATTCACCTAACATTCACCTAAAGACCGCCTTTATAATACCATTGGTCTTCTGGGTTATTGTAGGGGGTCACGATTGCAATATGTGTGCAATCTATGCAGCCTAAGCAATCTGGTAATTTGTGCTTAGACTGGAAACCATTTCCAAATCCTTTCCTATATTGCTTTAGACACTACTGCCACTATCTTGCTGACGGTCATCCTTTGCGCCAAAGCGATTAAATTATATAAATATTATAATTAAATTCTTGGCCAATGCACCTTTGATAACTACTTACGGCAAAATATCGTACAGCAGTGAGAATCTGCAATGTAAAAGATTTTAAAGTAGTATTTTGTTGGTATAGACAAAAAAGGCAATATAGAACTGCACGCATCGAGCTTATAAATAATTAAATGTACTTACAATTACATGCACGGGTAGCACATTTGACCGAACTCTCCTTTAATCTCATTGTAAATTCCTTGATTGATTGTAAATTCTTTATTATTACGGAAGAGGTTATGAAAGCACAAATCTTCCAGTTCAAATGGATTATTGGAATCCCTTATATGTCTTCTAGATAATAGGACAGATCGTCGCCTACAAGGTCTATTTTCATGATCAATCAAGAGAATAAAGCCGAAATCCATCTTGAAAACCCTTTAACTTTGTCGACAAAACTTTATCGATGACAATGAAGGACACGATAAACAATCAACAAAATAATTGATATTTATCTATCAAATATGTCAAAAAAAAGTTCCATGCTAAGTTTGTCGAGGTTTATCGATTAAGACGATAAAATTTGTCGACTTTATCGTTTGATTGATAAAAAAAGTTCCATGCTGCCGACATCGATTAATTGTCGAATAATGTCAATTATATCGAGTTTAATTGTCAAATTTGGTTTATCAATAGTTCCATGCTCGCACTGCAGTGAACTTATATTATTGTTTTTTTTTTAAATTAAGATATAGATCTACTATCTAAATCAATCGCATACCACTATTAAAAAGCAAGCACCTTTATATATATATTCGATTTTAATAATTATTTGTCTCATTCGTCTACTTTGAATAAAAAAAGATCGAATAAAGAATAAGTTATAGACAATAGTCATAGATAATTAGGTCTTAAAACTATTCTTGGTCGTATGTGAAGTGTCTTGAGTGTCAAGTAATTTGACGTTCCTAAAAGTCATCCCAACCTTTTCATATTGAATTGGAATGAAAATGAGGCCAATAACCTTTAAGTTTAGATTAATGCCAGCAGCCATTTTTTTTCACATTTAAATAGCCAACAGAGCAAGATAAACACAAAATAAGTTGTTTTTACATTATGGTACCCGCAGAATACAAGCGTCTAAGCTATCTGTGCCTCGACATAAGCCGAGCGGATACCTATTTGGTTTACAAACTAATTGTATATTAATTTTTATTGATCATTTGTACTAGAAGAAATTGAAAGGATTTCGAAAATTTTTCGATCTGTATAGCTGATGGCTGATTTGTGTTTTTGAACTTTTTGGTTTGTGGGTTTGTCCCGAGTCCAGGGTCAGCGATCAGAGTGGATTGTGAAAGGCTGCGTGCTAAATTCTCGTCTGAAAACACATTGAAATGTCAGATGTTAAAGTAAAAAATTAACTTGTTTTTATTACTTAAACTTACAAATAATTACATAATAACGATTAGTAATTTAGCCTTAAAATATAATGGCGGCTGTCTACCGATTATGCAAATATTTAGTGTAGTAAACAAACAAGTTACGTAATATAATGTAAGTAAACATTTCTAGACGGTCCGCGTCCTGGGGGAAGGCCCTGTACATACATACCTATACACTTGAGGTTCGGACTTCAAGTTTAAAGCTTGGCTGTGTCAGACATGTTTACGTTAGTCTTGTTCGTTATTGTTATTCAAATAAAGAGTTGTTTTATTCCCTTCCTAATGAAATGCTGAAATGTCATTAATAAGTTCGCACTCTATTTATAATCAAGTACTTCGTATTTGGCTGTAAAAATTTGGAATACTTAAGTCAGACCATCAATAAGATGAATAAGAACTTATAAAAATAGTATATATGTTAGTCTATATAGACTTACTTCTAAATTTTAATTATTTTCATTATATTAGGATATAGGTTACATACATAGAAATATATATATTTATTTAATGTAATATTTAGCCAACATATGTAGGAATAAATTCTAGAGGGTTTTTTAAACATAAAAGCACAAAAAATGAATATACCTCCTTATGTAGTAGGAAGAGTTCATATACTCGTATAGCTAGTGCAGCATGCGACATACTGCCCAAGCTATCTCCACCTTGTCGGCCTAAAAAATGACTTCTCACGCTACTTTGAAGGAACCCTGATTGTGAGAGCGTCAGTTTTTATCGGCAAGTTGCAATCTGGAAAATGAAACAAAATTATACTGTTGTTCCACTCATGTAATATAAGTATTGAAAATATATCTGTTGCAGTAAACGATATGAAGAAGCTTTTTCTTTTGAATGTTGAACTGTGTTACATTTCCAACCTTTGACGATGTACCCGCTTTTAATTTTGCTTTGATCTAAGTTATTTAAAAGATTTCATCCGTATTGAAAGATACAACTACTTGTATCACAAAAATTAACCGTTTTGTTTGTTATTACACATACTTCTGTCAATCGATCGCAATTTACAAAAAAGCATATGCAACGACATCGACATTAGCTTGCGTTTCAGTTTTGTCGGACTTGAATGAAAACTTCAGTGACAATAAATTTAATAAAGTAACTGCTAGTGACGTTTCGCTCAAAAAAAAAACATAAATTGAGGTCGTTACGTGTTGACTATACACGACGTGTCAGCGGTACGCGCACGTCACGGAGTCACCAGCATATTCTTGCTTAGTTACTATCACTATCTTATCATGACCCCATCTACAAACTGTGCTATTACTGAATCGAATCCACAATAGGTTTTATTATTTATATCTAACTAAGTACTAGTCATTATCTATATGTAGCTGGTCATCACGGATTGGACTGATATAGGCTTCTTAAAGAGGAGCTGAACGAATTGTAGGTTACGTACGGCGTACATAGCCTATTCATAGTTCATAAATAAATAGGAATAATTATTTATCTCTATTTTCCAATATCAATAACTTTTAGCTTTAAATAACTTTTTTTGGCCTTTTATTAAGCATCAGATTATATTTGGCTAATGAATAAACCATGTTTTGAAACCCATAATACTTAGCAACTTAAATTTCTAAACACTTGATAGCGAACACAGCGAAAGAAAAATAATTCTTAATATAGGAGTAATAGCACCTAAAATAAGAATTTCTGCTTTCTCTGCACAATATGTATTATTAGGGGTAGGCCGTCTACGGGTGCGACCTTGGTGGGGCGTCGACCGCGTGACGTCACCGCACCCTCCCCTCTTCCTGTTGCTATCCCAGCCGCTGACCCGCTGGTTTTGGTAAACACCGGGGGTTAGATAATTCGGCCCCTGTTGAAGTAAACTGGTACTTGACGCAAGGGAATAAGGTAGAGTGAGTTGTCGATTGTGCCAGATTTGGGACGTCTATTGGATGTCTGATTTTATATATTGTAGTCTATATTAAGTTCCTGTAAGATTATAGAAAACTCGTTCTAATCAAATGGGATTTGTTTTGTGTTTATATGTGTCTATAGTTTTCGTTTCGTATTGTAACTTCTTTTACTGATTTAGCAATTTCTCGACTATGCGGTGAATTATATATGAAAAATAGGCGAGTTATTATCATTAAAAGCAACAACAGACTTTCAGCACTCAGTAATTCTGAACCTAGCGATTTTTAATAGGTACTTTGGTATTTCGCGACGTGCTTAGGTACTATACCTTGGAGTTTCTTTGTGAATCTGAGCCCACACCCATTATTATTTGCTATTTGACGAAAATAACGTTACATCTAAATAAAGACTCATATTTGTAAAAGGAGATTTAAACACATAGCAACAGAATTTCTAACATTTTCTTTACTAAGAATATTCGTTTGTTTTCATTGTAATCCTACACAGTATTAGAGACCTTTTGAACATTGTTATCAATAAATTTTCCTCTTATTTCCAGGTAAGCTTCCTTTAGATGTTGTGAAGGTACAAGCGATTTCAGGAGCCGCTCCCACGTGTTTGGTAATATTTTCAATACTTCTCAATGTTGCAAAGAATAAAGATTTAGAGTTCAAACGAATTATTTTCTATTTCTGTCATTTGATAGCGACTCTATTTGTTGGGTTTCGCATTTATCTGTGCTTTGTTATTCATTCTTTTATACCGACGACTAAATCCTTAATATAATCTCTTACAGATAATAATACTTCTGATTCTATCGCATGTAGCACCTTCTTCATTATGATGGTTAGGCCAACTATGCGTATTAAATAATGTCCACAAGCCTATACATTTTGGTAACCTCATCACAACCCCTAACCATGTGACGTCACTTCTAAACATAATTTTCTCTGGATAGTTTTTTGGAGACAACAGCAACCATCCCTTAAACTCAATTTCGCTATATCTTTGATAGATGCATATCTATCACTTATGAAATATTACTTTTCTATTATGAGCGTGATTTATTGAATTTTTATAGAATTTATAGAAATAGCACTATTGTTTACATAGAAGTCAGTTCAAACTTTTCATTCTATTTTAAAAGATCTATTTGTTTTATAGAAAATCAAGCAAATGCCTCCATTCCACCTGATGGTAATCAGAAGTGGAGTCCAAATAAAAAGGTAGCTAGTGCAAGTGAAACTATGCATTGGACTAGCCATCTTGATCTTTCCGACCTGCAAGATGCTTCTTCACGCTCCTCTTGAAGGACCCAAGATTGTAACAAGGGAGGGAAAACGCGTGCTGGCTAGGAATTCCATTTCTTGGTTGTGCGATAGTGAAATTAGATACCAGATTTCTTGGTACGTGTAGAAATGGCCGTCACAGTTTGTCGGTGACACCGCAGGCCAGCACGCGTAGTACTAAGTTGGAAGGGGGAAAGAGGGATACGATTTAAAAGCCGACTCTCATTTCAATTGATTTAAAATATTTAGTTATGACAGTTATATTTAAAATTAAAGCAAAATGAAATTTTAAAGGATCTATTTGGTAGTTTGTAAATTTAATTTGAAGAATTTTGTAAAATCGTTACCTATGCCTTCTACGTTAAATAATATTTATTATATGATCGTCTGGCAGACCAACACGCGGGTATAGGAAGGTTAAATATTTCGATAATATTAGATACATTCTAATCTGTATAATTACTCTTCGGTTTTGGCACAGATACCAAAGATGATTTTCTTATTTAATTAATTTACCTGATGAATAAATGTTTGTTGAGTCTGCAAATATGTGCTTGTTAATAGTCTACTCAGACACCCTCAAACCTACGCCCAATTGAGTTATAGACGTGAAGACGACGTAATAATACGCCTACACGATAGTCGATATTTTCAAAATAACACAGGTTACAGATGTACCTGATAATGAACAATAAAACTTAGTCTAAGTGGTGTAGAAAAATTTGAAGACCTACCATTCTAAATACCTCATCGTTTTTATCAGATTCAAGAATCTGACAAATTTAATACAACAAATGACGCATCCATGACGTTACGACCTGTATCTACTCTGAAATGCAAAATAAGGCGACGGAATATTAATGTTTTAGACGTAAATTGTCAAAAAATTATACTTCGCTTGCGTGTTACATTTTTCCTCCTGGCCCTCGGTGACGTGTTTGAGTAATATAAATTAATTCAAAATGTTTTGTTAGTTGTTATTTTAAAACTATGATGATAAATGACTGTTCGATGTGTTGTCTATGCAAAGGTGTTAAATAAAATAATTCAAAATAACGGTAAACATAGCATCTTTTCACTGGCGACAAATATTTAACTGTAACAAGCGTGATATTGTTGAAATATTTCAAATGCTTATTTGAACACATTTTTATACGGTTATGTCCCATGAAAGCATGTAGTGTAGAAGGGAAATATGAAATGGGGAAGTTTTGCCGCACTCAATATTAATAATATTATTCTAATCGATTCAACCGATACTTTAAACAGAGTTATCTCAATTTCTCATGAAACCATGAAGGTCTTTATTTAGATAGAAAAAAGTATATTAAATTATAGATATACATATTATAGTTTATACATATACATATATGAGTGGATGAAACAAAAATTGTTTTATTAACAGGTCTAGTGTTAAGCACAATTTTGTTAGATTGGCGACGTTATGCAACCTTTTTCATCAATAAAGGGGCATGGCTTTGTCCTAACCTAAGATGGGACTATTTCGGTACGTTCCAGACATTCGTTAGGTCTGACTTTGAACGTCCACCCACTTTTGGTATTTTTAACACTAGATTTACCAGACCAGTCATTTAGACTGGTCGTGCAATTTCAATTCAAAATTCCTACTATATTACACATTTTTTTTTTTCAGAAATGATAATGTTTTATAAACTTAATGTTATTTTATATACATTAGTAACAAATATAATTTTTGTTGTTGACATACATTCAAATCGCTGGTATATCTAGTGTTAATAAGCCCTATTTTTAACCCTGTATAATTATATGTATTCAAGTTTTGGTTCTTGTTAAATAATTTTTGATTAAAGTTTATTGATTTATTAATAGCACTAGTTTTAGAGGCTCTATAAATCAACTAATTGACCTCAATTTTTGTGTGGTTAGCTAGTAGAAGCTATGGTTTATATACAGATATTCTAAATAAGCCGACCGGGTTTACATTCCTTTATTATACTGCACTGTCGTTTTACTTCTGTCAGTTTGTAATTTATGTGTTTGAAGCGGGAGGAAGAAGGATAAACAAAGTTTAGCTGTATTTATTACTACTGTAGTATGAAGCGCGTGCTTGTCTATTCGAAAATATCAAATTTAAATCATTGTCCTTGATAATCAGAGAAGAAATACAGTAAGAATGAACACAGATATATTATCTGTGTTTAGTCCTAGAAGTCTAGACGAGAAGAAATTTTTTTCGTTTTACCAAATGCTAGGTCATAAGGCGTGTCTGAAATTATTCAGGCCAGTTTCAATTCAGATCGATTTGGAGGTGGGTGAGCAAAATTTATCTATAAATACATTTTTCGATAAATGCTCGATTTAAATTCGCTGTGCTGTTATATGATTGTTACCAACTTGCCATCAGGCAGGTTTCCTAGCATGGAGGTTTATGTTTTTTATTTTTCTCGTTTGACGTAAGGTTGTCGGGTTGTTGTTCTGTTTTTTTTTCAGTTATCATGTTATCTTATTTTGCTATCGGTTACTCTGAGATGTTCACCCTATTATTTCACTCCACTATAGTGGTCACTCACTGTTAACTTACCGAGCTATGCAGGCCAGTAAAGAAAAATAAAAAATCTTCCACAAAGATGTGTGTTTCAGAATATCCTCTATCTTACAGAAGATCATAATCACTACCACGTTACCACATGTCATACAAATATTATTTCAATATTAAGTTGTATTATATTAACTTTTCCCCAGACTAGCGATGGATTGTTGTGTGACATTTAAACGATCGTAATAGTCAAAATAAGGAAAGAAAATATTTTATTCTTTGCAAAAACAATATGTTTATATTTTGATGAAATATATATATTATTCACTGTAACAAACACTTCCTTTCAGCATAATGGCAGTATCCACTCAATTAGCTATGGGTCGTCAGTCGGTCTATAAATCGTCATTCCATCTCTGCCATAGTTCTAAGTTAGTTAGGCTTGGAGTCCTTAATAATAATATTTCTCACACTCACACCTATATTATCTAGCCCAAAGTAAGCATAATCAAGAGCATGTGTTAAGGATACTAGATAACGGAGATATATACATTGTAATATGTATATAAATATCAGAAATATACTAAATAAACATACAAACAGTCAAGAGTCGCAAATACACCTACTCCTACTCGTACAAATATCTGCTCCTAACTGGATTCGGAACCAGGAGTCCTACCTAAGAAGACAGGGATACAGACGAATCGAGCGAGTGCCAATAATATGCTTCACATATTATGGAGTCCTTACCAGGTTATTTGCCGCTTTGTATAAAACAGGTCTTGGGTTACTATAAAATGTAAGGAAAGCCCATGATCTCTGGCTTCTACCAAGTATTGTACCTTACCAAAGTTTAGAGACCTCCCTTCCGATCTGCTCGGAACAGCCTGAAAAGGGCATAGGGTGAAGGACGCGGTACGCGTCAAGGCGATCGATACACACACCAGTAATACACAAACAGCCGTATTACTTAACCGGTAGGTTAATTTTGGCTACTGTCTGCTGTCAGCATCGTTTCCCTATGTACTTTGTTTTGATGTTTGCTTAGGTTATCTATGATTAAATTTTATCTCAGTATTTACATATTTTTTGATTTGCAAGAACTTGATCATTCCTAATAAACTTTGAAAAAAGTAGGACTTTTTCCTCCTTCATCCTCATATGAGAAATAAGAGATTTTCTATTGCTGATTACCAGCGGGCCGGTAAGGTATAAAACGTTGGGAACACATTTAATTCAAACACACAAATAGAAACATAAAAAGCCCACAAAAATAGAAGGGGAGAAAGTATGTGGTAACTTTTTACTGGGGTTGTAAATAAAGCATTAGCAAATACGTTTGTAACACAAGGGCCGCAAGGTTCAAAATCGTGTATTAGATGTAGATATTATGCGAATCTTTGTTGTAACCGTTTGACAACAATCTCCAGATGTATTCATGTAATACTATGAATTGTGGCCCACAGTGCGTGAATACTTAACAAGTTAATGTATTAAAGAACTCCCAACTCACTATTAAGAAATATCTGTTCAAAACTTCAGAGATTGACGTAACAATGAAACGTGAAGCTGTCGTGAAGTTACTTGGGATTATAAAACTTTCATTTAGAACTTTGAAATAATAGAGAGAAAGGACCGTTATATATAGATAATTCTTCACTAAAACTCGCAGTGTTTTATTATGAAACCAGGTATTTAAGAGGTACAGCATAAAGGTTTGAGCGCTCGATTCCATTATGAAAATAAATCTTTCACCTTGGTTGCGGGAAGCCTTCCACTATGATCCTTGGTCTTAAAAATTTTACATCGTGACGTGAAAAATATTGCATCTTTTTAGGCAAACAAATAGATGAATTTACACTTAATTGATTTATTTATATGCATCCAATTTCGTGTCGTATTCCATGTGCATGGAGTTCATTTTTACCTGAATAAGAATAGTTTACCGCAGCTATACCGTTGGTTATAAAATGTTTTAGTTACGTTGACAGAGTTGTTGTAAAATGAAAGTAAATAGTAGTGAACAAGAAGAAAAGAAAGAAAAGACGATCGCCGATCTCGGCTTTATTCTAAAAAAGTCACTCGCCTCTCATCCATACTTCAAGGAGGCGGCATGTCTCGGTACGAAGCCTCCTTGCTAGTTTGGATGAGCGGCGTGTGACTTTTTTAGAATAAAGCGTAGATAAAAATACTAGAACGCGTTGGTGAATATGGCGGATGGCGCGAAAGCAGTTACGCATTTAAGGTCGATGTTCCATTTCGCTCCCGCGCCTGGTGCTGGCAGGACAATGCCTGCGTGAGCGAGAATACATACTTATGACAAATTTCGATTATTTGTGTGAAGTGCTAAAATCGCTTTATATTCATTATCAATAGGTTATATAAAACCCACTAGGCAAAGTCTTGCCTAAATGGGAGACAAACACAAGGAGTTTGTGCCATACCGTCACGATGCTCTGGCCCAATGTGCGTGAATGTTTCTTTTGTGTCCGCTATATTTTACGCAACGCTAACTTAATCGATAGTAATTTTCCGTAGTCATGTTACTATGCCAATAATAAAAATGAAGTTCTAGAAAATTTTGCTTAATTTTCCTTAATATACCACTAGGTATACTTCTAACAACCACTCGCCGCTCTTCTAGTCTACGATTTTGCTAAGAAAAGTATTATAAGTGCCATATGCAAAGGTGTGTTAATAGTACACATTTTTCCCTGACACTGGCGAAGCCTGAGAGGAGGTTATATACTTCTAACAGCCACTCGCTGCTCTTCTAGTCAACGATTTTGCTGAAGAAAACGTTTAAGTATTATAAATTCAATATGCAAAGGTGTGTTAATAGTACTTGTGTAGAAGTATGTCTTTTATATCAAAGCTATGTGTAGCGAAGCGAATATAATATATGTGATTTTCAAGAGAGGTACCTACGTGGTGTGGTGCAGAACTTATGTGTCGTACAATTCCTACGCAGCTCTGTCTATGCTGGCTACCCTCGCCTAACATGACTTGTTGAATACAATGCACCAAAAACTAAATTACAATTAAATGAAGCTCTCCAAATATGAGTTGGTTTAAAAGAAGTGTTCTGAATCCTGCAAACACGATATACAAGTGAAATTTAAGTCAACGGTTCTTTGTATATTTGACTAAAATTTGCCAAAAACAAAAACATAATTCATTGGATTTTATACGATACTTTCTTTCTCCAAAATGTGCAATTTCTGTGAGAATATTACGTATACTTCATTTATTTATGGAGCTATACATACAATAAGAAGAAATACTTCCGATACATCAGTAAATTAGTAACTGGTTAAGCAAATTTCAATGCTCTGTTAATTAATGAAATTATAAATGATAATTAGTCTTGTGACTTTGTATTTACGTCTGTGTTGTATTGTGTTAAAGAGGGTATGCGATATTAAACCTTGATGGTGCACAACAGAGTTTTAGATAGTACCGTTATATCGATGAACTGTATTTAGGTCTTTTAAGTACTTAGGGCAATTTTTTCAATAAAATTCAAGTACCCACATTATTAATATTAATTAAATTTTAAATATAGATTATATCGAAGAGACGTTGTCAGGCTGGTAAGAGTCAAAGAAGTTGTTCCTATTTCTATTACAAATGTTTTTTCAATGCTTGTAAAATAAGATTTTAAAAATGAATTTCCCAATGTCACGATTTTGTTATAATTACAACAATACACCTCCATGAATGTCAATGAGGAAGCTGCCGCTTAGTGTACATATTTATATTGATTTGATTTCCTACCTTTTTCAAAATTTAATTTTCAACTGGGAAGGCGATATTTGTTGATTCGGGTTGTCCTTCGTAAAATTCGCAAGTAGCAGTCCTGCTACCTTCGACTCTTAGTTCAAATCAGCTCAAGACAGTACTTACGGATGGCTCGAGTAATCCAGCTCATCACCCTCCGAAGCAAAACAGGCGCAACAGTAGTTGATTTACGGAGACCACCCGCAAGATTGAAGAAAAAGAAGAAGACAGTACCTACATATTTCTGCTCCGCCTTACCCAGCACACATCATCACATATGTTTAATGGATGTCAGCGGAAAATTTGAAATTGTAAACTGTCGAAAAATTTACAGATGGAGATTGAGTATCATAACAAACTACTTTCTATTTAACGTATTATTTTTCGGTTGATTATGTTTCGAAGTAAAACCGTTAAATTGTGAAATGGCATGCGACCGATCGCTCCACGAGCACTGATTGGTTGAACGTCATATGTCCCGCGCCGCCATATTTGTTTGTTAATTCGTTTTGATTGGTTAGTGTCGAATGTAAACAAACAGTGTTTTGGTGATTGTAAATTGATTTCGAGTTGAATGAATTTCTGTGGAAGTACAATAAATCTCTGTTTAACGAACGAAGTGCCGTTTGAATGATAAATAAGTTAGTGTTAGACATACTTAATGCGTTAAATTGTAAGCACCATGTTCACAATCTATCGACAGCTTACAATTTCGCGAGATAGATTATATCTAGATATTATATCGAGATAGATTATAGATAGATAGATATATGTAATCTATCGGTATTTACAATTTTACGGTGACTTGATACACTTTAATTGCTAAAGTGGTCTGGTATGTTGTGCGTGCGCATTTTATCACTCCTTGCATGGAGGTTGAGCCTGCCGGTATTCTTAACATTATTATAGTATTCTTAACAGAAAGAATCTTAATACTATAATTTCAAATGCTATACTTTGTAATATGATTCCCTGGGTTTGATATTTAAATACATTGTGGTTCACTTGTTCCCAATTGATTCATCAGTTTGGGGTCGCAAGTTCAAATGGAATAAGACAACTGCGAAAACTAGAAGCGAATTGCGTGTTATGGATACTTCTGTATACGGATACGCATATATCAATAATATTCTACCAGTTATGTTTTCATGCACCTACCCGCGTTGGGTAAACGTGTTAGTGATATGGACCAATCTGTTTGTGTCCTGCTCTAATGCAATGACGTAGTATTTGGTAACTAAATGCCTAACACTACGTAATTTCTATGCAATTGCTATTAATTTAAATAATTAATTTCCTTACTTTATTTTGTTAATAATACAAAATTGAGTCAGAGCTTTGTTATGTAAAAACTTAAATAAAGCAAATATTTACCATTAAATAAATAATTTTTCCTTACTCGTTTGTGGACAGCTCGGTGTTATCGATTGGGGCTTGGCAGTTAGGCACTAGACAACTCCGAGGGTGGAACGTCCTACGCTTCTAGGAAGCGCCTCATTGCGCCGCGTTGTCTATTTAAAACGCTGCTTTGCAGTGCCAGCTTATTACATAAACAAGATACATTCAGGCGTATTACGTGATATAATACGACTCATACACGGGATCTTTCCTGGCTAAAAGTTTTTCAGCACTCTGAAAAATGTTCGTGACTTCATTAATAACTTTGTTTGCTGAACATTTAACTTTGTTGGCATATTTCGAAAAATGGACTATTCTAAGTATTCTATTAAAGTTGTAATTAACGTTATCGGTGATATCAAAATTGCTATTTCCATACCTTTTCTACCAACTGATCCTAACACAATTATAAGTCTTCGCTGACGCTAGCCCCAGTGTTACCAACTCTGTGTATGGTACTGGGAGCATAGAAAAAAAATTGAAGTTTTTCAATTTATTGTCATAAAATTGTTATGTTATTAAGTACGTTGAGTTTCCAAATCATAGTAGAGAACGTAAATTCTGTTTTGTTCTGTGGCCTTCAGATTTTATTTAGGTTTAAGGTGAAAATTCTGCTGTATATATTCCTCAGCTTTATCTGTAAGTTATATTAAAATGTTGGCAGAAAAGTCACAGATAACATACTAGACAGTGTAGTTCAGTGATTGTTCTACAGGTGCATTACAAAACTAATTTTTATTGCAAACGCATAAGATCGATGTCGACATTACTATAGGTACTGTACACCGTAATCGGTTCGTGCCCCGAGGCTGGCTTCAATTGATCCGATACACAGAACTCCAATCAAACTTCTCGCTAAAACCGATTGGATTTTGTACAAAATTATGCGATAAGGTATAAAATTGGTTTCTCGTCCTGGTTCATCTATTGCGTTTGGTTTCTGTAACATAGTGTATTTGGGAAGATTTTGTGATGATGTTAAATAGAAAACTCATAATATTTTTAATCTGTGACGAAATATCATATTAGACATCTTTATTGGCTTTTTTGTACAAGTTAATCTTTAGAGATCAAGTTTTGGGGTTTTAATTTTATTGGCCTTTTTCCGCAATAAGTTGAATATGGCTCCTCTTTTTTGATTGTAATAGAAACAATAAGATTTTCATACTGATTGTAAAAAAAACCGTTTAACAACTATGGTAATGTATGACATGAGGGTAGATATAGATTTGCCACTTATTGAATTTTCCGCACACAGTAAGGGGTTACAGCAAACATGTTTTCTCGGAATCGGAACTGTATTATATAGTTTAATGACTATTTTTACTATATTTTGAACTCTATGGTTTTGCTAATAAAATTCACTGTGTTGCAACATTCGCTGGAATGGGAATAAGGGTTCATAATACACCACCTGGTTTTATTGTGGACTTACCATGTAGTAAGCAGGCAGCACAATCGATATCGCTTTGTAGAGTGGTTGATGACCGCATATAAAAAGTTTAGTCCCATGTTGGGCGTCAATATTGGTATAACTTGATAACTGATTTTTTTATTACCCCCGTTTCTGTCCATAATTATAGAACGTATGCAATGTATTTTATATACTATTGGCAACTTGGACGTTTTTAAAGGTTTTTTTTAAAAGCTTAATTAGCCTGGATGCAAGTCTTTTAGGCCATTTCTTAGTTAGAATGGATCGGATTTTACTTTTTCTACATCATCACAAGTTTTGGATTGTCGGTTTGATATATTTGTACAGTGGGACGAAAAATCTTTTGTCTTTGAGGTAATCTTGTAAGCGGCGGGGGGCAGGGATTTCTTCATTATCACTCACATTTTGATGAGTATAACTGTCATTGATGTCACTTGCTAGCAATAACCGTTGAATTGAAAATTGTCGGCAATAAAAAATCAGATGATCAATATTTCCAACTTCGGAGTTACAGTACGAGCAAATATTATTCATTTAAAAGGTTAAAATACTTATCTTAAACTTGAACAATATAGATCGCTCGCTCGGTATGAGGTCTCTTTAGTATGAAATATATATATAATTTGAAGCTTTTAGTTTTCTCCTCTCTTAATTAAAAAGGTTTCAAGGTTTCAAATTTGATACAACAAGCTTTGTTGAAATTCTAAAAATAATTTTGATATATGTTGAGTTTTATAAAGAGGTACTTTAACGAACGTTCCCTATTAAAAGCCTTGTATACTTTCATGGCTTCTAACATAGAAATTAGAATTTTAAACGTAATATTTACCATGTAATTTGTTTTTGTTATACAAATTAGATTTTTGTTGTATTTATCATAAGAACTCCATTTATTGATAAAATTTTTCCTCTCATTTTACATTGTTTGGAGAATATAGTAGAATCCTTATTAATTTTGAATTCATCGGCGTCGTAGTTACAGTGCTCTGGTTTCGATTACGCAAATTACGATTTTGAGTTAGTAATTTGTCTTTTGATTCTCCGTCCTGCAGAAGGTTGTGAGTCCCGGTTGTTATTGCAACTCACTTAAGTAAACTGGCGGTTCATAATTGTTCTAAAAGAAACTTCTTCAGCGCTATTGGTGTTCGGTGCTACGCAAACGAACGTCTTAGCAAATCGCATTTTATGCAATTTGCACAATTACTATCATGAATTTAAATATGTTTTGTAGTACGTCGATAGCTACCGTCAATGCATCCTATAACCAGTTATTACCATTCAACCATTTTTAATATTTAACATTAGTTTTACCATTTTATTAATTTAGTGACATTTATTATTCAGTTGTTTATGTGAAAAGTAAATACCAGTTAAGCAAGTCTAGGATATCTCTGATTTAAATACCATTAGATACATCATAATATCTATAAAGGTAGGCTGAGGCTAACCGTGGGAATGCCGTGGAGATCTCGTACCGGATGTACATATGATCCGATACGGTCTCCACATCCTCCATCACCCGCCAGTCTCTGATTCGGGCTGCGATCGATGGGCAATGGAGTGACCGGGGAGTTTTAGTGGGTATTCCCAGGTCCAATTTTATGTGGAATTGGGTGAGCCCCACACGCCCGCCGCTTAACCAGTGGCGAGTAGGTCCATTAATAACATTTATTTTACTTATGATAATTTATTAAATGTTGAAATGTATTTCATGATGTATTTCGCCATTAAATGATATGTCTGTTGTTTAACAAAGATTTTCCGCAAAAATTTCCAAACTGATTGTTTTTAATTGTGATTATAGTTGATTAACGAGGTAAAATTTTCATTATTTTAGATGCACACTTCGTTTCCCTTCGACGAACATCCGACTGGAGTTCCAGTCGCTTGTGGAGGAGAGTGGCGCCGGGAACAGTTCTGGCGCTCCTCTCGTCCCACTCCGGATCGCCATACCCATGGACAACGACGCCCGGAGTCCAGCACCATCACCTACTGGTTAGTTGAAAGTTCCTGCAAAAATGCAATGCTGTTTATATGCAGTTAGATCTGAAATTTATTCAGAGGATATGATATGCGGGGGTTCTGGCTGTAATATGGTATTTGTGGGTTTGTTGAGTTGTGAAACCTCTGAGCTCATTAAATAAATCATTATAAGTCTTATTTAGTATCGTGTCATATCCATATAGACTTAGCACGCAAGTAAAATTGTTAGACTACCTTATGTTATTTTGTAGTTTCAAGTAGATGATAAAGTACAGAAAAATGAGAACAATCAATTGAGGTAGGTTTTAGCAGTAAATCTTATTCAAGTTTTCAGCGCCTGACAGTCGGGCAGAGCATATCTACCATCCAGAAGAACTCAGCTAAATAACAGTACTTTTTTATTTTATTAAACCTTACAGCTAATACAACGCGTGGATAACAGAGAATGAATATGTTAAGACAATTACAATTTCACATATAAATTCTAATGTATATAAATCGATATTGGTTCAAAAATATATTTATTTACACTCCATTTAAATACATGTCCATTCAGTGTTATTTCTCACTAAAGTTTCTACCCTATTTAAGCTGGTTAACATACACTTCCAGGTACAATAAGTGCAGCAAACAGCTGTCCAACGTCGCCGCGCGGGGCGGGTTCTTCGGGCCGGCGGCACGCTGACCTCGGCCTGGTAGCGCATTACGCCAGCCTTGCGGACCAGCGGCCCAATTCCAATGGGACTGCGGTAAGGACAAGGGTTGGTACAAACATGCGATAATCCTCTTCTTAGTGGTACACTGTAGCCGCCCAAAGTAGGGTAATTGACTCGAGTCTTGGGACATGAGTCCTAACTTGACGACTCAGGGAACTGAGCTTAACAACGAACATTTTATTTTCTTGTTCAGCTTAAGGTATAGCGTACTTAAATGAATAAGAAAAACTAAGCATACTATGAATTGTTAAATAAAACTTTTTTTACAGGATAAATATATATAGTAATAAAATGCTATCTAAAAAATATGCACTAATATAAAGGCAAAGTCTTGTTGCGGAAACACACAAACAAACACTACATACACTCACATTAATTCTCCTATGATACACACACTCACACTTACGTTATAGTCAATGTTGTTTCAAATGCATGTGTAATGTGTATGTAGTCATTGTATTTGTATGAATCTACTTTATATCACTCAGAGAAAATGGACGACTTTTACTTTAAACTGCATAGAATTGTAAATCGACTAGTTTTGCTAAAAAAAGACTCAAGTCCCCAAAATTGCGTATAAATCTTTTCAATAAGGATTCTGAAGACGGGTCTTTCCTAACACGAGCCCAACTTCACCGGAACAGCGGTTACTACAAGGGTTAGTTTCAAAGTCTGATCCTCTGCATTGAGCTGATGACATACTACCTGGATTACTACTGGAATTAATAAATAGAAATATCAAATCTTCGGAGCTTAATCTCTAATCTGTTGCACCATTTGGTCAATTTCGATTTATTTTGTTTTGTTTTTAAAAATATACCTCTTCACATAATTAATAACCATATGAATGAAATATACTTTGCAGAGCTTATTTTACTAAGAATATCTCATGTTTATGAAAAATAATGAGAATAACCTAAATTTTAATCTGTACTTAAGAGTCAATACCCTATTATGTTGGTTTCCAGGTGTCATCAACGACATCCGACTCGGGATACAGCAGCCGCGACGTGCGCGACTCCCGTGAGGCCCGCGAAGGTCGCGAGGGTCGCGAGGGGCGCGACGACGCCAAGCCGCCGTACAGCTACGCCCAGCTCATCGTGCAGGCGGTGGCCTCCGCGCTCGACAAGCAGCTCACCCTCAGCGGCATCTACAGCTACATCACGAAGCATTACCCTTATTACCGCACCGCGGATAAGGGCTGGCAGAACTCGATACGTCACAATCTCTCGCTTAACAGGTGAGACAGATATTGTAGTCATATAAATATTGAGCTCTGATCACTTTATCAATTGAATATAACTAAAATTAAGTGTGTGTGCATATTTCAACAAATTTGTCGTAAAATTTATATTCTACAATTATCGTAATTGATGTTAACATCATTGAGGCTAAAAAAACATTTGACCTTGAATCATTTTAGAAGAAGACAAAGGATTCCATTTCATTTGCAAAGCGAGACATTTAGAATGCCAAAACCAAGGTGTATATTCGTTTTCAGCATATATTGCCGTGCCGTGCTTTTTGTAAAAAATAATAATCTTTAATTCTGATATGAAAGTCTAATAGCTTACGACTAATTAAATATTTTAAACTGTTTACGAAGTTTACATCTGGCTTCATTCTTACGGCACAATCTTCACCTAAACTCAATATATAACAAATTGTCATTATGTAATAGGAAAAGAAGATAAATTTGTTTTTTTTAAAAATCAAAACACCAAATGACTCCAATCTGCCTAATGGTACACAGCCAAATCATTCAATCTTGGGACATACTGTCCCAGCCACCTTCACCTTGCGAACCTAATTGTCTTGTCAGCTCATGTTATATGAAGGGGGAATACTGTACCGGTAAAGAATTTCATGATGTTGATGTGCGAAAAAGAAGCGAGTAAATAATAATGCAATTTTTTACAGATACTTCATCAAAGTGCCGCGCAGTCAAGAAGAGCCGGGCAAAGGCAGCTTCTGGCGCATCGACCCTCAGAGTGAGGGTAAGCTCATCGAGCTGGCCTTCCGTCCGCGCCGTCCTCGGGGCGTGCAGTTCAGGGCGCCCTTTGGACTGTCCTCCAGGTGAGATACGCGCGACTTTCAAGGGAGCCAAACAAGAATTAAACTTGTCATTTACGATATTGCGCCGAAATATGCGGTGACATATGGTGCAATCAATAATTCAAATATCTCGTTATCTCACATTGCAACATTTGTGTAACGTAAAAAATGTATTATTTATTAAAACTCCAAAATAAGGATTACACGATAAAACTTAATTAGAAATATCATTTCTCCTAAAGCCCTCTTTCCGCTAGTAGTTAGAACCAGGGACTAAGGTTTTGATAACGATTTCATAAAGGTAACGGTATTAATAACGTTACCAAAATATACTGTTAAAATCTGGTATCGGTATATCAAGGAATAAAAGTGGGGATAGGAAAGTTACCGAATTAACGATACAAATAACGTTGGCTTGTCCTATATTTCTTATATTGTATCTGTTTGTGTTAGATCGTGTTTTGAGGCTGAAATAAAGTAATTGTTATTACTTTAAAAAAATTCAAATTATATTAAAATTAAACCAGTGCATTAGCGCAAAATCTAGTAGAGGCATCGCGAGCGAGCTGTTAAATCGACTAAGTTCGCTTACTTGTATCGGTATCTATTGCGTTTTTTTAGTAACGTTATAATAATACCGCAAAATTACCGGGCAAATCACAGATATAAGAAATATAACGTTGTGGTATCGTTATCAGACCGGTTTGTGAAAGGGTCTAAAAATTTTCAGAAATAAGTGGACGAGTTAGGAAAGAGGTCAAGTTAGAACAGTGGACCACGTTAGGAAACTTTACGAAGTCGTCCGGAAGGTAACTCCCAATCCAGATAAGATATTTAATTGAACTGTAATTATATAACCAAACCTATTTCACTCATCAAATTTAATTTTCAATTAGTTACTTCGGTGTCCCTTTAAAACAACTAGACTTGATTGTATATCATATTTGTACATATAATTAAGTGTATAAGTATTTAGTTAAGTAAAAGTTATAACAAGCCATCTTCATTAATGTAGAGTCAGGGTATATTAGAAGAACATTTTCCATGGAAGATATCATTTTGTTATATGGGGCTTAACACTATCAGATTGGATGCATCTGGTACAACTGTAATGTAGATGCTAACCAACCGTGCAGACAATTGCAGTGGAATGGCAGTTGGTCAACTGCTATGAAACTTCCAACCGCGTAGTCAGTTTGTAGTGGGTGTGCAGTTGGTCAATTGCTATAAAACCGTCAACCACCTGTGTAGTCAGATTGCAGTGGGTGTGCAGTTTGCCGTTGGTGTAGTCTGATATAGAACTTATTGGTTATATATGGTTTATAGCCAAATAACTGCTGCTAACCATCAGGTGAAATGGAGTCATATGCTTGACCTTTCTATAAAAAAATCACCTAATATACTTTTATTGATATTTTTCAGGAGCGCACCAACGTCACCATCCCAAGTTGGAGTCTCCGGTCTCGTGACACCCGAGGAGCTGTCCCGTGAACCCACGCCTGATCTGCTGACAGCTGAAGACCATGATCATCAGGTACTGACCGACTTTGTCTGGGGCGAAGAATTAATTATACTCAATATATAGTCTGTTTGAATATATTCCTGATCTATGCCTGATTTCACCAAGGGTGAATCATCATCATCGACAGCATATATTCGTCTCACTACTGAGGACAGGTCTTCCTAATTGGATGAAACGTAAGGAGGTTGGGCCATGGTCACAACTCAGACCCAGTTGGCGTTGGTGGATAAATGCGGTTTCTGTAACAAGCTTGATCAAGGTTTAGCGTGCCTTCTAACAACTCATTCGGGTCCAATCGTACTCAAAGTAGTAGATAGCCACTATATCAGCGAGCTTGTCATGAGAGATGAATAGTGTAACTACTATTTCAACTGCTATATTTCTAATCTCTAGTTTCATTTCTATTGATACAAAATACTTACCGATTTACGAAGTTAATCAGTCATATCGACCCCTGGGGAATCGATTTATACCCTAATGGACAGTGACCACTTATGGCATCCCTGTTCTAATGAATGTTTATGTTTCCTAGTCCGGGCAGCAGCGGCTGGGCGGCCAGTCTGCGCAGTATTTGTTCCCGCAACGTTCCGGCGTCAGTCAGAGCGCACCCGGGTCGCCAGGTAATAATATTGTCAACGTTCAACTAATTCTTGACTCGTGAGCAAATATCATCGTCTTAATCTTATCGTACTCATCATAAAAATCTGCCCCACCGTGATTCGAATCCGAGACCTCTGGCTAAGTAGACAGGGGTACTTACCACTCGACTGATATGGTCGATAGTGATGGTCCATATGAATGAAAAATGTAATAACTCATTTCAGTCATTTAATTTTACATTTTGTCCATTCTAATTTATTTTATTCTGATCTGAATATATTGGTATAAAATACGCGAGGAAACATACCAAGAATTTGAGCCATAATACCACCACCAAAAGTGTTTATTATTAACAAACATTAAATTGGGATGATATGTATGTATCCAGACTCCGTCTTTCGAACTATGATGGCTCTAGATGTTTTTTTCTATATGACATTTCTTGTATGTACTAATTATGGTAACGAACGTTACCAAAAAATTGATAGATTTACAAAATTCGTCAAATTTGACAGACATATAATAAAGGTAGACTTACAAAATAGCCGTCAGATTCCACCTGATGTATTGAGTGTTAAATAATGCAACAATAAGGTGTAATGGTGCAGGGCACGGGCTGGCGTACTCGTCGGCCGGCAGCGGGCTGGTGGTGTCGGGCCACCAGATCACCGTCGTCACCAACGGGGCCGGCGGCGAGAGAGAAGGTTCACGCACTTCTTATATGTTTAAATACTTCATTATTATTATATTATTTCTCACACACGCAACTATTATCTAACCCAAATCAAGTTCGCTTGGCTTGAGTTATGGATACTAAATATTGTTTATATATATCTAGTATTATGTATACAAATATCCAAATATACTAAATAAACACAAACGTCTATGACTCGTCAATAAATACTCGTCTGCTTCATACAAATATCTGCCCAACCTGTGACCGCTGGCTAAGTAGAGAGGGGTACTCGTCTACTTCAAGATATACAAAACTGGCCTACTGAGTGGAGTGCCCCTAGCTGTGCCGGCTACTCGGCCAGGGTTTATGGGCTCGAGTTTCAGCAGGGTCGGATGATTGTGTTGTAAACACGAATATTTGTTCTCTGGTTATGCTCGCTATGTAATTTCGGATGTAATTCGCTTCCAACCTTAGCCTTACCGTCACTTACCAGAATGGTGAGATGAAGGCCCAGAGCTACCCCGTTTAAATAAAATAATAATATGTGTATTGCAGAGAAGTACGTGGTTGGCACGACGACTGGCGGCAACCTGGTGTCCATACAGGAAGAGGACGCGCCCGGTCTGATCATACACCAGCACTCGCCGTACTACGCGTGAGTGCTTCATTGCATTTATAAATTAGTAGGGTATACTAATAAGGTACCTACCTTATAGCAGTAGGGAAATATCTGCAAAATAAAAATAGTACAACAAGTAATTCTTTAGATATAGGCTTAATAAACTTTGGATAATTCCGCAATGCAACTCTGTAATTGGCAATTGGCTAATTGCTTAAATTAGCATAAAAACTATTTAAATGGGAAAATATGTATATTAAATTATAACCTTCCCCTGTGACTAAATTTAGCACTATGCAGACTATAGTTTTAGTAGAAACGTGGATTTTCATTATCGATATGTGTACTATAGTGAAAATCTGCATAAACGAGCATTATATTTCGCAATGTATACCAATAGTATTTCTGTGTACGGTGTTAAGTACAGTTTTGAGGGAGCTACCTCTTAAACCCAATGTTATATACATTTAGAAAGTAATTAGATGATAGTATTGGTTTTATCATTACCTATCTAAACGTACCTACCTTTTTTTATCAAACTTGACTGATGGTATACACCACCGTGACTTACTTCCGTTACCCAATACACTGTTCGATTGCAGGGGTGGTTACGGAGGCGGCGGGGGCGGCGGAGACGACTGCGGGGCCCTCGGCGGCGAGCTCGTCATAGAGGACGCGCCCGAGGAACACTCGCCGCTCGCCAAGCGCGCCAGGCATCACAACGTGAGTGACGCTCATACACCGCCTCCTTACGTAGGGTCACCACTGTCATAGAGGACGCGCCCGAGGAACACTCGCCGCTCGCCAAGCGCGCCAGGCATCACAACGTGAGTGACGCTCATACACCGCCTCCTTACGTAGGGTCACCACTGTCATAGAGGACGCGCCCGAGGAACACTCGCCGCTCGCCAAGCGCGCCAGGCATCACAACGTGAGTGACGCTCATACACCGCCCCCTTACGTAGGGTCACCACTGTCATAGAGGACGCGCCCGAGGAGCACCGCCAACACCGCCCCCTTCACCGATAAATGGACTATCCAACACAACAATTTTTTTCAATGCCAACCAACCAAGTAGTTCCAGCTATTACCCCCACAACCTTACAAACATTACCTCTTTATAATATTAGTATAGATAAAGTATAATATTCTTATAAATATAAATAATGAAAAAGTCGTATGTTTGATTTATTCTTTTTCGTTAAAACTCAATTAAATTTTGTACTTTGGAAGTGGCATCAATACGCTGTTTGTTGATATTGTTCTTGTGTGAAAACTGTTGTTTTTTTTTCCAGATGTCGGACATAGAGGATCGACGCGCGTATTGACGGCCCGCGCCCGCGCCCGCCTCGAGGTAAAGCGCACGAAGCGCTCTGTCGCCTATATCCTCTGTTTCTCGTGAATAACACCAATTTTTAAAACAAATACTATTTGTAATACATGATATTCGTGATTTTCTTAACTTAAAGTCGTTATAAGCTGAAAGTAAACACCAAAGTGAACAATAATAACAAAGAATAGTATCCTTTTAGATTTAATTCTTTCAAAGTTGCGTCCCTTCTCGTATTGACGTGTCGTGACTTGATATTACGACATTTAAAAAGTTTCCCGGCATTTATAAGGTTAGTACAGATATAATAATAATTTTTTCCTATGATGTTTTTATATACACGCAATGCTATGCTGAGACAATTATATATATAATTATATATAATATCGCAACAATTATATATCAGCTTTTTGATACGACCATATTCAAATTACAGTTTAATGACGGTTGCAATACGTACGCTGATTGGTTGACTCTGGGCACAAGGTGATTGGCTTTTACAGTTGCCATTTCAATTTATCAAATAGTCATTAACAGTTGCCTTAGTGACTCTTGACTGAAATATATTGAATGAACGAGGAAAAGATCAAGTACTATTAAAGTGGTTTGGTATACTTATCAGACTTATTAGTAATTAATATCCTTTGGCTTTAAAAACCGTCGTTTTGTTGTTTAGCTTTTTTATGTATCTTTCATAATATACCTTAGTTGTATCAAATTTATTTTCGTTTATTATCACTTTTTATGAAAGCATTTAATTAGTAATTCCTGAAGTATTTGTTTTGATCGAAGTCACGTAGAAACAGAGTATATGAGGATGCGACCGTGTAGTTATCTTAGCAATAATTGGATAAGGGTGAACAGTGGACTGGAGTTATAACAAAACGGCGTGCTATCGCCATGGACAATGCGGGAGAATCGAACGGTTGCGAATTGAGACTAGAACGTGCTAAGGATACAGTGTTATTTTGAGTGGTACCTTTAAGTTTACGCTAAGTAATGCAGTAGGATCTATTTTATTTCGTTGTTTCTATTTTTTTTAGATTTCCCTCGAGCTTTAAAGACTCGGTAGCGCGCGTCGAACTGACAGTTTGACGTACAGACGTCACTTTGACAGATTTATTTTTAAATCGTACGCTTGCAGTGACTATGTGTGGCCAGTTCCAAAAATGTGCTAACAGAAAATATTGAAATTGCTTTTTGTAGCTGGCCCCGACATTTTTATAATGAAATAATAAGTGCAATGAATAAATGTAATTTAGTTTAGTTAAAAATAAAAATATGTAACCGATCATTGTTACTTATTTCACTAGACTACTTATCTTTTTAGTGTTATGCTGCAGGGTTGTTTTTGCTGTGGCATTCCACAGATTAAAAACTAATAAAACCAGTAGACCAAAAATATTTTCTTGTGTTTGCATTACGTTGGCTGTGTACTAGCCTACGAATAGTGATCTATATTGAAATATGATTTCGATTCTACTCGACCATTGCGAAAGTAGAAATCATCTATTTGACATAAATTCATATACATATTTTGCACTTTTAGATAAAGCAATAAAAATACAATTTTTCTTTATCAAAATAATAATAATCCTTGATTGGGTGATTTCAATATTATTACCAATAGGTTTTAAACTCTTTTGTGCATGGGATAAGGCTGTTTGCACGTTTAGCGTGATTAAGGAGAAAAGTCAAATAAAATATAATGAAGTTACATTAATTTGAATATCTCGAATTACCAGCGGTGATGTTTAGTTTTGAGAACGTTTTTTTTTAAAAAAAGGTGGCTGATAAATATAAATTAATAAAATATAAACCAATTATATCAGTAGGTTTCAACAATTTTGTACATTGTAAATGGTATAGAGAGATGAATCAGTTTCATAATTAGGTTACGTTAATTGACGAATAATTATTTTCCTGAACACGAATAAATACTAATAGTAATTTACTGGTCTTCGTAATTAGTCAAAAGTAATTTTGATATTTTTCTACTTTAATAACGATTAAATTTGTAGTAAATGTTTTACTTAAATTTAGTTCTATAAAGATCCTCGCAAGATTATAAGAGCAAACGATAATAAAAAGACGTTTAAGCAAGTTTTAAACCTTAATATGGTACACTTAAGATTTAATAAATATAATTGCCTTACGGCCTCAGTTTGTCCTGGATGAAAATCCAGGACAAACTGAGGCCTATATCTAGTATCCTATATCTAGTAATTTGGTATATCATTGTAAGGTTTAAAATTATTTCAGCATAAACTTGGATCTTAATTCATAGGACTAAATATCATTTCAAACTAAATTCGATGTTATTTATTTAGTAATATCGTGTATTACTAAATAAATAATTGATTCCTATTGAGTTCCCTATCGACAAATTTGTCTCAACAGGATTTAAATTAATTTTGAGATGCTACTATTTTCTTTTCGCTTCAGTGACTGACCCTAAAATTGATAATGAATTAGCTAAACCGCGTAATACGAATTTATGCAAACGGAGTTCAATGTACAAGACCCTTTTGCTATTTGACCATTTATAGAAAAATTTACATAAAATAATATTAACAAAATTTTATATGGTCTTGTACAGTGTTTCCGAGATCCTATCCGATTTTGGTACAGTTACAAATTTAGTGTTAAGATGACTTCATAAAATAAACTCGCTACCTGATTGTACACTTTAAATGTTACAGCAATTAGTTGAAAATTGTACGTCTCGAATGAATGCGGAATTGTTTCTATGAATTCGACTCATTCTTAGCTATACTGTTGTATAACAGTATACGATTATATTTAGCGTACATGCAATTGATTTCAGCGCTTTGACTTTCTTATGGCTTAGATTCATTTATAGGCTTTTACAAACATTTCGTTGTAAACGGTCTATAAAACGATATACATTTACAATAATGTAAATATTTTACAGCCTGAGTATTAAAATTTAAATATAGTGTCATAGTACTGATATATTGCTTATAGCATACATCTTTCAGTCATATTTCTTCAGTTATAGGGCATTTGCCTGAAGAAAATGTTATAGTTTAAGAAAATTCTGTATTATGAAACCAAACAATATGCTTGGTTAAAAAGTAATTATTTTTATTAACGTCAATGCCATGTATATGATAGCGGAGTAGAGTTGAGCTGTGCTTTATTTACAAATACGAATTTACCTGTACAGTTAAGACTTGCAATACTACCTAAGAGAGATCGGAAATGTGCCAGCCCAGAGTAACACTGAATAGCGTTCTATGGCACTGCAAATAAGATTGTCATTTGATCAACAAGACTCGCCACAGACTTCGATTCGGGGTAATTCGATCCTAAGACCTTATTACACCATTGTACAATACTTTGTTACAGTGTTGCCATGGACCTCAGAAAATATGAATGAAAAAATTTCCTACCTCCCTTTCTTTTACTTCTAACTATAAATAAATTAGTTAACTGATATTTCCTAAATGACTGCTTCTGCAGCTGCTATTGTGTGAATTCTATTAGTGATTTTTCATCTAAATTGACGTTTAATATCAAATATTTTTTTTGACAGGTCCGTCATTTACATTAAGTTTCTCTAAGTGCACACTAATTAATTTTTTGTTGTAAAATCTTCTTAAAACATCACCCGGTGATCCACGATCCACTATATATCTGGAAGTGTAGTATGAAATTTTATATACGTCAAAATGACATCTATTATGTTGAGACTGAGATATTGTAGACGTAATCGTATTCGAAATACATCGACAGACCAGTAAGAAATTACCGCACAACATTACGCTCTAAAACTGTAATATACTTTAAATTATTATTCTGAGTTTTTGGGACAAGTTACGCCGCTAATCTGTGGTCTGTATAGTCTTAACTATAACGAGTTGCTTCTATTAATCTTCATGCAAAACTTTGACTTTGACGTAACAATAAGTATGGGATCTCTGCCCTTTGAAAGTAACATTGTATCTTTAAACATTTATTTTAATAACAAAATCTAAGCTGTAAGAAAGCATATTCCTGTAGTATTTTTCTTATTTATCACAATTTGTAGTACCTATCAATTGCAGGTACAGTCAGAAGAATTAGCAAGTGATTCCATTTGTTATTTAAGTAAAGATATCTGGCAAGTGAGATCGCTTTCATTTGTGTTGATTGTACTTCACGTATAATTGGTGTTAGTGACTACGCTGCCTTTTTCTCTTTGCTATAAGTCAGTATTTGTCAGAACGTATCGTTATTACAGAGGATTGTACACTGAAATATTCGTTCTATTGTACAATAAATAATATAATATTCGGGAATCCGTCAGTTTTGCACATTCGTTATTCAATTAGGTATATTTCCTCTTTTTGCTTGCATTTTTAATAGCTTTTATAGATTGTAATGCAAGTAAAAATCCAGTTCCAGTTATCATTCTGATTGGTCTTCGGCAAAAAGTTTAATGTAAAATAATTTGAGACGGAAATAGAGAATATTTTTTTGGTTTATTCGTTATGCTCTGCTCATAATTGTGATTTTTATAAATATTTCATATTGAAAATGTGTATGTCCTTACTAAGGTTCTAGACAGACGGACTGCATTTCAACTGCAATCCGACTGCGAATATTTAGTTTTAATGCAGTTAGCACTGCTGCAATAAAACTGTTACCGTACCCGTGCATCCCAATGCATCCGATTGCAGTCGGCGTGGTGTTCCAATGACTGCACGCTGACTGCAAGTTAGCTACATAGTCGATGTGGAGTTTAAGCGCAGTTGGACCAAGTGCATTAAGACTGCTATTGAACCTCAAGTTACCTACTTAGTATGCAAAGAAGTTTGATTGTGTAACAAATCAAACTTTTCATAATGTCACAGAAAATGCTAAAATGCAGTTCTTTACGGTACAAATGCAGTTACATTTAAATACCAACTGCATTTGAATTGCACGTAGATCGTGCAGCTAGCTCTCAGTCAGCATGCAGTCAGAACGCCGACTGCAATCAAGCTTAAAAGTTTGCAGTTTTTTTTCTGTCTGAAATGAATTTAAAGAGCAAATTTACAGTTGCAGTGAAGTTGAATACAGCCCGTTAGTCTAGCCTAAAATTCACAGCATGCAAGATAATTAACGATGATTATTATCTTTATTAAAAAAGTTTCACTTATATCTGTATTTATGCAAATTTAGCACACGCCTTTTGGGTATGTTATTAGTTAGTAAGTTGAATTTTAAGCTTTATTTATGTTATGATGTATCGATCAAATTCGTTTGACACGTAATCGGCTGGCTTATTGAACATGAATTAATGAACTCGAATAAATTCTTTTGGCCATAATTCGATTCTTTTAAATAAAAAAGTATGTGTATTTTTGTTTCAAATTATATAAATATTAACTGGAATGTTCTATAAACCAGCTGAGCTGAGGTTAGCGCGTTTTAAACCCTTGTGATTTAGTTTAGAGCTCGTTTTCACTTAACATTAACTTGGTTTAGGTGTACAAAAAATATATAAATCTTTAAAAATACAATGATAATAATAAATATTGTACTATAACGTTTAGTAACGCTATATAGGTAGTTCAGTGACCAGGAAGCACTAGTGTATTGTATTTTAGCATTTAAATATTATATTTGTGAATTTATTTTTAGTGAGAGGCTTCTTTGAGTGCGTTGTATGAGTTATTATTTTATGTATGTCTACGGCTATCCAGCGTATGTGGCCTATGAGGGCACTTCGCACTATCATTTTGTAAAAGTATCTAAGAAACGCGCCTGCAGGTACCATAGGTAACTAACTTAAATTTTTGTAATTTTTAAAAGATCTCATAATCGCTCTTTGTAAGTCAATTTCCCATATTACAATTGAGACTATATATTATACACAAAAATACTTGTAAATGATGAGAAGTATCAAGTACAGTCCACGGCTTATCAAGCATAACAGTTTTAATTCGATCGTAACAAAGGTGGCTATCTATCAACTTGTGCTGTCCTCTGTACGTAATAAATTCACAATTACAGAGTTTCTTCTGGTGATTATACTTTACACAATGACGTCATAACTGATATTGAAGTTTGAAGACTTGCGCTGGGCTTATTGTAGTATCATATATTTCTGCTTGTGTTAAACTGTTTATATGAATTTAATCCTTATTTATTATTATATAAAGTCATTTTTGGTGAATTGACTAAAATATGTCTTTTTCTGATGTTGATTACGGCTATATTCCCGTGTAACTCAAAATGAAAATGCTAATTTGTGCAAAATAAATGTTACAAGCGTTTAATTGTAAACTTGGCTTTATTATTTAAAGTAAAATGGATTTAAGAATACTGTTTCTTATTCCAAATAATAAGGTCCTATATCCTCTCTATGATTAGAAGTTGATTCGCTTGCTCTTCAAACTTCAATCATCTGTAATAACAGCTGTCAAGGCTTTCATACGCTTAGATACGCAGTGTCGGAGTGAATATTAGACATACTTGTCTTTATTTGTTTTTATGGAACAACCGTTTAACTTCTATTCAATATAAACATAACAAAGGAGCATGTATAAAGGAATGTATAAAAAATATAATAATTTATAATCCATGTGTCTATTGAACACGAGTTAAGCGATGATTGTTTATTATAGAATATTAAAGCATTTTAAATGCTATTATAGTAAGTACTCTGTGTCTAAATAATATATTATATACGCGATACATGATTACATATGTTCAATATATAATTTTTTGTTGTGTATATGGCGTACTTCTATATAAAATAGAATGTGGGAAGTGTTCCCTTTGCGAGAGGTATTGGTTGTTTCGAATATCCACGTCTGATTATTTGACAAATTTTAAGAAATAAACGTATTTTATCTCTGGTTGGTTTTATTATTTTAATAATAATGCGTTTTTGTTTCGGCAAGCAAGGTAGTGAGGCAAGACAAGCAGGAACAACCGTGATAGATGGCATCGGTAACTACTGCAACCGCTCTCTCCTATAACCCTGGTCTTATTTATGAATTATTTAAATAAAAAATCAGAATACAAACTGAACACGGCTAGACAGTCGTCTCAATTTGGCCAGAGGACCTCCACCAACCCATGGTCCTGCCTACCTTGCGGCATACGGACCGAATCACAGGAGAGCGGGAGGGTACTTGCATAGGGCTCTTTTCCCTTCGACGCTGATCTGTGCTCCCTACAATTATCTTTATGCGTCCCTTCTGTTGCCAACTCTCCCCTTCTGGGGCGTGACGACACAATATCAGCCAGAGGACCTGTGAAAATGTTTCAATATAAATCAAAATGTTTTATTTAACATTGGTACTACATACAATCAATTTTATACCACTTTTTCATAAACTACCGAAGCGTCGTGGCCTGTGAATAATTGATTGGGAACTGAGCACTCAGCAAACTTTATATTAGACCTGCTGATCTCATTTTTCCATTTAAAATACATTTAATGAGTGTTAGCGACGGCTCAATTAATATGTAGCCATTTTTGTCACTTAGAACAATTAATGTTAATATTTATTGCGGGTAATCTCGCATTCTTACTTGTATGTCTTAGAATTAAGACACGCGTCTGGAAGCATCCGCGAGCGGCATCACTGCTAATATATTGCGTACCTTTGTTTTCCTATACCTAAATTAATGTTTTTTTTCTTGGACTGACTAATACTGTTGGCCGCAGATGGCCTTTACAGCGTTACCGGGGTTTTAAGGAGGCGAGAACCTTGGAGAGTCCTCAAGCCTTAAGGGCGATTCGCCTCTGGAGGAGTTCTAATCGACAGGCATCACCTCCAGGGGACGTGTCCCGCTGTCTCTTAGTCTCCAGGGCGCTCAAACCATGAGGGAGCGAACCTAAATTAATGTACTTTAGTGTGTTCAATATACGATTTTAACAAAGTGATACGTGTAACATTATTGCACCAGAAAACCATCATCCTAAATGAGATGCTATCTCTTTCTTCGTGATACTACTTTAAGGATATCATTTCTTAATAGTTATGTTGTTATTTAGTTTAAACGAGTCAAGCGAACATCATTTTTGTAAATAAGAATATTTCTCAGAATTACGCCTATTTAGCCAAAAGTAAGCATTTCTAAGAGTTTGTGTTGGAGCGTGCGTATGTATGTATAAATAGTATTTATTTTTATTAATTTTTTGAACATGAAAACGATTAAGACCTTATATTTTGTCGCAAACTGCGTACTCATACAAATTTCTCTTTCAGTTTTATAAAAGCATTATTCTGTAAAAATTTGCTAATTGCGCCAATTTTGAATAATCAGTTTTAAGATGAAGTTAAATTTCATTCTTATTATTAAATAAAAGAAAATATTTTAACATGGTATCAGAAGATAACAGACAGTATTTTTTTCTGTTATGACAAGAAGTAAGCCGAAAGAGTTTGTTGACGATGCTCTGATATTGAGACAGCCGATTAATTTGATCGATAAACGGAATGTGCGTTCCTAAAATACCTTGGTGTAACCATAATCAGGTAGCCTTGTGTTGGCAAATTTAAAAAAAGAAACAATCTAATAATCAGTGATTCCCAAAGTGGTCTATATCCATCCCTTGGGGTCAAAATTGGTTTTCAGGGGTCATAAACTGATTAAGTATATAAATTGGTAAGTATGTTGTATCAATAGGAAAAAAAACTAGGGATTTTAAAAGTAATTTGGCTACGGGTGTCTCAGGTTTAACTTCGTTTTGGAAAAGGGTTCTCTTGCCCAAAAGATTGGGAATCCCTTCTTGATAGCATAAATAAAATCCAATATTTCTACACCACAAACCACATTACAAAAAAGCGATGTTAAATTTTATGTTTTGTGCGTAAAATATGTTCTGAATGTGATCCTGACGATCCTGGTGATACTTCTTTATTTTAATCTGCATTGTTAGGCATGAATTTATAGGAGGGAAAGGTCGTTCTTATTCACCGAAAGGAAACTTCGCACACGAACAAAATGAATGCAAATAGAAACTGATGCATATTTTAGCTCAGTTATATTTGAGCAACATCGTTAGTTACTTGGGACCGTTTCCTGATTCAGCAGACAAATTACTTCAAGTACTTTACATTTATAATATTTGTAGCATGGATTACTGGGATAACTTTAAAAAGATCATATGGGCGTAACTTGTGCGACATTACAGTATACTTTTATGGTTTAAGTTAATTACTGCCACAACTAAAACTTAAACTATAGGTAATAATAAACATTATCATCAAATTTTAAGTCCGTGGATCATAAGAAGTAAAAAAAATACTTCAACACAATAGTGAGTACAACTATACAATAGTAATTCATACTCAGTCCACATTCAGTCCATTTTCATGTATCTAAAGATTCATTAATATTTGTTTTATAGAGGTGAGACTGTAACGAAGTGATTAGTATTAGAATATTAGATATGTGTATGTACTGTATTTCCATGATAATATCCATTGCTTGATTAAATAGAGACTGATTTGTGAACTTGTATCTCAGTAAAGCAATGTACGTAATGCCGTGCTTATGTAATGATATCTACATAGATCTCATAGAATATCTGCCCCGATATTACGTTACCGATTCATTTCATCAGGCTTTTCTAACAACAGTAGTGGTTTTCCAAAGCTTTAGCTTGGTTTCAATACTAATTGGTGACGGGTAGGTGTTTTAGATTCGTAGTTACATATTTTATACTCACAGACAATAGGTAAGTAAATATCTACAAAGAATTTTTTAAAATCTTTCAATTAAGGTCTCATTCCAATATCAAAATAATATACTATTTTGGTAGTTTTTCTAAAGAATAACTTGCAATATTAAATGTTGCATGTTTAAAGATGTATTTTATGCGGAAATTTATAGACATACTTATTTCTATATATCTCTGGAAAGCGTTATATCTGTATTCTGTTATAGTAACCATTTAAACTGCACAGTTAAGCTATCAACAAAAAAATAAGGCCGTTTTTAGTTTTGTTTAAAACTCGAATAACTTTAGAAAACTTATGAAACTCGTAATTTTAAGGTTGCCCTCGAGTTCCCTTCGTCTGACCCTGACTTGATGAGAATCAGGCAACCCCAGGAGTATACTCTATCGAATAAAAATTTGAAACTCGGTTTACATTTAACATATGTTGGTGAAAACACAAACAAAGAAAATAAAGATGGAACGTTATCCTTTCTAGAAGTTGGTTTATAAAATTTATTAGAAACATTACAATTTAACTATTGTGCTATTTACGTAAGTATTACAATGACGTCTAATTTAAGCGAAATCGGTAAGTTAATATAAGTTAATTACTATTTAAAAACTTCACACATTTATTAACTATTTATAAACAAATATCGGTAATTTTTTTTATTTTCAGAAAAAGACATGTACAAAGAAGAATTAAAAAACGAATTTAGGAAAAAATTATGTTGTATTTTTATTTAACGGAAATATTTGTAGACTTCCTGATAATTATTTTTTTTATATAAAGCACAGCAAATGACTCAACACCACCTGATGATAAGCAGTAGAGGAGTCCATATGCGAAGATAGCTAGTGAAGCATGTGACATACTGCCCTAGCCACCCTCACCTTGCCGGGGCAAAAAGTGCTTTTTCACGCCTCTTTTAAAGGAACCCATGTTATAAGAAGGAGGGAATACGAAAAAAAAATATATATTGTAATGTCGGCTTTTCTCCTACTATAGTTGTAATTGTATCATATTTATATGTCTAAATAGGTATTTAACAAGCCTATACACGAGTACCTTCACCTACCTAATCAGATATAATAGAAATTATTTCCTGTGTCTGAGCTTGCCGGCGAGGCGGGCGCGGAAGTACTTAAGAGTTTTCAAATTGGGTTAATTGAAATAATTTATCTTAATTTATGGGTCAATGACTTCTGTTGTCGGTTCGTGGTACGAAAGTTATTTCTATACGTGCAAAGACTCTAATCCGGGATTAGGTTTAAAAAGCCAAACTTTCCGGTTATATCAGCGAAGGTGGTAAAGTTTGGAACTTGTTAATCAATCAATCATTCACTCATTAACTCAGCGTTTAAATAACGTAAGCTTTGTTATTAGACAAGACCACCTTAAAGACAATCGCTCTTAATCAGTTGCCAGTTTCCTAAAGTAATTTCTTTACTTCATTCCCGTTCCTCTCCAAATTAAATTTCATCAGAAAACCACTTAAAGCTAACTAGAATTACTCCATGATTAACATAACCGGTAATTTTACAGCGAGGTAAAGGGCGGCTAAATTAGAACTCTCGGTAAATTGGACAGGGTGAATAATAATCCGAATTTTATTTCCAATATAAAAAAAAACTTGTTTCTCCTTTCTATTTCTTTACCAGCTCGCAGACGTCTTCTCAACAACTGAATATTTATCGTTTGTGTGTTTTTCATAAATTTGATAGTGGAGTAATAAAGAATCCTTTTTTTAAGAGCAGGAATCCATTTACGGACCTACCCGCCACTGGCTAAGCGACGGGCGTGTGTGGGGCTCACTCAGTACCTCAATAGAGCGGCACTGAGAATACCCACTAAAACTCCCCGGTAACTCCATTGCCCTTCACGGGGGTAACCTGGGTTCTGCACGAGCAATTCACCAGGTCACCATTAATAAAGAATCCTAACTATTTGCATATTTATTTATACCTTTGCGTGTTAGACCAAACCTTTTTATAATATAACTTTATAATATACAACACCCTGGCTGCATTGTTTATGACATATATTTTTTCTAATAATATTGTATTCTATTTTTATGTCACATTCTTTTTAGCTTGTCGAATTATATCACTGCGATCTCTACTATTGGAATTTGCTTACCTTATTTTAGAAGGTTATGGGCTTATTCTACCTTTAATATGGATAAATCGACATACCGTAGCCCTGCCGTGACCGTAAGTCAACATAATTCTATTTCAAAGTTAATTGGAAGAGCTAATTATAATTCGTGGAGCTTCGCCATGCAGATGACGCTCATAGACGCTGAACTGTGGGATTTTGTCTCGCATCCATCTACATGTGCTGAAAAATTAACTCCGGAAGAATTCAAGCGGCGCGACCAACGTGCAAGATCTAAAATTTGCCTGAATGTAAGCGAAATGGTCTATCCTGTTGTGGTCGCTTGTGATACTGCTGAACAGACTTGGCTTGCTCTTAAGAAAGCGTATGCAGATAGCAGCCTAAGTAGACGCCTTTCACTCCTGAAAAAACTGTTCAATTGTAAGCTTGAGTCATATCCTGACATGGAAAGCTACATCAATGACATCCGTGAAACTCAACAGAAGCTTTCTGCCATCGGAAAAGCTGTCGAAGACGAATTTGTTGGTGTAGTGATGCTAGCAGGATTGACAGAAGAGTACTTGCCTATGGTAATGGCAATTGAGCACTCGGGCGCTACCATCACAGCTGATTATGTTGCCACTACACTTATGAAGGAAGGACAGCGTCGAGTGAATACAACGGTCAGCTTGGGAAATAATGCTTTTGCTACTACCTCTTCGAAGGCGACTGTTGTGTGTTCCTACTGCAAGAAGTCGGGGCACCACGTGTCTAAGTGCAGGAAGCGTTATTATAATTCCAAAAAGAATAAAAAGGGCATCGGTGATACTACTGCTAATTATATTACAGATTTTACACTTTTATCATCTTTTCATTCAATTACAGGTCATAATTCCCCTTCTTTATCCCAGGATTGGTACATTGACTCTGGAGCCACGAGCCATATGAGTTGTTTTAAGGATTGGTTTATTGATTTTACTCCTCTCCGTAAACCAGTTACTGTTGCCAATAAAGAAGTTGTATATAGTGAAGGAAAAGGTACCGTGTCTGTAAAGATATGTAATAGTGTAATAAAAATTTCTAATGTACTTTATGTACCACAACTTTCGACTAATTTATTGTCTGTTAGGGAATTAGTTAGTAAGGGTTTTATAGTTATTTTTTCTCCTAAAGGCGCCTCCATAATCAAAAGAGAAGGATGTAAAGTGTCTGGAACACTTTTAGCTTCTGCCTCCAACTTTTCAGGCATGTATAAGTTAGATTCTTCTTCTCTTAACAATCAAGCATATACAGCTCAAAATAAAGAGCCCATGCTACTGTGGCATAGACGCTTAGGTCATTTAAATAATAAAGCCCTAGATATTTTAAAGAGAAAACACATAGGAATAGATTACTCTGACAGATTATGTCAAACATGTGTCCCATGTTTACAAGGTAAGTTGACAAGGAAACCTTTTACAAAGTCAACAAGTAGGTGTAATAATAAACTAGAACTTATTCACACTGACCTTTGCGGACCAATGAGTACGCAGTCGTGGGGAGGTTCTCTATACCTACTTACCTTTACTGACGACTTCTCTAGGAAAACTTTTGGCTATTTATTAAAGAACAAAAGTGAAGTATTTCGAAAGTTTGTAGAATTTAAGCACCTCGTAGAAAACCAAACAGGTCTTAAAATAAAGGCACTTCGTTCCGACAATGGTCGTGAATTTGTCAATCATCAAATGAGTACGTTTCTCAAAGACAATGGTATTATTCAGCAACTGACGGTTCCATACCATCCTCAGCAAAATGGTGTTTCAGAAAGGGTTAATAGAACCGTCATAGAAAAAGCAAGGTCTATGCTTAAAGATGCTAACCTGCCTAAAGCCTATTGGGGAGAAGCTGTTAGTACAGCTATTTATCTCAAAAATTATTCTCCAACTCAGGCATTAAATTTTAAAATTCCCGAAGAAATTTGGACAGGAAAAGCAGTAAACCTATCACATTTAAGAGTTTTTGGTTGCACAGCTCATGCTTTAGTTCCAAAAGAAAAGAGAACTAAGTTGGAATCCAAAACTCTTGACTGTTTGTTCGTAGGCTATGCTAGTGACTGCAAGGGTTACCGTCTGGTAAATCCTAAGAATCCTAGGAATGTTATTATTGCTAGAGACGTGGTTTTTATAGAAGATAAAACTGTAGAGTCTTCTCAGCCCACAGATTTTGTGGAATCTGAACTACCATCAATTAATATAGAAGTCTCTGTTCCTATAGATCCTGTTCCATCTACAAATACTGAGGAACTTCCGGCACCTCAACAATCAGTTGGATGTCCCAGTATAAATATAGATTCTCAGTCAACATGCTCAGAAACTCCGGACGCCATTGAGTGTACCCGCCGATATCCTTGTAGAGAGCGCAATCCTCCACAGAGGTATGAAGCAAGCACTTGCCTTATATCCCCTGATTTCGAACCTGAGTCATTCAAGCAGGTACAGGATGACGCATATAAGGAAGATTGGCTTAATGCTATGAAGGCGGAGTACGATTCCTTGATGAAACATGGCACTTGGATATTAGTTGACAGGCCTAAAGACCGGAAGCCTATCAAATGTAAATGGGTGTACAAAATTAAGAAAAACACAGACGGAGATATTGTAAAATATAAAGCTAGACTTGTAGCAAAGGGCTTTACGCAAGTCTATGGAGTAGATTATGGAGAGACTTTTTCACCTGTTGCGAGGTTATCTTTCATTAGACTTCTTCTAGCGTTCGCCGCTAAATTAAATCTTCAGATTGATCACCTGGATGTTGAAACAGCATTTCTGAACGGCGAGCTTGAAGAAGAAATTTATATGGAACAACCTGAAGGTTTCATTACAGAAACAAAAAAGGTTTGTTTACTCAAAAAATCTCTCTATGGTCTAAAGCAAGCTCCGAGACAGTGGAATAAAAGGGTCTGCGAAGCAATGCAAAAGTTGTCTTTGACTCGCGCAGAAACAGAGCACTGTATTTATTATCAAAGAGAATCTGAAAATCTTCTTGTTGTTGCGGTTTTTGTAGATGATTTTTTCATTTTTAGCAATAATATTCAAATGAGAGAAATGTTTAAAACGGGGTTGAAACAATCTTTTGCAATTAAAGATTTAGGTCCAGTCAAAGATTGTTTAGGCATGAGGGTTACACGACACGATGATGGTAGTATCAGTCTTGACCAAACCAACTATATTGACAAACTTGTTGATAAATTCAATTTGAGCAAAGCCATATCAGTGTCAACGCCTTTGGAAGCTGGTCTCAAATTAATTTTACCCAATAAAGACGATGAGAAATTGGATTTACCGTATCAGCAGCTCATTGGATCTCTAATGTACATTTCTATTGGCACTAGGCCGGACATATCTCACGCCGTATCTGTCCTTAGCCAATTTAATGCACATTATGGGGAGGTACACTGGAGAGCTGCTAAACGGATACTCAGGTATCTTAAGGCAACTAAAACCAAAGAGCTCAAATACACAAAGTCGACAAGCGATATTGTGGGATATGCTGATGCAGACTATGGGTCTAACCTCGTAGACCGCAGATCCTACACTGGCTTTGTGTTTATGCTCAGTGGCTCAGCCATATCCTGGGAATCACGTAAGCAACGCACTGTCGCACTTTCTACCACCGAAGCAGAATATATGGCACTCAGCGAAGCTTGCAAAGAGGCCATATATCTGAAATATTTGGTAAAGGATATTTTTCAATACAGCAAACCAATTACGCTGTACTGCGACAATCAAAGCGCACTTCAACTCACTAAAAACAACACTCATCATTCGCGCACCAAACACATTGACGTTAGGCATCATTTCATTCGAAATTCTATCACCAGTAATGAAATAATTGCTGAGTACATTCCTACTGGTAATATGATCGCCGATGTCCTTACTAAGAGTTTACCAAATATTAAACATGTAAAATTTGTAAAATGTTTAGGTTTAGTTTAAACTTACTCTAGGACGCGGACGTTTTATTTTTTGAGTGATTTGAGTTGTGTATAAATAGTGTTAAAGTGTGTGTTTATATAGATGTAAGTTTTGTGGTTGTTAGTGTACTTTTGATAATGCATTTACTGTATATAGTGGTGTATATATACAGGGTGTTTATATTACGGGGAGGTGTTAGACCAAACCTTTTTATAATATAACTTTATAATATACAACACCCTGGCTGCATTGTTTATGACATATATTTTTTCTAATAATATTGTATTCTATTTTTATGTCACATTCTTTTTAGCTTGTCGAATTATATCACTGCGATCTCTACTATTGGAATTTGCTTTCCTTATTTTAGAATTGCGCTATATAATAATATTTTTCACACACACCTATTACATAATAGGTGACAAATATTTATCCTTTTTGTTTTTCCATTTTCACGTCTTCATTGTAACAATGGGCATGTAATTTGACATAGATATAGATTCCATTCTTAACACTAGATTTACCAGACCAGTCATTTAGACTGGTCGTGCAATTTTAATTCAAAATTCCTACTATATTACACATTTTTTTTTCAGAAATGATGTTATGACTTTTGTAGCTATAATTAGAGAGTACGTTTTATAAACTTAATGTTATTTTATATACATTAGTAATAAATATAATTTTGTTGTTGACATATATTAAAATCGCTGGTATATCTAGTGTTAAAAGGATATAGGTTTTTATTATCATGGATAATTAAATGTTCCTGAGGAACGCGATGTCACTTTCTGTGTCAAAATGAAATTCACAAGGGCAAATACGCCGGCGGCAACTGGTTGTAAATATTTACCACAAAGTTTATTTAGTCTAGACTGTCTCGAGTGTCTTGTTACTTGTTTATCTCTTATGATTATTAGCAAAAGGTTTAATTTAAACCCTAATTTCTGATTAAAAATAATGTTATTTTTTGTACACAAAATCCAATTAAACAATACAAAGGTATAGACATAAAAAATTCAAAAGCAATTTATTTCTTAAAATAAATCATCTTATCTATGGACTAACCTCAAAATCGCGAAAAAAGACATCTGTGTAAACTTTTCAGTTGAGTTAGTATTTATGCGTACGATTCAATGTACAAGCACTTCTGATTACTTTGATTTCGTTTAATAACTTTGCGTTTTGACTCGCCCGTTCCAATAACGTTCTATGTACCTTACGTTGTCAAATATAATATCTTTTTAAACTTTAATACATATAAGGCTGAGCTTCAGACCACTCTTTAACCACACCAGCTTTTGTGGTCTAATCCAGCCGAGAAAATTTGTCGAGCGCTATTTTCTGTACGTCGTTACTGAACGTCCACTATCATCATTGTCACGAGTCAAGAGTACACGGAGTCGGAGAGAAAAAGTCGTCCTACAAAGATACAATTTTTACCGCTATCTTCTAAGTTACGACAATGTATTTAAGGTTTATCTCCATTAACGGAAGGAGGTTCTCAATGCGTTGTATTTTTTTGGTATTTTTTTTTATGTTTGTACACCCATCACGTCGAGATTTCTGATTCGATTGACGTGGTTCTTTGTTTGTTCTATGCGGAATTGTTGCCATTTGGTTCCATAAAAATTTAATTCAAATTTAATTCAAGTTTTAATTTTATGAGCATTTTTGTTTATTTGGACGATATAGTTTTTACGAATCGTAGCAAAAGCTATTAGATTTTTTTAACCCACTACAAACAGACGGGGAAGTCGATAATACTGACAATCACTCATCTAATTTCGATTTTAGAAATTGAACACTCCAAAATCGTGAATAAAAACGTTTTAAAATACTAAAAACCACTAAAGAAGCAGAAATAATTCAAGAATAAATGATCCCACGAGAAAGAAAGAAGTTGTCCTGTTTAAAATTATCTTCGGATAATTTTAAATAAATTTTAAATAATATCATTTAAAATTGCAGTCGCAGCTAGTTGTATAGAAAGTGAAGCTCTGACTCCAAAAAATAAATTTAAAATGGAAAAATATATTCTAATGTAATAAAAGTGTTAAAATATTTTCTCTTTGGAACTATCAAGGAGGTTTGTTCATTCAGCTTATTTATTCTTGAATGTAAAACTTCTTGGTGGATTTCTTAATTTTCTTATAGAAAGTAAAAAAAGAATTAAAATGTCGTATTATCGTAGTATAAGGTATGCGAACATTCCTTTGTATAGAGCTTCGTTGACATTTAATTGAGCAAACGTCTGAAAATGTAAAGGTTAAGTCAAAACTAACGTAATTATTCTGTGTCATAAAACGGTTTAACGTGACAGCATATTAGCTCTATCAAATCAGTGCGGTTCTTTATAGCTGGTAACTTTGGATTTTGTCTCGCATCCATCTACATGTGCTGAAAAATTAACTCCGGAAGAATTCAAGCGGCGCGACCAACGTGCAAGATCTAAAATTTGCCTGAATGTAAGCGAAATGGTCTATCCTGTTGTGGTCGCTTGTGATACTGCTGAACAGACTTGGCTTGCTCTTAAGAAAGCGTATGCAGATAGCAGCCTAAGTAGACGCCTTTCACTCCTGAAAAAACTGTTCAATTGTAAGCTTGAGTCATATCCTGACATGGAAAGCTACATCAATGACATCCGTGAAACTCAACAGAAGCTTTCTGCCATCGGAAAAGCTGTCGAAGACGAATTTGTTGGTGTAGTGATGCTAGCAGGATTGACAGAAGAGTACTTGCCTATGGTAATGGCAATTGAGCACTCGGGCGCTACCATCACAGCTGATTATGTTGCCACTACACTTATGAAGGAAGGACAGCGTCGAGTGAATACAACGGTCAGCTTGGGAAATAATGCTTTTGCTACTACCTCTTCGAAGGCGACTGTTGTGTGTTCCTACTGCAAGAAGTCGGGGCACCACGTGTCTAAGTGCAGGAAGCGTTATTATAATTCCAAAAAGAATAAAAAGGGCATCGGTGATACTACTGCTAATTATATTACAGATTTTACACTTTTATCATCTTTTCATTCAATTACAGGTCATAATTCCCCTTCTTTATCCCAGGATTGGTACATTGACTCTGGAGCCACGAGCCATATGAGTTGTTTTAAGGATTGGTTTATTGATTTTACTCCTCTCCGTAAACCAGTTACTGTTGCCAATAAAGAAGTTGTATATAGTGAAGGAAAAGGTACCGTGTCTGTAAAGATATGTAATAGTGTAATAAAAATTTCTAATGTACTTTATGTACCACAACTTTCGACTAATTTATTGTCTGTTAGGGAATTAGTTAGTAAGGGTTTTATAGTTATTTTTTCTCCTAAAGGCGCCTCCATAATCAAAAGAGAAGGATGTAAAGTGTCTGGAACACTTTTAGCTTCTGCCTCCAACTTTTCAGGCATGTATAAGTTAGATTCTTCTTCTCTTAACAATCAAGCATATACAGCTCAAAATAAAGAGCCCATGCTACTGTGGCATAGACGCTTAGGTCATTTAAATAATAAAGCCCTAGATATTTTAAAGAGAAAACACATAGGAATAGATTACTCTGACAGATTATGTCAAACATGTGTCCCATGTTTACAAGGTAAGTTGACAAGGAAACCTTTTACAAAGTCAACAAGTAGGTGTAATAATAAACTAGAACTTATTCACACTGACCTTTGCGGACCAATGAGTACGCAGTCGTGGGGAGGTTCTCTATACCTACTTACCTTTACTGACGACTTCTCTAGGAAAACTTTTGGCTATTTATTAAAGAACAAAAGTGAAGTATTTCGAAAGTTTGTAGAATTTAAGCACCTCGTAGAAAACCAAACAGGTCTTAAAATAAAGGCACTTCGTTCCGACAATGGTCGTGAATTTGTCAATCATCAAATGAGTACGTTTCTCAAAGACAATGGTATTATTCAGCAACTGACGGTTCCATACCATCCTCAGCAAAATGGTGTTTCAGAAAGGGTTAATAGAACCGTCATAGAAAAAGCAAGGTCTATGCTTAAAGATGCTAACCTGCCTAAAGCCTATTGGGGAGAAGCTGTTAGTACAGCTATTTATCTCAAAAATTATTCTCCAACTCAGGCATTAAATTTTAAAATTCCCGAAGAAATTTGGACAGGAAAAGCAGTAAACCTATCACATTTAAGAGTTTTTGGTTGCACAGCTCATGCTTTAGTTCCAAAAGAAAAGAGAACTAAGTTGGAATCCAAAACTCTTGACTGTTTGTTCGTAGGCTATGCTAGTGACTGCAAGGGTTACCGTCTGGTAAATCCTAAGAATCCTAGGAATGTTATTATTGCTAGAGACGTGGTTTTTATAGAAGATAAAACTGTAGAGTCTTCTCAGCCCACAGATTTTGTGGAATCTGAACTACCATCAATTAATATAGAAGTCTCTGTTCCTATAGATCCTGTTCCATCTACAAATACTGAGGAACTTCCGGCACCTCAACAATCAGTTGGATGTCCCAGTATAAATATAGATTCTCAGTCAACATGCTCAGAAACTCCGGACGCCATTGAGTGTACCCGCCGATATCCTTGTAGAGAGCGCAATCCTCCACAGAGGTATGAAGCAAGCACTTGCCTTATATCCCCTGATTTCGAACCTGAGTCATTCAAGCAGGTACAGGATGACGCATATAAGGAAGATTGGCTTAATGCTATGAAGGCGGAGTACGATTCCTTGATGAAACATGGCACTTGGATATTAGTTGACAGGCCTAAAGACCGGAAGCCTATCAAATGTAAATGGGTGTACAAAATTAAGAAAAACACAGACGGAGATATTGTAAAATATAAAGCTAGACTTGTAGCAAAGGGCTTTACGCAAGTCTATGGAGTAGATTATGGAGAGACTTTTTCACCTGTTGCGAGGTTATCTTTCATTAGACTTCTTCTAGCGTTCGCCGCTAAATTAAATCTTCAGATTGATCACCTGGATGTTGAAACAGCATTTCTGAACGGCGAGCTTGAAGAAGAAATTTATATGGAACAACCTGAAGGTTTCATTACAGAAACAAAAAAGGTTTGTTTACTCAAAAAATCTCTATGGTCTAAAGCAAGCTCCGAGACAGTGGAATAAAAGGGTCTGCGAAGCAATGCAAAAGTTGTCTTTGACTCGCGCAGAAACAGAGCACTGTATTTATTATCAAAGAGAATCTGAAAATCTTCTTGTTGTTGCGGTTTTTGTAGATGATTTTTTCATTTTTAGCAATAATATTCAAATGAGAGAAATGTTTAAAACGGGGTTGAAACAATCTTTTGCAATTAAAGATTTAGGTCCAGTCAAAGATTGTTTAGGCATGAGGGTTACACGACACGATGATGGTAGTATCAGTCTTGACCAAACCAACTATATTGACAAACTTGTTGATAAATTCAATTTGAGCAAAGCCATATCAGTGTCAACGCCTTTGGAAGCTGGTCTCAAATTAATTTTACCCAATAAAGACGATGAGAAATTGGATTTACCGTATCAGCAGCTCATTGGATCTCTAATGTACATTTCTATTGGCACTAGGCCGGACATATCTCACGCCGTATCTGTCCTTAGCCAATTTAATGCACATTATGGGGAGGTACACTGGAGAGCTGCTAAACGGATACTCAGGTATCTTAAGGCAACTAAAACCAAAGAGCTCAAATACACAAAGTCGACAAGCGATATTGTGGGATATGCTGATGCAGACTATGGGTCTAACCTCGTAGACCGCAGATCCTACACTGGCTTTGTGTTTATGCTCAGTGGCTCAGCCATATCCTGGGAATCACGTAAGCAACGCACTGTCGCACTTTCTACCACCGAAGCAGAATATATGGCACTCAGCGAAGCTTGCAAAGAGGCCATATATCTGAAATATTTGGTAAAGGATATTTTTCAATACAGCAAACCAATTACGCTGTACTGCGACAATCAAAGCGCACTTCAACTCACTAAAAACAACACTCATCATTCGCGCACCAAACACATTGACGTTAGGCATCATTTCATTCGAAATTCTATCACCAGTAATGAAATAATTGCTGAGTACATTCCTACTGGTAATATGATCGCCGATGTCCTTACTAAGAGTTTACCAAATATTAAACATGTAAAATTTGTAAAATGTTTAGGTTTAGTTTAAACTTACTCTAGGACGCGGACGTTTTATTTTTTGAGTGATTTGAGTTGTGTATAAATAGTGTTAAAGTGTGTGTTTATATAGATGTAAGTTTTGTGGTTGTTAGTGTACTTTTGATAATGCATTTACTGTATATAGTGGTGTATATATACAGGGTGTTTATATTACGGGGAGGTGTTAGACCAAACCTTTTTATAATATAACTTTATAATATACAACACCCTGGCTGCATTGTTTATGACATATATTTTTTCTAATAATATTGTATTCTATTTTTATGTCACATTCTTTTTAGCTTGTCGAATTATATCACTGCGATCTCTACTATTGGAATTTGCTTTCCTTATTTTAGAATTGCGCTATATAATAATATTTTTCACACACACCTATTACATAATAGGTGACAAATATTTATCCTTTTTGTTTTTCCATTTTCACGTCTTCATTGTAACAATGGGCATGTAATTTGACATAGATATAGATTCCATTCTTAACACTAGATTTACCAGACCAGTCATTTAGACTGGTCGTGCAATTTTAATTCAAAATTCCTACTATATTACACATTTTTTTTTCAGAAATGATGTTATGACTTTTGTAGCTATAATTAGAGAGTACGTTTTATAAACTTAATGTTATTTTATATACATTAGTAATAAATATAATTTTGTTGTTGACATATATTAAAATCGCTGGTATATCTAGTGTTAAAAGGATATAGGTTTTTATTATCATGGATAATTAAATGTTCCTGAGGAACGCGATGTCACTTTCTGTGTCAAAATGAAATTCACAAGGGCAAATACGCCGGCGGCAACTGGTTGTAAATATTTACCACAAAGTTTATTTAGTCTAGACTGTCTCGAGTGTCTTGTTACTTGTTTATCTCTTATGATTATTAGCAAAAGGTTTAATTTAAACCCTAATTTCTGATTAAAAATAATGTTATTTTTTGTACACAAAATCCAATTAAACAATACAAAGGTATAGACATAAAAAATTCAAAAGCAATTTATTTCTTAAAATAAATCATCTTATCTATGGACTAACCTCAAAATCGCGAAAAAAGACATCTGTGTAAACTTTTCAGTTGAGTTAGTATTTATGCGTACGATTCAATGTACAAGCACTTCTGATTACTTTGATTTCGTTTAATAACTTTGCGTTTTGACTCGCCCGTTCCAATAACGTTCTATGTACCTTACGTTGTCAAATATAATATCTTTTTAAACTTTAATACATATAAGGCTGAGCTTCAGACCACTCTTTAACCACACCAGCTTTTGTGGTCTAATCCAGCCGAGAAAATTTGTCGAGCGCTATTTTCTGTACGTCGTTACTGAACGTCCACTATCATCATTGTCACGAGTCAAGAGTACACGGAGTCGGAGAGAAAAAGTCGTCCTACAAAGATACAATTTTTACCGCTATCTTCTAAGTTACGACAATGTATTTAAGGTTTATCTCCATTAACGGAAGGAGGTTCTCAATGCGTTGTATTTTTTTGGTATTTTTTTTTATGTTTGTACACCCATCACGTCGAGATTTCTGATTCGATTGACGTGGTTCTTTGTTTGTTCTATGCGGAATTGTTGCCATTTGGTTCCATAAAAATTTAATTCAAATTTAATTCAAGTTTTAATTTTATGAGCATTTTTGTTTATTTGGACGATATAGTTTTTACGAATCGTAGCAAAAGCTATTAGATTTTTTTAACCCACTACAAACAGACGGGGAAGTCGATAATACTGACAATCACTCATCTAATTTCGATTTTAGAAATTGAACACTCCAAAATCGTGAATAAAAACGTTTTAAAATACTAAAAACCACTAAAGAAGCAGAAATAATTCAAGAATAAATGATCCCACGAGAAAGAAAGAAGTTGTCCTGTTTAAAATTATCTTCGGATAATTTTAAATAAATTTTAAATAATATCATTTAAAATTGCAGTCGCAGCTAGTTGTATAGAAAGTGAAGCTCTGACTCCAAAAAATAAATTTAAAATGGAAAAATATATTCTAATGTAATAAAAGTGTTAAAATATTTTCTCTTTGGAACTATCAAGGAGGTTTGTTCATTCAGCTTATTTATTCTTGAATGTAAAACTTCTTGGTGGATTTCTTAATTTTCTTATAGAAAGTAAAAAAAGAATTAAAATGTCGTATTATCGTAGTATAAGGTATGCGAACATTCCTTTGTATAGAGCTTCGTTGACATTTAATTGAGCAAACGTCTGAAAATGTAAAGGTTAAGTCAAAACTAACGTAATTATTCTGTGTCATAAAACGGTTTAACGTGACAGCATATTAGCTCTATCAAATCAGTGCGGTTCTTTATAGCTGGTACCTGTCTATAAAGATCGTAGGGCGGAACGGCCCTATTGTGGTATTGGTTGGCGGGTAGCCAAACAGTCATCTCGCAAACATTTAAGCCCTTACTATGAAGTAATGAATTTTATTTTTAATTAGTTATATTAATTAAGCATTCGGATACGCCAATTGTATGTTTTCATTATGTTTTCTCTGTAGCAGGATGGCTGGAAGAGGTATTAACCAGAAAAAAACACTATCTTTGTTGCAAATTTATTGTGTGTATATTAATCGGTAAATTAATTAATATTAAATAAAATCGAATCAAAAACAAATTTTTATCAACGTTAAATAATCCTACTTATACAACATTTACAAGTCATTAAGAATTGTTAGAAAAATGTAAAAATCCATAGTCAGAAATAATATACCATAATGTACAAACAGATGAAATGCTACAAACGTTTTTAACAATTTCAAACAAAAAAAAGATTCGATGAGGCTTACCGTCGACGTGACATACCGTCACCGGATAACCGTTAAATGGACCGTTTTCGCAATCGTCACGTCATTTTCGATGTAGCAACTTTTGGTTTTAAGTAGAGCAACCGGGACAAACGTACATTATACATTAAATTTTGAACAGGAAATCAATCAATACAGCGCTATATTGCGCTCAAGGATACAGATCTGTACAATGATGAAAAAAAGGCCAAGCAATAGGTGGCTGTATTGCTAAGCAATCTTTGCTAAAAATAAAAAAGACCGTATGTTGTTATGTTAAGATTGACGACTTACAAATATTAAAAAATATTTTATTAGTATAGTGGGCGAACGAAGCGATTGAAAACCCGCGAAACAAATCAACTTTTAATATCAAACTGTAATATGTAATAATTATTTTGCAATTCATAATTTTACTTCAATTTTCTTCTTCTTTTTCTATTGTTCTTTTTTAATGTTATTTTAGTCAAGTTTCTAATTTTACATTAAAGCTCTTTTCTAATCGGCGGTTATAATCTTTTTCCCGTGTATACTGAGATAATGAGTTTGTCTACACGAAATGACTACACGACCATGTTTAGTCACAAAAATTTTAATTATAGACGCAAACAATTTAGCTGGTCAAATACAAATTACACGTCGTTCTTCATTTACCTTTTCAAGTGCTTACACATCTAAATTAACTAATATATACTATATCACACGAAATTGATAACTTTTAAAAAATCTGCTTGTGATGTCAAAGAAACAAATAGTAGGGGCTAAACGACACATTCTATTTATACGTTCTGATCGATCACCAAACAATTATGCCATTTTAAATAGACTAAATGGTTTTGTTTAATTAATTACTACGTCTTTTAATTATGTGTCCCAATTACTAGTTAGTTAAATTGATTACATTTTGATCAGTTACAGATGAGGTTGATTCTAGCACGTTACATAATCTCGGTGTCGCACTGTAAGACAAAATTAAATCTTGAATAAAATGGCGCATGATTACATTCTGACGAACATTACACCCAAGAAACTATTGGAAAATAATTACTTGGAATATTGAGTACGTCGTCCTTTTGGGTTGTACTGTTACTAGATATTATTGTGATGCATTAATTGTGTAAAAAATTAGAATAATTATACTTCTTGGCAAGTTTTTTATTATTTTAACCAAAGACCCGTTCTTTTTTTTAACTTTGACAATATGATAAAAGTCAAAAAAAAGGTTTTAGGTGAAATTAAAAAGTATTTTAACTTAAATTCTTTTACTTTTTAATTTGATCAAACAGAAAAATTCTGGTCGTTTTGGTTGGTGGCAAGGCTTTCATTATATCCGTCTGGCGAGCTACCACCATTTTACCTAAGTTTGTCGCCATAGCAATAATGTTAACAGAATAGCTGGTTTTTCCGATGGAGGTAAGATAGGTTCCTCTTTGGTTGAGGCATCCGGGTGGAGTACGCTTCTAACTTCGGCCTTATCACTTGCCTTGAGCTAAGCTGAAGATCAAGAGCAATTTCGTTAAGTTATTAAGACGTTTATTTCGCAACTATTCAATTTACAACAGCACGAACAATCATGACATCGACCACTATCGAGTATCCAAAGGAAAATGCAAGGAATTACTCGCCTTGCTCAACAATAATTTTAATTTAATCTTAATAATTTGTCTCTGAAAAATGTATAGTGTTGTTTAGTTCAATCTTTTTTGACAATGTTATATATACTTGCAAAGACATATCTTTATCTTTATACATTTCTATATATTTGTCTGGTATGTACATTGTGATTTGTTGATAGTTTATCAGTCTTAATAAATTAATTAATTAACTTCTCGTAGGAGATTAATTAGCGGCAAATAGTTTTAGAAATTATATTAATTAGATATTTATAGTTAAAATTAAGTTTGTTTTAACGTAATTTACGGCATACTCAGGTACTAGGCGAACACGAATTAATAGGATCTACTATGGCTTGCGGTCTAGCTTAATTAGGAACAGGCACCTCTAGTGTGAGTTTCAATCGAATTAAACCGACTCGATCGTGTTTGCCGTCAGCTGTCAAATTGCGCCTTTTTTGAGAAGTATTGGGACCGATTTTTTAATTGGCTGAACGTAACTACGATCGAAACGTCTCTGTACGATTGGAACTCACACTATAGGGCTACTGTAACGAAACTCTGTGGCGTATCGTTCACCAAAATAGAGTATATTGTAGCTTTTGTGACTTATCTATATATTCGGTCACTTAATTTCCAATTTATTCCCCATTAAATTAACACATTAAGGACCGCTCACGAGTTTTCTCGTGTTTCGCGTCTCATCTGTTACGGACCGCTCACGAGTTTTCTCGTGTTTCACGTTCCGTCTGTTACGGATGGACTTACTTTCATTATATCCTACTATCTCCAAGTCTGGTGACCAGACAATCCCATTGGTGGAATCCGAACAGATGAAGCTACGAAAAACTGTATAAATGCACAAACGCAAAATTTCTTTGCGGTCCTTAATGTGTTAAAATTAATTATTTCTCAAAGTAATAGTTGTTTCATAGTCTCATTTCATCTGTATTTTATTATGATATGAAATAATTATAACAATCTGTCAACCTCGTTATCATCTGTATTACTAACGTGATAGACGTTGGTTATGGTTTAGTTATATTAAAGTTAGTATGACATAACTTACACGTACATAGAAAACCGTTGGTTCTGAATTAAGTGCACCTTCTTCCCAGAATTGTTTGCCTTTTCATCGTTTTCTACTTTATGTTAAGGGCATAAGAGCTATATTATTAATAAGACGATCAATTCACGCTTGACCTAACGTCAACACTCAACCCCTAATAAGGATTTTATTCCTTTCCAAATCAATATCGAGGGAATGTTTGTTGAGATGAAATATAGACTTATATTTGTTATTAAACTCAACGACACAAAGGATAGCACGAAGTTGCAATACGTTTTCTATTATGTAAACGAAAAAATCGCATAACCGTGTTATACGAATTATTTGAACTTCAACATTTTTATTACTCATATCGTATTTATCTATAATTTATTATTAATCTATGAAATACTAACCAATTTATCACATAAAATAGGTTTTCTATTGTATGTGAAGTTAGTCAATTATCTATAAAAATATAATCGCTTTCCAATTAGAACGGAAGCCGTAAAATAATTCTTTGTTCGACGGTAACAAAGAGTAAGTATTCAAACATTGTCCATTAATCAATTCATTATTACATTAAATCATCTCTAAAATTAGTAGCAGCCGATGAAATATAAGACAAGATTCGTCACTCACTTAAAATGCTATTTGTTTAAGAATCGTTAAATTAATTTGAGTTAAATTTATGCTTAATAAACGGTCTTCATTGACGAGCGGCGTGGTTCGCGCCAAATGTTGGGCCGCCTGTAAATAGATTACAGGTAATGAATTTTCTTAAGGTTGGGATGCACTAGATATGAAATGAGTTAATTTATCCAATTAATTTTTTTGTGTGTAACTTCAAATGACTAAACACACTACACACTTGCTATCTTCACATATCGACTCCTCTACTGCTTATCATCAGGTGGTGACGAGTCATTTGCTGTGCTTTATATAAAAAAAAACTGAAAATAATTAAATTTAAAAGGTTATTCGATTTAAAATTATTTATTGCAGTTGGTGTTAACCAATCTTCGGACACAATAGAAAGTGAAGCTCCGAAGAGAATTAATTTAACTTCTAATATAACTTCTTAAACTATTTTTTTTTCGCCTTGTTAGTATTTTGTTGTATTTTTTAATATTTAGTAACCCCTTTCTTAGGATACATACCTAAACTAAACACTCGCTTCTGTAGTAGCGTAGTATAGAATAATATTTTTGGATGGTTACTGTCGCCAATACCAACCATTTTGCTGCATACAGTAAAACGACTGTCAATGACCTTTTGTTCAAGCAAAACTCGATCCATAGTTTTAATAATATGTCATGGTCGCCAGTTGTTGTGGATTGTTTCTTCTAAAGATATCCGTCTCCTAAATTAGTAGGCTCATTGAGGCGCTAATTAGCTTTCCTAAGCACGATAAAAACAACTTAAGAGAAAAACACTTTTAATACTATCAATGGAAAAATAACAATTAATATTGACAAAACAAAATTGAAATATGGAAAAGTAAAAGATAAAACATTTGTAGCAAAATGGTTGATATTGGCAACAGTAACCTCTGGAAAGGTAATTAAATTGAATTATGTCCATTCCTGCATGCTTTGGAAGGCCATGAGCTATTGATTTTTGTTCTTACAGCAATCGCTCTAAATTACCAACGCTTACTAAACCAGCGTGCGTTTTGGCCCAAAGGTCGTTGTCCAGTAGTGAGATGTATAGAAGCTTTTAAAGCCTGTTTTGAAATTGCTTTAAATCCATGCTATTTAGAAATCCTTTACGCACTAAGAGATTTTGTGACTCCTTTCTCTGTCGCATAGCTAGAGCGTGGAATTCCTTACCAGCACACGTATTCCCTCCATCTTATCCTTAAAAAAGATCTTAAGGTTCCTTTAAAAGAGGCGTGAAAAAGCACTTTTTGGGTCGACAAGGTGACGGTCGCTAGGGCAGTATGTCGCATGCTTCACTAGCTAGATAGCTAGATGTGAAGATTCACATATGGACTCCTCTACTGCTTATCATCAGGTGGAGTGGAGTCATTTGCTGTGCTTTACATAAAAAAATCCCTTTTTAGTTTCTTAAACTAAAAGCTCGCTGGCGTAGTTGCTCAACTGTGTAAAAAATTTTTGTAATGCGTGCGCCGCCATTAAAAAACACTATTAATGATATTAATCTGACAGACAAAATTATCAATATAAAAAGTAAATATATTTAAATTTGTTAAATGTGTTACTATTGAAATAGTAAGCAAAAAAGTAGGTCGTATACTCACTTAATTTCACATTAGGTAACGTCGGCTTCATTGTAAACTAAATTCTTGAGTTTCTTCAAAAGAGTTGTGAAGAGGCACTTTTTGGGCCGGCTAGGGCAGTATAGTACATGCACAAGGAGGAGTTGAATCATTTGCTGTGCATTTTATAAAAAAAATCTTGACCTAACGTGCGTCTGTGTTTACTTGCGCATATTCTATTGTACTAAGCTACACCTCTATATGTAATTATCTAATTTTTTCTCCGGCTTTCCATAATGCTTACCTCCAACGTATGCTATATATCTGCTGGCGTAAATCGTGACATCAGAAGCTTTAATATCAGTACATCATGCACTTATGTTACAAAGACTGACATTCAAAGCGTAGCGAGTTCTCTGAATTTGAATCTTGAACATTGGAACATTTTCACTTTAGAGTTGCTAGATTTAATTAAATTACATCCCGCTTGTGTAGGAGAGATCTGAAATACTAGTTACTATATATTCAACTTTGGATCCAAGTATTACAGTTCAAATTTATTTTAACAATGTTGTTAATAAAAAAAACTCCTAAGAGGAGATATTTGCTTACTTAACAACATACGTGAGACGTAATTTTCTCTTTTCTTTCATAAACAACAATAATATCTAACACAAGGCTGTATCTCCGTCTTTGTGCCTAGAAATAAATAAATTAATAATTTCCGACCAGAAATCTTTTTTATGATAAAACTCTCAGTGCACCCTCGACCTTATTTACTCTAGGCTACGAGTCATTTTTCCTATATCTTGCTAAGACACATAGCTGAAGAACATACAGTGTAATAGAATCGATTTTTAAAAAAAATATTTCAGTGTTTTATGTAAAGGTAAGAAAATTTGAAGATTTTTGATTTGAAGATAAGATAAGCTTCTTATGATAAGACCACTTTTTTGCCCGTCCGTCTGTCGATCAAGACCTTACTTACTTATCTCGGGAATTAAATTAAAACCATATACGCAGGTCTAAAGTCTCTTGAAGCTGGGAAAAAACCAAATTTCTAAGGTAAGATCTGCCGTTAATGCCGCAGAAACGTATATTTCGACACTATCAAGGGAATCAAAATTTACAGGGTATGTTCTGATTTATAACTACGAAATTTGGCAAGTAATACTGTCTTATACTACGAATATGGAAAAATCAGAAACTATACATTTGTAGTTAAATCTTAAAATATATACATACCAATAAATTTGTACGGAACATTCGGTGGTATTTAAGGAAAAGAACATTAAATAGTGTTGACCAAGGCATATATCAAATAAGAACTTTATTATTAATGTATATAAAGACTAAATACTAAAGACAAGATAAGTTGATGCATAAAATAAAATATTTTGAGTTTAACTTATATTAAAACACCGAAAATGTATTTGGTCAGGCTTTTTCAACAATATATTTATACTATGAAAGCAAATGAGATGGTTATTTACAATAGATTTACGTATAATAACGGAACTCTCGTATTTCACCAATTTCAGGCGATCCCATAAATTGTTTTAGTTGGCAGTAAGTAGAAGTTTGCGCACGGATGGGTTGCTGAAGTTATCTGCCCAATTGTAGTAGTTCAAATATTGCTAGTGAAATTTGTGTATTTAAACTAAATTTTGAAGTTCTATATGCTAATATATAGAAATTAAAAATTTAGTAAATAGGTAAATAGTTTTTACAAACATCACCCCTAGTGTCAGTTTCAATAGAATTGAAACGTCTCGATCGTGCTTATCGCTGTCAAATTATATTGAAGCAACAGCAACGCTTCTGTTGTGAAGTATTTGAAACCATTTTTTATATTTGCTATTATCAGGTGAATGTAGCTACGTTCACAAACGTCACGATACGATTGAAACTCACTCTATGGGTACAGTAATCTAGTGTAAGTTTCAATACAAAAGTATCATCGCTTTGTTAAGTTTATAATGCTTACATAAAGAATGGTTTACGATTCTTCACAATAGAGGATTTGACAGGTAGCGACAGACAAGCGAGAGGGATAAAATCGTTTGAATCTTATACTAGGGGTACAAATATTCTGTTCGTATTTCGCAACTAAATATAGCATAAGTGCGATAATACGACAAAGGTATCAGAATGGAAGCTTTCGTTTACCGAAGGATATATTCAGTAAACCTTTGTATTACAGTAAATATGATACAACGTTCCTGTTGTGATAAAAATATACAATTTTTTGCAACGACACAAACGTTTTTAAATGTTATTTACTATTCTCTAAGCTGTTGTACACTTTTGTTAGGGATAAGTTAAAGATAAAATTTGAATCATCATCATTATCACCAGATCAAACCTAACCTAAATTAGGGCAACAATTTAATACCAAAAAATTAATAAAGTTAATCTAATATAACTTATAAATAACTAATAAGTAAACTACCTTAAGATTTACAAGAGAGAGAGGTTTCCCTCAAGACTGTCAAAATCGTTCGGTGTTGCACTGTTCACATCTCACGACACAAACAAGAGCATCGGTCGAACTTGTGGGAAATTTTCCAGGTATGTGGCCTCTCGAAGACCTTTCGCTTCAACGGCCCTCAGTGCTCCTGGCATAATGCCCTACCCACCGGCACTATAGGCCAGGCTTTGGGCTACTACGGCGCTAATTCTCTTACGGATCATATCAGTTCTGATTTGATCTCGCAGAGAAATACCGAGCAAATACGGAACTAAGATGTGGTATTTTACTCTTACTTGGCTATCTGAGAGTAAGATACCACGTATTAGTTCCATATCTGTAACCCTTGTCCTATAAATAAAATCTTTGTTTTTATAAAACGTCTCGTCATGTTTTGGCGTGGTCTGTACGATGGGCGTGTCTGCCTGTCACCAATGAAAATGATTGACGTCGTCACCAGTATCATTGTTGACAAATACGGTACATTGTGAAGTCAGGGTCTATTGATATTGTGATTTATCTTTCTGGTACAGTTATAATCAAAGAATAGTATGTCATTGAATTTTGATGAGAATGACTCTAAGTTTTCTTTGCATTAAAACTTATTGATTTTATTATTGATATTATGCCAATGTGTTCAGCTCATTAGAATTTAGGTGGATTATTAATTATACTTGAAGCCGAGTGGCCTGCAGTTAGGCTACCGATTACTCATCTACCTTGGATACTATGGTTATTTTAAGATCAGGCGAAATGCAAGTAACACGAAGTAATGAATGCAAAATTTAAGATTAAAAATAAAGGCAAAGAATATCACATATTATCATTTGAAGTGAAATTAATTTAAATTCACAGCTAATATTCCTTACATGGGACGTGAATTTAATAAACGTTTAAATTTCAAGATTTTCTATGATATATAAAATTATAATTAGTACTGTACAAAAGAGCGAATTTTAGTTTAAGTTCCGCCGACATTATTTGCTTAAGCCTCTACTAATTGCAACGTTAAACTTCACAGCGTACGACTTCGACGATTCCCTATCTATTTGTAGTGTATATACGCTATCACTGAGTAAGTTTTATCATGTTATACGTCGCCAACTTCCCTCAAGTCCATCTTGAATCCTGTCCAACCTGGAAGAGACCACTTTTAGCGATAAGGTCGCCCTGTGTACAAAATTAGTTAAAAGTTTTTTTGTGTGTTTATCTTTTTGAATTGGCTGATGTACAATAAAGATATATTCTATTCTATTCTATTCTGTTCTATTTATGCACTGTCCGATACGGGAGCACAGGCAAAATAGAGTAAGCAGAATTGAGTAAAATAGTTCTGAACCACGTCAACTTGACAACTTCCGAACTTAACGAACTAAATTGATGGTTTACTTACACGATTGAGTTAACTTCGCAACTTGCAAACTTAAGACCTTTTGTAAATCAGTCATAAAAGCCATTATATGAGTGAGCTAAATGAGCCAGCTATATTCACAATAGCTAAAAAATACAAAATAATATTATTTTGTGATAGAATTGAATTACTTGTGATATGAACTGATTTGTTGATATTTCAGGTGGTACAGAAAGTGGTAACGGTACCATTTTCCATTAGAATGTCGGCCGTGACATTCTCTGTCAAAACTACTGTTAGAACCTTTTTTTATGTTATAGAATACTATATTTTTAAAATAAGAAAAATGTGTATGTCTATTAGTGTCAATAAAGTAGCTGAACTGTTTTAACGTGTTTTTATTAGTTTGTCTGAAATACTATTTTCCAATAAGTTTTCGGTGATAATCACAAGGCAATTAGGGATTACACAAATACAACGAACAATATTATAATAAAAATAACCTGTAACGATGTCTACAACCACGCAAGCACAGTAAACAATTAACGATTACTAAGTTTAATTACATAACTAACAACAGTATATAGGTGCTACTACTGGGTATTGACATTCTTACGCGAAAGAAATACATAACGGCGTATTACTTACTATTTTAATTATAATACTAATTTTGGTTTCGATTTTAGAAATGGCCTTAATTCCCTGGACCGCTACAAAAGTATATAAATTTGTGTATATGGTCTTTTTTATTACCTTTCCAATGCTCTTTCTATTTATATATATATTTATATTTATATATCTTTAATAGCTGTATCATACATTATATAATTTTTTCATCTTTCTTACTGGCAGACTGCTGATGACACCAAGTCCGCCATTATTATATAGTTTTGCTATAAAAATATAAGACAATAAATAAATAGTTATCTAAACGCTTTGTTATGGATATATGACCATTAATTTTATTAATGAAAGCTCTGTCATGTTAACATTATAAGCTCATGTAAGTACAGTGTAGAACAGAACAGTATTTACAGTATAGGAACACTAAAGACATCAAACACATTACAAATTGACGTGAGAGACGGGTGAATGCGGACAAGCGTACATCAAATTTACGCGTAGTGTTGCGGCGTAGGTCGATAATAATTTAGATGATATTACTATGAATAACCTAAGATTTATATACTAGATATAATTGTAAAATGCACACTTAACACCCACAAAATTCTTATTTATATTTAAATTAATTAAATTCTCAAGGTTAAGGTCCGATTTCCACTGCTAATAGAACAGATTCGATACGAACTCTGTTTAACATAGAACAGTTTATTTTAAGGAAGTACTGTAACTGTCATTGAAATCAACAGAGTAATGTAACGTAAACTATATCCGGAACGGAATTAAATAAACTGGCTATAGGTTTGGTAAAAGCCAATTAATATTACTAGTTATTTCTAATTATTTCCTTATGTACAAGTTTTTCGACAGAGATTTAAATTTAATGTTTTCGTATTAAAAACTAAACTACAGCGGCGGAGTTTTATGTGCAATATCTCAATTCTATTATTATAGGGGAATTGTGATTGTTTTAATTTTAATATTAATAAAATATAATTAATTTATAAATAATATAAGAAAATTTTAATAAAATTATCCTTATTATCTTGAGAAAGTATAAATTAATATTTGTTTGTACTATAATATAATTGTCGTTTGCCACTTAGTAAGAATCGACAAAAATTTGTCACAGCACTAGTTCGATACTTTAGTTAGAGTGCACATGCGGTGTTTTGTTATTTCTGTGTTTTATACTTGCTACAAATAGTTTCTGTCATGAATTAAATAAAGTCTAACATGCATGTCATTAATATTAGATGCTATGTAAAGAACGATATCTTTAACAAGATTAAAAACTGTCTCTCAAATTCGAAATGAAACCTTGAGGTCATTGGTGTCACTTATGAGATACAAGTAATTCAAGATACGAGCAAGGTTCCGGAACGAAATTAACTCTTATGTCGAGGTACCACTGTATTTTTTTGAGTAATCTTATGAGTTATACATGCTATACGTAAGGTTATATTACTAAGGCGTATAAGATGTGAAAAGAATTATAAAATGTATATTTCTTATTTCTAAATCCTTTCTTTCTCTTTCAAGGCAAAGTCCGCCACCGAAAAATCTCCTTGGAATAATCAAACATTATTAAGACTGTTAAGACGTGAAAAGGATAGATCTAACTGTTATTATGGTATCTTAATGTCATACTTTTAGCATATAATGGTTACAATTTACTCAAGAATATAAAAGCAAACGGAAGTATAAAAAGCGGAGTTAGGGGAAGCGCATTGTGAGGATATTTCTGTCTCCAAGATAACGCTTCACTCACAAATTGCAATAATTTTTTTTGATATCTTTCATGGGAAATGTCGCGGCAATTTGACCCTGCTCGAAAGTAAGAAAGGTCAACTCGTTTGCGAACTTCAAGTGGCCTTGAATTTAATGCTTAAAGTAATTTAAATTTTAATATTTAAACGTTACGCATTAAATAAATATTTTATTCTATTTTGGCACTTAAAGCTAAGCTATCTGTTCGAAAATCTACAGCGGGGTATGGTTTGTAGTTTGTCCTGAGAAAACAGAAAACTCTGCAAGATTCCTCTATCGCTTTTTAACAGGTATACCCGTGACACCTTCTGTTTGAAGAGAACGTTTGTATCCTCTAAACATACAATATAGTATTCTTCTTTAGACCAGCTGAATAGCATCAAAAACTCAAAATAGGTTTGTCTACGGCAAATTACATTTTAGATATTTTGAAGAGCAGCTCGATGTCAGACGGGGTTTCGAATATTCTGGTTATAATACCAAAAACAATGAATCAACAATTTTTCTCTGAGCACTCCGTGATTCAGATACAGTAAACCGTTGATAATGGTTGTTATGGCAACGGATTTCACGCATCAACCCGCATCGAACCACCACGGTGGTGTTTTGGGCCAAACTTCTCGTGTCTTAATCCCATGCAAGAAGGTTGCTTATATACGTTGCTAGTTTTATAAGTTGTTAATGACAATGAATGAAAAAAGTTACCTTATACTTGTGCGATTGACTGTATCTATCGGTTGGATGAGTTAATTCACCGATTTGGTCGTTTGGTCGCCTGTTCATTTGTTATTATGGGTATATGAGTGAGTGTACATATTTTTAACACTAGATTTACCAGACCAGTCATTTAGACTGGTCGTGCAATTTCATTTCAAAATTCCTACTATATTACACATTTTGTTTTCAGAAATAATGTTATGACTTTTGTAGCTATAAGTAGAGAGTACGTTTTATAAACTCATGGCCACGAGGGATCATGACTGCTCGAGTCACCTGTCGATTAGAAATCCTCCAGACGTGAATCAGCCCTTAAGGCTTGAGGACTCTTTTTTGATCTTTCTGAGTTCGGTTACGCTGTAAAGGACATCTTCGGCCAACAGCATTATTTATTCCCAAAAATTATCTTTAAGAATTACCCAAGATTCTTGTACCAAAGGTCTACCTATTCGTTTCAATGCTTGATCAGACACTTGTTTTAATTATGTAAAAGTATGCCTTGATTACTAGATGTTACGGTTGCAATATGGGAAGTCATAACTAATCATATAATGCCCTTTTGCGAAGCGTGTTAGTTAAATGTAAAAGAAAAATCTCGTTCAGTAACATCAGTATAGAATAACCGAAATTGGTTATAATTTCACATTATTATTTTTAAGTTGATTAACAATGTGAGTTATAAGAAAATAAAAAGTTTTATTTTCTTAACACATACAGCCGGCTCCATTGTTACCAGTGGGGGAGATAGGGGAGGTTGGGCAGTCGGGAGACATAGTCACCCCTGTTATCCCAATCCATTAATAAAAAATCTTCTTTGTAATCTACTTTATTTACTACCCACACTTTATATCCGCAGACTTATATGTCATTTCGTTCAGTTAACAAACACACGCATATTAAAGTTAGACGATTGTTAAAGTAAATTTTGCTATGGTTTCAAAGAAACCAAATTACCAAAGAACCATGGACATTTCTATTAAATATTTAATGAATGAAAATACGAATGTTATTCAAGAAAATATGTCTCTTAATCTTTATTTTTGTACATTTGTTTTATGATTGTGTTTTAATTAACTAACTCACTGTAAATGGTGCATTAATCTTTTTTTATTATAGTATATATTACGGATGTCGAGTGTTTTGTACTTCTTGCCTAAATCTCCCACTAGCGGCGGCTGAACATCTCTACCATGGGTAGGTTTGGGCACAATTGACATATTTCTGAAATTCTTTTGTCACTTAATTCTGTAGACTTGTCTTTGTAGAATATCTGCCAAATGTATTGGTAATAAATATTAATTTTATTAAATTATTGTGTGAAAACGGGATATTTTTACTATCTGTCCTAACCAAAGCCAAACCAAAGAGTATACACTTGTAGACTAATAAAACGTCGTATCGAAAATATTAAGGGGAAGAAAACCAAAACCTAAATCTGTTCAAATTTTGTTCGAAAAACAACATAACAATAGCACCTATATATAACCTATAACCTTTAAGATCTAAAGTTAAATTCCCAAAAATGTCAATCTCGACCCAAAAATGTAAATGTAATTACCAGAATGACCCATATAAAATTTTTCACTTTTCTAATTCAACTGGAGCAAGTTTCTTTGTAGACTCGCCAGATTGTCGGACAAACGTCCCGTTGTTCGAAAAGAATTGTTCCTAATTTGAATTTCGAAGAACAACCGATTGACATTTAACAAAAACTTGTTAGACTTTGAGGACACAACCAAAAAGTCTATATTAAGTTCTTCGTTAGTATTTTATGTTGCATGTTCAGTAAATTTCCCTTTTGAGTTGAAAATATAAAAAAATTTAGAACATCAATATACAATTCGCTCGGTACATGTTATAAGGTATGTCACTGATTTCCTTTGAGTAATATCTAAAGGACCGATGCCAGGAGTCAAGAAAATTTCTTAGAAATGAGCGACACGTAATTCCAACTCGTATTTTAGATTACTTATGATGTATTTTTATTCAAATGTATATAACTCGACTGCGACAAATCATTGACATGTTTATATTTTTTTCTTTACATATTGGATGACAACTTTGATTTCCGAAGGTTTTATTGAAGTAAACCTCTCTATGGTATCGTATTATTAATTCTTTAATCCAACTGATTGTATTTACTTATTTACATACATTCTTAGACCGCATTAATAGTGATATTTAAGTAAAGAGAACCCGTCATAAACCATTATATTAAAACCTTTGAATATACTTTACATTGCTGTGGATTTTTGTAAATAAATGAATTAAAAAAAACGTCCATGACTCGTTGAAAAATATTTGTACTTATCATACAAATATCAGCACCTGGGATCTCTAGTTATGTAGATAAGGGTGTCTACATAACTAGAGATCCTAGGTTCGAATACCAAATCCCAGGTTCGAATACCAGTAGGAGCAGATATACATCAGATATAGAGATATAGATATATAGAGCGCCGTCGGGTGGATGGTCAGTACCCTTACTGACCAATCCACCCGACGGCGCTCTATCGAATACTTTTAAGTATTTAGGCACAGTTTGATTCAACCATGTCTTTTACTATTTATGCTGAAACAATCACGTTAATTGTAAAGGACATGGTCAGCTGTTTATTACTAGTGATTATATGCATTTCCATATTTGTATATGTCATTGCGTTTTTAAGCTATCATTAGTGGTAATAGAATATTTTACCTAAGATCTAGTTATGAAACATTTCGGACCCGATTACGTTTTGCACGCACTGAACTAAAATTAAATACAGTGCATTACAACCAAAAAAGACAGATGAGCTGTGACGTCAATTGTCGTGCCTCGTTCAATCGCTTCACAAAATATATAGATTAGAATAATTCAAAAGGTATGGCTCGTCTGTCAAGTAGCTAGACATACCTTTACGTCCATGGCTATACACCGATACTTTTCCCCTTATAACCTTATAAAGGTATTTTGCATGATCGATGACGCAATCATACCACTGAACATTTAGAACAATTCTTGATTGTTTACGTTACTACGTTAAAGCATGTTGTGTAATATACCCGTTATATATACCGTATATAAATTAGATAATTTACTAATTGTGAAATACAAAAAATTATAACTAATGATTATTTTTTCCTTCTCATTTGATTCTGCATATTCTGTTAACTTTTGTGCATATAAAAAGAATTTTATTTTCCATATAATACGGTCATTATTTATTCCTCTCGCTACACTGTATAGTTTGTGTCAGGCCTAACAATCAAAGTCAAATGGGCTGCGACGATCTATAATCGCGTTGTCTGTCGTCGCTTCCATTCATCTCGACCTGAATTCCTAGTGCTCCGCTCGACCGCTCCGTGTGACACAATCATTATATCCGTCATTAGCTTCTTTCAATAGCAATCGAATTTCAGTCACAGGTCTACGAACAGGGCCATTATTATAAAAGGCCTAAGCAAGAAGTTGGGCCACTTCATCTGGTAAACATGGCCTAAAGTCACCAGACAACTGAGTATCCTATTAAAGCTGTTGCGTTGAATTCTTGAAACAGGATTTAATGTTTTCCAAGTCATATAATTTACTTAAATACCGAAACAAAGAACGAGCGAACTACAGACAGGACCTTAAGGTCAAGGTACTTTGTAAGGCGTCAAGAATAGATCTTACAATTTCATGCACTTAAGATACAACAGATTACCATTTTCGGGCGTACAATATTAACATTGTGGAATATATTTTTTATTTAATTAGTAGTATTATTTTTATAGGCCATGGTAAGGTGGGATTGACCTTTCCCTTTACAGTGAAATAAACCTGACTCAAATAGGAATGGTGGTGGTATCTACCCAGGGGTGGTTGCAAGCTGTTCCCCTACAGTACAGACAAATGTATACCAAAGAAAAATAATGAATTTAAACATGGATTAGCAGTTACAAATGCTTTTGAATCATGATATTCTGACGCCATTTATTACAAGAACCCCAAAGTAGCGATAGACAGGATAGGAGAAGTTACAGTTATAATATTAAGCATGTAAGTCAGACGATATTCCATGTTAACACAACCGTTATATATTTTTTACCTTTTCTTTAGGATTTTACCAGTTATTTTATGTTGAAAATACCCCAAGATCAAACCGAATACACCATACTAAAAATTATTTAAATTGGTCAAGCCGGTGTTAAGTTTTAGCGAGATTAACGAATAACAAGTCATTTTTATATATAATATAAGAACAGTTTTATATATTAGAACATATACAAAAGGAAGTATGTAAACGCCAGCAATTACATTTTATGATAGTGTCTATTTGCAAAAACTGTTTAAGGCATAAGTGTTTGTATGTACACGTTTCATGTTTGTACATTGTATGCTGATTGTTCGCCTTAATTTATTAAATAAAAATATTAAACTTAGATAAAATAAAATAATAGTTTAACTTAAATACAATAAAATTAAAATACAAGATTTAAAAAAATTTAAACATTTTCAAAATACCCAGGATCTTATATGTTTTTGCGGGTACGTAAAAACTCACAGTTCTTTGCATGCTATTCTCTAAATGAGAAAATCTAATTTGGTTTCTCGCAAAAACAAATATATTCAGTTTGTTGGTGCCGTTGTGATACAGCTATTTGTATATGTTTAAAACATATACGCATAGCATTCGTAGCTGTGTCATACTTACGTTCTTTCTGGTAGTTAGCCCAAGAAAACTATGAATCACCTGACCTATTGAAATTAGTCACTGTACTGAATAAGCATAAATTTTTTGATACTTAGAACAAACTGGTGGCTTGGTTATAGTTATACATATAAAATTTTGTTTATATTTACCATTGACTAACATATATAATACATGACATACAATTGAAAATACATGACATGACATACAAACATACAAAAGCAATAAGATTTCAGAATTAATATCATCTAAAAATATATTTTACAACAAAAAATGGCGATGTAAGCCAAATCCATTGACACGTCAATGGATTCTTTAGTAGAAATGTCGTATTAAATTTGTTGATCGTTTTTAGGGTTCCGTGCTTAAGAAAGAAGAAAGGAACCTTACACTTTTTCTTAGTAAAACAAGTGGAGGTATCTACTTGGAATGAATGTCAAATACGCAGTTCTGCAATCCCTTGGAGTTGTGAGGAGATGAAACTTCTAAAACTATTCCGCTAATGTTAACACTCGCAAGGGAATCAAACCTATGGCATAGTTCCAGTTGACCAAGAATTCTTCTTCTTCTTTGGGGTTTTATGGCGCTTTCTTAATAGATTCCGCCAGTATCGAATTTTCTGCTTAGATATATATTTTATAAAAACTATCTGGGCAAAGTGATATGATTGCACAAGGTATATTAATTGTGTATGAGAGGTTAAATGTAGAATTGTTTAATTATCTGAAAAAAAAAGACACAAATATATAGTAAATTTTGACCTAGAATTATGGACGATGGCAACAAACAATGTCTTATAGATGTTACAAGAAAAGGGGAACTTGCGAAAATTTAAATTTGATATAATTCAAAAAGATATTAACATAATTTCATGTATGAACTAGTTACATAAATCTACAAGTTTGTACGGAACCTTCTATGTGTGTATCTACTCAGACTGATATAATTCTTATTCAAACCAGGTTTATTCAAAAATTTCTAAACACTAATGATAAAAAAATCAGCGGTTACAGCTTAACAAAAGATACTTCGAACGGAAAATAAATTCACTTAAAAATTTCTAAAGATTTCATTTCGCGAAGCTTACTAGCAAAATGAATTTTGTGAACAAAATGTCGAACCAATCAATTTTATTTATTTAAGAATTCATTTTAAACACATTTTTATTATGAAGGGCGGGAAAGTTTTGCGGCGAAAGCTTATTCCTTAAGCCCAGTCGTTCACGGCGGAGTGTCACGAGGGATATCCCCTAATCTATGTAGTTTGTGGAATTTTGAGTGAGATTTTATGACACTACGCTTTTCATAGAAATCAATAGGCTTCTTTATTAATTTTTTTTACTTTTTATTTATTTATTTATCTCAACACTGTTTCAACAGCAATTTTCTACACACACACAGAATATAATACAATAACCAAGACACAAGCCAATTAAAGAAACACATTATTTTTCCAAAGAAACATCAGGAAGCCAAAACTACTATTTAACTTATTTTCTCAGATTAAATGTGAAGTAAGGTTGGTGAAATATAACGGTACATTTTGTTCATTTAAAAAGGGCCCCTGATTATGGTATAATATGTGTAAGATATAAATATCAGTCAGTAATTAATTAACAGAGACCGCGACTCGGAAAAAGTAGTATCGGACACTCTGCGACAAGAAGGGATGGCGATACTCGTAGGTTGCCTGGAGTGGGCTGGATGAGAGTCGTTGGAATTCAGGAACAGTGGCATGCATTAGAGGAGACCTTTGTTCAGCAGTAGACAATTATACACTACAATTATGATGATGAATCTAACTATAGCCGCCTCTATGGTCAAGACCTATCTACTTCTGATCTGGAGGTCCAGCTTTCAATTCCCAGTTGAAGTAGAAAATTTCTGCTTGGTATGGTTTGTGGTAGGGCTTAATCTAAGTCCGCCTGTCAGCTACTAATATATCGTACAAATTCTTGTTGTTGTTGATGATATTTTTTATAGATAATAGGAGCAAGAATATAATTTTGTCATTATCATTATATGTAAGAGGTTTCTGCCTTAAAAGTCAGATTTCTCGGGTATTTTTGCTTTTGCGTAGTTACTTGGTGGCCTGTCCTAAGATAATATATTTTACAACTGAAAACCTCTAAAAATAACTTATTACTTTCGCAGATCTGAATGTGTCTAGCCTCACGCGCCTTATTGAACTATGACGAATAAAAACAATTTCTTTGCAGTTAAAGAACTTGTTTTTTTTCTGCAGACTGTCTTAAGGGGGAGCTCGGCATAGGCGTATTAATAAGCGTCAGTAATCAAAGGCCTGTTTATTTGACATTAAAAAATTACTACGTTGATCTGCGTACCACGTACTCCCTTCTAACATAGTTTTGAATCTAGATGGCACGTTCGCAGCTATAGTTATCGAGTCTATCATACACAAACATCTATGTAATGTAAGCTTAGGTAATAAGCCCGTGCCCCCGAGCTGCTGCCAGGCGCCGCCCACGCAGCCCAAAATCAATAATCTAATCGATCAGTCAGACTATACACTCCAAATTGAGTCGAGTGGTCTAGGGTTAAGTGCCGTGCTCAAATTGAAGGTTGGGATCAGGGTTGACAGGAGATAGGTCATCTTTGAGGTCGAGAGAAAAGAGGTCAGTGGGCTATTTAAAAACTATACAAGTGCTTGTTTAAAACCAGTTGTGTTCTTTACCTCTTCAGGAAAAGGCAATGTTTGGTTTGGCTTTGGAGCCAAGACATTAAACAATTTATTCAACAATTATTTTATAATATCAACAAAATATTATTTAACAATATTTGCTTTATTCTATTCTAAATTCAATGTTATTAGATCTTTTATTTATAACAGAAGAAGGAATAAATCTTAAGTCAACCTAAGAATTATTATTTGGATTTGATCTTACAGTGAAATACAAGAACACTTAATTTTTATTTAATTTCAAAAAACTAATTTTAAAAAAACAAAGGAGTTATTAATAATATACGAAAGCTGAGTAAATAATGTTTGTATGTTCACATTACTATCTATATTTCTCCGTCATCCATAAGACAAGCTTTTAATTATGCTAATTTTGAGCTAAATAATAGGAGTGAGTGTGAGAAATATAATTATTATTATGAATAAAAGAAACAGCAAGAAATACAAGTAATACAATCATACAAATAAGATTGTATAGCCTCCATTAACCTCAACGTTTCCTTTGTGCGTAGCCCAAACAATTTGCGTCGAATGAACGTGATAGACGTTCAGCGATATTTTTACGAGCTCAAATAGGAGAACTTATTTCTTTCCCCAAACACTGTGACCAAATTAGCACCCTCAAAGTCGCTTTAGTGAGAAACAATAGTGAGAAACAAAAGACGTTTTTATTGCATCGAAACCGAATAACCACATTCTTTGAGTTACATTGAGAGGTGGGAAAATTCCGTTTCCCTCATTACGCACTTACTGACGTCGATACAGGATTCCCTGAAACGGAGATTTAACGTTATCCCAGTTAAGCTGATATTCTTAAGATTTTATATCATTTTTTTTGTAATAAACTTCTCTTTTTTAATATTATTAGATATTACCTTCTCTTGTTCTACCAATTTATAATGGGACGAAATGTATTAAAAAGTGCTATTTATTTCAACTATAAAGTCAAAGTCAAAGTCAAAAATAACTTTATTTAAATAGACTTATTTACTAAGCTCTTTTAAATCGTCACAACAGGGAATATGTATAAGAAAATAAATAAATATAATTATAAAGGCAATACTCATAATTTTACTGGGTATCAACCGGGCATTAACTAATTGTCCCAGTTAAGTAAACTTAGAAAAATTATCGTAAGCAACATTTTTAAATATTAATTAAAAGCTTCAATCGATTCTTTTGTTCTTTACTTTAAAAACTTCGCCTTAAACATATAAATCTGGATTATCAATCGATTCAGCCGCGACATATTCCTGGGAACGTCTAATATAATTATGTCTGGACTGTACGTTTCGCAGCTCAAGTTATAACTTACGAAGAACTAGACATTACATTTTATAACAAAGTTATTGAAACCAACTTTTGTGAATCAAGTAAGGAATATACTTTTGTATTGTCGTGCAATATTTATCAGAAAATAATTGTCTAATTTTATTCGATAAACAGGGAAGAACGGTAGATAAAGGTTGGGGAAATGAATTTTACTAAGACATTAACTAGGTTCGAATCCCGGTGGGAGCAGATATTTGTATAATGATTACAAATATCTGTTTACGAGTCATGGATGTTTGTATATTTATTTAGAATAGAATATAATATAATATATCTTCACTATACATGAACCAATTCAAAAAGTGATATACATAGGGAATACTTAACTAATTTTGTCCAAAGCTTTTTTGTATTTAGTCTATATCTGATATTTGTATTCATATTACTAGCAATACTTCTCCGTTATCTATTATCCATAACATAAACTCTCAATGATGGTTAATTTGGGCTAGAATAGGTGTTGTAATAGAAAATTATTATTATTATCTCCTTATGATTTGCAGTAATTAGCAATATTCTTATTTGAATAAGAAGGTTAAAAGTGATATTTTACGTAAATATCGACGAATATGACAAGGACGAGAAAAAGACGAGATTTTATGACTCCTTTCTCTGTCGCACAGCTAGAGCGTCGAATTACTTAGCAGCACACGTATTCCCTTCTTCTTACAACAAGGGTTCCTCTTTTAAGAGGCGTGACAAAGCACTTTTTGGGCCAGCAAGGTGAGGGTGGCTAGGGCAGTATATCGCATGCTTCACTAGCTATCTTCACATATGGACTCCTCTACTGCTTCTCATCAGGTGGTGTCGAGTCATTTGCTGAGCTTTATATATAAAAAAATCTTTGACAGTTATATTGTGTATCACGGAGTGATTCGGGGAACACAGCAAAATGTGAACACCTATTTGCAACTTTAATTATGTGCTTGTCGCACAAAGTTTGGTTGATAATTAATTAATTCAGTTACATTTTGATCAGACCACACCTAACAAAGTTTTTTACTTTGTGTAAATAACTTTTCTGAACTTAGCAACCTCTTTCAGGTGTCTCAAGTCGAGGCGTACATGTCGTACAAGTTATCGTGGAACGAATAAATCTATTTATAGATCATTAAACACTAAAGACGTGAATTGAATTGACCCTTTTATTCTAAATATGTATTTTTTTGATTGGCAATAGTTTTTTTTAATGAGAGTGTACACAACTCAACACAGAAACATCAAATAGCTTAAATAATTTCACAACAGTTATATACTCAAAGTCAAAGTCAAAAATAACTTTATTTAAATAGACTCATTTACTAAGTTCTTTTAAATCGTCACAACAGGGAATATGTATGAGAAAAACAAATAAATATAATTAAAGGCAATAGTCATAACTTTAACTAGGTGTCAACCGGGCATTTACTAATTGTCCCAGTTATAGTATTTAAATATGTACTAAATAAATTGTTAGTTTTAATTTTAAAATAATATTTATATTAAAATTAAAAATAACACTAGTATGCATATTCCCAATTAACCCTACTACCGCTTCGATGAATTAGTAGCTGCAGAGAAGAAGCGGCGCAAGAAACTCTCAGCCTTTATTATTCCTAATGACATTTACAAATCAATTATGTCATTATGTATTAGTATTACAAACATATACTAGCTAGTGTACTAACTATAGTACACTAGTATAATATGCAAATAAATAGCAAGTGAAGCACCGACCACCAAAAAATTATATAAAATTGGATAACCTTTTCACATGAGTTATTTTTGCCATTTTTATGTTTTGAAGTCTTTACGAAGAAGTTTATATGCTACGCTTGTATTTGTTTCAGCAATTTGTGCTGTGTACGACTAAATGGTTTAATATATTTTCGAAGTTGTTTTTGTACAAAGTTCGTAATTCTTTAAGTAAGTTCAAGACAGCCTTCTCGGTTCTCAACTTTTATCTTCCTGAGCTGTTGTTTTCACAAAAAGATAAGTATTGTTATCATGTCGTGTTCATTACGGGGCTCAAAAGATATGCCTTTTACAATTAAGGCTCGCTGTTCACGTAGCGTTGCTTTTTATTAAGACTCGCGTGCATCCTGTGAGTAGGTACCAATACATCTCCTAATTCGGTTGTGGAGTAATTCTTGCAATGTGATCTACTTTGAAGAGAAAGATAAACTTGGGGTATAAAGCGTCGTTTTTATATAGTTATACATCAACTAGAAGAAATACCAAAAGATACAATTTTTAATCTTAATTACATTTTAGCGTTTTGATGTTGATTTTTAGTTTCGTGTGTATATTAAATGTAAAATGGAGACTTTTGGTAATAATACCGATGATTATTTTTTAATTATTTAATGAAATATTGTTTCAAACGTTTTCTTCACAATTTTTATTATTAAAATTCTAAGATCATTGTTAGATAATAAATTTCTAAGATCATTGTTAGAGCGTTAGAAAAAAATAAGTGCCTATAAAGAACTGACTTCAGCCTAATAATTAAAAACATACAAGAGGCCTTCGGATTTTGAAAATGATTAATGAATGACAGGCTTAGTATTGTAAGTACTCTTCATATTCCCTGGAAAAGGGAAAATTTAACCAACTAAAAGCAATGGTTACCATCTGCTTGTGTAGCATTTGTTAGCACAAAAAAACGCTTGCTATATTGTAGCGCAAGTCGCGGTATGAGACTCGCTTTAACGGACTAGCGACGTGGAGGGAGTGTATCATATTTACTGCACACATGTGACATCGTTAGACAAACTTTTGACTTTTTTCACAAACTATGAGTAAGCCGTATGCAATAAGCTAACTATAATTCGATGTAAACTTTTTGGAAACGCCAATATTAAAATAACACCGAGATAAAACAAACACTAATTATAATGGATTCTATTTTCGTTACGTAATTTTATGTAGACTGGTGACCATAATTCTGAACACTCCCAGGCTTAATTTATCTTCTAGTTACGTGTTATGATAATAATAATTGCTATCACTCTGACTTTAGTCGCTAGCAAGTTGCATGGAAGCCGCAAGCACGCAGCGAGCAAACCGCTACGTATGTTGTGAGCTTAATTGGTTTTTATCTAGAGACCTTTATAATTCTCCTTCTTATAGCCTTAAGTTTATGTATTTATATGCGTAAGTCTTGTTCACATTTTATTTTCTCCTCTAATTAATGTTTATAAGACAAGAAGTACTGGAAAAAACATTTTAAGTCTAGTTAGGCGCTTATAAGTTAGTAAGTTGTTTCTGTCAAAATGAATTTTAGACGAAAAAATCTTTCTTATCCTTTGACAAAATGTCTTCGTATAAGGTCTTATAAACTCAATTTGTATAATGTTGATTCTCTGTGCGTTGTTTCAGAGCGGCGACAAAATAAAATAATACAATACAATACATATTTGTTTTTTTAAAAAGTTCAGCAAGTGTATTGACACCACCTGATGATAAGCAGTAGAGTAGTCCATATGTAAAGATAGCTAGTGCAGCTTGCGACATACTGACCTAGCCACCTCCTCCTTATTGGCCTAAAAAGTGCTATTCCACGCACTTTTGGCGGTAAGAAATTCCACGCTCTAGCTGTGCGACAAAGAAAGAAGTCACGAAATCTATTTGTGCGTAAAGTAGACGTGGAGACAGTGAAAGAGTGATTCTGCAGACCAGCACGCATGCTCCTGAGTAGGAAATTGACAATTTTCTGATAAAGTTCCATTTCAAAACAATAATTATATTCTGCTTATGTATGATATATATAAGAACATTATTATTTATAAGCTATAATGTATAGTGTGTAATAAGCCGAGTTTTTATTCATTTTTATTCTTATGTTTAATAGTACATTTCGTTTTAAGTGCGGAGAGTACGTTTAGTTTTATTAACTTCTGAAGACTCTAAGAGACAGCGAGACTCTTCCCCTGGAGATGATGCCTGTCAATAAAGACTCCTCCAGAGGCGAATCGCCCATTTAGGCTTGAGGACTCTCCAAGGTTCTCGCCTCCTTAAAACCCCGCTAACGCTGTAAAGACCATCTGTGGCTAACAGTATTAGTCAGTCAAAAAAAATATTAAGTTGTTATAAGCTACTAAAACGATATTGTTTTACTAGGTAATTTATAACTGTGATTGAATATTTAAACAAGACTTCAATGTTAAATTAAAATTTTGCTTATATAATTTTGACAAATTCAAGTTAACAACGTTAACATAATATTAATAAATACAGTTATACAGTTAGACGTATGCTATTTTAACAAATTACGTATGTTATGAAAATTACAGTTTCAGCGAATTGAAAAACCCGTCATCTCTTAGATCTTTTCGTGTCAAAACATATACTAAATAGTAGATGTCTTTTCACTAATACGAATGCAGTTTGTAATCTTATAAAATGGAGCAATGGATACGCTTTTATAATAAGCTTCGAATTGATATTTGTGCCTACCAATAGGAAATTAATATATTTAAATCTTTAAATAAGGTTGATTTAAAAGAACTTAGAAAATGAGTCTATTTAAATTAAGATATTTTCACTTCGACATTGACTTTGATTAAAACACGACAAAAACAAGATTGTGTTTCGAAAGCTCACTTTAAAAAAATGGTTATCGTAATGATACTAAAGAGTGCAAGTATACTCCTAAAAGTAAAACCTACGGTCCCACAATATTGATACATAATGATATAAGTGATTTTTAAATGTCTTTACAAACATATTTTAGAACTGAGAAGTTTTTCACGCAGCTTCTTCTCAACAATTCGTAATTAAGTATTCGCCAAAGTTAGATCAAATTATGATGATTTAAAATAAATTAATAGAAGAGGCTTATGATTAATATTTTTTTGATTAAAATGCAAATCAAAAAATATATTAAGCACCTTAATCTCGCTAAAAATATGAAAATAATGAATGAAAATCTTCGCCCATTTTTTTTTATTAAAAATAAATTCTATTGCTACTACTTAAGGAGAAATATTGTATAACCAACTTGATTCCGAGCGACTAGATCTCGTAATATAAACATTATTGCGTAATCGAATTATCCCAAAATTATTATAACGATAATAAGATTGATACAATTGACTGTTGAAAATGATAATATTCCCTGTGGATTTTAACATGGCAAATATTGCGGTTTCTTGCCTGTTCTTCTAACTACAAGACTCCCGGTAGGTTTACGTACAAATGGCCTAGATTGACACGAAAAGGATAAAACATTTGTTGTTTCATAATACTCATCTAAACAACAATTTTTTTGATACGTTAACAGCGGAAGGCAACAGGAATGTTCAAATATATAATATATGTTATAATAAAAACCATCATATAGTTAAAAAAAATGACCTGCAGTTATATAATTGTACACGATATGACTTATAATTATGACAGATAAGATTAGATATATTTACTTGAACACGTTAAAATAACATCTTTGAACGTTTAATTTTCGTTACACAAGTTTAATACCGGTTCAAAGGCCCTGTAATAATCGATGGATCCATTAAAAACATTCCTTCTTCTTGTACAAATATTTACGGAAACGAAATGAAAATTAAATAAGCAAATACTCATGTTACAACTAAAACCTAAAAGCCATATGCAAGAGTAGTAAATAAATTATAAAAACTCTTAACACCGCCATGTAGATATAGGTTCCAAAGCGACAACGCCATCTATTGACTAAATGTTAAACCTTGGTTTATTACGAAATTACCAATTTTATTTATCAAAGTTAATATCTCTTACATTTCATTGACTATGAAAAAAGGGTTTTGTATAACCTGCACAAATATTACATCGGAAAACAATGCCTTCGGCGTCGTTTATGCCCACGCACTGAGTTACAACTTAGGAATTACTGAAGAGAGATTCTTAAGGGGCTATGACGTTTTTTGATCTACAATAAGAATTTATTTATGTACAATTTTTTGCAAAACAACGTTAGGTTACGTTTATATAATAATATTAATATTTCTCACACATACACCTTTTATACTATTTAAGCATCACTAAAAGCTTGATAACTATATAACGGAGAAATTTAGATAGTAATATGCATATAGATATAAAAAATCTACTAAATAAATATACATGACTCGTGGAACATTGATGACGAGTTCCCTTAATAATAATTATTATTAAGAAACTCCTTCAAAAACCCTTGACATTATTGTCAAAGGTTATCTAAGAAAAACGAGGAACTTCGGATTATCGACTTTATCAACAAATATGACGACAGGGCCCTCACCACGCCAGGGAGATCTGCTATGACGAAATCGGAACTATGAATCATACATGCCAATATTCAACATTATGAAGCGTTCGCATCAGAAATTTGTCCTGTCATTGTATTTGACAAATTTTAATGTCGCAAACTTGGCAGCAGTTCGACTATCGTGAACGAATTGCTGGCATCATTGGAATGTTGTTTCTTGTCTCAATAAGACATTCATAAGTACTTATTGGATAACTTGACAGATTATAAATACAACTGTCAAGAGTTTTGACACATCACGGCTCTTATTACGAAGACATTAGGTATTTAAAGTGTAGGCGGGTACATAGTTTTGGCTATACACTGTATAATTGCGTTCTCAATCATCTTGGAATGAGTATTGCCATTTAAAACTGTGATATTTTTAGTAATACTAATTGGCTTTTAAATAATAATTAATTTTGTTGCTAGACAGCTCTATTACTGCATTTTATATATAATTATGATTTTTGTGTATGAGCATAATTGAACATCTATTTACTATAGAAAATAAGACAATGCTGCAAAATGTTACGTAACATTTGTACATACTTAATATATAACCAACATTATTTATTAGCTGTTTCTTTGTTATAGTTTTTAAACATGGACAATCAAATTATATAAGTGTATTGGTAAGTTTATAAATTTATTGCAGAACAGTCGAGAATCGTGTATCATGTTATTATAATAAATGTATATTAAGATTATATGGAAGCAGCAAAAACTTATAACACAGACATAAAAGCAAAAAGGTTATATAATGTTTAATAGATATTATTATCCTTATATAAGATTTGTAATAACTAGGTTTGCTGTGTGGGGAAGGCTTAACAAGTAAAATCAATAACATTTTCGGGATGATACTACCATACTATGAACTATTGACTTTGTTATGGCATTTGTAATAGACTATTCTATTTGGGATTTAATTTTTTTTTCTATTTTCATTCCAGTGTAATGCCTCCAGACATGGCGGTGTCGATGCGCCATACCAAGTTGAAAGCCCAGGAAGCCGCGCTGCTAGCCGGCGAGTTGAAGAAGCCCACATGGGAGTCTAAGAACGAGGGCATCCACGAGAGAGTCAGCTTCGAAGACTCTATATGGGGTTTCGATCTTGCTGGCGGTTCTTTCTATAAGACTCCACTTAGGGTTACTTATGTAAGTACATGTACCTCCGTACACCACCTCTAGCTATAGGCTTCTTTTGTATAAGAAGCAAATGTCTTGGAACAGCCTGATGGTAAGAAGTAGCAGTACTAAATATTCGAACATAGTTAGCGCAGCATGAGAAATATTACTCTACAAACTCCATCTTGCGCGCCAAAAAACGATCATTTTCACGTCTGTTTTGAAGGAACCTATGTTGTATGAATAAGAGAACGTGTACGAATACGTAAGCCGGTGAGGAAAGTGCGACAGAGAAAAGAGTAACCTGTCTCTTTCAGAATAAAGTATACGTGCACATTATATGACTGAACTGAATGCCTCGTTGACGCGTTCGCGCGCTCCTGAGTAGGAAAGGAGAGGAAGCGATAAAAACAAAAGACCCTTTAGAGCATTCTTCATATTATAATCGATATAAACACTAAGCGACGCTTTTCCCCAACGCAATTGCACATGCTGTAGGGTATTTGTTACCTCTGAATTACCCTACACAGCGCGACCCTAAATTCTGTCCAGAATAGTTGCGAGTAATATTCCACGCAAGTCCGACCTTGGTTTTGTATAACAGGCATTACTGGTCTGGCGTGAAATGCTTAAGCATCTTGTATAAAACTGCTAGTTTTCCGTGAGGCTGTGTTCTTTACGGAGTCTGTCTTGCTTCCTTCTGGATCGTGAAAAGCAATCAGAAAGGTAGCCCTTGTAATTACAGGGTAACATATCTTCTTTATCCAGAATCCAGTCAGCGCAAGAGAAGTATCAAGAATTAGATGTCTTTTATTGTGTATAGGATATGTTTTTCACTTATCATCAGATTGGTCATTAAGGACGTTGGAGGTATTAAAATCTCAAAAAGTATGACAATGCTAGTGCATTTACCTTACTAGTGTAAGGTCAAGTAATTGGCTTAATATTATTATTACCTACGAACTCTCTATATTCTAAACGGTTTTCTGACACTAAAATTAAGAAAACACATTCGTTTGTAGACATAAGATTTAAAAGAGTTCTTTATACTCGAAATAGAAATATCTATGATTACTTTTTAAAGTATATTTTTCACAATATCACAAAGCGTTGAATAAAATAGGTTGCAATGAAAAATATCGTAAGTCGGCTTTTGTGTAATGCATCTGAAACATGTATTCTCGGTGCAGTGCAATTATTTCATTTGAAAATTGACTTTATTTTGTTTAGTATAACGTCTAATTTGCAAAATAAAAGGTCACATCATAACCTTTTATGTTTCTGTAATTTATATTTGGTATTATTATAAAATCGAGCTGAAAACGACATTGAACAGTGTACACAGAATACAACTGTTCAATATTGCTTTAACAACAGTTACAAACAGGCTTTATTGTTTTATCAACTCTGTAATCAAAATGTTTTGTCGAATGACGTGACGTTAAAGTATAGACTTAATGACTCATAAACACGTTCTTAAAAATTTATGTAGACATTACTCCTTTCATTACAAAACTTTTTCTAGATATTTGAAGAATAAAATGAGATGAAATGATTTCAAAAATCACTTTAATAAGTGCTCATTATCTCTCAAGAATTGTTACAATTACTAGTTGTTACGAAAAATTTTTAATAATAGAATGGCATACAACTTATTGCTAAATATTAAGATTATGAAAATTTATTGTAGAAAGTAGATACCCAGTATACTCAGATGAAATATTTAAATGTTTTTTTTTAAATAAAGAACATTTATTTGTACTTATTTCTTATTTTATTTAACAATTTATGTACACATAAAGACAATTAAAAGGACACAACAGAAAATTGTACAAAGGTACTGGTACCGGTTTTTTAATGTCTTGTCAGCAAATCTTGTTTAAAATGCACTTATATTCATCTTATAGCAGAAAAACAAAGACAAAAGTCGATGGGAGTCATCATATCTAAGCCCTTGGAATGCTTGAAGAAAAGGCGCAGAAATAGACTTAGTTTAAATGATTGGTAATAGTTAATTTATAGTGTTATTTTAAATAGAGTTTTGGGAAGTTTTTTTTAATAAGAAATGATATTATATTCTCACAGTCACACCTATTATCTAGCTTATAGGAAGCATTATTAAGAGCTTGTGTATTGGATACAAGACAACGTAAACCATATTTAATATTATACATATTCATTTCAAACATCTGCTGGGACCCAAACTTGAAACTCCAAGTAGCTTAGTCAGACGGTTCAGGTAGACTTTCTTACTGGAAAGATCTTTATTCCATTTGAAATTAATTTCAACCTGATTAAAAACGTAAAAAATGAGAACCATTGAAACAGTAGATGTCTGAAATTTCTTGTATATTTTTCGAAAGCTACGTGCTTTGGGGGAGGCAAGAATCAAATAAAAAACAACATACAATTCCTCTTACTTCCAATGATAATCTAGTTATTTTTGTAGAGATTTCTTGTTTTATTTCGTTATATTTAGTTGAAATAAGGAGGAAAAAACCGTTTCCAATTAACGTTCATAATCACATTACAGCCTGAGGAAGTCGCAATCGACAAAACAACTTCTAATTGCCCGAATGTTGTCTTTACGCCTCTGCAGGTTATCCTTCATCTATTTTGAGATTTTCACGAGGAAAAATATGGACTTAACATGAAACACTTTTGTAGCTGAAGTGGTTCGAATAATTTTTATGATTTGTTGAACTGAAGAATAACATAAGCAACCAAATAAGTAATCATTAAGCAGCTTTAAGGTTCAAAATCGCGTGCGTCGCTTCAACGCAACATAGCACAGAAGTTAATCATGTATTTCACAAAAATAATTACCGTTTATCACTACCGTTAGTGAATAGTATTGAAATTCATCTTAACCAGTAGCTACATAATTTTGGTAATTATTTATTAGACCTATTTTTATGCATTTAGCACGATAAAGTAACATTTTCGTAAATGGAGACATTATCATTCATAATTCAAAAATATAAGGTTTACTTAGACTTTTTTTTGTCAAATACATAAAGAACCAAAACCCTATAATTCCCTTGTATAGGGTCTGTGTCTGATTGAGTACAGTTCTTTTTAATCAACTCGTGTTTACATCTAAATATATTCAATGCCCGGTAATTTCTTAGCAAGACCACCAAGTTAGGCGCCTGCACAAAAAGCTTCATTGATTATTTGTTAAAATTTATAATAATTTAAAATAAAATTTATTTAAAAATTGGAAAATCAATATGTGGGTAATTTTGTAATTCCAGCTTATAAAATATCCTTATCCCACAATTCTTTACAAGACAGTGTAGTGGGAAGTTACCGTAGAAACGAATATAAGAAAATTTAACAAGCCTACAGCCGTAGCATTGTCATCCGTAGTGTACGTAATAATAACAATATCGTAGTCGTTCGTAGCAGCCGTAGCAGTTTCGTAGTCGTAGCTAAGATGACTTTCGATAACCGCTTTCGTTAAAAGTGGAAAAATGGAGTTATTTACATTATACTTGGTATGTTGTTTTAGTATGTTAAATCCCATAAACAATCAACTACTTATCTGAGTTTTAGTGATATTGTGAGAAATATGTATGTGAGTTTCAATTCATTATAATTGACAACACATCATTTTTATTAGAAGGAACACGTTAGAAAATTAAGTCTTATTTAAACTATTTCACAAAAATAATATTTTTTTTCTGTATTCTGTAATGTAGTACAAATATCAGGTCATGATTTATCATTTTGTCTCGCATGAAAAATTTTAATTTTCTGTCATTTCAATGTAAAATTTAAATGATTATTGTTTGTGAAAACAGTTGATTCTGCAATAAATCGTTGTAAAAGCAATGGGATTTGCCAATGCAAAATATTACAACAACTACACTAAACTACTACTATTACTTAAAACAACGTACCACAAAGAAGGAAATATTCTTTTGAAAATTCATGGACATAACAATATCAAACCTGTAAGACATTTATGTTTTTTTTAATAACGAAACATACTGCATATAGCTTAGACCACTGTACGTATATTAGATGATTTCAACTTTCTCATAATACTGGATAAATAATCTATAAAGATAGATCTACTGTACACAGAATTACAATAAAATCTTATCGTATCTTATCTTATCTTATCTTATCTTATCTTATCTTATCTTATCTTATCTTATCTTATCTTATCTTATCTTATCTTATCTTATCTTATCTTATCTTATCTTATCTTATCTTATCTTATCTTATCTAAAAGGTTTTTAATTTCTCCACATTTTACAATATTTTTGAATTGATTTGTGAAATTTAATGCGTTCATAAATAATTAAATAGCTTAATTAATGTAAACAGTTTAGTGCAGTTTAATTGACTAACTAGATTTAGCGATATCGAGTGTCAAAGGACATTCGGGTAGTTAGCGGTTACTAATATTATACTGTATACGATCTTGGAAAGCCGATGTTACACTCATAATTTAGTATGTAAATACTTCTCGGTAATGATAAACTTAATAGATAATTATATAGAGGTAGAGATGAAGGTCTGGAAACCACCAAAACTTTCAAGTTCTTTATAGATAAGAAACGATAATGCTTTTTGAAAAATGCAAAAAAGACCAAAAAGGTATGGACTCAGGATATTTGAATGTCGAATAAAAACTTTTCTTCACTTCACGACACTTCACGTCAAATTAAAAAGATAAGCTTTGCTATCGAAGTGAAATAAAAATTAAATTTGTTATTTAGGTTAAACCAGACAGCCGAGCAGCTAAGGCCGGCATCAGACCTGGCGACAGACTCAAGCGTATCAATGACATCGATACCTCGACCCTGACCATCCAGGAGGCACACGAGATCATCATCGATTCTGGAATACACCTCAAAATTGCTGTTACAGCGTAAGTATTTCCAACACACCTTATCTAGTAAATATTTGACCAGATATATATATTTAAAGTTATATATAATAATATGAACAGCTATGGTTCAAGAATGAATTTAGTGTTTACAATACATATATCTGTCTCGCCTGAGACTCGAACCTCGGTCCCCTAGCTGAGTAGGCTGTAGTCTGTGGTATTGTTGTTAGTATATTTGTATTGTTGCTGACTTGCTGTTTTTACAGAATTGTATGTAAACGTTTTTGAATTTGTATGTATTTGTTTGTTCTATTTTTGTATATTCGATTTGTTCAGTTGTAATTTAGATGTTGCATAATTGACGTCTACATTATTTATGGTATTATACAAGTATTTTTAATATAAGTAGGTGATAGTGAAGTTGTCACTAGTGTCACTGGTCTAATGATCAAATAATATATCAAAATAAATAATAAAAACGAATGAATGGCGTTTGAAAATTGAGTCATTTTTTAAAAATATCAATCTTTGTAACTGTACTAATTAGATTTAATTGGTGAGTTTGTAATTATAACAGGCTGTATTGCACTCCTACCAAAGATCAAAGTCAGGGAAATAACGAAAACGGAAAAAATGTAGGAACGAAGAAGGCCTTTGTTTTAAAAGCGTAACGAGATTCAGCAGCACCACATTATTATTTAAATCTGCTTATATTATTTGTTATATATACTATAGTGCGTTATATACCTTTTGTAATATGTATGTTCATAATAAAACGATATATCATTAAAATATTCAATAACGACTTGTTGAATCGTCAGGTCTGGGCTATGGGCTACAATTCATTTCAAAAAAACATTTGATATATAAGAATTTCATATAGTTTCATAAAACAATCATTTCATATAAATAGTTTCACAGCATATAAGAGAATACATTATCAAGAAACTTGAATTCAAATTGAATTCTGAACATTCAAGAAATAAAATCACTAGGACGCAAAATATTCTCTCTCTTAGAAATCAGATGACATTCAGCTGGAACCCATTGCTATAAATTATTAAAAAAGAATTCTCATTAAGCGCGTACAGTCAGCTATGAAAATTATATTACTAATGCATTTGTTAATACTTTATTCCATACATAAATGTGAAAATGGAATGAATTTCCTGTGTGTATCCGAATGTGTGAGAACGGATAGAAAGAGAGGTATGAGTGTGAAAGAGACTGAAGATTAATGGCGAATTTTGGACGAATCATAAACATTGCTCCACGGTGGTAAATTTAATTTCTTTGTATTTCAATATATACACATAAATAAAACATAACAAAATATAATTGAAGAAAAAACATGACATAAAATATCGTTAGTAAAAGATCTTGTCCTCGCTAAACACAAAGCTGTATGTAGGTCGCTTGGTTAAGTCAGGTTGTGTGAGACAACTTGCCTGAACCAAGCCATATGTTAATTGTGTGCGAGTCATATGTCAAAGTTACCAATTAATTATTGTTATAAAGTAACAGAAAGCGATAGGTCTACTACAGTTAAGTTACCAAGAAACCTGTTATTTTTTTTTAATTAACAAAGAATGATAAGTGAAACATCTTTGGAAAATTCAGTTTTAACTATAGATACAATATACCGGCTGTTTTATGTAAATATCATGCTCTCAAAGACTAGATTAAATAATAAGAAAATATGATTATAATGAAACAATTCCGAAATAAGCTAAGTATACTCCATTGTAGGTAATATTTGCATTTTGTCTCCTTCAAATATATAATAACTATTCCACAAGTAGTTAAGAGTCAGCTCTAATATTAAGGATTTCAGTAAAGTAACATCGTTGACTTGTATTAAAGGTGCTTCCTCTTTATATATTCACCTTGTACCATAACTTAGAAGATTTTAACATTCAGAGTCAGAAATTTCAGACTTACAAATTTCCTTAAGGCAATAAATGTTGGAAACTATTTGAATTTAAAATTTTTGAAGCACTGCCTTAAATAGGGATAAAGTTTTTTGCTATATGTAAATTAAAGTTATGTTATATACTAAGTGTTGGAGGGCAGGTTCTTTACTATCCAATAAATAACCACTTTTCTTTGTTTCTTCACGTTTAATTACGAGTAAAATTTTGAGATTATTATCGAAAATACAATAAAATTTATAATATCGAATCACAACTGAACAGTATTTTTATGTTGCTGTCCATGGGCTTCTTTCAAGAGACGAGCTTCTTTCAAATTTGCTTTCTCCAGGCGTCGTGTAGATGGCGTTAGCTGTATCGTGTAGATGGTGTTAGTTATACGGCGTCGACACTAAGCAACACTAGAGCATATGGGTTGAGCAGTGAGGCTGTTGTTAATAATCTATATTAATTTTCAAATTTATCTTATTCAGAAAACGAAGAAGAAAACCAAATAACAGCCATCTTTTCAGAAAATTATATTCTATTCTATTCTATTAATTGACAGCCTATATATCTTCCACGGTTGGGTATAGGAATTCTTACATGAGAAGTTTTGGTGGTAAAACCACCAAACGGGCCCAATTCGGCTTGGTGGGTGATAGTGGTTTCCGTAACAGCCAGCACCAAGTTCCTTATGAAGTACTGAAGAGCTAAAGATAACATATTTTGATTTACCTATCCATGGATCAACCATAGCAAAAGTTGCTTTGTCTTCGCTATCGAAACGAAAGCATACGAACCACTACGCCAGCGAGCTGAATGCTAATATTATGATTACTCCATTATGAGTACTTCATCCATTATTTTTTATATAATAATGATGTTATTTTCACTGCTGACTGTACCTAAGCTCTGCAGAACATGATTAAAGGAGTAACAAAATGTAATTACAATTTTATTTTCTTGGGAAATAGGTCGAGTGTTGAGTAAACATACTAACAGGCTTTCAAAGAATAATCTTGTTATATATGTTCTTCTTCTCTCTATATATATAAAATAATATTGTTAGTCTCGGTAAAAGTCAAATACTCCTTGATCAATTTTGAATATATCTGTTTATTCAAGAAAAAATATCACATTAATCACTTAGACGCTATATAAAATGTGAGTATTAGTGTGAGGAATACTATAGATATAATAATAGTATTATGTTATCTGAAGAGATTGGGACTGGGTGATGGACCAATGGTTGCGAGGCTCCAGCGGGCAGTCTTGCTCGATAACGCCAAAATTGTCCGCTGATTCCTCTCTCTGTCGTACTGACCCTCGGCCGTCTGGCCTCCTCTGTCGAGGGGTATTCTCCCATTCCTCGAGCCGTCGAGGGATTGGGAAGAGTTTTAATTGATTTTTATATTATGTTATAATAATGATAATATTAATAATAGTATTTCGCATCCCAATGCATAATAGATAACGCCAGGATTGTCTGCCGATTACTCTCTCTGTCATCCTGAACATCAGACGCCTGGCCTCCTCTGCCGAGGGGTATTTTGTTAATTTGATTTCTAAATAATAATAATTATTATTATTATTACCATTAATTAGGACTCACGATAAAAATAATATTTAAGATTGTATATGTCTGGGAGAGATAATGCTACTGAAATTACATATTGTTAGCGCCGGCGGGCTGTTAGCTTAATTAGATTCTCAATGCGTGGCTTATGGAAATAAATACCATTAATTAACAAGATCCAATAATAGATTTCGCTGAAAGCTCGAAGGGTGCCTATCTCGTTAGCGATAGCTTTGACAGAACATTACAAAGACAAAATCTCTTAATTAAAGCATTTCTCTACGGACGATTCTTTCGCAACGAGTATTAAGTACCATTCATAGCTGAAGTGACAGTTTGAACTGCACATTATGTGAATGTTAACAAAAAGTTTTATATAATAAATAAAAGGAAATATATTTTCATTCCAAGAGTATTGGAAAGAACGAAAGGAAATTTTACTATAAACAACCAATACACTATATAATACAATATATAATAACACACTAGGAGATATTTTAAATAACTTGAAATAAAAAATAACGAAAAAATTGACAATAAATACATATAGGTGCTGTCAATAAGGACCCTGTCTCAGTATAAAGTTTATACGACCGTTAAGATGATACAGTAGCGCTGTTAATATGACAAGGCGTTGGTGTGACGATTTATTTAAGATAAATCATTAACAATATTACATTGAAAAATCAAATGCAATGCATTTCAATTTCAAAGTAAAAAAAAAACCTTAGTTAAGACATAACTACATGAAACATGGCTGTATAGTGTATAGGCTTCAGTTTCCTGTGCCTTCCCTGTATTAAGAAGAAATTGCAATGTTTCTGATAAAAGATTATTTATTCATATTAAATACAATATAGAGTCATGCTACGTGATACAAATGAAATAAAAAAAAATTTTTCTCCAAGAATGCTATTGAACTGTCAGAAATCAAGAATATAAAAGCTGTTGACTTAAGTGTACATGTTAGTTGCAGGTCATTATAAAGTTTTAAAAAAGGGTTCATATAGGTACGTTCATAAAGGTTATATTGTAGGTATAAATCAAGAAGTAAATAGTATACTTCAAATAAAACTAACAACTGTCTTCCAAATACTAAAAAGGCAAATTAATTCAATTCAAGAAGTAATTCCATTTTAAATTACTGTTTCTGGTGACTGCTTACTATCAACTGCCAATATAATTGTAATTGGATAACTTTTAAAAATTAATTATTTAAGCTTTTTTAGTGTTTTAAAGTCTGTTTTTAGTCTTAAAACTTTATTACTATAATTTTGAGTGATTAGTTTCTAAGGTAAGGTAATTTTTGACTTGCATGCTTGTTTATCGTTGGTTAAAATACTCGAATAACTTAAGAAAGGTATACGAAACACGTTATAGGTGCTTATAGAATCTGGGATCCCAACTTGGTGACAATGAGTGGTCCCTCAGAAGAAGATACTCTATCGAATAATAAAAGAATGTTGAAAATTGGTTTGCAATTGACATAGATTTTGGAGAACATATATACAAAAAAAGACATAGAAAATTTAACTACCTCCTTTTGAAGACGGTTAATTAAAGCCCAGTATGATCACAAAAAAATATAATATAAACACACGGGATATTGAAATATCATAAGATACATTATCAGGCTAACGTCAGTTTAAGTAGAAGGACGATAAAATCATAGTTCATTCCAAATATTGATGAGCTCAGTATTTAACAGTTATCTGTATTGGAAAACCTCGCGGGTTGGCACCCTGACTTAATTAAATATGTCTATGGAAATGGTATGAATCCGATCGCATGAAAGGTATGCTGTGTGTATCCGAATGTACTAGAATGAACGGTATGATAGGCGAACGGCGGGAAGAAACGGTGAGTTGGGCTCAACAGTGGTTTTCCACATTTATACAGTTTTTTTTTATAATACACACAAGTCCAAACAAGTTTTCTTTGATTCCTGACCCCATATTGTGCAAATTATCTATTCAATCTTTATTCTACCAAAGCACGAATATTTTACTGCGCTTTTTAACTGCATGGTGGGTCGCTGCTGATAGAATGGTTTAAAGTACACGCAGTTTTTCGCGATACGTGTTAAGGCACCAGAGTTACCTAAAGAGAGATTTAAGTATATACGATATACCGTCGCCATACATGCGGTGTCTCAGTCTCGTATACCGATTGCCGAAGGCGATACACTGAACTGCCTAAGCTTTTAATGTAACATCGCTGTGTTTGGCAAAGTATTAACTATTATTGGTATATCTTTACACAAAGGAACTGTTTATTATTACTTGCTATTAAATTCCATCTGCGGTTTCTTTCTCCAGTGTTTCTCTTATCTCTGAGACATAATTTAGTTTCATCTGACGTTTATATCTAGATTATTATTATTTTATTACAAGTTTATACACACCATATACAGAAAGACTTTACTCCCGACCAAATAGAATATAATAGTTATAGAATTTTAGTTAAAATTTAAAAAAGGTTGTCTACGCCATCGCAACGATCCTCTTTTCTAATCGACACAGCCAGCGCGGTGACTACGCGGCGGTGAAAAGGAGGCGACGCCGCTGCCGTTATAAAAACAATTGCGCGCGAATTTTACAATTTTTTATCAAATTCGATTGTCTCTTTTCTTTTTGTAAATACATTAAAATAAGTAAACGAATATTATACGATTTTATTATTGAAGATTGCCTATTCTACACATTTTGCGACTAAAGACCATAACAAAGGTTATTCTGCAAAGTTTATACGTTAATTTAACGCAAGTCAGTTTGATATTATTAATTTCATTATTTAATTGTCATTTACAGGCCTGAAGACGAAGAGGACGCGTACTACTGCTACGAAGATCCAGTGGTGAGTAGAATATATAGTAAATTAATCATCAGTTAAATTAATTTGTAAGTCGTATTATGTTATGTGTCCCTTTTTCATGTTTGAATCAGTAATTGTTCATAGCGATCTGTTTATAATAATGCTCCTACAGTCATATTACGTTTTTAAACATTCTATTACACGATAACTGTGTATTTTGTGACATTTATTAACATCTGTTTTGCAAAGACATAGCTTCCCTCGCATGCTTGACGCTCAGCTGTCACAAGAATAAATGTTATCTTAGTATATTAATTTTTGTGTAGTTATATTGTGTATCTAATAATTAACAATCAACAAATATATTTTATTTTTTGGTTTAATATTTAACATTAATTGAATATATACAGAATGATTAACAAACAATTAACCCTAAATAAACATTTTTAAAAATTATAAGTTAAAAAATATATCAGCCCCAGAGCTGCCGTCAGGAATGGTGCCTAAAAGGCTAGCAGCATTGCCACGTTGGATGGCAAGGCTGAAAAAATAATTGTCCAACAAAAGTTTTCTTTATTCTATTACGTTATATAACTGATGCGTGATTAATTTTAGCTAATAAGATCAATTCTCATTCACCATCTGGTAATTTTGGTACCATACATGAAAAGCTAAATTCATTAATGTGTAAGCTGGTTATTGGGGAGCAACTGACTTTGAATTCCGAAGTCAAATAACACCTTATATATATATAATACACATTTAAATCGTATCATAACGGAAACAGTTATATTTCGCTACACGTATTTGCTACACGTAACGTATTATTTCGCTATCAGAAAAAGAATTTCCACCACAGCACAAAGTCCACGAAGATAAAGACGTGAATGTGGGTAGTCATAAATAAACTTATTCTAACTATTTTTGTTGCTTACAATATTAAACGTATAATAAATAGTAACAACCTTATATACATTGAAACAAAACGACATGGAGGGGAGGAGGATATGAGAGCAACAGAAACCAAAATAATAGTTTTATAATGTTTTTGTCTGTATTTAACTTCGAATATGCGTTGACACGTATTATTGCTAGATATCTAACATAAAAATAAATTACACTTTACTTCAGGAAGGTATCTATAAAGAATGCGTACGAAGTCGCTGGCAAAAGCTAGTTTAATAATAAAAGTCTTATTTTTTTAATTAAGTTTCCAAATACAATAATCCATAATCCATCCACTGAAACTGAAACTTTGCCTAATTTTTTACTCTAAATACATAATTACGTTAGTCAGATAATCTGTCAAAGTCAAAGTCAAAATAACTTTATTTAAATAGACTCATTTACTAAGTTCTTTTAAATCGTCACAACAGGGAATATGTATGAGAAAAACAAATAAATGTAATTAAAGGCAATAGTGATAACTTTAACTTTAAGTAACTATAAGTATCAACCTGGCATTTACAAATTGTCCTAGTTATAGAATTTAAATATGTACTAAATGAATTGTTAGTTTATTCTGTTCAAATATTTTATTAAATTCAGGTTTTTATTTAGCAAAAGTAATGTTTGAGCCCATATTTTGTGTTAAACAAATATTTTTGGCTTATATATTTACTATTATACTATATAGTCCTACAAGCATATAACGCCTTATTATAAAACCCAGTCTAAAGTCAAACCTGGTTTAAACCTAAGCTGTCTCTATCTACCTTAAATAACAATATGAGATAGACTCAGTTCTAAACTAAGGCTAATTTTAAACCACGTTTTTTAATAATGTGGATAGTGTCTTTCCATTTCGAGTTCATTTAATTTCAATTGATTTGCTTTGACTAAAAACGATGGACCTCTTTGTGAATGCTGAAAAACAGCTTTGTCTAGTTTGGGTACAGAGTTATTAAATATTTATTAATGTGCCCAAGTTGATTATTTGAAATATGTTGTAACTTTAGGGTTAAAAAATTAATAATATAAGTGTTCGTGTGAACAATAATACAAAAGATTAAAGTAGGATATAATATAATATTAAAATTAGGTAATTTACAATCTATTGTAAAAAATAAAAGAAATAGAAGTTAACAAGAAGAAAAGAAACAAAAGACAATCGCCGAATTCGGCTTTCTTCTAAACAGTCCCACGCCGCTCTTCCATACTTCAAGGAGGCGGCATGTCTCTCGCTACGAAGCCTCCTTGCGAGCTTGCGCGTGAACAATAAGTAATAAAGTATATATTTTTTATTATTAAGTCTTTGCTGCTTGACTAAAATGGGAAGCGTTCTAGTAACTGACGAGACCAATGAGGCAAGCTATCTAGAAAATTGAAAGGTAAAAGTAACTCTATTTTCTTTATGAAAACCTTAGACCCTAACCTTTAAGCGAGTGATTTTCTCTTTGAATAATACTGGAAAAAAGCAACAGACGCTTTTGATATCGTAAATAAAACATCACACTGAAATGTCACTAGCTCCAAATCACTTACATTCCTATGCTAATAAGATTCCATACAATTTGGTGCCCTTTAGTGTGGTTCAGTATTTACATAACTGATATTTTATTCAAACACTTCCGCGACGAGTATACAAGTTGAGTGACAATTGGTTTGAATATTGGGAAGGCAACTTGTTGGTGGGTGAAGTGTTTGACAATTTTTGGGAACTCGATGATAATTTTTTTAATATTTCTCACACTTACAACCAAATTCGCAAATTGAGCATCATTAGGAGCTAGCGTTATGTTTACTAGATAAAAGAGAAATATAGATAGTAATATGTATATAAATATTAGAAATGCCCGGTTGATACCCAGTAAAATTATGAGTATTGCCTTTATAATTATATTTATTTATTTTCTTATACATATTCCCTGTTGTGACGATTTAAAAGAGCTTAGTAAATAAGTCTATTTAAATAAAGTTATTTTTGACTTTGACTTTGACTGAAATATACTCAATGAATATACAAACATCATAACTGAATAAGGCACTTTTTGCTATAGACATGGTTAATAGTGTTAAGCTACTTCTGATGACGGCCAATCTTTCATAGACTTAGATATATAATATATACGTATATATTTGATCAGTCAGCTTTGACTGATAAGTTTCGATCTATATATATACATACATACATATACATACATATTACATACATACATTTTTTTTTTGTTACATATTTTCTTTATATATACCAATAAACCCATCATGTATGTGACCAGTCTTTTTCATTTACAGACACCTGATAGTTAATACCTTACAGACTCAGCAATGTGTATGTTTATTTAGTATATCTCTGAGTGTGTATAGATATGACTATATCTTTATTTCTCCGTTATCTAGTATCCATAACACAAGCTCTTTTTGATGCTAAATTTGTTTAATAGTTTGTTTGTTAATTAGTTTAAATTTCGCTTGTATTTCTATACTTTTTTAAATTAATGTCAATTTAGATTATTATTCGCTCTCTCTATTATATATTTTTTGAATGATCATGCAAAGGCTTAATATTAACTTATATTCATTCATTTTTTTATTAGTTTTAAGGAAATTAGAATTATTACTAATGTTATTACACTTTTACATATTATTATGTTAATTTATGTCGACACCATAGGGCTCGCCTTGCTGCGTCATCTGATAGATGTTGGTACATCCAGTAGTTTGGGCGGGACGGGGTTCATGGTCTAGGAATGCGATGATAGCATCCCTTACCTTCTCGTCCCTGTTCATAATGGCATGGAAATGAAATGGAAATGAATATAAATGACACAACAATGTAATTTATAACTTCTTTCTCATATATAAATATAGAAAGGTAATCTCGCTAAAACTCATAAACCGCGGAACGTCTATTGTTTTTGCGCGCTTTAATTCAAGGATGGATTGGAAAATAAGTGACAATTGGTAATTCATTATCTATGGAAAATTATGACGTGATAATTTAAATCTATTCTTCACTGATATTTCGATTTGATAGATGGCGTTCGTAGCAAGTGATGGTTGATACATACTTTACCAGGTCAATCGGTAATAATAAATATTAGCGAATAGTTGCCACTCAGCATTTGCAGCCTCCAGAAAAGTAACAGCACTTGTTGACCACCAAACCAACCCTTAAATTAAAAAAAATACTCAAAATCAAATGGAATAAATACCAAAATATATAATCTATTTATATAGATTATATATGCCTTAAAGGACTTTTATGAGAGTTTCATTTTTTGTGTTTTACGAATATTCAATACTGATTAAGATGACATTGTGACCTGAAATCAATCATGACAACCAGAGCATAAAGTACATTTTATATTCGAGCCCGTATCGTAAACTTAAGGGTCTTCCAAACCTCAAGAGTCTTTACAATTCGCGTAAAAATTCCTCAACCGATTGAAGAGTCGATACAAATAAGTTCTTCGGAAAAACGACACAACATAAGGATGTTTTTTTGTTATTTAAGTTCAACAGATAAAGGATAATGTTTAAATCTCCAGTTACAACATTCAGGAACCCTTGTATTGTTAATAAAAGAAATGTAGCATTTTTTTTGTGAAAATAACAAGGAAAAATGGACGCAATTTTAACATCAAACAAGGGATTGTTGAGTTTCATTTTACTGAACATTTATTTTACTGGAACGTCCAAAGGTTTACAAATCGAAGTACCTTTATTGAACCATTCTAAGTTAGTCCTTCGGGAATCTCCCTGAGGCCTTTTATGAATATAATTATTTCAGACAGTTTATGACAAAAAAATATCACTCTGTACGCACTAAAGAATAAAATCTAATTTGAGGATTTTGAAAGAAGGAATTACTGTTTTACTGTATTCACCGATTTTCTGTCAAATGTGCACCGATTTTTTAAATTCATCTTTTATTCTCTAGAGACATCTTCTGAGGTGGTACCAATGCCACTAAGTCAGGATCTGATTGAATTTTCATATTTTATAGGCACTTAAATGCTATTAGAGTATTTTACACAACGACAAACAGACATGCAAGTTAACAATACTGGCGGTCATACTTGTATCTTTGACATTTAACAAACAAAAAGAAAAGTTTCAAGCCCAACTAATTAAATCGTCATAATTGGAATTATTCATCTTAAACTGTAAGATGCAGTGAAGAAATTTTGACTTGATTTTCAATAAAGCTTGTCAAAGTCAAAGTCAAAATACATTTAATTTGTCTAGGTACCTATTACCCTTATGAAAGTCAAGATTTAAGAATATAACTTTACTTATCAGCATTTATCTTAACATTAATAATAATTATTATAATAATAATCGAAATCATACAATTCAAAAAATTCCAGCAAATTGTACTATACACAATTTTTATAAGGAAGGAAAGTTGACGTTTAAATACCTATTATTACGTAAAATTTATAAAAAAATTAGCCAGAAATAATAATCACGATCATCATCAGTACATATACATCCCCATCGAGGGACTCAAGTCTACCTTAAATAAGGCCTTAGTCAACCGCGCTCGCCAAGTGCAAGTTAGACGACTTCACACAGAACCTAAGAATTTCTCCACAGGTTTTCTTACAATGTTCTCTGTCACCGTATAAATTCTAAATTTGAAAACACATTGGTATATGGCGGAGTTCGTGTTGCCTCCTGCATGTAAGACAATGACCTTTCGTACTAAGACAGCGACGCTTTTTAATAAAATTGTATAAATTAAAATAAAATCGATAGACTCCGCTCAGCTTATGTCTTATTTCTGATTCAATTAAAGCTAAAAGTCCCAAGTAAGGGTAAAAATTTATTTGCAGACAGACTTTATTACTTAATCATTAATTCTTTTGTGGAGAATTTTCGGGTCGCGGCTTATCGTTCTGGGCTGTTCTGGGTCTTACCAGAAAAACTCTTCAAAGAATGCTCGACGCCTACAAGTGACTTCACGTGTAATGAAGGTCCTACCAAAATATATCTTTGTAATTAATGCGTATATATGAATTTTGTGTCTAATAAATAATTCAAACCTTATAGCATTGAATAAAAATGTTTTATTTAGTAAAGATTTCTTTAATTTGCAACTTTTTTAAAGTTAGAATATATATACCTACTTCGAATATATACCTTAGTTATGCTCTTCAACGAGATTAGTATAATGCAAAAAAACAGTACTTCCTGGCTTTCTTTGGCCTAAAAAATATCAATTAGTTAACGTAGGTATTTAATTATGTAAAAACTTTGTACAATTCTCTGTTATTCTGTTGCGTCCATTTTAATTAACTTTGAGTGTACATTAATTGTTAAATTAATAAATTAAACTTTTTGTAGATAATTATTTCGGGTTAATTTTGATTATTCTTTTCTTCTTCAATACAAAAATACTAATTAAATTTTATATTGACTGACACTTTTTATTAAAAACGTTTTGGATTGGAATATGTAGTGCTATTTTCATATTCGTATATTGTATCGAAATGGTTTTACAGTGTGAAAACGGTTTAGTTTAATTGCAAAAGGGATTGCTACATTATGCTGTATATATATGCTGGATATATTGCACTACAATACTGAAGCCATTACCAAAAATGTATACTACTAGTAGTAGTTTATATATATTTTATATTTTTTTTATATATTTTTTTTGTTTATATATATATTTGGTTATTTATGTGTATTTATGTATATATACATATGAAACTGTTGTATTAACCTTAGCACTATCTTTCATTGGGATGACTTAACATAAAATATTACCAGTTTTGTTTGATATTTATGATTAGTTTTGATTGTGACTGATAGGGCGATGACGTAAGGGAAAGGCGATTATAGCCTATCCCATGGCGTAAGTAATCAACGCATAACATTATATTTTAAGCCTTAGCTTCAAGTATAACTTTACACGGCTCCACAGTTTTCCTTGAAACTTGATTTCGGTTGAATTGTTAATTATTATTCAAGATATTCATCTGTCTGTGGAGATTACTCACAAGCGATTGCACTAAGGCGAATTCCCTTGGGTAATTAAATTCCATCTCAATCAAACACAGTACGAGTAACAAAGACACCGTGAGGTAGCTCCGTAACTATTCCACATTTACTTTGTGAATGTGAAGACAGGACGTTGTTAACTTAAGCTACACGTCCGCCCTTTGTATTTGAACTTAGTACCAACCCACATTAGTTAAAGCTTGTTATATCAGTTCTAAAATAAGTCTTATTTCCAAGAATGTAAAGCCGTCCCTTTGAAGGTGAAGAGTTTTCTTATTATCTGTTCTTTGAAAATACTTTTATATGTTATTCAAACACAATATCTTCTTTATTATTAATGTCTTTCAACCTTTTTAACTTCTTTCAATAAGAACTCGCATTTTAGAAGCGAGGAGCAAAAAGACATCACCTTTGCCTACATTTTTTTAAACGGTGCAACTCTCTGTTTAAACCTCTTTAGTAAGTTAAAAAAATTGAAATATTCTTCACCGGGGTGCCTTAACTATAGAGAAATTGTCTTACTTAGAGAAAGCCCTATCACTAACCAAGATATCCTCCTCTAGATTTTTACAGGGTTGGTAACGGGTTATCTGCTGCTTCATCCTTTTTTCATTCCTCTGGGCCTTTATCTTGCTTTAAAGTACTTTATAACTTCGCTTTTAATTCCCGCTGTTGGGAATCAAACTCTCAGTCTGCTTCGTGATAGTAAAACAAAATATATATTTCAAAAACAAAGAAAAAATATAAAAATAGAAATATGGAATTATACAAAAACTAGTCAGGCAACACCCGCCTTATCTTAAATAAGACGGGAATTGGAAGCGAAGTTTCTCTATGGCTGAGGAACATAGCTATGTTACCTTCAACTACCGGAACACAGCAACGCTGTTGACATTGTTGTTATGGTGGAAGACTTATGTAAGATGGTGGTAGCTACCCAGGTAGATTTAGAAAAACTCTGCCAACAACCAAACCAAGCATGAAGTTTCATCTCCTACTAGAAATTTAACCCCTTACCTTCAGATCAGAACTACTACAGTAATAGCAATATACATGCTTGTGACTCTTATCATAAACAAAAAAATAAATAAGTTAACATATAATTAAGAGAGAGAGAGAGAGAGAGAGAGAGAGAGAGAGAGAGAGAGAGAGAGAGTAGAGTAGAAAAAAGAGTAGAGTAGAAAGTAGAGTAAAAAAGAGAAGAGCCGTTGTAGAGTTAAAAATAAATCTAATGGAAATGGGGTTGAATTCGTCACATCATCAACGAAAAAGATTATATTCAGCAGGTTTGTCAGATCAACAGCCCAATTTGTCATCATTGAAGTTGTAAAGTTTGTATATAATTCCTTGTTTGTGTAATAAAACCAATTTTCGTAAATGTGCAAAGTTATAATGTGTTTCACAAAAACATTGTTAAATCAAAAATCGTGACAAGACATCTGTGAAACCAAAAAGTATACAATTCGAATAAAACAAAAAATAGTTTCTAACAGAAGTTGAGTAACTAATTTGTAAGTTAGTTTTAAAGAATATTCTCATAACGTCAAAACTTCCAATCCTTATGCACTGGTACACATCTGCAGTGCGATTCACTAACAGAATCATTCGTGGTCGTATTTAGGTCGGGTTGGCTTTTATATCGACACGAGAATCATAGCTATGCTGTGGGTCGAGTTCGACACTGTAGTTTTGTGGAATACGCCGTGATCGTCGTTTAAATTCTAGCGAAGCCATCGGTTGTCAAACGATTTAACGAATACTAAAATGTTTGATATCACTTCTAAGGTATCTAAAGGAGGCTTTTAACTTAAGCGAATCTAACGGATGTACCTATTTAAGTAACTTTTCTTGCAGAGTATTAGCAATTAATTATAATATATATATATAATGCATGGAACCCGCTAATAGAGGTTCAATACAAGTGTACACATTGAAATTCTTTGTGACATTAATTTTGAATAACATGAATAACGTTTTCATATATGATAACCTGTTAGGTTTTCTCTTAATGGTTGCGCAAACATATTTGAACTAGCTTTTACCCGCAGCTTCACCGACGTGGGTCACAGGATTGTAGGCGCTTTCTCCAATTCAATATACAAACTCAAACATTCTTTTTTTTGCAAACAACCAATTTATAAATAAAAATATTATTTTTTAGTGTGGTGTTATGTCTAGGAACTTTAAAAATAAATATTTTTAACTAGCGAAATAATTATATAAAATTGGGTTGAATATCCGAGTTTTGGCGCGTAATATCGTTGGTTGGTTAGGTTCTATGTATTTTATATTGTATATTGTGTCGTCCTTGAGTTGTATGTAAGCCATACAATTTTCAAATCAAACTACACGTGATAAAAGGATCGTTACATCGTGCAATATAAGAAATACATAATTGGCATTAATTGGTGACGTCATAGTAATTATTGGCATTATATTTCATTTCAATTTTTTTTCAATTTGGCTGTTTGAGCTTTAGTTCCCATTGCCTTCTTAGGCATTAATAGAAGAAAATGTGTTAAATATCATTAAACAAAGCAACTTGCTTTATCTATGCATTTTTAGGCATAAATTAACAGTATCGTTAATGCCTTAAAATGGACACTTAACATTCTTAATTCTAAAAGTAATAAATTAACATCTCAACTGACAGTTGGTCTATTTGATACATTACTTGAAGTTAGTGACATATAACCTAAATGTCAATGTTACTATACCAAGCGCCAGTCACTGCTTGCCACTTAATTTTATTGAGAAGACCCTTATAAAGGCCCAAACTGTCCCTAACTTCGGTTTAAATTAAGTAAGTTCTAATACTTTGGTGCGTATCTTTGAAGACGGTTTGACGACACTTTAGGCTACCGAGAGCTGGAAGTGATAAAGTTGAAAATCCGTTTTTTATTGAAGCCTATTTATAAGTACATGTATTTAGCATATTGTAACAAATCTATAAATGTCTTACAGTTGTTAACAGGCCTTGCTACATCGAGTAACACAGAAGTTTAGACCATAAAACCATCTAGAGCGAAAACAAAAGCGAAAATTCACGACAAAGCACGACATTACCAATTTCTTATTAACCCATCCATTACTAGCTATGACGAAAATTTGATTATTTTTGTAATTAAAACCATAGTATTTAAAGTAGGAGCTCCTTATAATACATGTGTCAAGTAAAGAATGTATCTGTCGCAGTCAAATTTGAAGCCACGTAAAGATATAACTGAAAATGAGATAATGCATCATTTTCCGGGAATTCAAGATGTTTCGGTTTCCACATTTCCATGTCACGTACACATCGATTAACACTAATTTATTTAGTTCCGTCTTAAGTGCAATACAAAAACGAAGATTCCCCAGTTCCCCACTAATACTGAACGGAAACTCCAATTTAACTCGATTCATTCAGGGAAAGCAAATTCAACAAATTTAAGCCTCACTTCCAACACTCGTTAATTAAATGATTAAACATCCACGCTCAGTTGCGGAACTCGATAGACACGTTATGGGAAACACGATTTGTTTCGCTTTAAATATATAAATAAAGGGACAGTGGCTGCAGAGAGAACACCCGAAACAAACACTATTCGTGAAAAGAATCAACTATTGCTATGAAAATCGCGCGTTAAACTTGTCTTTGGGGATTACAAGTGAAAATATGATGTCATTGTAGTTCCACAGATGGCGCCACTTGCACGTCCCCAGGTATCTATAGTATAGTTTGGTTCGTGCACAACGGAGTAGGGGCCGCCCTACTCCGTTGTGCACGAACCAAACTACATTAAATTCAAGTTCAACTCTTTCAGTACAATGACACGACAGTTTACGTCCTTTGTAGATTCTAAAATGGCGACCCTTAAGCAAAAATACTTTGAAATGGCGATTAAAATAAGTCAAAAGCGAATGGATCTAAGTGTTAACTAACTTGACGTTCCTAAAAGTAATTCTGTCCCTTCTTATTTAATTGGAAGGAAAGAGATGCGAGTGAGTTAAATATAATTTAGTCTGTGTACAACGGATTTGGAGACAATGTCTTTCATGTAATCTTCATCAATTAAAACGTTCAGTTTCAATGTTGTATATGTAGTCAAGATTTTAGCATTTGTATTTATAAATGTGTTTTTGTTTTCAGGAAGACGGATATGACAGTGAAGAGGAAAGAAGAAAGGAAGAAGAAAAAGCTAAAAAACGTCAAGTGCATGCGCGAGTGGTGAGTGCTGTACTAAATATTTATAATACAGAGTGTAAAAAAATTATCAGTAATAAATTAGGGGGTAAATTAGACTACCAAACTGAGCAACTTTATTTAGGGACAAACGTCCAAATAGCGAAAAAATCAACTTCTAAAACATACTTACTCGACCCAATTAATGAGACAGATGCCAGTTGTCTGTTTTTTTAAGGCGCTTGCGATGTTAGTCACATGGAAAAACTATTACAGGTTGATGATTTAATACAGCCCTTTAAATATTACTGTTCAACTTTTTTTACATTCTATATAATCTAGTGAAGTGTAAAAAAATACGAATCTAGGTTGAATCTAAATCTCTATTTTATATATATTTTTTACTTATTCTTGTATTTACAAAAGAATAAAAATAATGATTTATTGCTGCTATGTACTCTTACTAAAACTCTATCGCGGCTAATAAGTAGCAATAATATTAAATTGTTTGTTCGTTATTTAGTAAGGATAATCGTCTCTTTGTCGGGATATTCAGAATTGTTATTTCTCCATAGCAACTTCGGATTATGTTGTCGGCGATACAAAGTTTGCCGAGTCATCTCGTAATCCAAAAGAAGTTATCCAATTTAAAATAATTTTATGGAGTTAGCGCTTCACTTTTATTAATTCATAAAAGATAATTTTAAATAGGATAGTACGTTTTTTGATAAGTCAGTTCTTAGTTTTGCCGAAAACTTTTTCCACAATTTCGAGTGTTAAGATTCTATCTCAAAGCTAGATGGGTGACCGTCAGCATTGTCGACTTGCTTGTCTGTTTTTCGTTTGCTAAAAATACTCGAATAGTTTTAGAAAAAATATGGTCTAAGAGTCTATAATTTTTTTTATATATAAAGCACAGCAAATGACTCGACACCACCTGATGATAAGCAGTAGAGGAGTCCATCTGTGAATATAGCTAGTAAAGCATGTGACATACTGCCCTAGCCACTCTCACCTTGCCGGCCCAAAAAGTGCTTTTTCACGCCTCTTTTAAAGGCCATGTCATAAGAAGGAGGGACTACGTGTGTTGGTAAGGAATTCCATGCTTTAGTTGTACGACAGAGAAAGGAGTCACAATATTTCTTAGTACATAAAGTAGACGTGGCTACAGTAAAGGAGTGACTCCGTAGACCAGCACGCGTACTCCTTAGTAGGAAAGGAGAGGGAGGGATAAGGTCGAAGAGCTCTTCAGAGCACTCTCCATGGTACAAACGATAAAAGGCACTTAGCGACGCTATGTCGCGACGCAGTTTCAGAGGCTCAAGGGTGATCATTTGAAGGTTGCCCTTAATTTTTCTGGTATTGTAACATCAGATCAGAATATCTGTCTAATAAAAAAACGGTTCCCAATTGACAGAGAAATCGCGAGACAAACATTTAAAAAACATACTGTCAAATCGAGAACCTTCACATCTTTATAGTTGTTTGAAAAATTATACTAATTGGGCGAACCTCATGTGAATATCATATCCTACCCTCATAAACTGAATGTGTTACTAAGTTCACCTGGTCAACTGTTCAAGATTAAGTTTTAATTATCAAACCCATTAATAAATACAATTTTAAAATGGTTTTATTATACATTTAGTTCTAAACTATAACTCCAGGGTTACTGTATGTTAATGTGTATGTATTTTTTTTTACAATACGATAGTAAACTTTCCATAAAATATAATAATTTGTTATATATTATCCATGTAAAGCACTTTTACGCGAACTAAAGAAATATCGCTTATGAACGACAGTTCCAACTTATCAATGAACGCGTAGCAACCAGGCAACTATAAAGATTTTATACCTTGGTGGCTTTTGAATATTGTATTTAGGATTGATATTATCTCGGAAACCATGCCTTTTATAACCCATATTTCTTGGACTTTTTCCATTATTTTTATTCATAGAATATAACCTCAAAGTTATAGCATATCAAAAAGATATTCTTTAGGATTAAGCTTTTTTATATTTGTAAACCACTCCTAAATAAAACTGAACAAAAAACAAAAAAAATATTTGTCAAACAGTCTATGGCTTTTAGCGAGAGAAAGGAAAACTTTAGAAAGGTTTATAATCCAGTACAAATTTAGTCCATGTAACATTTCAATGGTTAATTCGGCTGTTTATATTCTGTTTTGTTGCCTAAATAAATACATTAAATAAATAAACGCTTCAACAGAATAAACTTCAATTGTCAAGTTCAATAACCTACGTAAGTGTGATATTAGAAAAAAAAACTATCAGTAGAGACAGATTGAGTTGAGCTGTCGATAACATGACTTGAAAAGGTGTAGGGTTCCAGTGTTGGAATTACGTTGAGAATTAATTAATTGTGAGACATTTTCATACATTTTAAACTTAAATTATGGTCGAGTGGAGAATATAGTTTTAAAACTAAATGTTGGCTTTGTGAGGATGTAAGTTTATAAACTAAAACATATAAAAGAAGATTTTTGGTAATGATTGTATTTGTTGAATCATGAAATGAAAAAACACAAAGAAATTCATAGCCATGTTTTAATAATATATTTTTTTTATTTCTTTCTCCTACCGGAGAGGTGAATGTTTTTACCTTATGGAGTTTATGACAACCAATGATAGGCACTGCCATTTTATTAATGACATGACAATTTAATTCAGTGTTAATTATTACGATGAAATATTACGATATGTTAAATAATGTATTAAACCTACAAATAAATGAACCAAACACTGAAATATCTTAGGAAAGTCAAGTCTTATTAAAAGAAAGTCTTATTAAGATACATTTTTTCTCTTACCTTAATCGCCGTACGCCAGTTGATTACTACAGAATGCCTTAGGCATTATGTCTTCCAATTGTGCTTTTGTGAATAAATAAATAAATGAAATCACCAATTAATACTGAATTATATATTTCATATATTGCACGATATAAAGATCTTTATCTTCATCAAATTATCTTATATCAAAATAAAATATGCAAAAATCCAAGACGCCAAAAAATCCCCTTTATTTTTTTAAGTCAAAAATATGGCAAGGGATATCTCGGGAACACATTGGGATATCCGTTCAACTCTAGGGTAGGCACAAACAAATGTCTTAAGTCAAAAGTAACTGCGACGCTTAACATGCAATCGATTATATAATTAATATTTTGATCAAAAAAACGCCTCATATTGAAGTTTAGATCTGAATTCGCTGATACTGAAGACCGACAAATTTTTTGTTTCCCCTAAGCTCCCGAAGTTTAAACAGAGGGTATTGTATCTATGGCGTGATTGATGTGTATTGTTGGTAGCGATGATGTTATCAAAGCCTACGATAAAATATAGTGAGCTGTTCAATAAAATTGATGGCTGCCTGGCGCTCTGTTCAGAGATCTAGCTACTAGACCTGAGGTATCGGAATCTAATTTATTATTGGTAGGGGCAAACGTTTGGGACTATTTTGATGAAAAATGCCAAGTCAGTGTCTTGTACATTTAATTTACAAAAAAAAATCTGTTACGGAAAATAAACGATTGGACTTTTGCTAAGCTTATTAATTAACACAGTTAAAAGATATCTTTAAAATTTAATTACATATAACAAGATTTTTTTAACAGATAGATACCTTTAATAATTAATTGTATAACAGAATTTGAATAACAAACAACAGCTTACTAAATTTTATGTGCTTAATAGGCTTTCGCGTCCAATATTATTTTGGTCTAACAAAATCCAAGGCATGTTAGTCGAAGACTATTCAAATCATCTCCTTGTCAACTAAAGTCGAAAATTTAATATTTCAGGCTCTGTTATGGCTAGTCTAATATCTAGACCTAGATCGTAACATCGTGAATGCGAAGATATTACTAACCTTTTTGTTAATTAGAACTGTATTGGCTTTAACACTGTGAGCGGTATCCACTGTTGTCTTAGTTCCAATCAGTTTTCACGGTCCAGTATTTATTAGGTAATGTATAACGGACATAGCAATGTTTGATTTCAAGGTCGAGTTTTCCATTGTGGGCAAACTGGCTTTGCTGTTTCACTCCTTGTCTCGCGTGGTGACGGGGGATTTCCCCATTCTTAAGTTGCTAAGACTATTAATTTAGTTGGAACATCAGAATGAACTGGAATTCTTGGAAATATTGCTGATATTAATTTCACATTTATTTTATTTCCAGAGTCACTATTGGAGTCTACAGTGGCCTTGGGTGAGCAAACGCAGAATAATCTACAGAGAATCTAACTGCTTTATGGTTCCGAGTAAATATGAGGAAAAAAATAGGTTATTAATTACTTTAATTAAATTATAAATTTTTTGCTAGACTTTTGTAAAGGTTTTTAATTTTATTAACAAAGTAATTATTTTCATAATTCACAGGGATAAGTTCCCGGTTCTACCTCCCCTCAGAGAATCAGAAGATTTAGTTCTTGATAGTTTTAAGAACGTGAACCTCGATTCCCAAAATGAAAATAAAACCGAATATGAAAGACTTACGGAAAAAACAAAGATAGTAGAGAATTATTTCAATGGAAATCCAGAATCTTCAAAGAGTAAAGCAGAAGAGGTCAAAGTAAATGGTAATATGAAAGGTGATGTAGGTATTGCTGTAAACAGCAATATTGACGAAAAAGAACCTGTAGATATGAACAGCGATCTCAAAGAAATACCCAAAGGTGATGAGGAGAAAAATTCCGAAACGCCCGATATTGATGGAAGTGTTCAGGAGATATCCGAAGCTAATAGCGAAAATTTTGAAGAAATATCTTCACCAGTCGTTAGTTTAGTGGAAGAAACAACAACTATGAATAGTAATATACCGCCCAAAGCTGAGGAAGTTATAGAAGAACTTTTGAATAGTCACGATGAAACTTTATCAGAAGACGAAGAAAAAATGCTTGATTCTATTTTAACAGAAAACGACAGATAAATTTATATAAAATTGTAGTTATGAGTAATTATTATGTGTGATCAAAAAAGACAAAATGTGATATAGATTAAGTAACTTGCTCAATATTAAGAGAAATATTTTAAATAATCCTTGTATTTTGAAAGGAAATATTTCATGATTATAATAGTGAAATAACTTAGTTAGCTGCGACTTTATGAAAAACCAACTGAAATTGTTTTTCTTAGTACAAACTTTACGACACTAACCATGATAAAATTCACAATATCAACAATTTTTCTTGTTTATCAAAAGAAACATTTCTTAATTATTGTTAAGTCTTTATTTTAATAATAAAATCTCGTTTATTTTTGTACTTATTACACTTTTTTAACCTTATTCAAAGGGTTCATAATGTTGGTTATGGAACAATAAATAATGGTGACATTAATATCTTTTTGTAGAGAGTTTAATTACATTTATAATTACGAACGATATTTTATGAAAAAATAAAATAAACGTCTTTCTTTTAAACAATCGTCTTTATTTCCTTAATAGTAAGGTCGATGGTGACTTATAGTATCCATCTATCTTACGACCCATTTCATTGAGGTCATAAGCTGTCACTGGCATGAATGCGAAGGGTTCGGTAAATTGGGTGGAATCAGCCCAATCAGAATTAAGATATACGTAGGCATACATACGAGCATTGTAAAAGTTCCACACGTGGCATATAGTAAACATGAGAATCGTAAAGAAAATCAAATAGTCTCTGCAAAGAGAAATAATGTGCTTATATAAATTGTGCGTATATGTGTATGTCTGTGTAAATATATATATATACATTTATCTCTTTGTAATTAAACACATAATTTTTTTTATGTGTTTAATTATATTAGTATTGGTACACGCCCCTCTACATTTCAACTGTCAAATCAATTCTGTCACTTTTCCCATATATGGGGCTGCTGGAAGAGATTTCTTATAGAAATAAGCAGTACCTTTGTACAATTCTCTGTTATTCTGTTGTGTTCTTTTAATTGTCTTTGTGTGTACATAAATGGTTAAATAAAATAAATAAATGTATATATAAGTTCCATTATGAAAGCGCTTTATTCTAAAGATATCTAAAATTAATTTATCAATAATGTAATTACTTTAAATATAATATTGAAATATATAAGTACATCAAAACTAATATTTTAAGCAATATTATATTCAACATTCTTTTAAAAGATTTTTTCAAAGTTTCTTGTTTTAGTCTTTTGTTCAGTCAGTGTTGCTCAAAGAATAAGTTAGTCTTCAAAATAAACAAAAAAAATGGATGAAGTGAAATTATTTACGAACCATAAATTACAATTAAATTTAAAATAACAATCTTTCCATTATCAACTCTTTCAAATTAGCTAAAGTATAAATAAATAAATTACTGTTTTTATATAGCTAATTAAGGTAATTAAAAAATTAATAATAATTATTCTCACACTCACACACATATCGAGCTTAAAGCTCATTCAGCATCATTAGCGTGTGTTATGATAGTAATATGTATATAAATATAAGAAATATACTAAGTAATTATACAAAGGTGAATGTGACGTTCCGTTACTTTTATGTAAGTAATGTTGTTACGTTAATGTTCGCCAAAATTACTTTGTTTCCCTCTAAGCCTATTACTTTAAGTCGAAATAGACAAAATATATTTTATTTAATACTGCAATCCTGTTCAAGAGCTCATAGACGTATCCTTAGTGTCGAAATAATTAAAAATATCCAGGATTAAGACTATGGCTGCCATTTGTTTTTCTTGTCGCAATCTTCGATGTAGCCTTGTTTCGAATAAGACTCAATAAAGAAGACCATTTGCGCTTTTACAGATCTACGTAAGTATATAAATTTATCGTTGATCTGACTCAGCTGACCCTTGTCTTCATGATTTATCAGTTCAGACATCTTGTGTGTTATCTTTGGCGAAATTAATACGACCGTATTTTTCGGACGATTTATATTTGTGTACTTAATCATTTATTGCAACCTTTAGTAATCTATACAGCAATTGACCCAACACCATCTGATGATAAGCAGTAGAGGAGTCCATATGTGAGGATAGCTAGTGAAGCATGCGACAAACTGCACTAGCCACCCTCACCCTGCCGGACCAAGAAGTGCTCTTTTAAAGGAACCCATGTTACGTATATCATACGTATGCTGGTAAGGAATTTCATGCTCTAGCTGTGCGACAGAGAAAGGAGTCACAAAATCTCTTAGTACGTAAAGTAGTAGTTTGTTTTGGTTTAACGGGCGTATCTCAAGAACTACAGATTCAAATTGAAAAATTATATTTTCGATAGTCCTTTTATTGGCTAATGGTTATTTAAATCACGATTTGACCAAAAAAAGCTGAGCTTCAATGAAAAATGTTACAAAAACGAAGTTAAAAAATATTCCTCTTTCAGAGCTTTCGTTGTGTGCACTGCGTAAATGGTTAAAGATATAGATATGATACGGAAAATCGTATTGTAGGAATCGTTCTTCTGAAACAGTTATAAAAATGTCCGTGACAGAATATGTCTATTTTGTAAGGGCGACTCTAACCGACTATAACCTCTTTATGATTAACAAATTTGTTATTATTTTACTATCTGGGAATGCGTTATTGTCAATATTATATCATTACTTATAAAAATAAATATATTATTTATCACGAGTATTTAATTTTGAACAAAATTATTCTCACATCATTTTATTTCAAAGAATATCTTGACATGTGTTATAGTTTTAAAATCCCCAACCAAAAAATTATCAAGTGCCACGCATGGATTTACGAAATCCAAGGCGGGCGGGCGCGGGCACGTCGATCGTGAGGGTGGATTTTGTGATATATATATTTCATCGTATAACATTATTTGTAAAATTAGTAAGTTTGTAAACAAATTTGTTTTCGATAATATCCATGTTTTCTTTTCAGTTATTCATTATTTAGTAAATAAATATTTATGTAATGTACATACGACATGTTGTTACCTATTTAATGTCGGGTTTAGTGTTGATTATCATATATATAATTGCTAATTCTACATTGTACGGGACTGATATGACGATCTCAATGGCAAGTCATTTTGGCTTAAAACACAGTGGACGTCGAACCACTCCAAAAATTATGTTTCCTACTATATCTATTATTTCTTCTAAATCTTAGTTTCCTGACTCTATAGTAAAATATGTCTAAATAGCTTTATTATTTTTTAAATGACTTTCAACGATTCCGTTAACAGTTATTGTGATATATGCAGAAGACCTGCTTGAAGGTTGACGTTGACAAGGATATATTCGGCGTTGATATTCTGGTTATTTCACTAGCTACATATATACATAGCGTGTAGATGAAACGCAGATGTGGATCAAACTTAAATTTAATGAGAACATTTTAAAAACAAAATCAGACCATTCTGATTTTAATTAATAAAATGAAATAAAAATGAAATGAAATGAATTTTGAGTAATAAAATGAAATTTCGCAATTTATATAAAGTTTTATTTTTGCACAGTTATAATTATCACTTAGATCTGTCTTATCGCTATCGTTAGGAGTGGCGTAGAGAGGTTTATCAACATATTTGCTACTCCAAAACTTATATTCAACTAAATTTATTCGATGCGCCATCGAATAACAGCTGTAGAGAATAGTGTTCTCTCCTTTCAGTGTGGTTCGATATTCATTCTATCGAGCAGGCTTTCCATTTATAAAATACGTTACCTTTTTTGGTCTAGAGTTTTACGTGTATTTAACGGGGCTCAATAAAACGTGAGGTAAAATTTGTGAAATGGTTTTATTTTAAATCGCGTTTTTGAGAGACGCGACAAACACATGTAAACCTCTAGTTGATTAAAATTGAATTAAATTGGGCTCTCTGGCGTATTGTATCGAGAACTGTAGTTTCGATTACGAAAATTAAGTCGCTTTCGCCTTTTTGGTCTTGGATGGGTCAGTATTTCATCCAGGGCTTGATCAGGGTTATAACAGAAAGCGATTTCACCCACCAACACTCATTAGGCCAAAGTGGTGGAGTTATTGCCCAAACCCCACATCTACCATCTAGCAAAGATATGCCCAGCAGTTAGACGAATAAACATATACACACTAATGATGAAAATAAATTAGCGTGACATAATTATTGTCTAGGTACGTATATTCTAATACCATTAATGTTGTTTGCATTGATAATAACTTGTCTGTGTGCCTACATATAAATAAATAAACAGATTTTATCATGGACGTTTTACTATAGCGTCGTATGATGCAAGCAAGTGCAGTTGATGTTAGGGATAATCACAGGTCTGCGGTCTGTTTGCGGCTGGTTGAAACTTGCGCGATTACCATGAATCTATTTTCCATTTCGATTTAAGGAGGTTTCTCAGTTTATAAGACCTTCAGCAGGCGTCTACATCCTTAAATTAACACTAGATTTACCAGACCAGTCATTTAGACTGGTCGTGCAATTTCAATTCAAAATTCCTACTTTATTAAACATATTTTTTTTTCAGAAATGATGTTATGACTTTTGTAGCTATAATTAGAGAGTACGTTTTATAAACTTAATGTTATTTTATATACATTAGTAACAAGTATAATTTTTGTTGTTGACATATATTCAAATCGCTGGTATATCTAGTGTTAACAAGAACTCGCATCCCTGTCAGGTTGTTTGGCTTACACCTTGACAGGGTCTAGACTCGGCTAGGTTTTATTGTATAACTCGGGTGTAACACTGTAATTAAAAATAATAATATATCTCACACTTACACTATTTTCTAGCCCAAATTAAGCATTATTAGGAGCTTGTGCTATGGATACAATATATCGTAGAAATATAAATATAATAATACAATAAATCTAGCATTAATTTTGCTGTACTAGTTCAAAGAAATCAGTTATTTGTTAATAAAAATACAAACTATATGAATTTAAATCAGGGTTCAGGGTTGTAAGGTAAATTTATTGGAACAAATTTTTTTTATTTATTGGAACAAAAATAGGCATACATAAAAAAGTAAACGATAATGGCTACATTAGTTTAAAATAAAACTGTGTCGCAGACATTAACGCCCACCTCCAGTAAAAAGAATATAGAGTCCCAGCATCAAAGTTTGCACAATTTATAAACCATGAACGAATTTACACAGCGCACTAACTCACCCACTTACATCCTTCGCGCCGGGAGGACTGTCAGAAATTCACTACAAATTTAGGCTTAATTAATGTATCTACCTACTTCGAGGCAAGAGGCGCTGTATACTGAAATTCGGGTTATTTATTACCTAATTCAGCAATAGAGGCTACATATTATTAAAATGGTGAAGTATACCGTTAATTGATAGGCTTCAAGTACTTGAAAGGTAAATCTGTTTTGTGTAATAAATGATTCAGTACGTATTACATTATTTATGTACTGAGCCACATGTGTGTTGTTATATATAAAATATTTCCTATATAAATACAGATATAATTAATTCGTTTAGCTTAAATAATTATAAAAAAGTACGTCTAGATCTCACGTTATGAAAATTAAAACCAGCTGCAAAAACGAAAAATAATTCAATATAAAATTTATCTAATTTTAAATTATTTTTTATATTCGAAGCTTCATGCTCTACTGTTTCTGGAAATAACTTAGCACTGACTCTAAAAATAATTTGAACGTAGATAACTTCTTAATTTTTTTTTATCTCCAGTTTATTTTAGTAACTTCAGCTCAAGGGTATGTCAGCCTCATTGTAACCTAACCTTTTATAACAAAACTAGTTCTGTTTTCTTAACAAGCTTAATTAAACTATCTTAGCGATAATTATCGATGTGCTATCATGTTACAAATAAGTTTAGTATCTTGGGAAACATCTCAACAGGGTAAGCTAAAAAACTATGATATCCACCCACGTCAAACTTGTTGATATTGAGATAAATAATCAATAGTTGTCGTCCCCTTTGTATTTTAACACACTCTATTAACAAGTTTGGAGTAAATTTTTTCAAGTATGGTAAAAATATTTTTTTTCAATTTTCAGTGCTGAGTTTTTAAGGTCAGAGTGAGATAGAACGTCAGTATTGTTGACTGGTTTATATTTTAGATAAAACGTGATACGTGCCCTTCCTTTCATAAATAAGGTTTCTCTAGATTTACCTGGAAACCCATTATCACTGATATCAATGTGAGCATCTCAGAAATTCTGAAAATACTCAAAAAACATTTAAGTAACTTTCTACAAAGGGCGACCTATTTATGTAATGATTCGTATTAAGTTGTTAGTAGACTAAGCGGTGTAATATTTCGCATAATAACGGCAAATGAGACGACTGTTGTTTCCATTTACCTACTAGCAATAATGCACACATTTCGAATTTTTGTTTAATATTCAGTAAATTGGAATTACTTTGTTAGCTCTAAATTTAATGGTTTGCTGTCACGTGGTACGACTAAATGCGAATAATCGTCAACTTGCTAAACAATATCATTTTCTGATTATACCTTTCTACCTCCCCGTATTGGAGACTCTTATCTATTTTTCCACCCAATTGATTGCCTGGAAGAGTTTGCTTACTAGCAATATGTCAGCATTTTATACCTATTAGTTGTGTTACTGCTGTATTTGTATGCAATAAACAATATTTGTATTGTATTGTTTTCTAAATGTAATGATTTTGAAGATTAACTGGTGCAATATGTATCTTTGATAATCTGAAACATTCCTTAGTGCTTAATTCAACCACCTTGTGGATTCTGTGCTCCTGGTAGATATGCACGAATACTTCTATTAATGACGTGAGGTATTGCAGTATCCCTTGAATGTGGCAAGAGCATTGTGGGTACTAATCATTTCATACTGTCGTTAAGTAAATTACTTAGGACCATTATCTTGCTTACCATCCGCGGCTCTACCCGCGTCTATTTGTATTTGACACATAAATATATTATATAAATTACACTTAATACTCCTTACCTATCAGGTTACTTCAGTAAGAAAATAATCTCAGACAAGAGATTATTTTCTTACTGAAGTAAATATACGAAATATACGAAGTTAATATACGTAACGTGCATAACTCTAAAAAATAACTTATACATAATTTTAAATTACCCCGATTGCACATAATGTAAAGTCATTCGCTGTTACTACCCCTGCAACTTCAAAAAACGGACGATCTCATTCCTAATTAGCCGCTTCTCGTGAAGTCAATACCATAGATAGTCCGATGTAAATATTTAACGGGACAAAACGTGTCCCGGCATAGATTGGTCTCTATGTTTGACTTTAGCAAACCTGACCTTAATTTCGAGAACTACTTAGTGGACAACCTGTAATTGAAACTTGGTCCTAAAAATAACAATTGGGGGATAATTTATTTGTATATTTAATGTGTCAGATAAACAAAAATAGAGAGCTTAGTGACAAATTGATATTAACTAGTATATTCCGTTCATTCCAATTTAGACCACCATATTATTATTATATACCAACGTATTAGTAATGACATATAGCAGCGATATATGTAGAACAAGAATCCGTGAACGCTATACCATAGTTATTTAATAATATATTTATAGATTCATTTATCAAGAAGCCAAAGTGTCAGATCTGTGAGAACTATATTATGTGTTGAAGTACAATCGACATAGCCGGCTTCTAGAGGTAGTAATTATTGAAAATACATGGGTATGCAGAAACTTGCCCTCAGCAATATGTCCAAAGGAGAAGACACCAATGGCTACTATGAGGTTCAAAGAATCGTTGGTAGATAATTTTTTTAACATTAATTAAATACGACTGACCAGTGGTCAGTGGCTCAAGTTGCAGGCGACTAGGGCAGGGGGTCTCGAGGTATATGAATAGTCCAATTGTAAAGAGACCTCCCGATTGAAATTTGCGTGTATAATTACGTGTTACCAATACTTCACAACAGAGGCTCTGTTGCAAATACAATGGAGATGGTTTAATACGATGAAAATTTACACTACGGGTACAGATGAATGGAAATTTTATTAATTTGTTATTTTTAAGAAAAAGATTCCGATAAACAACAAGTAGAAGTAGTCATCCCGGGCTTTAGCTGATTTTGAGCTTATGTCAGATACAAAAAAGCAAATACAAAGAGGTTACACTTACACCTTTTAAAATCTAATCAATATTCATTACAATATTTGATCTAAGAATGATTTTTGGACGAAATCAATAAAATTATCAATGATTTATACATTGCATTACTAACTTAATCAACGGCAGTTTAACACATACTGTTTTTAACTACTAACCACAGCATGCACACATACATTATTTATATATCATACAATAGTAATATAAGGATTACAAAGAATTAAAATATAAAATTATTTATCGTTACTGAAATTAAAAATATATAAATACATGTCAATAATAAATCGACTTCGTACTTCGTTCAAGATATATTAACATTAATAATAGTTTTTAGGTATTTGTATATAATCACTAATTCACAGAAGGGAAAAGCGACTAATCCATTGCGTAGACCACTGGCCCGATGACCTAAGAACATTATATTGCTGCCTGCATCTCAAAGATGAAGCGGGCTCAGAACCGTAAGGATCAGGACTCGCTCAGTGCCTCATCATTTTGGCATTGGGCATACTCACTACAACTCCCTGGTGACCCCTATGCCATTAGTGAGAACGCTCTGGAGTCTACTGATGCAATTCACCGGAGCGCCCCATAGAAAAATCCAACCTTGTATTTTCTTGCCTTGATAGATACCTTCGATTAATCTACGAAGCTAGTAGCGAAAATGCTTATGCCCAGCGGTGGGTTGATATGGACTGACAGAAAGTATCATGACAAAGAGGGGAATTACCAATAACAGTCTATTCGTGTGAAGCAAAATTGCTATCTCGATAACGTTTGTTGATGTAGCAAGCAGCGCGTGTAACGGTAAATTTGACACAAATTACATTCGTATTGATCTGACATTACAAGACTTGCTTGCCACTGGTAAAATACTGGAAAGCTTTTGAAATTTCGTTCAATATGCATCAACAAAATAACAGTTTGTTAAATACAGTAGAAAGACTGGTGAAGCCTTACAAAACAGATTGGCTTCGGCGATTGTAAACGTAAATTATCCCTTATTAATTTCGGGCGTCGTTTTCATTTCAAGGCTGCTGGTGAACATTTTAACGCTAATACTTTGTTGTCGGTTTGATTAATGGAAAACTAACAAACATTTTTCACTTGGTTTGCGTTAAATCTAAATTTAGTTCGTTCTGAAGTGTTCTAGTTCAGTTGAAACTTTGTGTAGTATACTTACTTTGCCATATTAATCGGATCCACAGAATATCTGTGAGTTAATCCTTTATTGTTTAGAAAAGTATGTCTCTATTTGACAACATATTGATGATAACAGAAACAATTGATATAAAATATTGGGCAACATTCCGAAATAGAATATTTCAAAGAGGTATCTATTAATTTTCGTGACTATGTTTGGCTATGATTAAGAAACTTTAGAGCTTACTATTAATTGTTCAGTCAGTTCTAGAATAGACTTTAATAGTGCCTATTATAAGGTCCATTTGCAATAATGTTTTAAATTTATGTTTAGTGGTCTAAAACTTCGATTAAGCGTTTTCTTGTTATGTCTAAGGCTAAGTTTAGACTAAATAAAATCGCGATTATCATCGTATGCCGCAAATAACTGAAAAACACCCGACGTTTAACCTGTATTACCACATTAACCACAAAGGTTATAGAAAAATCTTTGCAGATGTTTTACAAAGCTAAATATAAAATAACGAAAGATATTAGTGACTTTTATAGAAAAATACGAAAATAATACTTCGATCATAGCCGAAATTGGATATACTCAACTTATGTTTCAAGAATAAAACTTTTATATTCTACGGAATAGAAGTCAATGTTCTATGAATATCGACAGATATAGACTTAAGTTTTGTTGTCTGGTTTTTATTATTAATATAATATATTAAGAACTTCTTAAGATATTTATTATAAAACTGCGTATAGAATATTGAAATTATAAGCCAAGCGGTTCCGAGTAACCCTTATCTTTCAGCTAAATAGGTGTCTCACAAGGCTAGCTTAATGGCTTGGGTCATTAAGTAGCTTGGCTTGTGTAACGCATATGAAAGCCACAGACGACGTGATATCTATTTAATTAAACATCATTTTCAATGCTATTAGCAGTTGAAATATTACACAGACACCATCTGATAGCAAGCCGGAGAAGTTGTCCATATGTCAAGATAGTTTCTATCACTTTATCGAGCTTTCCTTCCATTTGTATGAAGGAGAGAATACGTGTGCCGACAAGGAATTCCACGCTGTAGCTATGCGACAAAGAAACGAGTCATGAAATCTCATTGTGCGTAAGGTTGAATTGAAGATACGAATGGGTGACTCTTTAGACCAGCATCCGTGCCTTTGAGTACCAAATTATAATATCAAAAGCTCTTCAGAGCACTCTCCATGGTACAACGGAAAGAAGCCGTTAAGCAGACTATAAAGCGTCGTATTTAATATAATTTTCATGTATATAGCTCAATAAATATTTAGTATTCATTTCATTTGGTTTCTCTGTATACACAAAATTTTGAATTGTAATTCAGATTATAATTAATTTCTTTTTGTATTAATTGTAATCTGTCTTGTGTATGAATAAATAAATTTAAAAAAAAGTGTTAGTGTCAATTAAAATTTAAAGTAATACGCAAGCTTCCTCACCGAGAGAGGAGAGAATAAAGTATTATTCTAGCATGTTGAAGACCGCATTTTTTATTGTTAATACTTGGTAGTAACCAACAAAACCCTTTGTAGTAACCTCAAATTATTGTTAATTTGGTAATTAACAATAATTTGAGGTAGACATTATTTAACCCTTAGATTTATTTCAATTACAGTGCCCACAGGTGATCATAAATTGAATTTAAATCATGCCCACCGGTGGGCATGCGGTCTTTAACGCGCTAGCCTTCCTTTCTTTGCTTCTTCTTTAGACTTTAGTCTATAGTCTATTGATGTCATCTATCGCTATCTGTTTAGTCCACAGCAAAAATTCACGTGACGTGCATACGCTCCATTTAATTAACAATTTAGTTACCAACAATTATTTTAAAATCGGTAAAAAGTGTATTGTCTTAATAATAAACATTGTGGGTGTCAAAAGATTGTGTTTTTATCAAAATCTACGTAATATTTAATGATAGTTTGTAGTTATGTTTATACACTTTCTATTAAACGAGTAGAGTTCTTGGTGCTACAAGAATCAATATAAAAGCACACAGGTCACCAACGTCCGTCATCAGATAGAATAAGATTAAACTGTGCAATCAAATAACAATATTTAAAAATATATTTATTTATTAATTATATTTATTTTATTTTATTCAATATTTTTAATAACTTTTTCTTCTTTCTTATTCTCGTTTGTATTCTTAACTAACTTCTTAACTTCTGAATGTCAATAATATCCTTACAAATCTATATAACAAGTCTATGTTACTTGTACAATTTCTTGTTGACGTTAAATAATATGCAACTCAAAATATATATTTACTATTTTTTGTTTAATTAATTATTATATCTACCGTAATATTAACCTTATTTCATGGATGTTAGAACGTTTTCAAAAAGGTTCAAGTTGGCAATAATTTACATTAAAAACGGTAGCTTAAAATATATGTTAATTAGCGTGAAACGTTCATAAACGATAAGACCCTCAAGCCAAATGGCACAACAAATTAATCCAATTTGACGTGGCGTAGAGTATTTCTTGTAACCGTAAAATTCAAATGCTAATATTTTTTTATGTCGTATATTGTCGAGTAGATTGTTTCTTAAATGTTGTGGTGACTATAGGTGTACCTTGTCGTACCTTGATACCTTGGTATCTTGTCATCTTGAGAAGTGAAAGCTGAAGGAACAGCTCCCGGGATCAAGGCATCTATATTCTACAGGCAATATCAAGAAATAACTAAATAAATAATGTAAAACTCTTTGAACACACGGCGGATTATGTCACAAGTTTATATTATATTTGAAAAAAAGGTGCTATAAGTTAAGCTCGCGTGTGTGTGTTTGTGTGACTGTGGCATCTTAGCATCCGAACTAATAGACAGTCTGCATACAGTTTTATTTAATTCAGTTCTTGATTAATGACATTATATTATTTGTTATATTTTTAATAAATTACCAGAGCGCACTGATGCTTGAAGTGAGATTGTAATTTGGCATATTCTGCAGGAACTTCATCTATTGAAGTGTTGGTTTTAAAAGCAGTACAAAAACGTATGTAATTACCTGCTGTGCGCGATAAGTTGATGTACAATAAAGATATATTCTTATCTATATTTCTGTATATTTCAGGTTTCAGTTAGTTACCTAACCACACAAAGTTCCCGATTTTTCATATACCGAAGCCTCGTACTAAAATACACTCGGTACAAAATAAAATGCTTGGCCTATATTGGAATACGAAAATATCGAGTTTTGTGAATACGTCGAGTTCTGTAGAGGAGTAATAGTATTAGAATTATATAACTGCTTTTAAATTTGTTGCTGGCTTTTGTGATTATTTCGGACAACTGATGCTGTTATCAGTTTTATGTTTTTTGAACTATGGAGAAGTTTATGATATGGATTTTTATGAAAATGTTCTGTGTTTGATATTAATTTGAAATTGAAAGAGGGTTGACAAATCTCTGCAGATGTAATTAGGGTAAACTTTTCAACCTGATTCAAAAAGTATTAAATTACATTTAACATTTTTATTTGAATAGAAAAGAAGGTTTAAAAACTCGTTGGCGTAGTGTTTCAGACGCTCTGGTTTTGATAACGGAAACAAAGCAACTTTTATCGTGGTTGGTACTGGATGGGTCAAAAAAATTGTTTTCACTAGCTCTTTCGTGTGGTTTTCGTCTTGGTTGTTACGGCAACCGCTTTCACCCACCAACCGCATAGGGCTAGCGTAGTAGCGTTATGACCCAAACTCCTCGTGTGTTATTCCTATGAAAGAAAGCCCGTAACTGATAGTAAGAAAAGCCTTTTCCATATACGAAGATATATTACCTTCACACCTTAGTATATATACCTTTATAAATTATAAACAGAAGGCATAAATTTGCTTTTACATAAAAATATAACACAAAGTCGTAAAGAAGAATAAACGCACATATGTAAGAAAGTAAGTACATTATATTTTCTGCTGTTTAAAAGTTACAATGGAGAATACTTCTTAGAAATATCTTGAACACGTTTCTCAAAGATAATGTTACGGGGCTAAAACATTTGACTTGTAAGTACTGTTGAAAGTCAGTCAGAACTGTCAACTGATTATGCCGCATAAATTTTCATGTTCCTTTATTTAAAACTACAACTGTTATTTCGAATTAAGATTAAAATTACCACAAGATATTACCATAAGATTACCAATTACCATATTGCCAATTACCATATTACCACTATATAACATATATAATTATAAATCTGAAAATTATCTTTTTTTAATTGATAGTTGTTTATAAAGTGACAGTATCTATCTATCTAATGTAAATGGTGCAACTGGATACCTAGTGGCCGTGTAAACGATGGTAGATTATTATTATCTTAATAAGTGAAAATGCTTAAAGATTAAGATTCTCGCGTCGCTCATCCTATAAAATTGATTATTAATTTAAATAAAATGACTTATTGCCATCTTTCCGTGCAAAGAAATTCAATGCTTTTTCCGTAGTACAGCCGGAGCGTAGAATATAAATGTAAATCTAAGCGGCAGACGTATTTCTTTCCTTGATATAATATGAGCTCTTAAGAGGCATGATAAGACATCTTTCTTGTTGGAAAAGTAGACGTGTTAACGCGTCTCATGAGCTGCACTATCTATCTGCGCATAAGGACTCCTTGTCGAGTCATTTGTTGGCATGTCTGGTTCGTTATGTGTGCGTAATATCGTCTGTGTGTGAGTGAGGAAGGTGTACGTACGTGCAATGTTTATTTTAAAAGGCCTTTAATAAAATGCTATGACATACACATACAGACAAATATATTATAGGGAAACATTTCTGTATCGCAACAATAACAGGTGGAATGAGACGCTTTTCAAAATAGCGGCCGTCGGAAATGAAGGACTCGGGCCGGAGCTACTTCCGTCCGCCATGTTGAATCGTCTCGCTGGGGTTCACTTTTGTGAATCGCTGCAATCTTGCACGAGTACATGATGTAGTTTCTAATGTACGCTCGTTTTTGCTTTAAATAGCGAGTACATCCGTCAAACAGTACACCAGTACTGTTTGACGGATGTACTCGTGTACAATTGTGAGATTAAAGTGTTTGTTCTTAATATTGCAAACACTTATGTTTTTTTAAACTGGTGTGTGACCAGTTCATAAGACACATTATCCAGCAGCACAATGTTAATAGGTTGGTATTTATGATAAATAGTTGATATACCAGATCTGTATAATAATATTAACTCAAAACCACACCTATTATCTAGCCCTTAGAAAGTATAATTAAAAGCCTGTGTTATGGATACTAGATAACGGAGATAGATAGCATAATGTACAAAATTTCAGAACAAATATTTATACTCATCATAAAAATCTACCTCTACTGGGATTCGAACCCGGCACCTCTGTCCGACTAGACAGATATACTGATCACCTGACCTGACGGCCTTAATTCAAGCAACTATAGTAGAATGGGAGGTCGTACTACAGTACACAAAGAATAAAATAGAATATATCTCTATTGTACATCAACCAATTCAAAAAGAGAAATATATAGGTAACAGTTTGCCAATTTTGTACAAAGGGCGACCTTATCGCTAAAAGCGATCTCTTAGAAAGTAACCTTAGCATGGATAGTAATAAAAATAAAATACTCGAGAGAAATTGGCGACGTATAACAAATACTAACATGACAATTAATGTAACATACAAAGGTACTTACTAAATGATAGCATGTATACACTATATAATATATAACTGTATACATATATATATCTATTTTATCACACTGTATTATTCCTTCATGCAACTTTCACGGAACTTTTATATAGCTTTTTATACTTATTATAACTTATCTTATTATAACTTGAAAGAAACAGCGGCATTTACAAAGAAATTTAAAAACTTAAATCCTACATCTTAATACGTAGAATCTAGTTCTCACTGGTGAATCAACTCGTATAATATATATATAAATAGTGGTAAACCTAAAAAATGTATGTCGAAAGTTTTCGTAGAGAATTTTATATTTTAAACAACGATATTAAATGGCTTACATTTTTCTGTACGTAGCGTTAATACATTCGTATTCATTCCGAAATCAGCACGTGTACTTCTGGAATCGAAAGGGGGAAGGTGGTACAAGGCCAAAGTGCTTTAATCTTTTCAGAATACTTTTGTGTAATATGATTATTTTTAGAATAACAATAAACCAATTTACCGTTATTCAAACAATTCTACGTATTCGAAACTCGAGTAATTTGTTCAATTACATTCGAGGGCGTTTTCAGAATTGCCACCCTCATGTAAATGAAAGATTTTCTTGACATTTCAAATATGCCACTAAATATAATGGCAATCATTTTAATTTTTCTTATTTTCAGTCCCCCGAGAATGTCAATACCGAGCAAGCTTTCTAAATTGCACAATATTTGAATGGGTTTACCTGTTTTTGTGTGTGAAAATATATGATAGAACCCCAGCATTCACATTTATGTTTAAACTGTGAATCTGTGTGTGTATAAACTGGAGGACTTGGCGATAGGCTGTATCCTGTACTTTTTGCACGAGAAAAATAAAATCATAATTCGCGTGGAAGGAGCTGGAAGAAAGCTAATAAATATTAAAACTAACAAATCTTAAGCCAAATCAGTCAGTGTTAGGCAAATATGTACTATTTCTCAATTGTGTTATTATAAAAATTATATATAAAATATTTGGAATAGACTGACGCACTGTAATTAAAACGAAATGAATTTCGCCTTATTTGTAATTGAATGACGAAGGCAATAATCCAATGACTGACTGTTTCAAACTCAATTTATCAGTTGATCAGGTACATTGTCAGTTTCAATGGCTCTTGTCTTTGCTACGACAGCTTTGAGAGCTTTTATATTTTATCGTTTATTTTTATTACAGAGAACAGTATTTTCACTATCAATTTATGTTCTAAGCTTATCAGATTAGCAACATGCAGATTGACGGGGAATTAGATAACTATATTCGTAATCGCTAAAGTGATTTGTGAAAAAATAAACAGGTAAGTATGCGATCAAACTCCGAAACCTGTACTTTATGTTAATATGCAAACTCTAAACCCTGGAAATCATATAATATACACAGCTGTGCTCAAAGCTGTATGGAGGTATTATATTTAGCTATAGCGTGGATATAGACGTGGTTTGGCGATCCATAGCTAAAGTCCCGGTACGTATAAAATAGCGAAATTGACTTTCTAAATTGATATTTGACCATGATGGAAGAATGCAAGACCCGAATGATGCTGGCTCTTCAAAAATACATTCAAAGTTACACCACGAGACTAAATATTGTACATCTTTGAGCTTAAAACCATAACTGGTGTTATTATTTAAGAGAGAAACTAAACTGCGTATAGTTTAAGGTAGTTTTTTCAAAGATTTAGCTCATTGAGGTCACTCGTATCTTGGGTCATGGATTCCTTCATTATCATAATCATATTTAGAAAGAAGATTGCGCTATATGATACGTACCGTGGGCGTTAGCTTTGGGTCATCAAACCATACTTTTTGTCGATACATTTCGACTATATAAGAGTCGTATGCACTACAAAACTAGCTGATATCAATTAAAATGAAACCGGAAAAGATAACATTTCTTGCCTGAATGGATCAGAAGGGTAAGAACCTTGGAATACTTTAAAAACCAGACTACGTACAGTTTTATTTACTCCGTTCCTATTTCTGTTTCAGTAAGTCTTCTATTTCAAAACACTGTCTTTGTAACTACACAGTTTTCTTCACGTCTGTCCCTATTTTATTAAAAGACTTATTTTTGTAATTATTTGTCAGTTATTAAATTATTATTGTTACACAAAGTTACCAGTAATGTTTATCTTGATGTAGGGCCAGGATTACTCCTGGAGCACGTCGACCCAATGGGATCTTTTGTGCTTTATAAAATGTTTATAAAATCAAACCTTATAGACGATCAATTCTTTATTTTGTACGCTTCCTCAGAGTTCAGGACAAAAGAAGCTTTTCAAAGGTCGTTCAGGAATTCGCAGACGGCTTTACTTTAAGTCACAACTTTACCAAAGACATATATATTAGTTAGTCATTTGCCAGAAGGTCAATATTCCCAAACATTCGTTGATAAGAATATTTTCCTTATTTCGGTAATTGCCGATTTTATTGCTTTCTTTTTATGATATTAATATCATATTTAAAGATTTCTATAGCACCAATTACGACAACGCGTTCTTCGACAGTTTGGAAGCTGTTCGTTCTTATTCTTAAATAATAAGAATCACATTGAAAGTAAAACATACCTCTGCAAAGTCACTTGAAGCAATTTCCAGCATCGTTTCTACACGACAACTGAACAATACAAAATCTCGACGCGAATCTATTCACAGGCAAATTAAAAGTAGATGGAAAGCGAGATATGCGAATCCATTTTGTAATTACACATTTTTTCGAAGTTCAATTTGCTCTCATATTCTGATAACGATAATCTCAATTTTGATAATCTTTTTGTTATTTGACGATAAAAATAAATTAGTAATAACATAAATTTAATTTATTACTGCAGGTTTGTACAAACATTAGATGTGTATCAAGTAATAAGAATAGGTTTAGTATGTTAAGTGGGCTCACTTAATATCTATTTATCGATGTAAGTTAACTGTTTGAACCTTTTCTGACAAAAGTATTAGTTACATTTTTGGTGAAGAATAACCTTTGGTAAGTTATACGTTTATAGGGTATCTACTAATGGAGTTGTTATAGTTATTGAGTGACAGTTTAATGACAGTTTTTGAGATTGAATTTTTATGTACACAATCTTTCTAATACTTGATCTTAACTGCACTAAAAAACTAACTGTAACTTGCTGAACTAAAAAATCTAAGTCTAAAAAGTCCATTACGAAAACAATATATTTTTCAAATTTTATTTTATCGTTATCGTCATAAAACCAATTTAACTAAACAACAAAAAAGCTTTACCAAACTATAATAATAAAACTTGAAGCAAAAGCCATAAAATACTTGCAGAACCCCATGCTCTTAGAGCGCCAATAAAAACGAAATCCTTTTTTATTAGAAAAGATAGCAAAGGAATCGATACACTTACAGCCATGTGGTGTTTATAGTGTTTTCATTGATATATTCCCGGGTGTTAGTGCAACAATACTTCACGTTTACGAGGCGTGATTGCGGCTACCGGATTTGGGCCTATTGAGCACGTAACATCGCAATTAATCAGATTGGGTCATTCACGCGGTCACTGAGTGCGCTATATTTTCTTTTCTACCATCCCATTCTCTTATAAGATAGTTCAGTATCTTTGGTATAAGATAATTAATTATTTTGGGTTTAAGAAATGTTCGAGTTTATCTTACTAATTGCGACTGATACTAGGGTCTTCGATTTAGGAAATGTTGATCAATAAACTAGAAGCTTCGACTTTAAAATATTATTTTCTATACTTCTATTACAAGACCGATTATTGTATGTGAATTTTTATTGCTTTGGACATTACTATCACTACAGATATCAAGAAAAATGATATATTATATTTTTGATGGGTTAGACTTATTTTTAACCGACTTCAAAAAGGTTCTATTTTCCACTGTATATATTTTTTGTATGTTAACCGATTTTTCTGTCAATTGTGAATCTATTTTCAAAATTCTTTTTTATTCTTTAGTGTATACCCCTGAGGTTATCCCATTGTCGCAAATATTTCTAATATTTATATACATATTACTCTCTATTTTCGTTATCTATTATGTATAATACAAGTTTTTAATGATACTTAATTTTCCTAAATTTATCTAGAATCTATCCTAGATAATAGTGTATAGTGATGATAATAGTGTGAGTATGAAAAATATAATATCAATTTTAATGGCACGTATTTCATACTGTTTTTTTTGAAACTATGCGAGTACTTTTAACCAAACACAACCAGAGGCAAGTCGACATTATGATAGTCACCCTCACCACTCAAAGTTGTCAAAAAAGGTTTTTAATTTGAGTTTTGAATAGGTTACTGCAGAATCAGACAGTGTTTCATTCTCTTTTGATGTCTAAATCCATTGGGTGGGTTTCATCATGGCAATTTAAGGGTGCCTTTGTGACAGGTGTAGGCTATAACATGATTTGAGGTTTTGCACTCAAAGCGAAATAAGCAGTGTCGTTAAGAAGTAAAGTGTTCAGAAGTTTGGTTGAGAAAGTATTGATTTGACGTTTTTACGTTCAGTATAGCAAATAAGCCTGTGGTATTCGACTTACTGCTTCCTCGACCTTCAAATAACCTTGTTAAAGCTATTGGGAACACCCGTCTATTAAACAAAGTGTGACTTGGTTATGATCATCTATAAGCTAAGCAAACAGGGGAAGGGCTTGGTGGAATTTTTGAAGACACAGCATATTCTTTTTAGATAAAAATCACTAAATTACTCATAAATAATTGTATTATTGATGATACAAGTATGGCACCAAATGATTCTATTAACACTAGATATACCAGCGATTTGAATATATGTCAACAACAAAAATTATATATAAAATAACATTAAGTTTATAAAACGTACTCTCTAATTATAGCTACAAAAGTGATGACATCATTTCTGAAATAAAATATGTGTAATATAGTAGGAATTTTGAATTGAAATTGCACGACCAGTCTAAATGACTGGTTTGGTAAATCTAGTGTTAATAATTAAAAGCGGTCATTTTTATTGTAAATTTAGAATTCATGACATTATCGTTGGTTCATTAATCCATAGTTGAGCTGTCTTCAAACAGTCTGGTAATTGTTTCGGCAGAACCTAATCCACCCCTCTGAAGGGCAATGGAGTTTTAGTGACTGTTCGCAGTGTCGTTTTCCGTTTACGAACGTAGCCAGTGGCGGGTTGGTCCGGAAATGGAATCCTCTTTAAAAAAGGTTCACGAATCGTCTGTTGTTTGACAAAACCAAAAAAGTAAGTAGATGTAATAATTGCTCAAGATTATGACAAAAAAATGTAGGGGAAAGAGGAATACTAAATAATTTTATTTAATTATCAGATAAAATATCTACCAACCTACCTAATATAAATGCCAAAGATGTGAATTTACTCATTTTTTAATAAATATCAAGTAATATTTACTTTAAGATGACTTTTGTGGTAATTAAGTTATTAAATTTATCGTTTGTAATCACTACACAATTTTTATTAAACTCTCGGAAAACGTGTGAAAAATTAGCGACAAAATAGTGAATATGGAAATTATACGATTCTTTAGTGTTTGGATGCGGGTTCTTCAAACTGTTTACGAAGAGTATTTGTCTGCTAGTTTGTTGTATTTACACAAAAACTTACTCGCACGACGAATTATGCTTACTCAAAAAGAGACACTTGATTAGCTATAAAATATCACTCGCTGAGTGCTTGTCGTTTGTATTAGATTTATAATTTTCGTTCTATAAATATAAAGAATACCTTACTCGTACTTTAAACTGTTGTGCATTTAGAGCTATTACAGGATTTTTGGTCTTAATTACCGTGGAGCTTTTGCTTGTCAAGTTGTGAAATAGAGTATAGATATTTGTTGGTGAGATATTGTCCAGTCAATTAGTAAATAAATTTACAAATTGTTGATATAACACTAAATAAAATGTTTGATTATTCGGGCAATTAGCTAAACGCTGCATTCAGAGCCCATCTGTCTGCTCAGCACGATGTTAACAAGAATAAAATGGAATCTAACTAAATAAATGATTTAATAATTGACAACAAAACCTTGATAAGACAAGTCAAATGTTATTAAAAGTTTGTAATTCTTCAGAGTTACTAACTTCATAAGTTAAGAAAGATAAATTATGTTCAACTTACGTGTCAACACAACAAAAGTGTCTGATGAAGGATAACTTCATTAAAATTACTATGTTGCTAGTTTTTAATCTTATCATCCTCACCAAGCTCCCAACACTCACAGAAAATAAAAAAAATAGAATATATTTTGTGTACTTAAGGCTTCATAGACACAGTACAAATACACTTGAAATAATTTTTTTTGGGATAAGGTAAGTACCAAAAGAGATCTTACTTTACCAGAAAACTAATTTAATTTATGACACTTTATTGAATCTAATATAGCTCTAATGGAAGTTGTAATGTAATACAAGTTATTGCAGTTGTAGTGTAATAATTATAGTACTTTAGGTTCAAGAAAAAAGAACACGTACGTTGTTGCTTTAACTTAAATAGATAGTTGGTGGTTGGTCGAGGAAAGTGGAAGTAAAATAATTATTCTCCAATTATAACCCAACTTAAAAGAAAATCACCATCACAGATTTTAAGCTAAACATGGAAACTTCCAAATATTTATATGTGAGGGCGAGGCGTTGTTTTTACCACACAATTATACATAGAAATATGTGTAAGGTATCTTATTTTAGAGTAATTTTTATGAAACTAGCACCCTGACACTGCAGAGCTTAAGTGCCTTGGCACTTAAGCACATCTTGATGTGGGTTTAATAAAAATTGATTCTTAAGTAGTTTTAAATAAAAATGAGATTCCAAATAACGTCTGGAGTGTATCAGGATAATAATATCGTGGCATTATGATTGGAATATTTTGTAATACTACAATAAAATGATCGATATCATTAAAAATGCAATCACATAGTTCTGGAAGCCGTTCTTACAGCTATCACACTGAATATACCTTCGAATGTAGGTAAAAATTTATCGCCATTAAATATCTAAATTCCAGAGAGAAGCACCAAGCTTCACCGCAAATTATCCAAATGCAATGGGTTGGAAAACGAGTGGGCAATTGGAACCTTTCTTTTTATCATCCATTAATCTTTACAGAGTATTACAATTGGATTAGATTTAAAATTGAGTCGTGTTAAATACCGTGGAGCTATAAAAGGTTATTTCACTGTTATATACTATACTTTATGCGACATGCGGTCGTCTGGTTGGGTGGTCAGTATCCCCGTCTAGTTATCTAGAGGTCATGGGTTCGAATCCCGGTAGGGACAGATTTTTGTATGATGATTACGAATATTTGTTCACGAGTCATGGACGTTTGTATGTTAATTTAGTATGTTTCTGAAATTTATATACATATTAATATATATATTTCTCCGTTATCTAATATCTATAACACAAGCTCTTAATGATGCTTACTTTTGGCTAGATAATAAGTATCAGTGTGAAAAATAAAAATCTATACAGTATTTTGTCTACATGTTATAACGTTGAAACTTTTAATTTAAGAGATAGTTTGAAATTGTAGCAAAGTAAATATCGCATATTGGTTTTCTCCCTTACTTTGTAGATGTTTCAAACTTCCTCACAAAGCTTTTACGTGACCTTTTTTATAATTCTGATAGCTACTGAGTGGGATGGAACTATTCGGTAGTCATTTGAGCTGTTACAGTTTAGATTTCTTCAGGGCTGCACTGAAAAGCGTAATAAAGTTATAACTGATGATTTAACCAACCAAAAAATACTGTACGATTGAAATATACAGGTTGGGGAAAGTTCTTTTCGCATATAGTATGTAAAAACTTGTAATACAACATCTTTGGCTGTACTATTTGTCAATATGGCTGGTTTTCATGACATTAAAAAGGTGAAATTTCAAAAAAAGAATCAATTGTAAATTTTGTTTTCCACTATTTTTCATTTGTTTTTCTTTCTGTCAAAATGAGCGAATCAAATGAAGAAGTAAGATAAATTTTAATTACAAAAAAGGAAAGAATGCAATATTTGTTTTTCGTGGTTTGCATTGAGCCACGAAAAACAATTGTGACATTTATAGACTTACTGCAGTGTCAGTAAGAGTAGCACAAAGTTGGCTTAAGCGATTTCAATCCAGGAATTTTGATGTCAAAGATGCTTTGGTTGTCCTGTTAAGGATAAAATGGACGCTAGTTTTGAAAAGTGGAGCAAAATCGGCATATTAATCAGTTACGACATAGCTGAAGAACTGAAAATTGACCACAAAACAGTTTTGACCCATTTGAAAAAAAACTAGGTACATAAAAAAGCTCGATATTTGGATGCCACACGAGCTCATTGAATGAAACCTAATGAACCGTGTACTCATTTGCGATTCTTTATTGAGACGCAATGTAACCGAAACACTTTTGAAGATATTGATAACTAGTGATGAAAAGTTGCGTTTGTTTGATCAGAAGTCCCAAAATTTCTACAGCAGGGATCACGTCTCATGATTTAAAAATATTGTTGGCTCCTTTTCCTTTCTCTTAAATATATTTTATGTAATTGTTTTTTTAAAATAATAAACGAGGTTACTGATATGTGGAGGGTGACATCTACTGAGATCATACCAGTCGTAGTCTCAAACAATGTTCTCGTCTCTACTTCTCTTCAGCCACCTGAAGAGATTGGGACAGGGTGATGGACCAATGTTTGCGAGGCTCCAGAGTGTAGTCTTGCTCGATAACTCCAGAATTGTTCGCCGATACCTCTCTCTGTCGTCCTGACCTTCGGTCCTCTGGCCTCTTCTGCCGAATGGTATTGTCCCGTCCCTCGAGCCGTTGAGGGACTGGGATGAGTCAAAAATTTATTTTTTAATAATAATAGGTAGAATAGGTACTAATGCCTACCTATTCTACCTATTTATTTCGGTGTGCAAATATTATTAAATATGTTATAACATTAAATTATTATATCAAAATTGTCAAATACATCAGTCAATAAATCCTATAACAATGTCACAGTTGATTGAAAGTTAATTGTAATAAAAGATTTAAGTAATTAAAATAAGTTTATATTTTTAATATTAAAAGATTCCATTATCGATCATTCTTTATTTATATATGTTTAAATATATTGCCGATTTCTTATCATGTTATATTAAATGTCCGATCAAATTTGTGTTATGAATGGAAAAGTGAAAATTTGTACGGTTCATAGATGCTAATAAATTTTCTATGTCGATATAAATCTCCCTGAACAGAACTGTTAGCTATAATGCATTGAGGTCACATTTTAAAGTCATAAATTTATACTAACGTCGGCTTCGAGGACCTTACAGTTAAAATTGATTTATTTGTTCGCAGATTTTAATGACACCAAAAGCTAACTGATTGAACTTTCTTATTCCTTTGTTATTTTTTAATATCGACGAAGAACACATTGAATGGATATTAACTTCTATATAAATCGATAGAGAGATATATCTTCAGCTTTATTTCCAATATCATAACTGGTAACTTTGTATAAATACGAATATAGCCTTATGTAAACAAAATTGGAACTGTTTGAAGCTAATTAGACGAAGCAGAATTTTTAGATTTGTAGAGAAATTTATTTATTTGTTGACACATTAATTTCGTCATCTGGTTTATCATGAAACAGTTCGATGTATTTTGGTATGAAGAGAAAAGAATCCAGAGTAATTACAAGGCGTTATAGACATTATTATATCGGTCCACCTATACGTAAATCTAGTAGTTTTGGCGATGGACTTTATCTGAAGTGTTACTAATCTAATGCAGCTTAATTAGGACGTCATTGTGACCATAAGCCTTGTCACGCCCCAGTAGATAGGTACAAACTTCCGAACAAGGCCATTGCTATTGCCATTGGAGTTCCATAATAAGCTAGCTGGTCTTCAAAATGTTGAAGCTCCTCCAAATTCAAGTGACCTCCTAATTATCTTCCATAGATATATTAGGTTAACATATTAGGGTAGTTTAATATATTAGGGTTAGTTTAATTAATTACGTTAGTTTAATTTATTAGGATGACTTTTGAGGAAAAATAGTATTTATTTATGAGCCTCTCAAAAAGACATTAAGGAAGTTCCCAATCTCCTCTCCTACTTCATTATTCATACGCATTTATTAAGTCATTGTCGTATCCAGCGGTCCACTCCTAATGTCGGTACAATACCCCGGAAGAATTCAATGAAATGATACTTTCTTTGATAATAAAACGAACACTGATTCTAATGTAGGTTAGTTATTTAGGGTTGTCCCTTTTTCATTACGCTCGGTAACTTTATAGGGAAAGGGCAGCTGACCGAAAATAGGGAAGATATAGACGGTGATTTTATATCATATGTGAATTGTCTGGCAATAGTAGAGATATATTAGAGCAGCAGCAGTTTATCTGAAACAATAGATTCTTATAAATAAATTTGAGTTTAATAACCTTTTACAAGTTCTCAAAAAACGTTTGACATAAAATATACAGAATAATGCTGTCACCGTTTCGCAATGTCTACAAATAATAAGAGCGTATTCACAAAATGTATGATACCTTTTATTTACGTGATTTATGCGCACACGCATATTTGGCTTAAACAAAGATGGGTTCAATTTATGTGAGTAAAGTAAAGGATGGATTTTTAATGAATTCTGTTTAATGATAATAATTCTTTTTGTCACTTTTTGAATATTCCATAAACGACATAATTTTTAGAAAAAAACCATTAATATTATAGAAATATATGTCTTTATAGACATAGTAAATATATATCTATGATATTGCTTATTTAGTGTACATGTATGATATTTCTTTGACTATATTTATATATTCTAAAAATCTTTAATCTCCATACATGCATTTTTTTACTAGTAGAGAATGCCTTAGACATTAAGTCAATTGTGTTTATTTTGCAATGAAGAATAAATAAAAAGGTCTCTATAGTACATGAATTTTATATGAATACATAACATGAACAAATTCCAGAGAAGCGAATGCTTAATTAAATAACATAAATTTA